>JAWNNW010001069.1:5725000-6925000 GCA_035044465.1 Scaptomyza tumidula
AGAACATGTCTCACATTTGAATTGTTTGTCCATATGCACATTTTGAAAATGCTGGCGAACCATCCTTAGACCTTTACCACGATAATTGCAGTCCCGTTCAGGGCATTTATAGGCTTTACTTTCATTTACATCCACATTGTGCACTTTACTCAGGTGCGTATTATATGGATACCGATTCTTGTAAACCTTGCCGCAATTGAATTCGCATTTGTATTCGCGAACTGGTAACATCTCGAATAGATCGGGACAGACAGTTGGTCTCCTATTTTTGATTTTGGACATCTTGCAGATTTCAAAGTGCGTTTCACGCAATGTGCCTCGTGCAAAAAGAATGTTCCTATCTGTGCTTGTGTGTGTGTTGTGACAGTTATTTGCAGTGCTGTAAAGTAAAAAAATTGTATTTTTCATTTCTTCTTTGGTGTGAGTAATTGAGAAACGCTTTTTAGCATTTTAGCATGTAATAAGCACACTCTGTTTTATTCAATTATTTAAGGGTCAATTAAAGGTTATTTCGGTTTTAAACAATTGGCATTATTACGCAAATAAATTAATTTTAAGCTCAACTAGCAATTGTTCAGTGCTGTAAAGTACGTAAATAATGCAGTTTTACATACACATACATATGTACATACATATTCCTATCATGCATTGCTTTCGTTTCTTCTTTTCTTTTTTCTTTCGGTTTTGTGTATGTAACCACAGAGGCGTTTCTCAGTATATGCTTTTGGATTCCTGTAAAAAGTGTACACGCTTAAAAGAAAATATTTTTTTTTTCTATTTTCGTAACTGCGTACCAGCCGTCACGCACACATACAAAATATAACACCTGTCTCATTCGCTCTCGTGGCGAGCACCTTTACCTGAATGTGCAGGTTGTCATCTGCCATTTTTGAATTGTTTCATGCAAGATAACCACGCCCACCTCTTAATACCAGTTAAAAACACAATGGCTTTAAATCAGTATATTTCTCTCTATATATATTTTGATGTTTTATGTTTAAATGAACTAAATTCTTTTAACTACTATACTAAATGCTTATTTATAAGAATTTTAGTCGTCGGTTTATTTAAATGTCAGTTTATACATATGGTTATCGGCGGGACATGTTGAAGGCATCGCCCAAATCATTAAAACTACGATTGGCGGCAGGAACACTCCATTCGTTACCAAGTGCGTAGGGATTACGATTAGATTTGCGTTTGCGACCACCCAAGCTAGGAAACTCTTCAGTGGCCGACAGGTTGCCGGAAAAAACCGAATGATCAGTTGGCACATAATCCGATTCCGGTTCTTGCTTCACTTTCGACTTACACGAGGCGTACGAGGTATTTTCTCCGATTGATTTGTTTGCGTTGGTCACCCGAAAATTTGGCGGCTCAACGGGCGGCATATGTTTGCCCGGCAAGGGTTTTATTGCCAAATCACCGCACATATAGTCACAGAATGTGTAACACCACTGGGACACCATCGATTGTGTGCAGTAACGGCCGCGATCGATATCCTCGTGGAACTGAAAAGATAAATGCCATTTAAATACATATATGATTTGGTTTATCCATATTGCCAACTCACCTGACAGGCAATTCCACGGCTAAACTGAAAGATTTCCTTAAGGAAAAAGTGATCGGTAACACACTTGTTGATATTATTGAGTGGCAGATCAGCAATATCCATGACCTGCTTCTTGAGCACATAAAATAAATACTGAATGTCGTAGACTTCAATATTAACATCCAATATATCGCTATCACTCTGCAGATATCGAAAACAGCCATTAACCACAGGCATTAGCTCAGTTGTAGTAAAGACCACCAAAGGTTTGTCTTCCCCATGGCAGTTGCGCAGGTACTCCACAATGTTTTCATACAGTCTGCCCATGTTTTTCTCCCCCAACGCTATTGGCGGCAACGGCAGTTGGTGAGTCGACGACGTATGATTTTGGGTTTCGCAGCGCTGTCCAAAAATCAGCTGTTCTGGATTGATATGACTGCTGTAAATCGACAACTTCCCCGACTGCAAAGAGAATTGGCAAGCGGCAAACTCGGCCGGTATATATACTTCTGACCCTATGGCTTTAGTAAAGTAATTGAAGGCGGCAAACATGAATTCGGTATTTTCCAAGTCTATGTACAAAAGGGATTTGGATAAGTATTTGACAAAAGCTTCCGATAGTTTCAATAGCTTACCATGCTGCGCTTTCGCTCTCATCACAATGTTTTCAATAGCGCGCTTCATTTGTATTTCTTTTTCAGCTGCTTCGCGCTCCAAACTCTTAACTTCGGTGATAGAGCGGCCTTGGCAATCGAGAGGCACCTTTACGGCACGGAGCGCTATATTAGCGTCTTTTGCAGATCCCTTGTAAGGACCCTTCTCCTGTTCACTCATTTTCTTTAAAGAAAACAAAGTTGCATAATTATGTATATTAACTTATGGCATTTTTTGACAAGCATACTCACTTTCCATATTTCGCCGCACTGACTTACAGCCCTGGGGATGGGCAAATGGTGGCTTTTATTCCACTCGTTCACGAACATCATAAAACCGTTTTGTTTCTTTGGAGCCATTTCTATATTTTTACAAAGGCGAAATGTCAAAATTGTCTGTGTACATATGCACAGCTGATTTTTTTCTAACAGTTGTTGAAAACAACTTAGGAAACGCAAACAAACTAAGTGACCAGTTGCGGGAGGGAGGGGGGTGCTTATATCTTTATAAGAATCGGTCACTTAGTTTGAGCACGTTTCATAAGCAAGAGTGGCGGAGTACACACATAGTTACGAATATATTCTTGCTAGTTATGCTTATAATGCAATTAATAAATATAACTTACCGATTAATAAAATCAAGAACGTTTAAAAAGTTTTTACTTCTCTCAGATTTCTACGATGAAACGAAATGAGCATTAAGATTAACTGTAAATAGAATGATGATTAGAATGCTGACGGCAAAAGAAACGAAATGACAAGCAACGCAAAAGCGGACTCAAAAAAAAAATCTCACATACATCTCTCGTTGACATGTGTGCGTGCGTGAGTGTGTGTTTGTACGATTGCCTTATGCCTGGCGTCGTATAAAAAACGACGTGGTAAATGCTCGATCAAAGAAATCGTAAGTACTGGAAATCAGCTGATCATGATTGTGCCTAGCCTTTGCTTTACAGCACTGACTAAGGCTTGAAGTGGCAAAGATAACTATATTATCTTTTTTGTCAATAATTAGTAAGACTAAAATATTTTTGTATGGAAGTTTTTTATTTTACGATTCACTTATTATAATCCTTGTATAAATGCCGTCGACTACAGTGCCAATGGTTTAAGTACCATCTTTAAAAAGTTTTAAAGCGCGCGTTGGGAGCGTATGATTTTTGGTGGCTGGCCACACAACATTTTTAACATGTTCCCAACTATCGATAGGATTTCCCATGTACTAGCAGTTTGCCAATGAGTATGTAAGTACTAGAGACGAAAATAACTGCCTCTTTTCGTTTATCGAAAACTGCCACGGGTATTGAGAGCTCGTGTATGTTTTTCTTTTGTTTAATTTTCCTTTGTGTATTAAAACTAGAAACAGTGTACAGCTAAGAACGAGCAATTAAAAAGGAAGCGCGAGTCATACATCAAAGTATCTGGATGAATCCTGCATCTCACCTTGGCGCAGATTTATGAGCGGTTGCTCGGAATAAATATGGTCAAGCCGAGCTCAAACCCCGTAGTCAAATATTTATTTTCTTAACTTTTTTTATTTATAAGTTTTTTTTTGCATATAAATAAATAATTAACTTACATTCTCATAATATACTTTGCATATCCAAGCTTTTTTTTTTAATAGCTGCAAGAAAAACTTCTGGAAAATAATAGAAAATAAAAAATTATGATGTGCCATTTTTTGTTGATATGCCGAAGGCAAAAGGGCTGCAGGTGGCCTAGGCCCGTCATTGTGTGTGTGCATGCGTGTGCGCCTAACGGGAATAGGAATAGAAAAAAAGCAAAACACGTGATGGCTGTCGTTGCTGGAACGCACAAGCTGCACAATGTTGTTTTAATACCCATTATTACAATAATCAATAAATGTAAATGCAATTTTTAATATATATTGATTTAATATAAGGACATTAAAGGTAAGGTATATGAATACAAAAAGCGTTTATTTTATGGTTAGTGTAGTTTGGCTTTAAGTCATTTTAAACATGTTCAATAAGTTAATAATCTTCTACCTTATTTCCAATATATACATAAGCATATATAATGAAAGTCTTATTTAAGTATCTCACGTTTGGCCATACAATTTCACAAAGTTTATTTAAAATCTATACTGCCCCCCCCCCCCATGTTAGGCATTAGCGAGCAACAGACAAGAGCATTACATTCGAAATTGAAGTTAAACACACTTTACTTAACGAAAAATAATTGCTCAATGTTCGGATCTTATCAGCATTATTAAGCCAAGAATCATTATACACATAATACACTACACAACCCATTCAACAAAATATTTGCGCTCTTCATCAGGATTTAACTGATTTTAATTCAACATACATTACGTGCATTATATTAATTCTTTAATTAACTTATAACTTATGCTTAAGAACAACACCAAATTTTCTATATTTACATATATCAGTGCATACAACAACACACATACAAACATAATATACTTACATACGTACATTAAACCAAAAATAATAGAACGTACATTTTCGTACGCACATAAAAATAAAAAAAAATAAAAAATATTCACATATTATTGTTATTTTTAAAAATTCTAGATTAAGTTTTTTCATTAAAATTTGAAATCAATTTCCCATAATTTATTTTGATTGCTTGATTGATAAATAAAACAAAAAAATTTTAATTTTGTTTACACATTGGCACGAAAAGGATTTTGTGAACATTTTTAATATTGTCACTTTAGAGCTACAGTTTGTCAAGGAAGTGTTGTATTCGCGTGAAGAAAAATGTATGTTTTTTCACTTCATAGACAAAAATATACTTGTAATATGGCTCTTAAAATTTTTTTGAAATTTTGTATGTATTATTTATTTATTTCTTAATAATATATTTTTATTATTACAATTTGATTATTCATTAAAGAACAAAAAAGTTATAACAAAAACAAATTAACTCTAACTTAATTTGACTGTCAAGAAAGTGTTTTCGCATCTACTTTTTGATGCATTTTCGGTGTAAAATTCGTATGAAATTCGTATGCACAGTAACATTTAATTAAATTAAAAATGCTTAGACCCATAAAAGTCCAAATTTTTTTGGCCAGATCGCTTGCCAATGAAATGAAGAATGATTGTGGAATTACCATATCTGGAGAATGTGGCCTATATCCATATAGCGCTAAAGTGAAAAGATCAAAATTTTTCACTTTGTGTTAACCTTTTCGTGGCAATGTGTACGTACAAACATACGATTTCAGCCACCTAAGCAATGCAATGCAAAACAAATTAAAGAGCTCCAACTCAAATCAAAACTAACCATTCAAAACATGAGTAGGAAAATTCAATGGCATGAGCTCTGATACATACATACATACATAATTACATACATATAAGGTTTTCAGCAGACAGTGCCAAATACATACGACAAAACAGTCCATAATGAAAACAAAAACAAATTCAATTATGGCGGCAGGCCCAGATGTATAACCAAAAAAGCAATAATCAAAACATAAGCAACTGACTGGCTGCTGACTGCAGCCAGCTTAACACGAGCCGTAGCTCAGGTTATCGATGTGGCCGTGCCAATTTCGGTTCGTGTATATAGACTCATTGAATAGTTATGTTACGTTGCTCTTATTCGCGTTAACGTTTCTCTTTTAAGCGTTAACATAGAATGGCGCCATCTGTTAACCGAGCGTTTCTTAACGTATGATAAACATTTCTTTTAGATGCATAAACAACACCAATCGCGAGAGACGTGTGTCGCGCATAGTTAAAAGTTGTGAACTGCTCTAAGCTTAGTAGTTCTGTAAATTCAAACGAAACCTTTAAAATATTGTACACCGACCGCGCAAAGTAATAGAATTTCAACGAAAACACAAAGCTGGACAAATAATTCATGAATATGGCTAATTTTGGCAGTTAAGAGCTTAAAAAATCGCGGTTTAAAGCTCGATCTTCATATTAAAATACTTATGCATAAATACATACGAATGTAGCTTGCCGGGCTGTGTTAGTGCGCTTGTGTTTCGGTTGCATCGCCGGTGTAATTATTGAAATAAGCAAAATGCCACGCGATTTAAATTTCGTTGGCTAAAGCTTAGTACATAAATGCAAATGCAGAAAGTATCCGTGAAAAAGTGTTAAGTTTAAGAAAAAAAAAGTAAAAAAATTACATACATCCATACACTCACACACGCTTACGCGCTCACTCGCATACATGACGATCATTCAATATTGCTTCCTCTTGCGAGACGTGTTGTGCTTGAGCTTACCTGGCTGTGTGCGTGTGTAAGAGCCCGCGAGATTGTGATTCTCTCTATCTGTGTGTGTGAGCGAGAAGAGCCAAGTCGAGCTTTCAAGTTAAAGTTCTTTAGCTTGCGTCGGCGTAAGCGTTGGCAGCAGCAACAGGTTAGACTTGTCTACAGGTTGGTTGGCATTTTTATATTTCACCGCTTTTATTTTTTTTTTTTTTTATTCTGCTGTTTTACCTCTTTTGTTTACTTTGCATGCATTTGCATTTAATTTATATCATTTATAATTAGTAAAACTCGTTGAGTTTTGAGTTAAGCTCTTTGCTAAGCTTTTTAACGGAATTTGTATGTTTTTGCCCGAGATTTGTTTATGCCTTGGCCAAGCTTCTGCTTATTATGTGACTCAGCTTATATTCTTTACCCTTTGGTTCTGCAATATCTTGAAGCGCATTCTTTATTCATCCACAACTTTTGTAGAACAGAAAATATTTAAATATGTCAGCGAATCATGAATGCCTATAAAAAACATTGTATACTACAATAGAAACACGATTTTAGAAAAGCTCAAAAATTATTTTAGATTTAGAGAAATATATTAAATTAAGAAACTTTTTTTGTGTTTAAAATTTGTATTTAATTTTCTCGACGCTTATATAATCTAATCACTTTGAAGCTGATTAACTTAATTATTCTTTGAAATCGAAGTTCGTTCCTTGCGTTTTTAAACATAATAAAAGTTGAAGTCGTAAATATTAAGTTGTATTGAGGAGTTGTTTATGGCCAATCGGTTAATTTCGTTGGCAAGAAAAGCTTTGGCGCTTGCGTGTTTAATCCATTTCTCCTCCTACTCCAAATGCTCCCATTTTCTGTTCCATTTTTATAGGTCATTCGTTCTGGACAGTTCGTCGACGTCATATGACAGATATTTTGGCTTGGTTTCTTGGTAATTAGCTTTTAGGTCAGTAACTAAAAGCGACTTCTTTATCTAACGAAATTCGTGTAGAATTCCCTTGCGTGCAAAGATAAGCTACACTTTGGCTAAATTACACACCAACAACAACAACAATAGCTGGCTGGCATTGGCTTTTGGCCAAGGTTAAGTTACAATGACAATATGACGTCCAAAACAACAACAGCACACTGGCACAACCACTAATTGGAGCAGGAGCTGGAGTTGGTGACGTCATGTCACGTCCTTGTTTTTGGCCTGTTTAACTTTTTCCAACAACAACAACCTTCCAACCATATCATTAAAATTACACTTTGCAATTTGCAACTATTACCACAGCACTGCGACATTTGGCGACAAAAACCGCAAAACAACAACAACAACAAAAAATCTTAAGTTTTCTAATTGCTTGGCGCATTCGCTAATTACAATTTACAGTTGGTAACATTCACACAGCGCTCTTATCACACACTGCAAATTTTCGCAGTTAAGTTTTGCAAAGTTTTTTTTTTGCATTTTTTCACATTCCCATTCCCAGTTTAAGTTTTGCCTTTGCAATCTTTGCTGCCACCCCTGCCCCTAAGCAGATGCATTTTGTGTTATCGTTGTTGCTACTGTTTCGTTTGTTGTTGTTGTTGCACTTGTTACCTGGCGTGACTGAAAGTAATTTCAAATGCTTTATTTAGCTGGCTAGCGTTGTAAAATATAATTATTTATAAATGCAGTGCAGTGCGTTTTTCTACCCATTTTTCCCAGCTCCTACACCAACACAGGCAACTATGCAAATTTTCAAATAATTCTTGTTGATAAATAGTACACCGAAAGATAACTAAACAGTATGAAGAAATTTAGAGCTTTCAAAAAGGCTTGTTTTGAGGAATTTTATGCTTTGACTCGACCACACAATCTTAGGAAATTATACTATTAAGCTTTGATTAAAACTTTAAAATGAAAATTAAAAATATCAGGGAAACTAATATATGATCTATATTGCTTACAATTACGAAAAAGAGTTCAATTCTTTATTTCGTAGCTTTTTAAAAAGAAGAATTCATTGTCAAAACATTTTCTCTATTACGATATTTTTTGTCAACGTTCGGTATGAAGTAGTATATATAAATTGCATAGTATATATATATATATATATATAAGTAGTAAAGTATGTGTCTGTAAGATCTTTTATCATGGAGTTTGTTATAAGTTATGGCAATTTCAGATTCACCTTAAATTTTTAATACTGCTAACTTCCTCTTGTTTTTGCCAAGGCAAAGAAACTTTTGAAGTTTCAATGTGATGTTATTTTGTATATGCATATTCAATGAGTCCTCCGATAAGGTAGACCAGTTGTTAATGTATGTTTATACAAAGTATAAGTATATATGTACGTAAAAGGGATCAAATAGTTACGGAATTGGAGTGCAATCAAAGTTACTTGCCAACAGACACGTATTGTAGTGAAAGCTGGCTAAAATGTTAGACACATGAAGGGGGTGGAGTGCATTGCATTGGATTGATATCGATACTATTGGAATTTCGCACTGTGGCTCACAGCTTATTTGATAATGTGTCAAGAATAAAAGTTAAAGTTTAAGCTAAAAAAAAAACGATAAATTTGTAAGCACCAATTTGTTTAATGTTTCTAATGTGCTTAAACATAGTATTAATATTGAATAAATATATTTTATCTGCAAGACATATCAATACAACATAGATATTGATATGCTCAGAAAGAATTCTTCGTTGAAAGAAAACCTTTCTCCAAATTAGAAATAAGTCTAACTTTATTTAAAGTAAATACGCATTTGAATATGATCTTAGCTTAACTTTTTGGCCATGACACGCGCTCTGCAGTTGACAAATCAGACAGACAGTTAAATGCTTTTTTTATGTTTGTTCTGTTCTTGAGTTTAATTTCGACGAAGACCCAAAGATAATTTGAATATGGGCACGTCTGGACGTCTTATCTCTCACATTACTAAGCCATGTCTCACGGAGTTGGTTCAAATATGCAAATTTGTGCTGTACATGGAAGTTGACAAGCAGATAATATTCGTAGATGCTCAAATATATATATATTTTAATAACCCATATTATGACTATTGAGAGAGCAGAGGAGGGAACATTGAATATAAAGCGGCGTTTGAGCCAAGTTAACTTGGCCAAATCACAGCAGGGCCACTCAACTTCATTTATTCAAAATCATTTCGTTTTCAATGCACAAATTTTGTATATGTGTGTGGAACCGGTTTAACAGTTAGCAGTTAGAAACTCACACACACACACACATACGCAAGCTGTGGTGAGCACACCAATGAGGTATTTTATTTACCCAAAAAACAACAAAAAAAAACAACTGAGTTAAAAGTAGGTGACGTTCAGCACCGTTAGCGCTGCAGACAAAACAAAATCGACAACAACAACAACTAGGCTTACCAAAAACTGGTTGTTGTTGTTGTTTCATTCGTTTTGTACACTGCGCTTCCCCAACAACAAAAGCTACGAAAAAATCGACAAAAGAGCCGAAAAAAATGAAATTTTTCGTCTGTGCACACAGTAAAAGAATTTCTTAAGTTTACACACACACTCCCACTAGATCTATCTATCGAATCGACACACGTCGTATGTTTGTATGCATTTACATAACTTTGAGAGCGCGAAGAGAAGGTTAAAAAGCTCTGCTCGACTGCCCAAATAACATGAACAACAACTGAATGCGTCACACTTGCGTGGATTGCTTTTGTGTACGAATGTGTGAGGGAGAGTGCAAAGGAAAGCAGCAAGCATGCAGCGCAGTCAGCTTGGACGTCAGCTTCATGGCCGTTTGTATTGCGAATGTAACTTGTTGAATGCAAATTCTTATTCTCTATGTCCCCCTCACGATCACCATCTCTCTCTCTCTCTCTGCACAATGTAATTAAGTGACCGGTAATTGAGTTTTAAAGCATTGGGCTCTATGTAAACGTAGTCCCTACATACAAGTGTAACGTAGTCCCTACATATATGTGTATGTAACTGTGAGCCGATCTCTGCGCTTTAATTGATATTTATGCAGCTACTAAAATGCGCTGTCAGATGGTGAGTAAAAGAGATGCAAGAGATATGAAAGAGATAGGCTTCGCTTCGAGCGATTCTTTTCTTATGTTTTGTGCATGTTTTGGCTTGGATTTTATCTATGCTTGTTGTTATTGTTGTTGTTTTGCTTTGTTATGTTAATGGGTAGAAAGGTAGAAAGCTTATTTCATTGATTATAAATTTTAAAAGTGCAACACAACATTCAATTTAAATGTTTATAGTAGTAAACAGGAAATTAGTTTGTTTCGCTGAAAAAAAGGGGATTGGAAACAGATTTGTGTTTTTTCTGTGTCAGCCATTCCCTTAAATAGTCAAATGAGTATGTATACAATACAATTATTTATGCATGGGAAAAAAATTAAGCTTTAAGCTTTTTAAATAAATTCACTTCAAATAAGAAAGTAATTAAAAAAAAGTTATCTTGTTTTTGTAATGCATTTCCTTTAATTAAATAATTGCCATGAATATTTTTGAGCTCTTATCACATACAAAATCATGTCTTGACGGAACTAAACGCTGAGTTATTTACAAACAAGCAGAGACATAGCGAAATTGCATGGCAATTAGCCAGATAATCATGAAGTAGGTGGCCCAACCACCTATATAAGACCAGCAGCAAGTAAATAAGCATGCAACACCAACTACATGATACTCTGTATAACAACTCATTGATTTGCAATGCTAGCATCAACCAAACTAACTTAGTTTCTAAATCTTATAGATTTGAAGAAATTCTATGATATTTCCTAAGTTCGAATATTCTCATATTTCTGTTGCAGTACAGGGTATGCGAACTCAATTTATAATCCGGCAATTTGTATGCACGAGTCGTAAACAACGTTAAGGTTTATATATATATATATATGTATTTAGTTATGAGGATTGGAATCGACATCAGATAGTGTCATCAAGTTGAGAAATCGGGTGAATAACAATAGTACCCAAGGGAGCTTGATAAAAGACACCGAAAATTGGAATAACAAAATAAAATAATTGCTTTCAAATTGTATGAGTTATATATTACATTTTGGCCATTCACCTTTTACAACAATAACAACATCAAAGCATGTTTAACCGATAACCGGGCAACCCACCGACCCACCGACCCACCAACCTACCTAACCCAACAGATCTGGCAAGAAGCAACAGTAACTGCTTATGAAAATTACAAAATTAATTGTACAATTGACCCCATTAGCCAATCGAGTAGAAGATATAGAACTATGCTCGCATTTTACTCGTCTTTTGAATACTTTGAATACACTCGAAAAATTACAGAGCGAGAACCACAAATTTGTGATGCGTTTGCACAAAAATATTTTTGTTTGCGCAAGTTCTGCGACTTTTTCACGACCTCCCCAAACATGTTTCAAATGGTTCTCTGTCCTCTGGCATTTGTGTGAAGATCGCGCTGATTGCTTTAACTAATGAGTTTCGATCTGTGACCCGTTCTCTAACATAAATAACAAATTTACGTACTAATAGAATAAAGTGTGTTATGTTGCGTAAGGTTTGAAGGAGAACCAAATTTGGTTTGTCAATTGAAGTTGTTAAGATACAAATAATATTGATTGACTTTGTCTCGTGTCTAAATAATGAAATATAGTTTTAAAAAATTTGAATAAATTGATGAATTTTTAGTCATTGTCTGATGGATTTTTTTTCGGTAGAAAACTTGATCAAAACTCCTAAAATATATACTTTGCTACTTGAAAACATTCTCACTCTTGACAGATATTCACGGTCAAGGTTATTAACCTGAACCGCGCCTCAGTTCTCATTTCTGTAATGAGAAAAACGCAAACAGCTTAAAGGGAAACCAACGATATTATGTATGCGTCGCGTAAGCCAATCACATGAGAATGCAAAGAGACATAAATAAAGTTTAAAATAAAAATATTTCTACACATTCATATGCACATGTTAACAACCGGTTCAATAATTGGCAACTGAATTCAGGCAATTAATTGAATTACATTAAAAGGCCAGAGGCGGCTGCCAGAAGATGATTATGCTGACTGGCAATCCACAATATTCCCAGCTTATTTAATGATGCAAAATTATTTGAAAGAAAAGATGACAAAGTTATCTACACACACATACATAATTTATCTGTGTACTGTACGCATCTTGTACTGAAGTTCTTGCGGTCGGTCTCATTAGTATCTTGTTTGCTTGTTTTGTATTCGCGACCTTTGTGTTTAAAGTCAGTCAACAATGAAAACTTGTTTCTCAACCACACACACAGTACGTATGTGTGTGTGTGTGTGTTGCTTGAATAAATACATTCATCAAAACGAAATTATAGCTATTACTTTTATTGCCGTTTGTGTGTGTGGGAGTTTAACGAGACGGTTTTCCAAACGGTGAGACATTTTGCAAATATTTATAATAAATGCATAAATAACTTCATTAAATACAACTTATATAAAGAAAGTAGCCAGATCATTAATAAAGTACGCACAGCTTTCCCTCTAAAGGAAATCCCTTGAATATATTTATAATAAACAAATAAAACGAAAACAATACCAAGCCAAAATGTTAACAAACTCATTACAAAGCAAAACATCAAAGCAGCAGCATCATGAGCTCCCGTCCCGCATTGTTGTTGTGGACTGGTCTTTTGTGTGTTGTGTCAGCTGATTAACTGCAAGATATTTGCAATTTCACACCCATAGACAAGCAGACAGCCAACATGCCTAGTTGACTGTCTAGCAATTAGGCATTTGCAGGCAATCCGGCAGGCGTTTCTGACTGATATCGTCGGCTTTTGATGCCAGTGATAAATCACGTCACGTGCTCATTCGCCAAGCAAGGAATGCAACCTTGGTGTAACTTTTGATAAAAGTTGTTACAACAGGCGATATTCGATTGGTTATTGAGCAAACTCATGAAACTCATGTCAATAATAAACTTCCGTTTGGCTTGGATAAAAAAGATAGAACAGAATCATAATTTGTTATCTTAGAAGTGTGGTATTTTTACATGATTTCATGTCTTATATTTGTTATATTCAATCATTATAATAAAATACTTAGGTGTTTCTAAGGAATACTTTAAAGGTCAGTCAACTGTAGTTAAACTCTAAGTAAAATCAGAATTAGATTATTTGAGAAATTTTAGTAAATAAAAAAAAAATTCATTCTCTTTCTTGATTAATATAGTTATCTTAATCTGTGACTTAACTTATTTATATTTAAACCAAGAAATTAGTAATTTACTTTTTTTTACAAGTTTAACAAACATACTTAAAAATCGAAATGCATATTCCTGTTTAAACATATTCCTCAGCTGAGATTGAGAGCTGGAAAACTTCCGTTGAGTGAAAAATGAAATGTTTTTAAGAGTCGACGGATTTAAAGGCAGTTAGCAGTTAGTTCTTAAGTGGCAAAATGGCAACAACTTCCGCTCGAAAGAATCAGCTTAAAAATCAGATGTAAACATCTTCTTCCCTTCCCTTCCCTTCCTGTGGCAGTGTGTGTCCATAATTTAAACGCGACACAAGTGGAGCTTAAGGCGATTATCTCAAGCAAAAGGTTCTCAAGCTCAAGCTGCTGCACACACACAGAATTTGTGGCAACTGTGACTTAGGTAGCTAACTAAAGCAACAATATCGTGGAAGTGGGTCATAACGCATGAAAAAAGGGGTGGACATGGTGTGGGGGGGGGGAGAGAGGGCGGTGGTATAAAAAGACGAAGCTGTCTGAACTAATGTCGCTAGCTGTCTAACTTTACTTTTGAGCCCAGTTTGTGGCGTTGTCGTCAACATAGTTGTCGGTGTTTGTTGTTGGTTTATAATTGTTAGTATTCTTGTTTGATTTGTAGTTACCACATTTTCTGTTTCTTGGTTTCGTTACGGAAGCTGTTGACGTCTCGGACGCCTCAACTCTTCGCTCCTCTTATCTTTCCTTTTTCTTTTCTTTTTTTTCGGTTTTTACGTTTGGCCGCATCGTGTAAAACTTTTACTTTGTGATATCTTTCAACTCCCTCGGTATGTATTTTATATTTATACCCATTAGACATGAACTGAATGCCAAGAAAGGGTATGATAGGTGATATCTAAAGTTTTTTGATTGTGTATCATATATCAAATATATTCTTCTTGCATGGTATCTGCTTGTCTAATACTCCCCACTAAACCATTGTTAGTTGCATTTCTTTTGTGTGTGTTTTTTGTTTTTGGGTGAAAGTTTTTCCTAAATGCTTTTTTAGGGTTTCAATTAACACAGCTGCAGAAGTGACTTGAACGCTTCTCTTCCCTTCTGGCCTTGCCGCTTTCTCGCGCTTCTGGGATGTGCATAATATAAACTGTCTTAACTTTTTGTTGTTGCACGAGGTAGTATTTGTCTAGTATTTGTATTATGTCAACTTGGACTATCAAACAAACAAAATATATACATACATACATACACACGTATATGCAAGTTGTGTCAACAAGCAACCTGCCAACGCCCTAAGCTTGGACTACAGCTATAAGCACATTGACATGCCCCCGCCGTATGACTACTAGCGCTGTTTTAGCTGCACTATCTGCTTGCCCCACTACCTTCGTTTCGGCACCACACATTCATATATGTGTCGTTTCATAGCACATTGTCATTATGGCAACGCTGAGTCGTTCGTATGACAATAGCTTTTGTGGCTGTCAAATGTTGTTGGCCGTTCCACACGGCAACACTCTCTCTCTCTTACTCTTTATCTTTCTTTGGCACACATATTTACATAACATGTGATTGCAATTTTGCGTTTTTTCCCATCTTCCTCGTTGACCAAAGCAAAGCAATTACCTATAATTGCAATATACAGTTTTCCACATGCATTTTGCATGTTAATTATTATTATTTCTTGAAATAACAATCCAAGTAAAGCTCTGCTTTTACGCTAATATAATATGCATTAGCCCGGCTTGGTTGGACAGTGCAAAATGCTGCTCGTAGTACTAACCCAATTATTGTCATTGAGAACACCCAAAGCGCCAAAGACCCCTGACTGACTGATGATGATGATGGCGATGGCGATGACGATGATGGCCCGTTGTCTATTCACTTAATTTGTCCGCGCTTATTTCGTGCTGGATAGGCAAAAAGTCACACTAAGAGTCAAGAGACTTTGTCGTTGTTGTTGTCTTTGTCTCTTTGTCTTTGTCGAGTCGAGTCGGTCGATTCAATAAAGTCATTAGCTAAAGTAGCCAATGCATTGGGGACGCAGCAGCTCAAACTTCAGCTTCAGCTTCAGTCTCAAGCTCTAGCGGCATACGGTTCAGTGGCTTGGCAAATAGAAAGTGCACCGAGGCGTCATCAGCTTGCGACTTGCAACACACACACACACACATACTCAGAATAAGCAGAACGTGTCCATGTCGATGGGATAGCTAATACTAGAAACTGGCAAATGTTGAGAGCACTTTTCTGGCCATCATTTTGCTTGCCTGCTTGCGTTAGACGCGCTCGAGGCGCTTTTTGGTAACAGGCCAGCGAGCATTTAACCAAAGCGAAAACATGTTACAGCTACAGAGACAGAAGATAGAAGAGTTTTGCCGGCCGGTTAATAGTCTGAGACGATTTATTAGTTAATATTGAGTGCAGGCTGGCAAAGTGAAGTGTAGTTTGGCAACTCCTAACCAAAAACTAAACTGAAAAACTGCTGTCTTTGTCTATATACAAACGGTACTCGGTTAATGGATTTCAGCTGGGTGGTAAATCTCAGAAGAGAGAAGTTTGGCAACGTTGCCCAACTAACGGGTATGAGCAAAATGGAAATTAGCTAGCTGTCTGCTATATCACTCAAGTAGCTGCGGTTTATTTATTTATATAGGTTCTCATATTGTTTGTGGGAGTGGAAAGTAAATAAGTTGAATTAGCTGGTAAAAAAAATTATAGCTGTCTTTTTGAAAAGTATTCAGAACTAAGTTGCTTTAAATTTTTTGGTTTTAATTATGTTTAGTTCTTGCTGCTTTTTGCATAACTGCCACACAGAAATGTTTGCTATTTTTCATCAATTCCTTTCGTTATTTTAACAAAAGTCAGATTTTTCGGCAAATCAACTAAATTGCCAACACTGGCTCGTTGAGTCTTTGAGGATTTTGGCAAAAATATACGAAAGAACCAAGTGCATTTTCCAGGGCCTCTCAATTTACGAAATATTGCAAGGAAAAAAAAGGTGAAGGAAAAATTTGAATGCAAATTTTATTGCTGCCATGTTTGGTGTTGTGGCCTAAAAAAAAGTTTTGTGCACTTTGCCATGGCAACAAGTGCAACAACAAGCTAGCAGCCAGCCAGACAGGCAGCCGGGCAGCCGGGTAGCCGGGTTGGTAGGTAGGCCTAAACAATGGCCAAGTCGCGTTGCCAACTGAAACCAAACAATAAACAGAGCACGATTCTGGTGAAAATCAATAAATAGCTTCAAGCTTTTTGCATTAGTCGTAAGGTAAGGTAAGTGGTTAGTAAGGTGGTAAGGTGGTAAGGGGGAGGGTGAGGGTGAGCTCTCTAGGTTAGACACTGCGCCCCATTTGGAATTGTAAGCGTGTAATAACCCCCAAGTCCGTGTCCGAGTTCGAGTTGTAAGTCTCGCGACCAACCACGACACGTTTTGCCATTTGATTCCCAGGCAGAACGAACAAATTGAAGTAAATTTCCTGTTGTTGTTTATTTCATTTAGCAGCTGTATTCTGTTTCTGTTTCTGTTTGTTGACCCAATTTCCGCGGAAAAGCGACTTTTCATTAGTTACCTTTTACACGTATTAAGTGTAACTGTGTTAGTAGTGGGTTTTAGGCTTTCGGTTCGCTTTTGCCAAAAGATTTGGCGCATTTGATTAAGTGACGAACGTTTTTCTTCTTTGCCGACTTTTCGTTTGTCGTTTGGGGTTGTTGGCCTTTTGGTCAAAGCAAAACTGTTTCATTTCATTTCGACTTGATTGCCATGTTTGTTAACATGATTTTCTTTGCTTTTGTTTTAAATACAAATAGCAAAAACTGAGACCTAATTTATGTGCTTGGATCACGAAATCGAAAGGAAGTTACAAAGGTTAAGCAAGGGTTTATCTAGCTACGTTTAAAATAGTATGTCAAGAAAAGACTTTGGTAACAAGTAATTCTATATGTGTACTTGTGTTTAGATGTAGGCTATAATTTATGGGGCGACTGAATGTTGTCCCTGACACGACACCATGCAACCAACCTACACGATGTGGTTGCAGCCAAGTTGCCGACGGCCCGCTGACAATTATTTGGTCACACATTTTGTTGGTAAAAATAAAAAACGTGTTGGCCACTCAATAAGCAGCAGCAGAAGCAGCATCAACCACTTTTCTTGCCACAGCTTGACACATCAGGTTCTGCGGCTTGACACCAACGCGCAGCGCCGTGTGTTAATCATATATGAAAGAACGTAAATGTATGCACAGCTAAGTTTGAATCACGCGCGGATTACCAAAAGAAATCAAATGGCAATGGCCAAAAGCGTTATAAACAGCCCTCGTTGTGCCCACACAGAGACAAAGTACGATGTCGATGGTGAAGGAATTCTCTTTGCAACTTTTCGAAATTTATGCAAGTTGAAAGTCGTGACACAATTGAGAAAAGTTCATTTGTTGACTTCGACAGAGAGAGAGAGAGAGAGAGAGAGAGAAATGTTCAAAGGGAAATTGTAAATCTATCTGTTGATCTGAAGAACATATAGCAATCTAGTCATATATGCCACACACACACACACAGAGACAAACACACACAAACAGATTGTAAACCTTTCAAAAAATTCGACAACCTGTTGCCTGTTTGCTGCCCTCAGCAACAACTACATACATTCACACTCGTACATATAAACTTACTTATAAGTAGAACGGCACACAGTTATTATGGCTGATGATTGTTCCACTCCAGCTAACATAGACCGGGGCCAACAAGCAGAACCAACAACGCTTCTGTCTTTCGCTTGGTAATTTAAGAAGCTCGCCTGACTTTTTGCATTCACTTTATTGCCGGCGGAGATCTTGGCTCTGTTTGTCTGTTTGTCTGTCTGTCTGCCTGCCTGCCTCGGGTTCTCTATTTACCGCTAAGAGCAACAAACAGCGCCATCGACGACTCCAGCTTGAAGTTGGAGACCCCGGCAACAAACCGGCAGCGTTCCGCACTCAATTCCAGCTCAACAAATGCTCGCCACTCTTGTTCCATGTTTGTTTTGGCGTTCTGCCGCCTCTATGGTCGGTCGTATCGGCTTTTGTCATCTTAAGTTTCATACTACTTATTCGTTATGTCATTGAAAAGTCATAGAACTTGGCTGTGTTTCTTTCTTTTGTTTCTATCAAAAAGCATCAACTTAATTTACTATAAAGTGTGGACAAATGATGTTGCTATAAACAACTCGACTCGACTTATCTACGCTGTATTATGAATGAAGAACATTTTTCTTTTATTTTTCTAAAAGCTTTATTTTACAGAAGAAGTTAGATTTTAATTATGTGCATTAAAATATAACTTTCGTTGTATATTTACCAAAAATATATGTATGTGAAAAATATATTGAAAATATGTTTAAGATTTATTAAAAACAAAATTAAATAAAAACTTATTTATTAGCCCACGGGGTGAAAAAAAATATAAGCAATTTCTTAAAATTCTTAAATTAAATAAATTTGCAACATTTTTCACCTTTTTGAATAGCTTTCCACTTAGCATGGGGCTGTCAAAAAATCCATTGATTGAATGCCTCAAATATTTGCACAGCAATAAATATCTGGAGTTTGAACACATTGGATACAAATACGTTTGCCTGCAAGAGCTTGTAATTGGAATTTAATTACTGGAAATCGGCTTACTACAAAATCGGCTTATTATTAAGTACAAATATTTAGAAGAAAACTTAAAAACTGACAGACACTTGAGTCCCATTCTGTATGTACAAATATACATGTATATTTTGGATGCACACGCCATACATACACACACACAAACACATGTTGATATGTACGTGTGTATCGTGGCATCTTCATAGCTCTGAAATGAGGCAACGAGACACTTCTGCGAAAGCTTTTCCGCATTTCAAGGTCAGCGTCAGCAAGTAGCTAGCTAGCACTATATTCATGTGTGTACTGTACGTATGTAAGTATGTTTGAATGAGATCTAATTGTTCGTCTTGACAATGATGACGACCGACGATGAGCTACTTACTTAGTCATGGGCTTTGTAAGCCAAAAGCACCCACCAAGTGGGGAGGCCACTTCTGCTATTTATGTAATCACAATGCCAAATATTTGATTACATTCGTTTTTTTTTTTGTTGCCCCTCCCACATTGTAAACGCAGCGTAGTTAAATCAACCCATCAGCTAGATTTGCTGAAAATTACAAAAAGAAATTTGGATCAATGTCACTCACAGAGACACCCACACAACGTTTATTGGCATTCCATAAATGATTTCACTACCTTAATTGAAATTGAAAAGAGAGAGAATTTTGTTTGCATTTTTAGCTTCAAAAACCAAAACAAATATTTAAGCAATTGTTTCTAATTATTGTTTTATGCTTTTCAGTACTTTGCAGCAGTTGCAGGTCACATTGGATACCCTGGATCTCAGTCTATAGCAGGTATACACACGCAAGTCATCGTCATCTTCATCGTTATGCTGTACAGTAAAATATGGCAACGTCGACACTATATGTTGCTGGGGTGACCTGTTTGGGTTTTGTGTGCTTCGCTTTGGCATCTGTTGCCGTTGGCATACCCATTTGGGGTTACTACGATAGTCCATCGGGTGAGTACGAGTTGAATTGAATATTCACTTTCAATCATTGCCCCAAAACTAACTACTTATTACACTCTTTACACAGGTACACTCTATGACTACGATAAGGGATATTTCGGGCCCTTCAAAGTGTGCAAACTATTGACTTACGGTCGTGAGAAATGTGGCAACGATGTCTCTAAGTTCCGACTGAGCAGTAAGTTTGAAAATAGTTTACAATCTTCACAATGAGTAAAATCATATTTAGATGATGCGAAATACGTTAAAACTGTCAAAGTGCAATTTTGTTGAGAGCAAGATATTTAAATAGTGATTTGAGTATCTGTGTAAGATCTGAGTGTGAAATACGAAAGGTAGTTAATGATGATGTGAAAGCACGTCGTGAATATTGTGGGAGTGGGTTTTTTAGGGTGTATTTGAACTTATTTAACATGTACAATTTAGCTTAAAGATAATACATATTAAATTTGTCCACTTTCAACAGTTAACAGCTATTAACTTATTATAACTTAATTAGATGTTCACGTTTTTAAATTTTGTATCTTTATCTGTACTGATACTTATGATTAAAAACTATTTATTATCATTTAATCTTTCTCGAAGCCAGCTTTATTGATTACATACAGAGTTGATTCCTTGTTTACCAACTGAAAACTTAAATTTTCAAACAATGTTTACCGACAAATCTCAGCTTCATAATTAAACAAGTAAGAAGGCTCTAGTTTAGAAATCCCGACTAGACGATACCCTGATCCCTATACTTTGCGCGTACAGTCAGTGCTTGCAAGTATGTGTGTGTGTATGTACGCATATACTGCATACTGCATACACCACTGTCCCATATCTCCTGTGTTTCTTAAACGATTTTATTAAAAATCTGGAGTTTCTAGCTCTTATAGTCTCTGACATCAACGCGTTCATACATACGGACGGACACACAGACAGACAGACGGACATGGCTATATCGACTCGGCTTTCGATGCTGATCAAGAATATATACCTAATGGGGTCGGAGATGCTTTCTTCTGCCTGTTACATTCTTTTGCACAAAACCATAAAACCCTTTTCACCCATTTTTAATGGGATCAGGGTATAAAAAGAATACTAAAATTACTTTTGAATATTCTTTATTTTACAGATGCAGTCTTTGTCAGCGGACTGTTGGCCGTTGGCAGTTCAGCGATGCTGGGCATCTTTTGCATATTGTCAGTCATCCAACACGCGATGATATCGTCGCGGGAGAAGGTTGTCATGTCCTACACATCGCTGGTTATTGTCAAACTGATATTCGCCCTGCTGGGTGGTAAGATATAACAAACTTTTAAGGCCAAATACATATAGCTAACGATAATTTTGTTATCTATGCAGGTTTGTTGGCAATCATTGCCACAGTTCTATTTGCATTGCAAATTGATGAACAGGAACGCTTCGGTTTCAAAATATCGCGTGGCATTTCCTTCTACATACAGGTAGGTGAATCAACTTACAACTTTCCCGGGCAAGGTCGTTGAACTTATTTTCCTTACATACTTTACAGATAGTTGTGATTATCTTATCGATAGCGCTATTTGTTGCCGCTCTGTATGATGTCATTTTTTCGCGCAGCTCTGGCGGTGATCCAACAATGGCGCTGGACGCTTCATCGCCGGCCAGTGCCACTACCTTTAACAATCCCGGCTTCAAGGAGCCACGCAGTCGCAATGGCAATGTCTCCGTGACAGATGCCTCCGGAAAGCCATATAGCGGCATACGAAATGGAGCTGGAACCGCTGGCAGTGTGGCTTCAATGAGTACCACTGTGACAAGCGTTTCCAATGGATCCACACTGGACTCGGTGACACGTTCGCCGCTTCGCTCCAGCTTGAAGAAGCCACGTCCACGACCCGATCCGACGTTGGGCATACAAAATCCGGGCTATTCCGGATCGGGCAGCTCTCCGCCGATGCGACGCAATGGAAGTGTGAAGAAGGTTCGCATTCAAACGCACAGCACGGAGGTCTAAACGTAATATTCGACAAGAGCATCATCTTGAAATATAATAGACATTAACAACAACAACAACAACAACAACACAAACGACAAAGACTGTGTACAGTAGCAACAACACAAAACACGACACTTGAAGAAAACACAACCAATGGAAAATTTATAAAGTTTCTTTTGAAAATGGAAAAATGAATTAATATTTGCATAAACAAATTTGATTTTCATTTGTCTTCCAGCAATAAGTCGCAATATTAATTTATTTTCTAGACAAGCGGAGTAAATTTAATTTGAATATAAATTTTGAAATTTTCTTAATTTATTGCAATTGTGTAAGCAACGGTTTCCGTCCAAGGGCAAAGTCAAAGTAGTTAATTCAATTTGCACATTGACATTCTGTTTGATCTAATTTATGTATTTAATTTACATATTGTTAAACATTCTCTAAGTGTCCTGAAGACCTAATCCCAGTCCCTTTACAAACTACAAATCATGCATATAGGGAATAATACTTTTCCATATCGATTTAGGATTTAGATTTCATTAATTTGCAATGTAAAATATAATCAATTGTTGCTAAAGTTACCATATAAAAAAAAAATACATACTAAAGTTAAGCTTGTTTGTTTACAAAATACGTTTAATGTGTTACACTGTAAGTTAAAAATATAATAAATTAAATGCAAATTTAAAATAAGCCATTAATATATGGAACTAAGTGTTGAAATTAATTTATTTGTATTAGTTTCAGCTTTGTCCATCTTATGATTGAAAAGTCGCGCCTTACTAGACAACAAATGATGTAACCAGCTCTTTGTTTGCACAAAAATACCAACACCAAGCAAATACTAACATCAAAATGAAATACAAGCAGTGAACAAAGCAGTGTATCTTGAGTTGCAAGCAGTCAGAGCAAGCAGTGCAACTGTTATACCATATTTAAATATGACAGCGGCGAACACTTCACCACGAGGCTTTTATATAAATTGTTGCATACTTATAGGGTGATAAAAAATTGCTGCGGTGCAATGTACCTAATGAAAAGCATAACTTAAGGTGGAATATTAAAAGGCTCTTAGTCTGTAGGCATTTAAATTGATTGATAAAGGCATACATTTGTAATGTGGCCCCCTTCTTATTCTAAAAGCACCTTAAAAATACAAAAACAAAAAAAAGCTAAAAAAAAACAGCATACGGCATAGGCCTTATATTAAAGTCAAATTACATTTTGAGTTTTGAATTTGTTTTTAAGTTTTAAATTCGATTTATTCAGAGGTCGGGGGACTTTTAAACCATTACCCCAAAATATTTTTTGTGTAACTTGATATTGTCCCATGGTGAAGAAAAATATATATAAAAAATATACTTTTAAGTCACAAAAATTTGAATTTTTAACCAATTTTTGGGTAATTTACCCGGGTTCCCCGACCGCTATATACATTTAATAATCGTATAACGGAAAGTATAAAAAATTCGTTTACAGATATCTGTTTCCAAATCTGACATTATATGGATAATATCAATTATTAATAACGCATTCTATATTCTTCAACCTACAATAACTCAAAAAACAAATTGAAATTGCTAACTAAATTATCTCATATTTATTTTTAATGAACTCTTGTCAATTTATTGATAAGTTTATACTTAAGATTAATTACTGCCTTACTGTTGGTGGTGTTTCTGTGCTTTGACCTCGGTTGATGCCACACAGATTTTCCTTTGTTATGGTCTGAGGTCTATCAGCAAGCGAGCGAGCGAGCGAGCGTCATGTTCAGAATTAAATAATTGAGATTGATACAATCCATTGCTGGGCTTTGTTTACAAATTAAAAGCGTCGAATCTCAAAACACATACATACATACATACAAGCGAACAACTATTCAAAATATGTCGCAGCGATTGATTCATTCAAGTCTAAACAGCTGATAAGCTAAACAAAAACTAGCCAGGTGAGCTTATTCTCACAGAGAAAGAGAGAGCAAGAAAGAGAGAGAAAGAGAAAGATAAGCTGAGAGTATTTATTTTTGATTTTGAGTTGCTTTTGTTTGATTCGCTCAAGCCGCGAGTTCAGTTCGAGCTGAGTTCGCTTTGGCTTAAGACGTTGTTGCTTGATAGCAATATAAAAATAAATAAACATATATACACATATATATATTTATATATATATATATACATAGAGACGTGTGCAGCATCTAGTATATAAAACAAAACTTAAGCATTAGCTTAGTTGTTGTATTAATCGTGATCCGTAATATTGTTTATGTATTTCAATTCATTAAAATAATGAAATTAAAATTATTGCTGCTGCTCGTCTCCGGCGTTTGGAGCTTTCCGTGTAAGTGCAATTGTGTAGATTCGATAGAAAGCATAGATCTGTATCTGATTAGTGTCAATCAACGACTCATTGATAGCCAATCAGCTGCCGGAAGCAACCGTTGCAACTGTTGCAACTCTGCCACAACGACCCATATTGCTTATCCAAAACAATGTGAGTGCTGCAGATGCTAAGAACTATGAGATAACAATACCAAAAGACGTCAAACCAGGCGAACCCTGTCTAACCATCAGTTGGAAAACCAATCCGGATGGCACTGGACCAGATGATCCCAAAATATATATGGTCAATGGTTACTTTCGGATCTTGCAACCAACATCACAACAACAACAACAACAAAAAGCACACAATATGCAGCAAAAATAAACTTTTAAACTTAGGTTATAACTAAATTATGTACACATTTTTGTTAAATTGAAAAATTAAATTATTCGAAGCTTCTGGCTTTCATTTAATAGATTAAACACTATGACAAACATTTCCGAAGCTAAACTTTTTTCCACCATTTGCGAAAACTTTTACCAAAACTTCAGCTACATTTAATAACTGTAGATAAAAAACTCGTTGGCAGCATTTACCCAAACTAATCGTCAGCTTAAAATTATTCAGTTGTGCTTAAAATGAAAGCTTTCCATCCTCCCTTATATGTTATTTTAGTTAATATGTGTATCAGTAAGTAGTTTCTGTTAGTATTTCGTAAAGGCACTTTCAAGCAGTTAGACGCAATTAGCCCAATTCATTTTGGCACATTGTAAGTTAATCAAGAATTCAGTTGCCGCGAGCAACTGTAAAGTTATAATTGACAAAGTTTTGGAACTGCCTTGCCGCTCCAATATTGGCTGTATATCGTTGAAAAAGTTATGTGCGAAATAAGTTAAACAAAGATTTGTAGCCAGTAGGTATAGTAATTATGGTACAACAATAATGTTATGTACTTTTAGGCATTTGGAATTTCATCTGCGGAAGATTAAATGCGGTATAAAAAGTTCTTGATTGAAATAAATTACAAACTACATTCCAGTATGCATGCGACATTCACCTTGTGGCCAGAGCCACATGCTGCATACCTTGTTACTATCAACTTGCAACATTCAACCGCCCAGCAAACAGGCAACAAATTCTTGTCTGGACATTCTTCACTTAATTGCCACTGCTGGAGCACACGAAAAATTCCTGTAAAGTGCGAGCCGAGTGCTGTTTTTCGTTTTGCCCATTTTTATTTTCATTTTCATTTTAATTAACCAACTTTAGGCATTTATTTTCATTTGCTAACTTTTGCAACTCAGTTGCAACTTTTCCAAGCTGCCTAGGCGGGAAAACACACACACACCCAAATATTTTGTCGAAAAAGAGTTGGCTTCTTTTTTGTTGTTAGTTTTTGCACCATTTATAACTGGTATAATAATAAATTATTAGATATTTGTGTATTGCTGATTTAGATTTATGAATAACCATATCAAATATTCAATATAAGTTGTAAATATATTAAATTTAATATATTAAGTGTTTAATGATATGACAATGATTAAAATCGTAACAAAAGAATACAGTTTAATACTATAATTATCTTGGATAATAGTTAAAATGGATTACATAATGGAGAAAATAATAAAAACGTTTAAGTACACGTTAAAATAGTCTTGCCAATTGTGTGGATTATTAACTCAACGAATAAGATGTCAACTCAACTGGATTTAAAGGATTCGAAGCTTAAAGTTTACCAAATAAAATCGCTTATATTTATTCAAGCAATGTTGGCAACCGAACAAATTGTGCACACATAACAAGTTCAATATCTAAATCTGTGCTGCATAAAATACACACTACAAAGCAAACTGCACATATTGAAATTCCTTTTTTTTTAACTGTTTTTAAATTTCAGGCACGTGCGTGTTTGTTTGTATTTTGGTGTTCTGCTGTGCTGTTGCAGTTATAGTGTTATTATTTATGGTACTTAATTCGACATCTTGATGCATGCGGCATAAGAAAATGAACAAACAACGTACATACAAACATACATACATACATATGTGCTTTAATGTGTGTGCATTGCGTATTGTAAGTATTTGTAAATGTTTGAAATATTTTTGTGTCGCCATGCTGTTTGGCAATTTATTGCATTGCGCCTCGAATAACGTTTTCCAATTTACAAAAGGCTGCCACCCGCCGCTGTGTGCTACATCCATCAGCAACATTTGTTGCCACACGGCGAAAACTGCGAATATGCAACAAATGTGCAACGTGGCTTGCAGCGGTTTGGCTGCCTTGCCCGCCAATTTGTAATTGTCACACAAGCTATGTGGCGTATACGCAATACTTAAGTGTATAAATATGTTCAAAAATCAATTTAAAACTGAAATGATTGCTTAAGTTACGAATAAAATGGCTTTCACAACATTATTATTGCTCAACTTAATGATTCTCTTAACTAAATATAAAACTGCTCTTAAGACTGCATCTAAAAAATGTAAATGTTTAGATTTTAGTGAAGCCTTAAGCGCAGTTTCTTAAAGTTTAACCATAACAATTTTTAATCGATACTCTGTCATTATATTTCACCCTCCTCCACTTTGAAGGTGTCACCATCCAAGTTGACAAAAGTTGCTTCATATTTGGGATCGTCATTCTCCTCCTGAAGCAGGCAGTAAATATTATTCGATTCCTGTTTAATGATCTCATCGCCCAACTTCATCCAGAATGGACGACAACGGTTCTTCCACTGACGCAGATTGAAGAACGCACAATACTGCGAATTGGAAGCCTTCAGCATGGCCATATAAAGTGCAGTTATTTCATCTGCCAACAGTTTGCCCATCAGAAAGACGGCAGTTTTCTTGCTATGCGTATCATTGAAGTCAATGTAAATGTTCTTAGCCTGGTTGTAACATTTCTTGGCTATGGCTGTTGTCGAGACGTCCCGAGCAAAAAGTTTGCCAAGATTGAGCAAAATCTCAGCCTCTTGGTTTTTGAACTCATACACACGCGAAAGGCGCAAGGCTCGTTTGAAGCTCGAAATGGCTTTGGCATTGTTATCAAGACTGCAAAATTATCACAGATTAGTAAAAGGATTATAACAGCTTCAGGGACATTAACTAACTTCTCTGCACATTGTCCCAAATACAAATAGAACTTGATGTTAAGTTTAACAAACTTGTACTCGGTGCATGCGGTTATTTGTGGCCTAAGCAGTTCGAGACATTGTTGGGCCGCATGATATTTATTGCCCTCCATCAAAAAGAATGCTCGCTCCAGGAATGTGTCGCAGAATATGTCTAAGTTCTTTTCACGACCAACTGCAGTAGGAAATGTGTAACAAATGAAAACAATTTATCTTCATCGTTTTGCCAACTTACTCTCTGCAATAAGAACGGTTGCTTTTCTGGCCGTGTCAACTGCCTCTTCGGGCTGCTGGCGCACTATCTGCCGGCCATAGAGAAGCATCTGTTCGGCCAGCTGTTGAGCAACTAGGGCATGCAAAATGGAACTGGATGATCCCTTCTCCGGCTCCGACAGCCACATATGGCCACGAACCAGTTCCAGCGTAGCCTTCAGATACGTAATCGCATTTGGACGCTGTCCAATGCGTTCCAGGAACAAGGCATATCTGTGATAGATGCGTGCAATCATCTCGGCAGCATCACGCTCCTCACCCTCAATGTTGTGGCACAGTGAGACAATGTGTTCCATGACCGCATTCAAAGCATACTCGTACTTTAAGCGATATGGTTCGAGGAGGAGCAATGTCTCATAGAAGAGAGTGAAGCACTCCTTGAGTCCTTTCGTTTTCTTCTTGATTACAGCCAGCTCGGCTTGCTTCATCTTCTCAATCGCCTTGATTAGCAATTGACGATCATCAATGATCCGCGCACGAATGCTCATCGACTCAAACAGAGCATCCTCCTTTTCGGCCAGACAACGCACAAACTGTGGCATCATTTGGCAACCTTCGTGACGCAGCTCAGCTTGAAGCGCATCATAGATAGGACCACGTTCCCGACGTGCCTCAATAAAACTCAACGGCACAATTTGCTTTTTAATCTCTTCCCTATCAAAGGTGATCTCGCGAAAGGTGCGATGAGGTAGATTTGCTTTTACTTCACGCTCAATGCGTTGGATTTCCTGCTGACGACGCGACATCCTTCAAGAGATTGGTTCGGAGAAAAGTGGAAAAATATATGTGTCTATTCAACTAAGATTGTTAAAGTTTAACACTTGCTTGGCTTACTTGGCTATAAATAAAATATGTTTTGATTTCGTTTATAAAACGCTCCATTGATTTGCCATCAGCCGAGAAAACAACATACGCACAAGAGTAAGCTTATTATTGCAGTTCAAAAGAAATCTAAACTTTAAACGTAAATTGAATAAGCTTGTTTGGTTATATTAAAACTTGCATTATTTTTTTTTTCGCTTAGCTTTGCCACACTTTTAATGCACATTCGTTAGTGTGTGTGTCTTTTTGTGTAGTCTCTGTTGTAGTTCATAAGAGAAGTGGAAAAGTTGGACTGGGGTAGATAAAGGTGCTTTTAAGAAGTGGAAACTAACAACGGGCAGCATGTGTGGCACACACAAAACACAAAACACAAGAAACATTACATTGTTGTTGTGCTCAAGCCGAAACTGAATTTCAATTCAATAACTTTTGCCTTACTTGGCCGTTGTGTTGTTGTCTGCTCGGACTATTGGCTCGGCGCCGAAAAGTATGCTTTTGATTTTAACGCTGCTGCTGCTATAGTAAACGTTGGCAGAAAAGGGAAGACGAAAAAGTTTGTTATGTGTATCGGCCTTTTCAGAAGTCGATTCGATTTTGGTTCGTTTATTTTTGAACGTCGTCATGAATGAAATTAAATGCAGCGCCGCAACAGGCGCCTGGGCCAAGTCAACCCTAAATGTCAACCTCAACAACTCGTTCCATAACCCAGGCCCTCCGAAACCGTGGCACTCTGACGGTCGCTTGTTGCAACTTTTGGCTTTGCCTGGCAGCAGCTTGTTTCTGATCTAGACTTTTGCCATCCGGCCTGGGCTTGTGGCTCTGCCACACAAAACTTTCCCCAAACGCTCTCCATGTTTGCGTGTGTGTGTGTGCCTGTGCAAAAATAGAGAATCACCAGCACGGGGGTGAATGGGGTGTGTGTGTGTGGTGTTCTGCAGCTTAATTTATGGCTTGCCGGCGGCAGCGACAGCAGCAACAGCAGCAACAGAAGCAGCCTTGTGACAATGTACATTGCAACGAAAATTTGTGGCTTGCGCAAATTAAGTTGCATAATTTTTCCTTTTCTTTTTTGTGTTCAGTTAGAAATTGCCATACTTTTGTTCACTGCCTTCTTCTTAAGTGTGCTAATAAATCAAATATGGAAACTGAGAATATTCGCGAGTCATTGGGTTCCCACAAAATATAAAACTGAGTGCGTGGGAACTTGCAAAAGTAAGTCACAGTTTATAATGATGGGTCTTGAAGTGTTTTTGGTGTATGTGGTATAAATATCATTTGTTTAACGTTAAATGCAAATTATTTTCTGATTTCTTAATGCATCCTATGCTATAATTATTGACCTTGATAGTCTGGTAAAAATAAATAAATGATTGGTTTAATTAGTATTCATTACAATATGTCAAGTTTGCATAAATATTTAGAGAATTTAAAAAGTTTTTATTTTAAAATTTCACTAGAAATTTTGCTGAAAATTAATCACTTTATCTAAGTAATCTATGGATCCTGTTATTTATTATTAATTTATGTGAGCCATTATTTTTATTGAGTACACAAGTTTATAGTTGAAAAAAAAAACTTAAACAAAGCATTATTTTATAGTCCATTTGAATGTGTTTTTTATCATCCAATCATCCAATTAAATGCTATCATTTAAATACTGTTATGCTTTTGCGGTCGCAGTTCGCGTTAAATAAATAAGAATGTGCAATTCATTAATGTTTTGTAACCAAACAACAATTTTTTAGTGTTGTGGATTTGCAAACATGCATTTGGCTTATGTTAATTTGGGCATGCTTTAAATAAATTATATTTTGTATTTATTTTAAAATTAGAAAATAGGATACTACAACCAAATCTGGAAGAATGCAATCGAGACTACCTACGCTGGAAGTACGAGAATTAATTTATTCAACATTCTTACATTGCTCTCGCAAAGTAAGTTCTAAAACCACACATATTCAATTTATTATACAATACCATTGGGAATATCCTAATGCCATAGTTTATAGTGATATATACTCACATATTTATGTGCTATAGCAATAATTAATGTCCATTAAATTATTATTATTATTTTTGTTTATAGCACATACACACATGCATAGTTTCACACATTTGCTTATGGATTTGAATTTAATTAACACAATTCGGTGAGAGCAGCTAAGAAGTGATGGCCATACATCAAGATGAAAGATTGTTCCCCTTTGTGAATGCAGCTTGCACAGCAAGCGAGTATTTGCAACATACTCATGTGTATGTGTATGTCACGTGTGTTTGCATGTGTGTGAGCATATAAATATATATTTGGCCAGGCTGTTGTTACGTTAGTTGAATGTCACTTATGGGTGGGCATGTGGGAGGTGCGAGGGGCGTGCTTGTCGTCACCGTTGACATTAACAAAAACGGCAACGCCATGTCATGTTACCGACTGCAAAATTAGAACAGGAATGAATGCACAAGCATATATTTCATAGTGACAGCCATTACGTCATTAACACTTGCAGTCTTGTAGACAAAGCAGATAACATTTGAACACGCTTATTAGATATATCTGCTTCACTGTAGGAAGAGGTTCAATGCAAGTCGTCGTTAGTTATGTTAAATATCTGAGATATATATTATTCACACTCAATTATTGCTTTTGTTGAGTAAGTTAGCTAATTTTGCCATAATTACCAAATTAAAAATATATTAGACTACCTAGAAAACTTAAAATTTTAACTATTAACTTTTCACACACGTTCCGCCTTCAGGGTAAAATGCTGTGTGTGGCACGTTTCGTTTTCATAATAAAGCTGATTAAAAAAAAAAAAGAAAACCTTAACTTTTACTAATGCGGCCTTGAACCGCTTTTAGGCAGCTAGAGGAATTGACCTATTGAATAAGGTTAAACTTGTTAAATTTATAAATGGATAACAGTGTTTAAAAAATGTTTTCGGTAGTTCCTTAGTTTTTGCTTTCGTTTTAAGCGGAGCTTCTGTAAAATATTTGAACACATTTCTCCGTGCATGGCGATTAACAGAGCGACACACTGACTCAAATGTTAAGCTAGGTCACTTACGTTCCACACACATTGTGTGGATGGCATTTACTGTTCGCAATGCCGTTATAAAGTAACGGTGTTGCTTGCTAGCTGTGTTCAGTGCGCCAATAACCTCGTGTGCTAACGGTAACGAATATTTGCTGTGCGCCACGACAAAAAACGTGTTGCTTAAGATGTGAGTGTAAAATTGCGAAACTTGAACAAGTCCTTAGACAGAATTTTGAAACAGTAAAAGGACTGTGCTATGGTTGCCTGTGATTATGTTTAATGATGATACTGGTAGAAAGTGTTTGTAATCGACTATGACATCTGGGGAATGGGATTTGAGAGCGCTAAAAGCGCTCGAAGAGGAGGAGCAGAAGGAATTCCTGGCACTTAGCCAAAAGAATCTTTTCGAGGCTCCGTTGCCAACAGGTGGGCCTGAAAATGGCAACATAAGCAGTTCGGTGAATGCCAAGCCGGCGCTATCCTATGCCCAAGTGCATCCACATCTGCTCAAGCTGCCAACCATCGATGAGTGCCAGCTGATTGCGGCCCAGCGTCATTTGACAGGCAGTGTTGCAAGCAGCGCTCGCTTAAAGTTCACACGTGCTCTCTCCCTTTCAGCGCACTCCTTGTCGCCACGTGGTGGTGGAGGAGGCGGCGGTGGTAGTGTTAGCTTCGGCAAAAAGCTAAAGGCACGCTTGGTGGGTGCAAAGTCAAGCGGTTCCTTATCACCATCCCGCTATTCGCACAGTTACAGTGTCTCACCCGTGTATACGCCACCGCCAATGCGTCGTTGTGCCACATTGCATCACACACAACCCGTGCGCAAGACCTTCAAGACACTACAACAGCTAGAGCGACAGAAGCAGAAACATAACAACGCCAGCCAAGCACACTCCACGACGGCATCAACGACGCCACAGCTCCAACGCATTGTGGGCACAAATAAGACATATTGGAAATATGGGGCCAATTCCACAGCTGCATCCATTATTGGCCAACGCGCCCGACTACAACAACAGCTGGATCAGGACTCCAACAACTCCGATGAACCCAATGGAGATACACTCGAAGTGGACGCACTCGATAGTGCCACAGAGACAGGATCGTGCAGTGTGCCCCTACCGCCAGCAGACTCAAATGAGCTGCTGCGTCTCAGTCTAATGTTGACGGCCGCCAGTACAGCAATGACGGCAACCGCAACAGCGACGGCAACACCAGCAGCAACAGCAACTGGTGGGCCAGTCAGGCGCTATCATAACACACAGAGTGATGTCGAGGACGAAACTGTTGCTTACGAAGCTTTTCACAGGCCTAAAAGCTTTGAGCGTTCGCTCTTACGCGGCGCCAGCTTGACGTTAACAGCGCAAGAGAGTCCCAGTCCCAGTCCCAAGCCTTATCGCCCAATGCAATCCACAAATGGAAAGCGTATATTAAAGTCCACTTCCCTAGAAGCAAATGCTGCGAGTGAGAATGTTCCTTCTCTTGCTTCCGACTTTCAGCAAAAGCAGCAACAGATTATTGGTCAACCACTTGGCATGATGAGCCTAACAACGGACACTAATCAATTAGCCGAGCAACAGCGGGACAGGGAATGTGATTGGGAACTTGTTCGTGGTTTGAGCTTGGGACGTGAGCAGGTGAAATATCATCAGGATTTGGCTGTTGCCTGTTATGGTCATAACGCCACACTTGACGATGAGTTGCAGCATCATATCAAGCATTGTTCGTGCTCCTGCAATCACATGGGCTACGGCAATTCAATGGACTACCAGGTAAGTGCTAAACCGCAGATTGTTGTTCCCAACACTCATTCTTATATTAATGTTAACGGAACTTTTTTGCTTTGTCGCCTTTTTACAAGGAACAGGCGCAAATGCATTCCATTGTAAATGATTCTCTGGCATGTATTTTTAATTGCACTTCTGTAAAAGGACCTTCTGTGTGTGTGTGTGTTTGTGAAATTTGCTGTCCAGTTCAGTTATGCAGCAAGTGTAATGATGCCACAATCAGTGGCCGTTATTTTTAACTTTCAACTTTCCGAGCACACAAGTACATGTGTTTGTATGTCTGTGAACGCAATCCAACTCATTATTGTCACGTCGCTTTGTGGTGCATTTTTTTGTGTGAGTTCTGTACTTTTCATGGCTGCCACATTACCGCCCGGAGAGCGCTTTGCCGATGGCCCCTATGCAAGGGTTAGAGTGCGTTTGAAGGCTCTATTGTTCTAAACATGAGTGCCCAAAAGTAGTTGCTAACTAGTTTCGGTCCAAATTGAATGGTCCTTTGAAAGTCAAGTTTGAATGAACTACGGGCAAAGCTTATTTTCTCTTTTGGTTTTTAGCTGTTAATGCGAAATGCTTAGAATGTTTCTCAACTTTGTCTGCGTTGTTTATGTAAGGGATATGAAATTTGTATAAGATAATCTTAATCATATTTATACATTCCTAAGAAAAGGAAAATGTTGCTAGCAATCGGCAGAGTTTCTTTTACGAACTGTGATACGAAATATTTATATATTTATGTGTAATATAATTAAAAACATAAAAGAAAGTTATTTTACAATATTTTGAAGATATTTTAGAATCAATCATTTGCTATAGTCTACTTTGCATGCTGTGGTTGGTAGAACACCTATAAAGGACTTAAAATCAAACTTGAACTTGATCTATCCAAGTAGCTTAAAACGGAATTCATGCGTCTAAAGGCTGGGGCGGTGCTTGTTGTATGGCTTTGTGTTACTCTATGTCATCATTGCAGGGTGCTCTGTGGTGGAGTCAGTGGTGTCCAAGTATCTGCACTAACAGCGGTCACCACGGAGGTGGGTACCCCCGTTGGCTGTAGACTGGGCACAGATAGGGTCACAGCAGCAGGAAGTACGCCCCGATCCACACTGTGCTCAAGGGACTCCAGTTTGATTTCGTTGTTGTGATTGTGTGAAGTCTTTAGAGTGGCGTTAGCGCACTCCAGAGTGATGACAGAGCTTTGCTCTTCCGCTGGCTTGTACATGGCGGAATGTGGCTCATCCAGGGTCTTTGTGACTTCCACGGGCTCCAGCGGGTGGGTGGTGGTATAGCTGTAACATACATAGTTCGCGATTCGAGAGTGGAATCATTGATAGCTACTTTAGCGATATGAGTGCAGAGTTCGCGTTTCAACTGGTCGCCTAGTTACTTACCCAATCTCTAGTGGTATATACTCCGGCTGATAGTATGCAGCAGCTGCATTTTGATATAGACCATACTCGGCTCCAGAACCATTGTGCCAGCCACCTGTTGGATAGCTCAGTGCTGAGGGTGCATTGAGCACATTCGTGTAGAGCTGGTGGGTGGGGGAGGTGGGCGTAGGATGGTACACTTGGTGTGTAGGAGCTCCGTATGTCTGCGCTGAGCCGGAAACAGCTGCTCCACTCGCATACAGATCTGATTGGCTCATATTGTACTGATGGCCATGCGGTGTCAGATGGTGTATAGTATATCCCGGCGAGGGTGTCGTATAGCTAGGCGAACCATTCGTGGGCGAGGGTGAATTGTGAGTGGCTGCAAAGAGGAATAGATTATGGGAGTAAGTGCTGTTCATCTAGTTAAGTGATATAGGCTACATACAGATGTTGCGACTGCTGCATACGTTCATAGGCATTGGACCGGGCACAGTTGTTGGACTCCAGTAGTTGCTGTTGCTCTGCCAGCTGCTGGGATACGAGAACACCGATGCCGTTGAGCTGCCCTCCACGGGCATAAAGCCCGATTGCGAGTAGGAACTGGTGTAGCAGCCACCACTAACACTACTGCTTGCGTTTGTATTTATGCTGGAACTAGTGCTAACTGAGCCAATCGACGACTGCAGGCTGGTTGGTGTTTGTGGAGCCGATGGGGGCTGTGGGGATGAGGAGGAGCCATTGCCAGCGCTGCCATTTGAGCCGGAGCCGGAGACAACTCGCGGACGGCTGTAGGGTGTTGAGCGATTAGGCGCTGGATTACGTGCGGATAAAGTGCGACCGTAGCGATCACAGCTGTTAGACAAAGCGGCTGAAGTGGAGGAGGCGGATGACGCTGAAGGTGAAGACACAAGGGTATGCGACTGAGACATGGGCAGTGGTGGTGGTGGCGCAGACACAGCAGCAACTGCTGCACTCGCATAGTGGCTTGGAGGTGGTATTAGCCAGCCGTAATGGGTGTCATGTGGATAGAGCGTGTCCGGACGCTCCTTAGCATCTAGGAAGGCCTTGGCGAATGGATTGTACTTGATTTTCAGCGAGGTGACTTCTTCGTTCTGATAAGCAGTCACTGCAATAAACTGCGTCTCCGGGAAGGGATACGTGACTACGTGACGCTGCTCGGAACCAACTCGAACCAGATGCACCCTTGGCTCGTACTTGTGCAATGAGTTTAACATTATCTAAGCAGCGAAATACGTAAGTCTTTTTTATATACATAGATATTTAAGTGTCTTATTACCTGTCCGTTGCCGTTAGTCTTGTTTGTCAGCTTGACTTTGGCAAATGAAATCGGTTCTTTCATCCAATGGGCACCGAAATTTGGTGACTCGGGATGTACATATATGGGATTGGAGGGTGGAACCTCTGCCTTGCCACCGGGAACCTGTGAATTAAATCAAATATGTTGTAAAGTATTTACTCTGAATTGTTGTTTGTAGCTAGTAAGTAAATAATATTGGAGTCCAATCAAAAAATATTTGCAGAATGAAAATGAAATAACATTTTAAGACGTTTGATTAACTATTCAGCGGTAAGCGGGCAGAGCTATTTTTTTAGAACACACTTAAAAAGTTAAAACATGCTAAACTCAATTTCATTGAGTCAACTTTGTTTCAAACTTACTAGTCATAGTATAGCGTAGATACACAACGGTGTTTCTATGAATTATTGTTCAGTACAAACAATGACTTTACAAGTTAATCATATTTTAGAATTTACTCAAGATTAACATAAAATTGCTTGGTTCCAAATAATGTAAAGAACAATATTTTGGCGATATTCTAAAGGCATTTTATTAATTCTAAGCAAAAGCTGACATTTAAAATTTATTTTTCCTTTTCTAACATAAGAATCTTAAATTTTTATTGAAATTACCAAAAAAAATGAATTTCTTGATTAATCGATTAGCCAAAGTTTATCTGCGTACATACCCATTCACCATTGACGTACTTCCAGCGATGTGAGTCGACCTGAACGAATTCCAATAGAACCGTGTACATGGCAGCCGGATCAAGGCCAGAGGCACTGATTTTTACGACCGGAAACATTCGTCTGCAAAAAATAAGAACAAAATATAAAAAATGAGAGATGATCAAGAATTAAATAGGTGCATTTTTACAGCTATATAACAGTTGTATGCAATGAATATTCTATGTGGCAAATAGCCGGACGAATGCCACAGCGTTTCCATATTTTCCACTTTTTCCATTTGGTGTTTGTTTTGCTTTTGCCATCGCCCTTGCACAGGTTTTACTTTAAGTAGTGACTTGTATACTATAGTATTCGTTAACTAAGTGTGGCAACAGCAGCCACTTGGATGAGTTTTCTGTCTCTGCCTCTGCCTTTGCCCTTCAATATCCCGCCGTCGGTTTTCTATGTCTGTTTCGGACAAATATTGAAACGCGCCGTCCGCACACTGTTCCACAACAATTAGTACAAGATGGCGGCTGTTGCCGGGCCGCGTTAATTAGCACCTGTCCGGACCGGGACCGGACAACGAAGCGGTGTAGATCAAGTTCTAAGCGCGTTTCGCACACAAAGATATATGTGTGCGTGTGTGTGTGTGTATATAGTACACTGGTACATTGGTAAATATTTTTAGTTATTTCGACAAACGCTTGCATGTAAATGAATACATATATACATACATAATGTGTGTATATATTTGTATATGCAGAGCTATAGAAACGTTAACGCTTCATTATAAGGTGCAAACAGCACCGCATGAAAATTCAATGCAGCTAAAACAAAAGCGCAAAAAACAACCAACAACTCATTGCCAATTTGCATAGGAAAACAAAATGCGCCGCAATTGCCAGCGTCAAAATATTGTTGGCCACGTTAACTTCCATTTAACACGTTATCCACTGCAAGAAGAAGGGCCCCCAAGCACACAAAACTAACAAGAACAACAACAACAACCGCGATTAACTCACAACTCACCTGCCATTCTTGGTGACGATCATCTCGTTGGTCAGATTCTGAAAGCGCAGCCACAGCTCTCGATCATCCAGCGAGACGCGCAGATTGCGATCCAGTTCATTGGGACTGCCGGCACCACCAACAATTCGATGTCCTCCGCTGCCTGCCCCTGCCGCGGCCATTGCAACAGCACCACCGACACCACCTAAGCCATGTCCATGTCCATGTCCATGCCCATGCCCATGTCCATGTCCATTGTGTACCGCATGTTGAGGTGAGGGAGAACCGCTGCCATTACCACCCCCACCTCCACCAGCAGCCACATTTCCATTAAGACCAGTTGTGGGATCCACGGCGGATAAGATATGTGATGTGGTCATGTCTGCTGCAAAAAGAGGAAAACAAAAGGAACCACTTAATAGCAAAATGTTTTTATAAGCGCCTTAAGGTTTCAAATAATTGACTATATAAAATGAAGGAGAGAGGATAAAAAGTGTTTAGTGCACTTGATTATAATTTAAATTTTTATCTTGTGAATTAACTTGAGCATTGTTGTGTTAAACCACAATTTTATCTAGTTTTAAAACTATCTCCACACAGCCCATGAGAAGGTTGGTGCATTAATATTTTGATCAACATAGGTTGGAAGTTTTATTAAGTTGCAAAGTTTGCAACGAAGAATCGTGCGAGAAAAATTCTTCATTTTTACGTTAAAATATTCATTAGTTACAAATTATTATTGGACAATGTAAATAGGTTCAAAACGAAACTGAATAATTAAAGTTATTCAAAGTTTTGAAAGTACTGCATTTATTATATCTGCCTGATAGTAGTTGTTTAACTTAGTTAAGTTTAAACTATAATCTATGATTTTATGCACAAATTGAATTGAAAATATTTGTATTACTTATAATCCTGAACAAAATTATTTTTGTAATAATTCATAATTTTACAAAACGCGCCAATGAAAAGTCTTTTGCAAATCTCGATCCAAATTAGGTTTTAACATTGCTTTTTTTATATCACACACCAGTAATAGACTTTAAATGTTAGTTAATAGTTACTTAAACATTACAACTTCATAGTACGAGCTATTCAAATACGGTATTCGTAAATTGACATTGGAATTACATCAAAGACGATTGACCTGGCTGGCCGACGACGACGCATCATTCCAGCACTTTATAACTTTACAGCACTGTCCCAGGCGCATTAGAAGAATGGTCGGGCCAAAGTCTGTTGTCGGCTTTTAATTATATTGCACACTTTAGTTATGCCTTGCCCATGCCCATGCCTGAGACTCCAATTCAAACTCTGACTCTCAGATTCCGACAAAACTCGGACGCTTGGATGCTGGCTAGCTGGCTAACTCACTGGCTGGCTGACTGGCTGGCCATAAATAGCGGGCACCCTTTTTATTTATGGCCGTGGCAACGGCAACAAACACCTCTGTTTACTCCGGGTCGGCCATAGCCCGGGCACAGTGCTCTGATTGTATTGTAAAAGCAGCAGCGTCGGCTAAGAAAAAAAAATACAAAAATAATAAAGAACACAACATGCGCTTAAAATATGCCTGGTCTGATGTCTAAATTGTGCTCTGGCACTGAAAGTGTTTCTCGCAATGTTTTGTAATCATAAATTAACAAAATGTATTAATTGTTTTGTTTGTTTTTATTGTCCAACGAAATTGGAGGTGAAATGCCGACGGTGCGGCCAGCACCTGAATTCAACCCTAACAACTTTTGGCTAGGATTGTTATCGGGCAACTACAGATGTTTCAAAGTGTTTTTCTGATATGTTTAGAAAGTATTGTTCTTTCAACTTATCCCAAGACGTTACTGTTGTTGTTTATTTGAACTGGTTTTGATTTATCTTGAACACTATGTCTTCATAAAATGACCATTTGTCATTTATATTTAATTATTAAATCCTTTAATGCCTTCAACCAAATATTTGTAACTCTGATTGGGATTGAGCTGGTTGCTAATGCACAGGCCATCAATTCATTAGATGGTGTTGCTTTTATTGGACAGGATTCGCAGATAATCATGTTCAATAGAGATTTTAAACAACCTTTTACCTTGACAACTGAGCAGAAATATAATTTTGACATTATTTAAGTGCTTGTTGAAAGCTGAATGCCGATTCATACTTAATTTTAACTTGTCAGCTTTTATATTCATAGTTGTTTCATTGTAACTAACGCCTGTGTATGTTTATGCCACAATGTGCATATACTTATTATAATCACATGCATACATGCATATTAAATATGTAAATATAAGTTTTGGGAAGTTTTGCTGTGTTATCCACAACAGTTTGCAACGCTCTCCATCGCAGGGGCCTAATGAAAAGCCGTTTTTGTATGCTGTCTGAACACGCGTAGGTATTTCAGTCGTCTGTGTGTTTGCTCCTGTGTTTGTGTGTGTGTGTGTTTATCTATGTACTTTAACTTTAACGTTTGATGGCTGCCATGACGCTTTTGGTTGGACTTTTTCCCCCAACCTCTTTGTGATGTTGATTTTTGAATGATTTCGTGACTTTGATGTTTACTCAGACCGTTTTCTATAATACTTTCTGGCTGTAGGTATAACATTTTATTTTTTAATGTTTGATTCACATAGCAAAAGTCTTTTATAGATGCCCAAAATGAGTATTCATTCGAATGAAAATCTTTTAATGACAATTTAAATATATATTAACTCTTATGTTATTGCTTAATTTAATTGATTTTAATTTTTTTTCAATTTCTTTTTCATTTTATTTTGTATTTTAAAGAAATCAAAGTAGCTTCGCAATATTTTGAGGTTCTTTATATTTTTTCTAAGGAGAAAACATTAATTTCAGACTATGTTTTTTTTTGTATTTTTGTTAGCTCTCTATTAATTTTATAACATGAAAACTAATTGATTTAATTCACACAAAAAGAGTTGCAGACCAAAACATTTTGCATCTTCAATCACACCTTGAAAGTATCCCTAAAACGTATGTATAAAATAGCGATTAAGAAATAGGAATGTCCCGGGGCGGTTTGCATTTCACACCTGATCAGGATAACTCTTAACTCAGCCGCTGGCCGTTGGCATTGACGCTCCCAACTGACAGCTTATCGGTGGCGATTAAAACGATTTGCTAAATTTCACACATCACTTTACATGAAAATAAACCAAATTCAAGTTTAGCTACTGGCTATGGATCACATTTCATTGCATGTCACACCATGGCGACATGTTAAAACTAATCTGAGGTCACAGCTCCTTAGAAGTAAGGGAGGCAGGTAGTTGTGGGCGTGGCATTCGAAAAAGATACTGTCACACTTTTGTTTTCTGCACACTTCACGCTTGGCCAACCGGCGTTGATAAACGCACTTTATGAGACGCATACTAAAATTTTGTACAAACTGTAATTAATTAGTAAGCATTTGTCAAGTACTAAACTCGGAAGCACAACGTTGCGCGGTGGTAGACGGAGAGTGGGGGGAAAGGTGAAACCGGCTGTTATTGCTGTCATTATAGCGGGGGTTTAAATTCCTTGGTTCTTTTGATTTGTATTTAATAGGATAATTTTCACATGCGTCGTAATTGGTTGGCATAGCTCTAAGTTGGCCAATTGTATACTTTCTGCTCTGCTGTGGCCATCCACAGTTAGCTGTTACTGCTGCCGTGGCCGATTAAAATGCCTGCGGCATTGTCGGCAAGAAGCAAATTCTTATGTCCCTCCTAATTTGCGTGTGAACATTTTGGCTGGCCCACGGCATCGTATCGGAGTCAGAGTGTCGCGTGGGCTACTGCTGTTTTATATTATTAGAGTTATTATTAGGATCATTAATAACTGTTTTTGTCACTTGCTGTAGAAGTGTTGAATGGATTTTTGGGGTGTCAAATTTGGTGTTTAGTAAATTTCAACGCTTTTTTTCGGGGAGTGCTAAGATTTAATGTTTGATTTTCACACGTAAGCTTAAATGGGTTTGCCAATTGAAAATTTGCATAAAATTTGTGCTGTCTATAAATATATGTATATGAAAATACCAATTAACAGCAACTTAATATGACAATGAAAAGAGGCCTGTCATCATTAAAGCCTACTGAATAAAGATAAATTTTGTAGCACTTAAGTTATATACATTCTTGATCAGGATGACTAGTTGCATTTCTGTATATTTGTTCTGTACTTTTTAGCATGAAAGTAAGAATGACTTGTGGAATTGAATACAGTTTAGGTAAATGATTTTTTTTCATTGTTTACTTTGTATTTTATGTAATGTTAAAATCAATTTATATTTTTAGCGGAAAATAGACAACCCGGTGATATGTTTTGGGTGGTCAAAACAAATGTAATGAACTGCAACCCTGGCAAATTTTCAGTTTTTGAATCAACTTAAGCTCAGTCGAATAATTTGTATATTTTTAATGTTTAATGATATCTGACATGATTAATGATTTGAGATGGTTATTTTAACTTCTTGGCAAACATTACAATTTTATTTTAACATTTACTAAGTAATTTTGTAAAACTCCGCTGTGGCTAAGATTAAAAGTTCTAAATTAAAATACTTACAATTATTTTAAAAGACTTGGATAATTTAGTGACTTCATAAGATAAATGAGTTCTTTTGTTGTTGTTATTCCTCAAAAGGAAAAGTTTATACAATGTGGTTAAGATATATTACTTGTGACGGCTGTTGCCAAATGGAAAAATAACTCAAATTTTAATGTAAGTTTAACCAATCTTTAGTTAAGAATGAAAACTGACGGCTTTCGGAAAAATTAAATGTAATATTTTAGTCTTTCGCGGTAAGAAGCCCTAGTTAACACAATTTTCTAAAAAAACAAGTAAGAAGGCTCTAGTCGAGAAATCTCGACTAGACGATACCCTGATCCCTATACTTTACGCGTACAGTCAGTGCTTGCAAGTATGTGTGTGTGTCTACGCGCATACTGCATAGTGCATACACAACTGCAATGTCCCATATCTCCGGTGTTTCTTAACCGATTTTAATAAAAATTTCACAGATTGTCATTATTTTGTTTTATAATTCAAATGGCATCTCAGTTTTCCAAATTCAAGATTTTATTGTTATCGATCCCATGTGTATATCGGAAACGGGAAGAGTTATCGAAAATCGAAAACAAACTTGTACTGCCTAGAGATTAGACGAGCTTAGGTTCGTTAATCTGGAGTCTCTAGCTCTTACAGTCTCTGAGATCGGTTGGCTCATACATACGGACGGACAGACGGACATGGCTATATCGACTCGGCTGTTGATGCTGATCAAGAATATATATACTTTATGCTTCCTTCTGCCTGTTACATACTTTTGCACAAAACCATTATACCCTTTTTTCCCATTTTTAATGGGATCAGGGTATAAAAACAACAGGTAATATTCAAATGTCCAACCAACTCAGTTTAAGTGCCCCAATTTTTCATATCCGGTTTTATAGCGGAACATATTTACTATCAATATTTACAAATATTATCATCATAATATGAATATACTTTCCACGGCCCTATCCGCGTGGAAAATGATTTGACTTGCACATTCGTTCTATGCACATTGTTCCCCCAGTCTCTGTATCGTATCCCAATAACTGCTGCGCCTACTGATTGTCTGTGTTTTCATTCGTCTCCCACTTAGGACAGTACAACAACACACTTAATAGCTTTATACATTATAGCCCATGTTATTCTTATAAAAGAGCTTTATTATTGTAAAGTTTCGTTTAAATCCATTCAATATTAGTTGCTTAGAAGAGTAACAGATACATTACAAATTTTCATATTTATAACATTACTACGATTCTGAGAAGTATAAAACATGAATTTTTATAAGCTTTAATGAATTATAGAAGTCCTTTAACAAACCTAAAAATTGTATAATATATATAATATATTTACCTGATCACACCGGCGACGTTGTTTCTAATAATCCTTGATATAAATTTTTATCAAAATTGATATGTTACGATTTTGTTTATCGCGCACTTATTCATACACCAGCCACTATTCACTTTAGATGTATTTATTTAATGGTTTATTATTCAAATATTTTATTAATTAAGTTTTCTTTCACACTTAACACGAAAGTTCACCGGTACCGATTTAACAGGCACTAAGAGAAACTCAAGGAGTACCGCTTAACGTTTGACGCAGATTTTTTGTTTTTGGTCTGTTAAACTTTTCGAGTTTGCCGTCGTAGTCGTCGTGGATTTTCGTGCAGCCGTCGAGTGCGTTTGTTGTTTGCGTTACCACCGTTCCCTGGCTAATGATTGACGATCGGTGCTAATTTTTTCAACCATCACAAGCCGTGCTTGCTTTTTAGCTGTCGGCGTTCTTCCCTTGTGCCTCTATTTCTCTTTTTTTTGGCCGACTTGCCATCTTGTTTACGCGTTTGGCTCAATGGCTGATTCTCAACTCTTTCCCAGCCATTGCCGCCTTATGGCAATCTCTTGCCGTCGCACTCGCTCACACTTGCAATGAATCACAAACGTGGCGCAAACTGGCTTAGCCACACCTTCTAACAGGTAAGAGTGTGTAGACAGCACGAACCTCTCGCTCAATCTTACAGCCCGCCATCTCTTTGGACCCGACAGGCAGTCAGGCGGACAGGCAGGCAGGTAGAGTCGAAAGCAGACTCAGTTTCAGGTTTCTGGTTATTGATTTTGAATATCATTCATGAGCACATGAGCAAGTCGATCGTTCAATGCGTTCGTTTTAAAACGTGATCGCCGCCTGACCTCCTAGCACATCAAGGCGTACATGGCCTAAAATAAGTCCTGAGACTGGTTCTCTGTCTATTGGAGCTTTGCATGCGCCAGTTATTAAGTGCAAGGTGTTCTTTTGACAAATTACGAAATAAAAACTGATATTCAAACACAAAAGTTAGCCATGTCGGATCTATCTACATACGTTGTGTTCGTCACTTTGACCGCCGACTGAATGGCTTCGATTTGTTTAGACGCTAGTTTTGTGCTTTTGTTTGCGCAACCAATTAAAACTTTGTATATTTTTTTCCACGGCGCTTTGTTTGTTGTTGGCCTGCGTTTTGTAGTACTACCTAAAACTGGTTTGCCGCTCAAAGCATTTTTCTCTACGAACTTTTTTTTTAGTTGGTGTTCAATATTTCAACTGAATTTTGGGCTGTAAACATTTAACCACAAAGCATCTATGAAGCCCCAAAACACACACTGGCCGAAATACGTGTGGATGTTAGCTTACAAAATGTATGTACAGACAGACATTATCTCGGGGCGGAGCTGAAAGTTGGGGTTAACACACCAAGCCAAAAAAGGCGCACTCGTTTTGATTTGGCTGTGATTTAAATATTTTTACAACTCAGTTCAATTGAATACCATTCAACTCAATATTTGCAGGTGAATTTGCCTTGTATAAAAATCAAATCGATTTTAGATCCATAGTTTGTATTGGTTGAGCAAAGATTTAAGCTCGGTTGAGGAATTTATACCCAACTTAATGCCATTTTATTTTATTTTAATTAATGTATTATAACAAATAAATTACAGATATTCTGCCAAAGCAAAATCAATAATCTAGGTTAAATATATACAGTTAATAAATTAATATGGTGTTGACTAAGCGGTTTAACATTTTCCCTCAGGCTTATTTGATTTTGTCAAATATTTTGATGTGAGATAAAGCTCGTAAGCCAACAATTTGTCTTTGGATTCCGATAAATGCGAACAAGATTTAAAGAAGGGCTAAAAATTAAGTGATAAGAGATAAATCAATAATAAGTGATAAGATATAAATTATAATGATATAAGAGATTATTGTTAGTATTGTTTTTTACTTTAAAATAATTTATAGCTTTTTCGTGCTTTTTGAAGATCACGCGCTTGTGCTCTGTTGCTTTTTGAGGTTCCAATCTTAAATATGTATTTTGCTTTCTTAAGTCAAAGCCGCCGCGTGTCAATGGACCGCCACCGTTGGGCTGGGGGATTGGGGAAAATATTGATCAGACTATGGCGCTGAAAGGCAAACAGAGGCAATGCTACGTCTAAGAGGCCCACAACTTGGGAGTACAGTCGAGTAAATGAGAAGAATCAACAAACATTGAGATTTAAAAAAAAAAAAGAAGCGATGTATCTAAAAGCATAGACGGCACATAACAAAACGAATTTAACTCAAACTTAATCGCGTGAAACGGGAATGCAATTAATGGATTACCTCATTTCCCGGCTCCTGGTCACTTATTCAAGAACGCGAGTATGTCGCAGTTTCATTAACAAAGTGATGTGAACATTTCATCGGAAGGAAAGGCTTTCGGTCTCGTGGCTCGGCTTACTTGGAAAAGACGATCTCAATGTATTCCGTGCTGTGACCTTGCCCTAAATATTTACCACACCGTATTGTAGGAGCGTTTTGTGTCAGTTTATTACGAATCCTTTCTGCTTGTGTTTGCAAACAATTCGAGTTTATGGCTGGCCTAAGCGAATTTCCCCGCCTCAATTAGTCTGAGGTTGTAAACTCATAAACCAAATATACGGATATGCACATACGCTTGTTGTCCTCGTTGCCAGGCAGAATGGTCTCAGAAAATACAGGACACACACATAAGTAACCTTTGTAGCAGGCCGAGGGCAATTAGTTGACGGGCTGCCGACGGGATTATCCAATGGGCTTGCCTAAGTTCAAGTTCGAGTTCGTGTTCCAAGTCTTTCGTTTATCGCCGCTGCCCCTGGCGCTGCCTAGGACCTGCCTACCCATGCATATACCTACTGCATGTTGTTGCCTAGTTTGTTGCCCGTCTACTTTGTCTATTTGCTAATAGAAGACCACATTTGCATATTGCGTTTGTTTAGATTACATGTTGCTGTTGTTGCTCTCTCTACAATCGTCTCTGGCCGTTCTAAAAAGCGGTGTAATTCCTGTTCGTATTTTTCGTATCTCTTAAGTGTGTTTACATAATGCCCGACATGGGCATAAACGCCGACTGTGCCGCCCCTTTAACGATCCCCGACCCCGTTTTAGATGTTTGCCATGGCTATCAACTGTTTGCAACCATCGCCGTTTGCCATCCTCTTTGTGCTTGTTCTACTTGCCGCTGTGAGGATTTTTCGTGGAAATATCTAGCTTCTAGTTAATCCAATGACAAAAAGATAACGTCACCTCTGACAATAGCAAACTAATTCTTATTATTACTAGTAATAGCGTAACTTAACAAACAACAACCTAAAGAAATAAATCGAACTATATTTTCTGAAATTACAAAAGATTAACCGGTTATGATGCTTTAAATGTGATGCAAGACGCTAATTTTTTTAAACGAACTATGAATTATGAGAAAAACTTTAACAAATCCAAAAATAAATCTCTGCTTTCGCAGCAAATTTTGTTTACTTTAACTTAATTCATGTTTTTGGTAGAAATCTCGACTACGTTATGATTGGGCTTAAGTATTGTGTTTACCTGATTGAAAATAACTATCATTTATGAGTTATTTTTTGAAAGTATATAATTTTAAATTGGTATTAATAGTATTATTTTATACCGTATTCGCGCTTTTAGCTTGTTGTGGATCAGTAATCGAATTACATTTTTATTTTTCAATATATATTAATTCTTTATAATAATATATCAAAAAGTGATAAAGTAATATTTTAAGTTTAATTTGAAAAAAAAAATGAAAAACAGATCTTTACATTTAAATGATTTTAATGTTAACAAGTAAGAAGGCTCTAGTCGAGAAATCCCGACTAGACGATATACTTTACGTGTACAGCCAGTGCTTGCAAGTATGTGTGTGTGTCTACGCGCATACTGCATACTGCATACACAACTTCAATGTCCCATATCTCCGGTGTTTCTTAATCGATTTCAATAAAAATTTCACAGATTTTCATAATTTAGTCTAATGTGTCAAACGCCGCCAGGATTTCAGGATTTTGTTGTTATCGATCCCATGTGTATATCGGAAACGGAAAGTGTTATCGAAAATCGGAATTGTACTGCCTAGGGATTAGGCGAGCTTAAGTTCAAAATCTAGTTTTTAGCTCTTACAGTCTCTGAGATCGACGCGTTCATACATACGGACATGGCTATATCGACTCGACTATTGATGCTGATCAAGAATATATATACTTTATCGGGTCGGAGATGCTTCCTTCTGCCTGTTACATACTTTTGCACAAAACCATTATACCCTTTTTCCCATTTTAAATGGGATCAGGGTTTAAAAATTTATTGAAGTATAAACAACATTAATTACTTTCGATAATTAAGATGTTCACAGTTTATAGTCTAATGTTCTTGTTAGGAGTGAAATCAAGTTACCGCAATCACATAAATATTTTTTATTCAAGTGTAATTGTTTTAGCAAAAAGTTTATAACTATGTTCGGACAGATACTATAAACTATGCCAGTTGAGGGTTTATATTGCATTTCTGTTATGCAAAGGGGAGGGGGCAGGCAAATATGGTTGTTGCCTATGCCTGTCGTAATGACCACAATAAATTATATTCATTTAGGATCGTTTAACATATAGGAAAAAATAGCAGAGAGAGGCTGTTAAAGAAATAATTTATAGCTGTTGAAAACTTAACATGTTCATTTGGCCACATGTGTGTGGGCTTTGTTGTGGATTAAATATATATATATGTGTGTGTGTGTGTGAGTGTTGGTGCTCTTGTGTGTGCTTGCGTATGAGAGGGCAACAAATGAGAAAGAAGCCAACAACAATAAATACTTTGCCCACACAAACAGAACACAGCAACAGCAAAGGCAAAATTATGCCACCCCAACAATTTTCCCACTCCAAGCCTTAAGGAACGAGAACAAGCTGAAACTATTTACTATGTGCCATATATGTTTATTTTGTTTGTATGTGTGGGGGTGTTGCTGTTGTTGCTTGATTGGTTGGGAGGATAGGGGGGATTTTTTGCTGCTGGCAAGAACGGCACACAAATTACAGTTGCACACACATTTGGCTGTGTTAAATTGTCTCACAACCAATACATAGTGACCTTTTTCATTTATTTTTATGATGCCACCCATCCTTGATGTGTGTGCTACCTTCAAGCACCCGGCATGCCTCTTTCCTGCTCAGGGCCCTACCCGACAAGGAAAATACGAATGGGGCAACAAATGTGGGCTTCAAAAACAGAAAATACGAAGATATAACGTTCCTGGGCATCATGTAAATGCGTTTGCACTCTGTGCCTTTTGTTAACCTGCCGAAAATGTTGTTGTTTGTGGTCTATGTGCAGAACACTCCAGCTATATAAATTGAGGCAAAGTTTTGGGCAGCACCATTATTTTTTTCAAAGCTTTCAAGTCGTGTTGGCCAAGAACTCGATAGTCAAACCACAATGAAAGTCTTCTAAAATGTACGAAACTGTATCATCTGTGTTGTCTTGTTTTTGGCACTTAAGCAGTTTTACCTTTGCTTTGAAGTTGTTGCTGACCTACTCAGAACCTTGTCATGTGTATCTTTGCTATGCTGTAAATTTGGTTGGGTTTTAGAAATAGTTTAAACCAAACGGTTTGTATTCGACAGGTTTGATATTAGCTTCAATTCCATTTGCATTACTTGGGACCGAAACCGAATCAAAGTTCATTCTAAAAGCGCCCACAACGTGTTCAAACTTTAACTTTACTATCTGTGGTCCACGCTCTCCCTCCTTCTGGCTCTGAGCGAATTTGGCAAACTATTTCAGTTATGTGAAACTGCAAATCATTTTTTGGTTTGGTTTGTTTGCTTAACTTTGTTTTACACTTGTTTTCGGGCTTTGGGTATTGTTACACCTGACATTTGTATACCCTGAATTAACAGCGTGCAAAAGGGAATTTCTTTGCCGCATTATTTCAGTGCTTTATTTAAGGAGCGAATATTAAGCTCCAACAAAGTTTTAAGTGAATCATCGAAGACTAACACAACATTTATAAATTAACCAGTAATAAATTAAATCCCTAAAACAATAAAATCCTTTTTAGTTTATATGGATATGGCAAATGTATTCAACTTCTTAAATTACTATACATTTTTTCTGGCCACAACTAATTATCTTTGCTTTTTATATAAAACAAATTGTTTTCTGATTAATAAAATTTTGTCTTGTTAATAAACTATACGTGTTACAGGTGAATATAATTAAATTATTTTTATTTATTCAGATTTTATTTATATGATGTGCTGGCTTTGAGGTGGAAATGTTTTCTAACAAGTTAAATTATATATTTAAGTACAAATCAGTATTTTTGAGTAAGTTTAGAACATCTGCAATTAAATTAAGTTTAATTAAAGCTGAAATTTAAAATTGATTTTCTAAATTCCACAGCCAGCTGTAAATGTACACAAAAATAATTGCCAATTTGTGAAACTGATGCATGATGCAAAATTGTAATTCGATTATTTTTGTTTGTTTGCCAAGTTTAACCTTCATCTTGGTTATGTGTTGATAAATTTTTAGAATAAATCATAAACGATCTCTTCTTTTTTGTTAGGAAAGACAAATTTCTTGCATAAATGCAATTCTTTGCAGTCATAATTTAAATGTGAATTGTTTTTTTTTTTTAATTGAACGGACTTGACTTCCATTTCCATCGCTCCTCTCTCTCTCTTCCATCTATCTATCTATCTCTCTTTATCTCACTCTCTCTTTATCTCTCTCTCGCTCTCCTTGTTGCCTCATCACATTGTATGTGGATAACAACACCTATGAAATTCATTGCGTTGCACCTGGGTTTTTGTTTCTACGGTCAAATGAGTTTTTGCATAAACAAACACAAAGAAATACTTTGTTTTCTACCAGCAGCTTTTCTGCAATCCTGCACGTTTCACCCAACATTAGATATGACAATGTTGGTAAGCTCAAGCAACAAGAAATCAGTATAAATCTAATGCCAGGCCAGCATAATCAAACTCCTCTTTTTCTGTTCGTGTCTAACTTGCTGGTTGCCATTTATCTTCGGTTTTTAAAGTGCTTTAAGGTGCTTGAAACAGGACTTAAAACACGCTGACTCTATAATTTTTTCTTGCATTTTTGCGGCTTGTTCTTAACAGCATTTGTTCAACCCAGCTGTGTTGGCTATTATGGTGCATGGGTAATGGCAATGTGAATATCTAGTGTTTGGCCAGCACCAGCTGCTTGTTTGTTACCACTCGCCCAAAATGCACTGCATTTCCATTAATGACTTGGCCAAGTCTCTCAGTGTGGGCTCTTTGTTTTCCTTGTGCCATTGTTGTTGGTTGCCAGCAAAGATGAGCATGGAAAATATCAAACAATAACAGCTGTTATAGCAGCAGCGGTAGAAGCAACAATAACAAAATTCAGTTGCAGTTTTCACAGGACTCGCCGTTCTTCGCCCCATCCTCACAACCCCTTGCATTACTTGTAGGGCGACTGGAGCGACCATTGCTGCTAGTTTTGCCCAGAACTTAGTTTATTTCACATTTGTATTCATTTGTTTTCAGTTTTATTTACCCAGCAAACAGCATACATATTCTCGAGAATGTACGTTTGTTTAATTTTGCAAAGAGTTGCTGAGGGGGAAACAACTTCTTGTGGAAACAATTCTTTTTTCAGTTTATTGCGCACAATCTCTGTATTTTGCTTCAAGGAAATTAAATCATAGACACCTTCAACTGAAGCAATTAAGGTTCTTTTCAATATTTTTCGATGACTTTATTTTGCGTTAAGTATTTTTGGTTACATTGGTTAAACTTACAAAGTTGATATGTTCTAGATTGGTTAAGAGTTTTGCAATCAGTGAAAGTTAATTCGTTAGAAACTGGCTTAATAAATCAGTCTTTCAGTTTATTTCTGGGTATTGTTATAGCTGAAAGTGTTGCTAATTGTTTCCTCCACAGTGATGAATCAACAAGCTGAAGTGGATACTCGCTCCTCGCTCCTCGCAGCTCGACCACACGCAAACTGACAAGTTGGATAAGTACCGCTGTTATGTGGCAACGGGATGAATGGGCAGCAAATTCAAATTGCTTCTCTTGTTGTTGTATTCAACAAAAAAGCAAAAAGAAATATGGCAAGGGCGTAGATGCCGCGAAAGTGGATAGCATCTAAAATGGGTTGAGTTGTTGATGCTTCGGTTGAAGTCAAAGTTGGAGTTGTAGCAGGAGGGCGACAACATCTGACAGCTTCTGACAAACTGTCCACAGCGTGAAACAGGCGAATGGTAACCGGAACATTGGGAAAATGCCCAGGAAAATACTCGCTTTTGAGAAGTAGTTTTTGGTTTTTTTTTGCATTTTTTGTCCCAGTTTTGTATTTGTGGAACTTTTTGTGGCTTTTGCGGTTGTTGGCATGCGGCAATGCGCGCAAAGCAGAGATGCACCAGAGGGCTGGGCACGGGGGCGTGCCTTGAGGTTTGCGTGTGCGTTTATTTCGTTTGCGTTATGCGAAAAGTGTGAAAATGAAATGCTCTCGCGCGTTCTAATTTCAGTAGTGCCAGGAATCCAATTGCCTGTGAGCAGCAGGGCAATGTGCGTGTATGCCAGTCAAATGAGTGCCAGAGAGGGGAAAACTACCAGCGAGTGAGTGAGAAATGAGGAACTTGAGGGGCAAAAGCTTTATACAGCGCGCCGAAAAGTATGCAAATTATTAGCAAAGTTGAAAACATTTTTCACTAGGTAGCCGCAATTTCACAATTTCGCGTTTTGACAATTTTCATTTTCTCTCACAATAAATTGTGGACTCTTACCATTTTCCGTTTGGAGCCATAACAAATGGAGCGTTGAAGCCCTTGAATGGCCCCAACGCCCAAAAAAGGTGAGGCGGTGAGGGAGCTACGTTTATTTATTGTGGGAGATTTTAAAGTGACTTCTAAGGCAAGGACCAAAAGGTCAGCCTGTTGGTTGCAGCATCCCTTTTTACCTCTCACACACACATTGCGACAATTTAACGCTCTGCACTTGACAGTTGGTATTTGTTCAGATCCAGGTTTCGCTTTCTCTTTCTCGGGTCCAGCCTGTCTTAATGCCATATGTGTGTGTGCGCGTGTGACACAGTCATGAGTTTTCATCCGTGCGTGTGTTTATGTGTGTGTCCTTTGTTTTGCCCACAATTTGTCGTACTTGCCTCGTCTTCATTCTCTGCGGACACCCCGGTTTCTTGATTCCGGCCCTATTCCGGTTCTTTGCTTGTCCCTTGCGGAAATTATTATTTTGTTTAATGATTTGTGCTCAGTCTCGTAATTGAGGCCGGGCCCAGGACAGAAGGGTGACGTCCGTTCGTTCTTGACCCACAATGGAAATATGGAAAAACTATCGAAACTAAAAGTTGCTGGCACTTTTCATCGTTTCGCTGTCTGCTCAGTGAAGGGTAAACAGCGCCAAGAAGAAGCAATGGCAAACAAACGATAATTGAAAAGATGAAAACTAAAAAAAATAAAAATCCCTTTCATAAAATTTTTTTTTTGCAAAGTTCATTGTCAATTGATTCTTATGGTTATCTGGATCAAAAAGTATAACGAAAAAAAATGTTATATTCATTTCTGGCAGGCATTTAAAGAATTTTACAAGCGATTAAGTATAATCATAACTAAGAACGTTTATATTTACTATGTTATGCACAACCAGTAGTTGATTTAGTAGTTTTGATTGAGTGTGTACCAATTTATAATTAATTAGGCGTAAGTAGTTCGTTGCTCTGTTGCCAGTTTTACAGGCAGCGAAGTGGCGCAGTTAATAATTTATAGTATGTATTATGTACTATATATGCATTAACTGAACCTTTCGTACACAACGTTATTCAATTAATTTTTTTTATGGTAGCCTTAAATAATCAATATGTGCGTAAAATTGATTCATTGACCTTCAATAGTCCAATCTAGCACCACTTGAATGGTGCGCAAACGGACAAAACATTGAATGTAAGCTTTCGCATAATTACTCGTTATTTTTTGCTCCGAAACACATTTATCAGAGTACGTAATGCGAAAACTCCATAATATATTGCACAATATTCATATTGGATAGTAACAAAAGCGGAAATTAAATGCGGCAAGCAATTAAAAGTTGCAAATTCATTCTATCCAAAAAGTGAAATATGCAGCTACTGCTTTCAATTTATTGATATTGATCAGTAAATCACTGTAAAGTGTTTATTTGTTGGTATTCAGTATTAGCACACATGATTTGGTTAAAAGTAATAAGAGCGATAATTTAAATATTTAATCAATGATTGATATTTCAAAATTTTTTGATTTTTCTTTTAAATTAATGTATATGTACTATAGATTTCTACACAGTTTATAAGCTTTTTCAGCACCTACAGAATTGTTGAATTTTTGGTTAACGAAGAACTGAAATTATTGTACTTAGTATGCAGAGCACATATGCTAAACTTAATTTGATTTTGTGTGTTTAAGTTTACTGTTGATCTTTGCATTTGAAGTGTGGTTAAATTAATTCAATTTACGCTAAGGCTCAGGCACCAAACGACTTAGATAGGGCTGTGGTGGCTCTTGTGGATGCATGCTTCAATGCTTTGCAATGGCTTTCCGCCATCAGCATAAGTATGGGATCGATGTTTACCTGCTAAGGTAAAAACAAACATATACTGTCTGTGTGTAGCAGGAAAATCAAATGAAGCAGAAGAACTTCACGTGCCGCAACACAAATTGAAAATCAATGGAACAGCATGCAAACTCCAACGCCAAACAATTCTACCAGGGGCGGTTCTCAGCGGTGTCTGTTTAACCCATTGAAATTGCTATGCCATAAATTGAAAGGCTCGATGCTCCGCTTGGCCATTGGGGCGGACATCGGCGTAAATTCAAATGGGTGGCAATTTCGACCGTTTTGCGGGAACGAGTCTATCAACCATGGCCGCAATTTTGATAGTAATCAAATGGTTATAGATGAATGGCAAGCGTTGACTTGGTTGAATTGGGAGTAGCTTTTCTAGATTAATTATCGATTACTTAAGGCTTGCTCACAAGGACTTCAAGTATGTTAAGTGTATCATAAGTTCAGATCAATATAATGAGCTTAATTACTATGAGTTCCAAGCTATTTTTATTCTGTGTGCATTTCGGACCACTGTGCTTCCTTGGTCACTTAATCGAGCTGCAAAATAATTGCCCGTTGGTTTAACTTGTTGAATTATATAAAAGCACTCTCAGGCATGTGTTGTTCAGACTGTTTGTTTGCTGTACAATCAGTCCGCACCTTTTGTAACGACTTTGGCCCGATGCGTATACGTAATGTTGCAAAACACATTTTACATGCCAGACAAATAAGAACTTTTAAACCGCTCACCTACCACCAGCCACATCGTCAGCATAAGTTGTAGCAAGAATATCATGTTCTTTTAACTGCACCACTGTAAGCCGATTGATACTTGCTCCGAGGCGGACCACGCAAGTCCTTATTCAGCTTTAACTATAATGCCATCATCGCAAGAACATACTATATATACATGCAAAAATATGTATACAGTGCACTTATGCGTGTGTTCGTGTGCGTGTGTATATATTAAATTCTACTTACAGCTTTCACTCAGGTAAATGTTGCATAAATTTGCAAGCATTTGCATGTCAGCGGCTGCTTAAGAATGGGTTGGCGTTCGTTAGGAAAGAGGGGAGCTGAGTGGGGGGTGGGGGTGTCTACGACAAACTCTAGTCAAAGTTTTACATAACAGCATCATTATTTCAGTCGCATGCAACATTATCATCAGGAGCTGCTGCACCCGCAGCATTGAATTGTCGCAGCTGTAGAAAAAAGTGTCCCCTCACACAGCCAGCATTAGAATTGATTTCTCACGTTTAACATAGGGTACAGTTTTCGCGTTACGCTCAGCGAGCACTTGACACAGTTGCCGTGACTTTCTATTTTGTAGTTTGAGGTGCAATAGTCAAGTAACAAGTTTAGTTGATGCAAAGCGCTGCAGCATTAGTCTCATTAAGCTAACGCTTCTTTTATAAATAATTGAGTCATTACAATTCTTGAATTTAATAGATTCAAGCTTGCGCTCATTATTCTCGGAATCAGACAATATTTAAGACCCATTCATTTGATTTCAATATTTAACAAAATTAATTGAAGGAACAGACAGAGCAAAAACTCTTTAATTGAGCTTGAAAATGTGATTTAAAATTCAATTCACATTTTATGGCCATTGCCACAGTTTGTTCTGTGCTTTGGCGGAGTAAAATTTAACTCGCCAATGGAATAAATAATCATATTAAATGTAGAATAAACTGGCTGACAATTGTGACTTGATTTGTATTTAAATTGTTTGACAACGTTTAGAGGAATACAAATTCCTTAACTTATTTATTGTTTGCATGAAAAGTTAGTGAGCTGTTGTTAGCAAGTAGAATAAGAAAACAAAAGATTTAACCTTAAACAAATTATATCTTCAATGGTGAATAAGTCAAGTTATCCGCACAAAAAGTCAATCGCAAATTGATGTGAAAATGCAAGTGATTTGATTTCCATGGCTGGGTGCACAGCTAACTGCTAGTCGGAAGGCAGATGGGACATTATCCGAAGTCTGGGTAAGATGGCTTTACTCGTCCTAGATGTTGATTTGATGAATTATTGATTTGTTTGATTAATCGACTGAGTAAGCAAAAGAAACTACTGCATACTCGTTGCTGTTGCTTACTACTTTAGATTTCCACTCTTCGTTTGATTTTATTAGCCCTTAAATGAATACAACTTGGGTAGCGAACGCCTGGGGCGTTGTTCGACAATTATGTGCACAATCGCCTGTTAAATGCAGTTATATGCGAGAGGATTAAAAATGCGGTTCCTAAAATCGACTGTGGAAGGCACGCCCCCTTGAATTGAATTTTTTTTTTTGGTGCTGTCACACCCATAAATAGAAATGAGAAAAAATGCCAATTGAGGCGCACGACAGCCGAAAATAGAAGATTGCAAAAAGTCCGTTGAAGTATGAAAAAGCACAAAAAAAGAAGAAAGCATCAACAGCAAATTGCTGTCGGGACAAAATAGGAAAAATTTGCACCAATAGCCATGTCCCTTTTTTCTACTCATCTACGAAAAAACCTTTAGCTGAGACCACAAAAACAGCAGCCTAACACATCGGATAAAACCATGATAAAAACCAAGGCCATGATAAAAACCATGGCCACTGGTTTACTTGTGCTAAACACATATAAAAAAAAACAGTAAACATAAGTCTTTTATGGCCATTTATATTTTTTATTAAGAGGAAGAAAACATTTCGAGATCAGCGGGGAAAAAAATTAGGTGATGGAAATGGATTAGTTTTTAGAAGTTTTAGAAGTTTTTCATATTACATTCAACAATATTTTGTAATGTATTTTCTTTGCTTCATCAACTGAAATAAGCTCGAATAATGTGACTATATAAATAACCATATATCTCACTAAACTACTTAATGTGTTTTATTGGCAACATGATTTGCAATAAATTTGCGTTATAAATATTTATTATATGTATATTAAAACAGTTTTTATGTCTGGCTGTTAAAATAAACAATTAGAGACTGCTAATCAAATGCAATCAATTAGTATAAATTAATAATAAATAAATCAATACATTCACTACTGTGGGGGTTGTGGTAAATATGATATATGACTGTGTTTCTGGCACAAAAACAGAAGATTTTACAAAAAATTGAACACAACACATTAAATGCAAATAAACATTAGCCCCATCCCCGTTCCCGGGCTAGGCTGTGTTTATGCTGATGGACAGCAACATTTACCTAATGCCCAGAACATTAATCAAAATCATAAATGAGCTCCAGCCACCCAAATGTTTGCTCACCCGATTCCTGCGCCCGGACATCCGGCAACGAACGGAAGGCAAAGGCATTAAATAGATGCGTCGTTAACGGAAGTGCGGCAAGAAAAAGCCGAGTAAAAGTTCAATTTTTATTGCCCAAAAGCGAATTGAATCGATTTCTTTAATGTACTATTCTCGAACAAGAACTTCGACCTACGAGGTTTGCTTGTTAACGCTACAGACACAATGACATCTAGTGTGGCATTTGCCTTTCCACGTCCATGGATGATTAGGCATGCTTAAAACGAGCTTTCATAGTCTATATATAGTATGCAGAGTATGCTGGTTAGAGAGAGAGAGAGAGTGTGGCAGGAGGTTGAAAGGTAAGTGGGACGATTGTGCTGACTGGACACTTCCGGTCAAATGATTCTGAATGGAAATCTCACACAAGCACAAATCTCGACGGCTGTTATGTGGGCTCGCTGGGTGAGAAGAAATGCGAAGGTGGGGTATACGTATGTCACATAACTCAGCACGTATGCAATCTGCGAAAATTTGCAAGCCCCGTTGAATGAACATAAAATCAAGCCAATTATTTAATTGCATTGCGTTTTGCACGAAGTCAGCAAATACTCACGCCACAAATTATTCATAACTAGACATAACACATAAATTTATTGCCAAACAGTGTGAAAATCTGTTTGTAGTTTAGTTACCTGGCGAATTAATGATAATTTATTACCTGAAATGCAAGACTGCGCAATTCTTTATGAATTATGGGACTAATTATTAAGGGACAACAATTCCTGCTTTCATTTTCGATTTCCCAAAGCTCGCAATTATTTCTCAATCTTATGATTAATCCATGTGACTTTGATACACATTCGGTTGCCTCGTCCCCCCATCAATCTTAGCATCTTGCCTGTTTCGCGTGAGCTCCGAAAACAAATGAACTCATTTGTTTCAATTTAATCTTATTACTTGAAAGATTTATTGCCTTTGCCTTTCGCATGGGTCGTCAAGCCTTTTATAGCATGTATCCGCCGCAGAAGAGACCCCTTCTAAAGCTGACCCCAAAACCTTTTGCGCGTGACAGCACTAAGAGCACATTTTAAAAAGGAACTGGCTTCAAGTGAAAGTACTCGAAAGTTGATTATGATGGATTGAGTGTGCCACCGATTGTCTGTCATTGTAGGGAAATTGATTTTTATGCGTACTCAGCGTCTACTCGAATACATGCGGCAGTCGGCAGTCGGTAGTCCAATGTAATTGACAGCCAAACACGCGAGTGACGAGTGGACATATTGCACAAACGCTCCGTTTAGCAGCTGTTGATTGAGCCAACGAGGATTCACTGGCAAAACTACTTTTGAAAGTAATTTAATGGATTTCACTTGTGCAAACATACAGTTGAAGTCTTTTTTCACTTATTTAAACACTCATTTCAAGTTGAGATGTGGCCCCTGGTTTCTGGCTGCATAAAATAGTGTGCAATCACATTATGAAATCTAACTAATTAAAAGAAATAAAATATTAATGTTTGTTGGTTCATAAAATAAGTACTTAAAATTAGCTTGTTATCTGAGTCAAGGATAATGCCCTCTTTAAAGAATGAGCTTTAAGTGGCATGACAGTTAAGTTTTAAGATATTTAGAGAAAAGTATCCGAACTTGTTCACATTGTGTGGCAAACACTCATGAATAACGTTGCAACCTCGTTAGCTGAGGGTATATATAGTATTTACACTGGAATGGCCACAGCAACACATCCAAATGGAATTTCAAATGATTTTGCCATTGGATGACTGCCGCTTGACTGTGTAGTTTATCTCGGATTGTGGTCCCATTCGGCTTAGATGCAATTGGCATGCGTTCGTGTAGGCGTTGTTGCGGTGTGTTGTTGCACGTGGGTGACAGGATTGTGTGGCAGCATGCAAATGCGTAAATCATTTCAGCCTTTAACTCCCCCTATCTCGCCCTAGCTCCTACCCTGTGGAGTGTATGTGAGTGTGCAATTGTGTTTTGGTTATTTGCGTCGGATGTGCAACATGCGCCACATGTCACCTGTGACTGTAGTTGTATTTGTGTATCTGTTCAAGTGTCTTCAATGAATGCTGTGCGAATTTGAATGATATTAAAAAATGTAATTGTATTTATTTGACATATCAAAGGCGCTTCAGCTTAAATAATATTCATGGCTATGGCACTTTAAATTGTTTGAATTTTTTATTGCTTTTGTTTTGCAACATAATGAGACATAAACTAACCATAAAACTGTTCTTAATTTATTATAATCAACTTTTATAACCAATTATATTTTTCATCTGCATTTAAAATTTATGAAGCCTAGACTCATTTGTGCTACAAACAGGCAAATATGGTAACCACACACGACTCAATTTACATTTCTATCCATGGCCCAATCATTGTTGTAGTGTGGGAAAAGTCTCTTGGTGTTTGTGTTTGAACTGGCTTCGGATGCCTCTATGGTTTATGTCCTTCGTCTTCTTCTTCTTCTTCGTCACCTTTGGTGGTTTTCGTAATGAAGTTATTATGTTGACACTTGGCTTCATTACTTGGCCACAGAGATGAGCAGCAGCAGGCACCGTTGATCTTCGTAGTTCGCTGTATAGCATTATGTAAAAGTCCGCCTTGAAATGCCACTCAGATTAGTGGTGGGGTAAGTAAGGGGAGTGAGAGGTATGTGCCTAGTTTCCACTAACATGTTTGCATGTGCGTGGCGTACTTCTCAACCTCAACTTGCTGCTGCTCATTTATTTTGACATTTGCATCACAAGCAGCAAAAACAGCACAAACAAGCAGTCAAAACACATTCACACACACAGAGACAGAGAGTCAGATACATACATATATACATACAAACCCACTCATACACACCCATGCATCTGTAAACAGTCATATTTATTATAAGCATGAGTCCTGCGGTTGGGATTCCTCAACTGCTGCTGCTGCTGCTGCTGCTATCCACGCACACTCTAGTCCTTGTCCTCTCTCGCGTCCTCTTCAGCGTCGACAAGCTTTTCATTTCAGTCTTAATTCCTTTTGAATAATATCTACCACTTAAACTTACAAAACATCAAGACCACACACAACACATACACACACACTCGCACAGCTCCATCCACAGACAATACACGCATACAAAAAGTACCGTGTGTTTGTGTGAGTGTGTGTAGGTCCCTTATCGCACTCAGAAATATACTTATGCCAAAGTAAAATTCAAAATGAATGCTCAGGGGCGTTTTTCGATGGGATAAATATGTCCTGAGCTTTATAGCCAGAACTTAAAAGGAATAACAGTTAATATTTAATATAATAGACACAATATATCTCAATTTAAGTCTTATGACAGTAGATGGAGTTTTTGGCATTCGAATTTTATTATCCAAGATGTATAACAGCAGTCAAAAGTATTTAGAAAAAAAACACTTTTTTTGAAACGGCAATTATTGAGTTTACGATATTAAAAAAAGTACTGTGGTTGGGTTATAATGAATGAAGCCCGCAAAATCTAATTAATTAATCAATTAACAAGTAAGAAGGCTCTAGTCGAGAAATCCCGACCAGACGATACCCTGAATCCTATACTTTACGCATACAGTCAGTGCTTGCAAGTATGTGTGTGTGTGTGATTGTACGGGTATACTGCATACTTTACTTAACTTAACTGCGTTGATACATAAGGACGGACAGAAGGACATGTCTTTATCGACCCGGCTGTTGATGCTGATCACTTATATACTGAATGGGGACGGAGAAGCTTCCTTCTGCCTGTTACATACTTTTGCACAAAGCCATAATTCCCTTTTTATCCATTTTGAATGGGTTCAGTATATAGAAATTTAATTGGGTTATTTTTTACAAACATTAAACAAATTTAAAATTTTTTACTGAATTTAATTCCTCTTTGACAACGCCCATGATATTATTTTCGAAGCACACATATGCCTTCAGGTTGCTTTTGAGTCTCACTTGAACGTGTGCGTTCACATAGTACTTGCTATACTCTAGATAAAATCCGGCCAACTTTTAGAACCCCCTCCATGGGTGGTTGCTCAATCGTTGACGAAAGCAGTTTGGCTGCTTTCAACAGCCAAGAGTCGCGCACATGCTGTGATTTATTTTTATTAAAAACATGGCGCCGAACTCGTTGCCATCGCTTCATGTTTACCCAAGCAAACTCCTTTAACCAGCTCCATCCTCCTTTCCCCCTTTTTTTGTTCTTGTCTTCTGTCTCTAGCTCTGTGTTGTTTTTATCATTATTACTGGCATATGTTCGAGGCCTGTTGATGGAGAACTCCCAGAGTCAGAGCGAACACCGGCTGTAACAAATTCCTGCTGCTGCCTCCTAGTTGGGCATGTAGCATGCCCCCGCGGGCACATGTATAGCATGTATTAATTATGGTTGTCATAGCCGCAAATTGTGAAAACATCTTTGATGAGTGGAATCTGTATCTGACGTGCCACACAAAATACTAACCCAAAAACGCCAATCATTCGGTACATAACGAATTGCTAAATTGCTAGTTTGCTTAGAATAGAATTCTTCATGTTATACACTCAAATTACTTTCTTAGTTCTTTGGAAGTGTATGTTTAAGACAGACTTATTCCAAAATAATAAATAAATTAAAGAGTTTGTTGTTTTAATTTAAATAGTTTTCAGTAGATTAAACACACTATTGTTTGATTAAAGACTACAATAATAAGGAGAATCGTGTTTGCCCTAATTTATATAAAAAATTACTCATACGTAGTGTATAACAACAAGGGACTCTAAGCTTTTTGTTCTTTAATATCTTTGCATTCTTCGTATTTAACATGTTCAAGCAAGTCAAGATTTTTTTGGCTTAAATGAAAGGATAAACTAAACGCAAGTTTGCTTAATTTTACGGAAGAATTCAAATTAAATTATTCAAATTCCTTGGCTCCTGGCTCCTGGTTACCCCATCATTAGTCAGGCCACAAGAATAGTTAGACGTCTTAAGCAACCTAAGCCGCATTTTCAAGATGGCCTCCAAAATGGAAATTTGAATTTCAATTAGTTTCTACTTGCCCAAAGAGGGCATTGTGAATCACCATTGAATTGAGAACGTTCGTTTTGTAGGAGTTTTTGGACGCATGTCTGCTGCTATAATGCGCCGTTGATGTCATGGCAATTAAAGTGTATAATTAAGACAATATCGCCCAGGAAAAGGAGTTCATCATGGAGGCAGTAAGGTTGTTGTTGTGGGCGATGTGGCGAGGTCGTGGTGGAGTTGAGTGAGAAGCTGCCAGGCTTTGTGCGTGGTTTGACCGGCGGCAATGGCAAAGGCTCGCCTTGAATTGAAATGCAAAAAGGCTTTTTGGAACCAAAGCAAAGGCCGACTCCGTTGAGGACCGGTCAAATGCGTTGAGGCAGCAGTTTCACTAATTAAGCGACGCGAGCAAGCATCAAATCGCCTTACACTGGGTGAAATATGTATGGTTTGGATGGTAGATGTATTCCTTTTTCGACCCTGGCTTCGGGCAAAGGACGGGCACCGCAACCGTAACAAAGTTACCCACGATGGCGCGATGTGTTGCCCTGAAGCAGAAAGTGCATTTCGAGCATGAAAAATGGAGAGTGGAGGGTGGAAAGTGTGAAAAACAATGCTATACTCAGATCTGTGTTTGGCGCTCCGTTGAGTATGCTACGTTAATTTTACGAGTCTTGTAGCAAGTGAATTAAATGAACGGTCTTACTAAGCTCAACTCTGGACACTGACTCTTGAATTTTCGGTTCTGGGTACTCGTTCTCGGCTTAACATTCCAGTATCTTTTAGTGCAAGAAGTCGCATCAACCGTGCTGCCGTCAGCTTGTGGAGATTTGTAATTAAAACGACAAGGATAACATTGGCACGTAGGGTGCAGCAACTGGTGGCCAGTGGTAAATTAAAACGAGGTGCTTTCAACACGCCAACTCACACGGTGTCCAAACATTTTGGGTTACTGTATATGTATGTATAAGTGGCCACATTGCCAAAATCGCTACATGAAGTAACCGAATTGACAGCACTCGACCATTTGGTTACTGGACAAGGAAAACATGACCGACAAAAGCGGCCAGGCGACTCATTTACCCGGCGGGCGTCGGAGACAGATTTAAAAAAGCTACAAAATAAAGTTAGAGTTTGCCAAACAAACAATATAAACATGGCTGAATGCATAACTTTTCGAAACTAAGCCGATGTTCGTGAAAAACATGGTGTTTTTTTTTATTGATTGGATGAGCAGACAATTTAAATTAGAAACATGATTTTTTGTACTTATTTGTACTTACTTATAAAAAATATTTTAAATAAATAGAATCCTAACATGTTTGTAAGCCAGTAGCTGCATTTGGAATATATTGCATTAACTTAAAGCGCTGCAATTTGTTAGCCAAAACTAAAATCAGTTTTCGCCATTTGCCACTTTAATGCAATTTATTTTGCTGCTCACTCACTTTTGAGTCATGAAAACAATCGCATTTAACGAATTCCATCCCGTAACGTAGTCGCAGCTACAAACACGCAAATTGCTTTGTAAATACTCGACTCCGGCACTGGCAGCGACGACTCCTTAATTGCGCATACGCAGAGACAAAAGATAAAAAACCAAGCAAAATTTGAACAAAGCACTTTATAAATACTTGGCAAACTGGCAAAGTGACTTTAACTTTGTAACAGTGTTATTCAATTTTTGCATTTCCTGATTTCTGTGAGATATGAAGCGCTGAGCTCTGAAGTGTCAGTAAATTTGCGTTGGATAATTTGGGTAATTGGGCTTGAGTGTTTAAGCAAAAATTATGATTTATGGCAAGGGATAATTTTATTTGCCATTAATGATTTTTAAATGCTGAAAAATAGCTTAACCATAGTATACGCTTAACTTTTATAATATCACTTTTTAATAGAACAATTCATGACGCATCAAGCTCATGGTTTAAAAAATACGGATCATTATCGTTGCTAGCACTTCAGCAAATTAATTAAACAACAAATGAAATGTAACTCAAAACATTTTGAAGTGTCATCGCTTTAACATACCATCATCCTGTTAACGAACACCGGATGTACTCAAACTCGATTCGATATCTGATACAAAACTGGATACCGAATTACGCTGTTCACTATGCAAACGAACATTTCTAAAAATGAATGCATATTCCTTTCATCAACAAAATTCACACCAACAACAATTCATATTGCAATTTCCGCAAATTAGAGATATCACTTACAGCCAAATCATTTTTCGAACCACAAAATGTTGTCGTAGTGGCGTGCTGCGAAACAGTTGCATCGCGCGCCCATTGCATTTTTGCCAACGAAAACGATACGGGCGTATTTTTACAAACATGTTGACAGAAAATTAAATTAGAAACGCATTTTAGCGAACAAAGTGACCGCAACTAGAGCATTCAGTGAATGGTGGTTGTAAGAGGAGTGGAGTGATTTAGGCAACGGGGGCACACATATGTGGGACCCGATTGCATGTGAACGATCGATAGATGCCCGGCTGTGAACAATGACAGCCCGCAAAATTCAATTTCAACTTTATATATCAACGGCCAACAAGTTGACCAACAGCACCAAAGGAAAAAACACCATTGAAAGCTTGCATACAGCTAAAAATAAAAGAGAGAGAATGGAGCTACGTGCATATAATTGAAAAATATTGAATGCTTGCGAAGCAGTCAACCTTATTTATTATGCCCCGGAGCAAAGTTCATCTCAACCCCAAGGCGAGCAGAGCTCAATATAAGTGTGAAAGCTCGACCAAATTCGATACAAAATCATTTTCAGCTCAGCTGCTTATTATTCCTAAAGCAACGTTGATGTCAACTTTACAAAAATGGGAGAAAATGTTTTATTAACACGTTCTCATGTTCTTGTTTGTGCATGTGGACGAAAAGAAAGCACACCTGTAACTATACACAAAACTTCTTTATCAAAAAATCAAAATATATTTCCGTCATCTTTTACAAGTTTGCTCTGCAAGGCTGTAAAATAATTCAACTTTTATAAATTCAAGTTCATACTTCTTATACATAATTTTTTTATTTGCCGAAATATGCACCTTGTTAAATCTTTGTTTATATATGTATATTTTACAAATGATCCCATGATTTAATAAAGGGAAGCTGCATATTTCTTTAAGTCCTTTTTCTTCGCGCCTTTGCGCGAAATGCTTATAAAAAAAAACAAAAACAAAACGATGCCAATAAGGATTTAAATCAGAGACGTGTGGCGCTTAGGGCTTTGCAACGGATTTTAATGTTTATTAAGGGATTTCACTTAAATCCGGCAAAAGAAAAAACAACAAAACAAGCAAAGTACGAAATCAGAAATCCCCAAACGACACACACATGCTGACATACATTGCCTTCACACCCGGAAAAGAAAACCAAACAAACGAGTACAAACAGTCTTAAACCCTGACACACACACACACACACACAGAGATACACACATGGGCAATATTTTAGCATTTGTCATAATTAGAAAGCGCAGACCCTTGGAAACAGCTGCCGAGGAAGCGGGAACAACAAAAACAAAGAAAACAGAGCATAAGAAGAATGGTCATAAAATAAAAGAAAATACGCGAGTTTCAAAATTTTTCTTTTTTTTTTTGGCATTATCGTTGCCGTCGGTGCCACGCACAGCGATTCCTGCGCCCAACACCGCCACACCCCCTTCACTTACTCGACAATTATTAAAGACTTACATCAAGGGAGGCGGCGCATTTATGACTGCACTTTTCACATCCGTTTCCGCATCCGTCTGTCGACACACACACGCACACAGAAACACACACATCTCGTTTGTGTCTGTATGTGTGCGTGAGTTTATAGGGCTGTGGGTCGTTCGTTTGTGGAGGGGTCATAGAAGAGCCGACAGGTCGCGGGCAGCGGCAAAAGCAATTTCACTTTACATTTGTTTTACGACATTTGCTCCCCACACATATGTACGTATGGGCGGTATGGGAATGGGAGCCGTGTATATGTATATGCGACAAACTGCTGCGTTTTTGTGGTGCTCCTCCTGTGTGTGTGTGTCCTGTGATAAGTATTTATTATTATGCTTTTTAATGGTAGAGCACCTCGTCTCTGTTGCTTTTACCCAAATGAGTTTCCCTCATTAGAGGCCCACTTCGAGCACCCGTTTTGTTGCTTAAAAATGGAGTAACTTTTGTTTTGATGCATTTTCACAAAACAAAAACACATTTATTGTCGAGGTGTCACTGTGGGGCATAAATACAACCAAAAAAAACATTGCCTAGATTAAGCTGCTTCAAAGCAGTGTGAAGTGAGTTTTTAGTCGTGAGACTTTAACGCACAAAGACTTTTTAAAACGTCAAGTTTCCTATAGGTATAAAAAAATGCTTACAAAAAATAGATTGCTTTACAAGCACTTAGAAGTACGACACGGAATGTTTTTCTGCATTAAAAAACTCCATCTTGCGCTGTCATTGAGAACGAGAGTTTCAGAATGAGAGGTACTTCGTATATTGTCTGCAATTTTAATTGCCCATCAAACTGTCACGTTACGGACGTAAACACAGTTTCCCTTCCCTACAAAGCAGATTCTCGTTGAGGGATAACGGATTTGTAAGATGTCATTGCCATTTCAAGTTTTCATTTATGGCTTATTATCCTGTTCGAATAGAGCATTTTACGCTTGTTTTAATGACTTTTAGCTTTATTTCAGCTTTTGCCCATTAAGAAGAGGCACACTTTAATAAAACTGAAGTGCAGCATAAAATGAGTTAATACGCAGCTTTATTAAATATATATTCACTCGCCTAGCACTGGCCATCGACGCTATCAGGGTTGTTAAAAGCCTATTTTTCAACATGGCACCCCCAATTATAAAGCTCGTTTTCCCCATTGAGTTGCTGATGGTGTCGCCAACAGCGCTGTTCCGAGTAATATTAATTAACATTTCATGGCAATATGCGAATATATATATATGGTATGACATAAAAAGTAGTGCACTATGCAAGCTGTGACAGGAAGGCTTTTAAATTAATTAATATTAACGCAAGAGAAGCATATACTGTAATACCCATTGCTCTGAATAATTCATATTGCTGTCAAGCAATAAGCTTAGGCAACAATATGAGCTTAAACCTAACACTTACAAAGTTAATTAAACGACATTAACTTTCAATTGGTGTCTTACACGTCAGCAAGAAATCTTAGACGCCTTCATTTCATATTCATTTGGGAATATCGTTGGACCCAAGAACTTTGTGGAAATTCACACCTTGGTTACATTTTGATGAATATGCCGCATAATTTATAAATAGGAGACAGAGGATACACTTTCTTATGCGTGTCTGAAATCCACATCCACATGAAGTTGGAGCAAAGAGAGAGAGCGCGCCTCCTAAAAAAGTTACATAATTAACAAGAAGTCAACACGTGGATTTGGGTCAAGCCCGAAAGACAGCGTAGACTGTAACATAATTATGCGCTTTAAAATTCAGCATTCGTGCCATTATTTTATGGGTGGTAGGCAAAAGGAATGGGTATGCGAGTTGTCAACTTTGGTATGGCACGTAAACATAATTAGACGTACATTTAAAAGGTCGTTAAACGGGCAGCGGAAACGCGACCTGACTTTGCCACCGTTTTTTTTTTTTTTGACTACAACCAGGCACATTATATTGCTATTCGACCCCAGAGTCAGTTCCAGACTAACCCTTCTCCCCTTTTTGGTATTTGCATGCTGCAAAATTGTGCCTGCCTTCTGCCCCACTTTGCATGTGCATGACACTGACAAAACTGGCGAAGGACACAAAACAACACCAACAACATGTAAATACCATTAGGCAAGTCTTTGCACTTTGGTCTCTTTGGGATGCTGCCGCTGCCTGCTTGGCCGTGGCACAACGCGCGGAGTCCCCACTTACAGAATGTGCTCGACAACTTGACATTGTTTCAAGAGCAGAAATATGGCTTTTTAGCATTCTGTTAGTGTGTGTGTGTGTGTGTGTGGGTAGCATAGTGGGCCCAACTGTAAAACTGACAACACGTGTTACTCTCTCCGCTCACTCTTTTAACTAAATATAGCTCACAAAGCAAGACCTTCAAAAGAGGTGGCAATAAAAGTATTTCAAAAAGCATTAACACATTGCTCTTGTTGTTGCTGATGCTGTTGTTGCTGCTGCTACTGTTGTTCTTGTTGGTAGCAACCACAAAACGAAGCAGACAATTGTTTTCAAAGCACAATGCATATCTTATGGCTTGCTCAAGTTGATGGGATTATTAAATTTTACTATGTAATTATTTATATTGTATATTTTCTTGATTTATACCGCTTCGCCACCAGCTTCAATAAGCTTAAAGCGTTTGGGTTGCGTCTTTAGCAAATACTTTGTAGCACATTGTGTTTGCACTTTTAATGTTTCACACTCTTGAAAAGGAGCCCTCAAGTGCGGCACTTAGAAAGTCCTGCCTCAACGTGGATCGTGGTGGGTGGCTCGTGGTTTAGTTGGTAGCCCATCTGTAAGATGTCTACCGAAAAAGAGCAAATATAAAAATGCAGCGTTTATGGCTCAAGTTGTGGACGTTGTCGTTGTGCTCGTTCATTTTCTGAGCAACGTTTACTTTATTTGCCACTCGTTGCAAACTGTTACACACGCACATCTAGATGCCACTTCCCTTCACTCTCTCGCACCCTCTCTTTCTTTCTATTTGGCTCTCTCCCTGTAGCATCCTTGACCCGAGCGAGTGCCCATTAACGCTTTTTTATCTGTTCATAAATTTTAATTTTGCCAAAATACTTCAAGTACGTGCCACACCTCATCCACATGCCGCCATCCCCTACCGCATTCCCTTCTCCTGTTGAAACAAAGCTCCCATAACTTTTTTTTTTGCAGACTCGTGGCGTCTTTTGCGTTTGTTGGCGTTTCCACTTCGGCTCAACAGAAAAAAGAAAATATGACTTGGTGGCTTCATACTTTTTACACTTGTTTTTCAGATGTTGCTTCGGCTCCGGCTGCTGCCGCTGCTGATGCTTGGCAACCTTTTTTTCTGCAGCGTTTCATTTCTGAGCTATGTCCTTAAAGTTGGCGAGTCAGTCGAGGGATCGCAACCTTATTTCACTGCGTCGCTTGTGGGTTTGTTTATCGCCCTTTGCATCTCATTGAGCTCGTTTCTGCCTCATGAACGGGTCGCTCCTCTGAGATGTTTGTACGGCTTGTGCTGTTGTTGAAGGCGCCAAGTAGACCCTTGGGCTATCCTCCCTGCCTGCCTTCTTCCAACATGCGACCCACTCTTTCATCCAATCTGTGCATCTCTATAGCATCTGACTTTGCCGCTATCCCTGCTTTGCTTTGCTCCGCACATTAAGCTTTTCATTGCATATTTAACCTAATTAAAATGAGTTATAGTAGCCAGGTGATAAAGGGTATCTGTGAATATGATCTGGTGCTAGGTTTTCACTTTGGCAAGGCAAAAAATGCTCAGTGCGGATTCGGTTAAAGTTCACTAGCATTTACTCTTTAGCTTACTTTAAGTATATATCTTATTGACATTTTTCTATATTTAGTCGAATACACAATAAAATATTCAGGCTCATTTGCCGAATGCCAATCAATTCACACCTCAATGATATCAGCCTGACTTGAGATATCGATTCACTTAGTGTCGATAACGAAAACAATAGAGCAGACTGTATCTAAACGTATTTTTTTCTTGATGTTATGTTGTTATGGGTAAACAACACAGCTTTCAATTCAGGTAAGGCTAAGCGAGGTAACTGTTCAACAATTGCCATTCCTTTTTGACTAGCCGTAAACAATGTGTGTGAAAGAGCAGAGGAAACAAATCTAATGAATTTATGTGCGTCCGTGTATGTAGAGGAAGAGAAAGAGAGAGAAAGGTGCAAGTGGTGCAAAACGCACAGAAGCACCATGCAAAGAACTCTAACTGAAAGCACTTAAGCCCATAAAATATTCAAGCCGTGAACATGTGGAAAAAATTACAAAAGCAACCAAGCAAAGAGCACAAAAAGCTGGCACGCAAACAACAACAACATACAAGAACAAAAAGAAAAACATGACAAAATTAAAGAATGGATGAGTGGACATAACAAGACGGACAAGGACATGAAGCCTCGGGCCCAAAGGCATCCGCGCAATTTGCCATTTCGAAAAGTAGTGGCATGAAGAAAGGCACAACAGCTACTGATTGAATGGAGAGGGCAAAGGGCAAGTAGTTGGCCGGAATGATGACGGGTATAAAATGAGATGCTCCATAATGTCGTACAGCAGTCGGAAACGGAAGGGAATGTCCCCGCTGCTGGTACTGTCGCACATTGTGCAGCGGATGTGGCAAAAAAAAGAGCAAAGGGGTCGAAAGTGTTCCAAGCCCAGTGACATTTGCATTTACTGACACAGACTATCGACATGCTTGTCGTTACTGGTTTTCTTGAGCAGCCAGTTTACTATGAAATTGAATGATGTATTATGGTGATTTCTTTTTCTTTCTTTAAAAATGTGTAGACATTTGAAATATGGATGGCACTTAGATAGAAGGCAGTCAAGTATTTATGCGGTTACTCCTTTTTAGTGGTCATATCGCAAGCGCGAAGCGGATATTAAACCTATCCTTAAGCATAAAATGTCAATAAACGCAACGACCCGAAGCTAAAGAGTTTTAGTTGCCTGAGATGTTAAGGCGCTAGCTTTCGTCTACACGTGAAAAAGTTTTTAAGGTTGTACTTTTATTTTTTGCACACATTTCTTTTCTTTTTTGTTCGCTTTTGATATCCTTTCTTGGGCAACTTGACAGTGGCACTCGTTTAGTGTACGAAACTAAAGTGGCAACTCGGGGCGAAACCCAGCAAGATGTCAAGAAATTAAGTTAGTGATAACATGGCTCCTTGAGTCTCATAAGCACGCACAAGTTGCACGCCAGTATGCAGATTTTATAATGTTAACCGAGCTAAGATATATATATTTTTCTTTCTTTTGCTGTAGCCTTATTGTTACTCTGTGTTGTCTATAAATTAAGCACGAGACCTTATCAGTCAGCGTTCATTCCACTATAAACATGCATTTTCAGTTATGTTTTTTGGCTCTTATCAATAACAGTTTTGAAGCTAACAAGCTAGTAATGAGTTCTTGCTCTTGGTTTGAGTATTAAAAGTTCACAACTAGATGATTAGTTATTTTTATAAAAGTGAATGAAATAGTCGCAATGAGAGGTAAAAAAATCAATTCTGTTTTCGTGCAAGCTAAGAATCAGTTTCAGTTTTTAGCGGTTGGTTGTTTGTCAGCGTTCTTCTTTTGCCACTGCATCAAACAAGTGCAATTTCCCTGGAGCAAATCTGCAGCTTTTGGCCAGGCACAGGCTACGTAGCTGACTTTAGTAACTGTCAGAGCTGGGGACTCTGCACAAACAACATGCTGACATCTCGAGGGCAGTGCCATGATAACCAATACTACGATGCCCCATCGGGAACATGCCAACAGGCTCATATGGTGCGATGTGCACCACCGGATTGGGAATTGTGCGCCAATAGGCAGACGGGAGAGTATATAGCTGACCCCTTAGACTGCAGAAAGTACAACAAATGTGATGAAATGGGAAGCCGAAAGGGTGATGATGTGAATGATGAACTGAATTATTGCGCTGAGGGCTATGTGTTCAGCAACCAATTGCAAACGTGCATTTCCAATGCTGATGGATGTCCACAGGAGAGCGTCAGTATATGTGCGTACATGCAAAATGGTTCAACTGTGGGAGATCCACTCAATTGTGGCCTTTACCTAGAGTGTCAAAGTGGCAAAGGTATTTCGCGAGCTTGTACAGCTGCTCGTTACTACAACTACAAGACTGGACGTTGTCAATCAACGAGGCCAAAACACTGTTCGGAGAATGGCTATAAGCCAGCGAGGAATTCTCCACCTGCAACTGACATTGCTGTTTGTGCCAAATTCTATCAAGCTGACAATTTCAGTGTCCAACTTATATCGGATGCACTTACGTGCTTTGGTTACTACACGTGCAGCTCCAACAATGCCGTTGGCAGGTGGCACAGTTGTCCTTGGGGCACACACTTTCAATGGTGGAGTCAGAAGTGTGTTAGTCCCGAATCCTACAGCTGTCCCTACGACCGTTGTGGCAATCTAAATGCCTCATTTGTCTCAGTCATCAATTCGGGTTGCACCAAGTATATAAGCTGTACAAATCAGGTATCAGAACGTATCATAAAGTGCCCGGAATTTTATCCCTACTTTGATGAAAATAGAGGCGAGTGCGGAGAAGAGTTTCCAAACTATACAGTATGCTTTATGGATGATTAAAATGAGTTTACTAAATAGAAAATATACATATTTATAATTTTTTTCTATTTCATTTCGTTCTGTTCGGAAATTCAAGCCAATTGGCTTCAATAAATACAAAATTAATGATTTATGCATCTGCTGTCTATCTTCCGACAAACCCATGCCATTTATTATTAGCCCAACAAAATAGCAAACAAGCCTAAAACAAGCGACCTTAGAAAAAAAGATGAGAAATGCGTGAGCAAAATTTATGCTTAGCCAATATTTTAGGCGCATTTTTTTTCACACGCAAATTGCGGTTTCGAAGGTCGGTCGGAAACATCTGGAGAGCAACGATTTTCCTCGGAAAAACGCTGTTACTTTTCAAGAAACATGAAAAGCTTGCGGCAAATGATGTTTAAGCTGAAGCCAACGAAAACCTAACTTTAACAAAAATGCGAAGCTTGTTTGTCATTTGAGTGTGTTCGTTCTTCAAGCACTGAGGTCATTTGAAAATAACCGATATTTCTGCACACGTTAAGGTGTTTTCAGCTTAACATGTAGTGGGCAGACTTTAAAAAAATATGTAAAGCTGGCAGAGTGGTTTCAACTAACCATTGCGGAGTGGAAAATGGAGCGCAGAATACGATGAGTCATTGAATTATTATGATTGACTTTTATTACATGGAATCGCAATTTATTTTACTTAACAAGAAGCAGACAACCGAAACCCAAACGTGGCCCAAAGGCGCGCCAGTTCCAGTAACAGCAACAAGCGTGGCCAAAAAGCATTTCGCAAAAATTTGAATGAAAAGTTATAAAGAAATTACGTTATTTATCATTCGCAGTGTTGTGCAGCCCGCAGACCAAAGGCAACGATGAAAAGCGCAAAATATAGAGAGGGAGACAGAGAGAGAGAGAGAGAGAGAGAGAGAGAAAGAAGCAGAGGCAGAGCGATGTTCCGGCAGCAGCAACCCAAACCGTTTCCGCTCATTTATTTGCCTGACTGTCAAACACACACAAACACATACACACACACGCATATATATATATATATATATATATATATACATACAAACATACGCACATATTCTACTGAATTATGCTCTCTCTCTCTTTCTCTCTCTTTCTGTGTAATTTTTTTGGTAGTAGTTTATACACTGTTAAAAAGTTTAACTTCGCGGCAAGCGAAATTTTAATTTATTGTTTTGCGGTTTTATTGAACGCCCCATTGCATCACCTCTGCTATTCTTGTTGTTGTTGTTGGTGTTGGCATCCTTCCTTATTTTGTGCCCAGGCGAGACAAAGTAGACCGTCGTAGATGGTCGCTTGGGATTAAATTAGTTGCTGTTTGGCAATCGATGGGCGTTTGATTTACTGCCGTTACGAGATGGAAATCCCTAATTGCTTTCAAATTGGGCGTGCCTACTGTGTCAGCCACCCAGGTGAATTAACGGTTGCCATGTGAAAAGCTCTCTCTGTGTCTTAGAGGTCTATCCGCTATCCGTCCTTTAGCCGAAGTAATTAAATGTTTTATCAGCTTTACTTTTGCACAGTTACAGCTCTTGAGTAATAGGTAGCTGTTGGGAATGGGTGGAAAACGAAGCCATTTACTTCTCGCACTTTTATATATGATGATGATGAAGAACTTTAAATGAGTAATGAAGAAAACTTATGTTTTGTATTTGGATTCTTTATAAACTGCTGTGTATGATTTTTATCATTACATTTTCTATGGCATATCATAAAAAAACGTTACTATGCCCTCATTTATGGCAATAGTAAAAATAACTTTAAATGCATTGCAATTTTTAACTTCTGGTGCCTGCTTTTGAAGCAGAAGTCAACGCTATCATTGTATTTCTACCTCACATTACTCGGCGCTCGGTTTAGTGCTCTTAAATTGCAGAGGCGCAGCTGGCAGACCTTTTACCATTGTCAGGGCCAATGCCAGCCATGCCAACGGCTCGGCTCGGCTCGGCTCGGTGAGCCTAATATTGTAAGGCTTAAGCTTCCGTTCTAAGGCAGCTGTGGGGCTCTTTTGTTTTCTTGTGTCTGCAGGGTGGATTACTCGACTTCCACTACCTTTACCCACGAGGATGGGTTGCTGTCTTTGCGAAGTTTCCCTTTTTTTATGTTGTCATTATATTGTATACGTAGCATTTGGCTCAGTTGTTGGTCTGTGGCTGTTTTTGTGCTTGTCGCTGTGCTTTATGCCGTTGTTGTTGACATTTAGTTGACATGCACAACACAGAGTTCCATTCCTTACATCCCGCTATCCCCTTTTATCAACGTTGTCGCTGTGCATTTCCGGCAACAGGCTATGAAATAGATCATCAGGCGTCTTTGTTTGCACATCGCCACTGAACTTAGCAGATGCCTCATCCTAGTACAGTCATGCCACAACCACAATCCTGCCCTGCAACCTTGCACAGTCTGGAGTTGATTGCTCTTCGTCCGCTGCGGCGCTGCTCGCTTTATTGTTGCAAGTTAGAACGGCAGTAAGACCCTAGATAGCAGCACAAGCTCGCTGACTTTCACTGGTGTAAACAATTTTTGAAAGGTCATTTCTCTTGCAACAGAGTCGCGGTGCACAGTTTGTTACGCTTTGCACTTCATTTGCCGTCAGCTCGGCCTTCCTGCTCCTTGCTGCTGCAATAAATATTGTTTACTCTTATGCATCCTTTGGACAGCTATTTGTTATGTCATTTGACTGAAGCCGCCGACATTCATCCAGTTGAAGCGACAGCGCCCAGAAATATGGTCGAGACATGTTCCGATAAGTATTAAATCGCACAAAAGGGATTTCAATTTGTAGCCGACAGGCAACACGCCTGTGGTTAAAGTCACAGCTTATTGTGCGCAATAAATAATCGCCAAACAATAAATTCATACAATATCCTTTATGAGACTTACATAAATAATAATTAAGTCAGACCTGCACAATAAACTTTATTCGCGAATGGCAGTATGGGTATGTAAAAAAAATAATATTAAAGTTCGTATTAAACAGAAACGATGAAAATAATTGTGGTCATAACGGGGCAAGATGGGCAAGCCTGATGTTGGTCAAAGAATTCTGAAAAACTTAAGTAATAAATTGATTTAAGCAAAGGTTTAATATTACTTTTACTGATTAATGTATTGATAAATTATAGTTTTACCTGCATATGTCGATTATAAGAGTGGAATAACGATGCTAATCGCTTTAAATAAAAACATATAATTCAATCGAATATTATAAATTGCTGAATTTCCTTTAAACATTTTTTTTTACACGTTTGCTTTGTATGAGTAATATGACCCCAAAAAGTAAATGCCTTACCTTATAAAGAAAACAATAAAATTTTAAAATTAATGCGTATCTATTATTACACACAATGGCAATGAAATGCAATTATCATTATATTATATTAGGTGTACCGGTTGATTCGTGTGGTTTTTTTTTCGAAAATCAATGCTTTATTGCGAAAAAATGATTACAAATTTAATATTCAAAGTATTGCCCATCGTTGACCACAACTTTTTTCCATCTTTCTGGCAATTGACGGATACCATCTCGAAAAAAGTCAACCGGTTTGGCGCCAATCCACGAATCGATCCAGTTTTGGACTTCATCATAATTGGAGAAGTGCTGGTCAGCCAGGCCGTGTTGCATCGATCGGAAGAGATAGTAATCCGACGGGGCAATGTCTAAGCTATACAGCGGGGGGGGTAGAACTTCCCATTTCAGCGTTTCTAAGTATGTTTTGACCGGCTGTGCAACATGTGGCCTTTTTTTTTTGTACCGTTGGAGCAGTTGTTCGCACGTGGAAAAACGGCGTTCGACGTCTCTTGGCTTCAATTTATATGGCACCCAATGTCCTACCTTTCGGATCATTCCCATTGCTTTTAAACGATCGGAAATGGTTTGCTGAGCGACTCCAAGTGTATTCGCAAGTTCTTTTTGCGTTTGTAACGGGTCTTCATCGAGCAATGCCTCCAATTCTTCATCTTCAAACTTTTTTGACTGTCCGGGACGTTCTTTGTCTTCCAAGTCAAAATTACCACTTTTAAACCGTGCAAACCACTTCTGACACGTTCCCTCAGCTAGAGCATGGTCACCATAAACTTCCACTAAAATGCGATGACTTTCGGCTGCTTTTTTCTTCATATTGAAATAATGAAGTAAAACTCCCCGCAAAAACACTATATTTGGCACGAAACTGGACATATTCAGTTAATTAAAAAGTATTGTTGTTGACGCTTCAACTCAATGACACATAATGATTCTCAAACTATATGACAGTGGCTTTCCAACGAATATTGGGAAAGGGGATTCCCCGAAATAATAATCAAGTAACGCCATCTTTTGTAAAACCACACGAATCAACCGGTACACCTATTATTATTTGCGCCTAGCTCCAGGTGGTGGTCTGAATGGTTTCCGTCGCGATTTCGAGTCCACAATGAGCACAGATTGCCGTTTGAGGTAGTTGCGTGAGGGTACCTCATTGTCATCGTCAGCGTTGGCCACTGTAAGTTGTAAGAGAAGCTCATTAATATTACATGTATTCCATTTATTTGATACTCTTGTGTACTCACCCACTGCTGGTGCTTGTTCTGGTGAGGATGAAGAAGTGCCGGCCGCACGCTGTGCGCGACCTGCAAATAAATTGTAGTAGCACATTGGCATTGGTTGTGGCTTTTCGCCCTCGGGCACCGATGGTGATTTAGGTGGCTCCAACTGGTCAAAGGATTCCTCATCGTCTTCTAGATCAAGCTTGGGTATTTCAAGTGGGGGCACATCTTCTGTCTTGCTGAGCTCTTGACAGCGTTTGATTTTCAACTTTAGTATCTAGAGTAAGGATAATTCTAGATACATTAAGCTATAGATTACCCTATCGAACACTTACCTCAATCAAATCGTCATCCTGGGCAGTGTGTGTTAGAAAGTTGGGCAGCTCGGCAACGCTTATGTGAAGATTACGTTCTTTCATATCAATGTTACTCTCATCGACCTCCTGCACCTTGAATATCATCTCGCAAATGCGCTCCTTAAGGTATTTCAGCACGCCCATGGACTTGCCAGAAGCATCAGTATCCTTTTTGCGATCCTGTTCCATGACAGCTATATTATTTTTTATCTGTTCGATGACCTCCTGATTACTATGAAAAAGAAGAATATTTATTTTTAACTTTCATCTGATATTCTAAAACGGTTTCACCTACACTTCACTCTCTTTAACGTCGGAGAACTTGGAGGCCTCCAATTCACTAGCAAGTGCCTCACGTTCCGCTTCCAAGTTGGCTTTCTCGGCCTCGGCCGCCTTGCGCAAATAGGTTAGACGAGCTGCAGACTCCTTTTGGGCACTAAAACGTTCGAAGACCTCGAAGGGTGAGGTAGCGCCAGAAGCTTCCATTAGTTGCTTAAACAGTGATTCCATATCGCTGGTAACGCTCTCCAGCTGCGACGCAGGTTCATCTTCACCGTTTTCCGTCTTGGCCGTATGCTGATCACCGGAACTGGATCCAACACTATCCTGATGCACCAGAGTTTTGGTCTCCGCAAACAGTTTTCGTCCAATACGTTCTAGTTCCAGCTTGCGAGCCTCGACCTGCTTTCTGAAGTCCAAAGCTTGACGTTCGCGTGTCTTTTGCGATAGATTGGCCTGCTGTTCCTGGCGTTGCAGTATAACCTTAGCTGCATCCCGCATTTCTATGGCTTCATTGTGCACTTGTTGCAGGCGCTCAATCTCTGCCTTCTGCTCGCTGAGTGAATGCTCTAGTTCGCGAAGACTACGCTCGAAACGCTCTGCATCTGTCATGAGAGATGCTTCAATGGATCGATATTTCTTGCGTATGTGCTCCGCTTCCATCCACTGCACATTGGTGCGATGAATCTCATTCTCCAGTTGACAAACAAGCTGAGAAAGAGTACTTGTTAGAAACAATTGCGTTTGAGCTTAAGGATTTTCTAACCTTCCGATTAGCATCCTCCTCAAGTGTTTCCGGTGGCTTCTCGCCCAGGTTTTGGTTCTGTGCCTCCTTATTAGCCAAAAGCTCTCGGTATTTCTCAACCAGTCGGCTAAAGTGTTGCTGTCGTTGCTTAAACCGATGACGCAACAAATCCATCTGCTTGCGTCCCTCAGTGATCTTCAAGTCAGTCAAGAAGATAGCATCTTCGGCATTCTTGGCTCCAATCGGATATGTGGCTTTACCCACAATAATAGAGGGCGTGGCACTCTGTTTCTTACGCGGCTCAGCACTAGGTTCCTTTATAACCACTGGGCGCTGCAGTGGATGCCGCAGTCGACTTACCTTAACTGTCAGCTCCTTGATATCCTTTTTTAGGGATCCTATTGTATCGCAGTTGATGCGATTTTGCTTTTGCCATTCTGCGGCATTTGCCGTCTTTTGACCCTCTATAAAAAGGCAATTATTTATTATTTATTTTATTTTTATTTTTTTAGTAAAATATTGAATTTTTACCTGCCAATAAAATTCGCTTCTTTATCTCATTGATTTGCCGGTTTAGTTCATTCAATTTGTCGGATTCCATGTCTTTAGATTTTTAATACTTCAGCGATTTTGTTTGATCGATGCATTCAACAATTTGTTATGGCAACGAATTTGAAGGTTGCTTCTGTTATGACAACCCTTAAAGAACCTGTCGACAATGGTTTTTGTTTTTGCTCTTAGGATCGAAGCAGCTGACTATTTATACGATAGTTAGCCAAGTTAAAAACCAGTTGGCTTTAAATTTGGCTCTGCATTGAAACAGGAAGGTCCGAGTGCAACTTAAGAGTTTTATAGACATAATTTAGAGAATTTTCTTTAAAAGTTCAAAAATATTTTTATTTTGCTTTATGTATATTTTTGGTTTCAAATTTTCTAATAACATATTAATTTTTTAAAATTTATTTTTGAATTCCAATAAATAAACCAAAGTTCAATGGCTAAGTAGATTCTCTATTTTGAATTGCATCAGACATCTCAGATAAGACTGCATTTTGAATAGGCAGTGTGGATAGCTCCTCATCTTCAGTTTTGTTTAAAGTTTCGTCTTTGCTATGGGGCGTGTATTCGTCCTTTAGTGTGTTTAAGTGTGATATAATTTTTTTTGCGAAGGAATTAATCGCCATAGTCATATTTAAAAATAAGGAAATTTCCGATTGCCTGTCACAATTGATCAACTCCTCAAATAAAGAAATTGGAAATATATTAATTCTGTTAAAGTTCCTAGGAAGTTTCATGCAGGTTTCAACGCATGTGCTGGGAAAGGCTGTTAAAAATGAAATGTTAATACGTGTTTATTGCTAGTAGATCGTAACTAACCCCTTGAATCAATAGAAACTGAGTTCCTTGGATAAATTTCGATCTCATATTGACTTATGAGATCAATATTCTTTGGGCTAGGATTTACAAAGAAATTTCTAATACTTTGAGGCCCAAGAAAACTGTTTCTTATAAGTCCACTGAGTATACTTGAGGGTGGCATTATATCGGTCTGTGGAATTTTGTATTGAATTTCATCAATGTACAACACATTGTCTTTTTGATCGATGCTTAAAGTAGTTTGTTTCTCCAAGGTTGATTGTTTCAACGGACTTACAAAAGGATCAGATTGAACCGGAAAAGGTGTTGAAAAATTAAATTGTTCTGGCAACGTCTTAAGTTTGGAAAATGGTGTCACAAATACATCTAACTTAACCGATGGAGTTGAAAAATAAATTTCAAACTCGTTTGCAGCCGACTCAGATGCCTGCATTTGGTTTTGAGCCTCTATATCAAACGTTGTATTACTTGGTTCAACATTGCTTTCCATCTTTAATTTGCTATAAGCTGGTGCAAAGGTCTCCTGATTTGTGGTGAGCACTGAAACATCCATTTGAAACTCTTCGGGTGAAGATACATGTCCCTGAACTTCGTTTCTAGATTTTAAATTAAACTGTGATTCATCTAATTGTTTCTGCTTTTCACTTAACGGATTTGAATTTAAATCAGCTTCAGATGGAAACGATGTTTCAAGATCAAGTTGCTCTGGCAAAATTTTAAATTTGCTAAAAGCTGTTACAAGTGTATTAAGCTGAGTGGTAAGCACAACAAAATCCATTTTAAACTCTTTAGAACTCGGTACGTGCTCTTGGTATTTAGTTTTCGTATTAAACAATGCATCATTAGATTTATCCTTGAACTCCTTAATGGTTTGTTTTTCACTAACAACATGATATTCCTCGAAATTTGTGGAAAAGTTGATTTTCTCTGGTAACATATTAAGTTTGATTAAAGTTGTCACAAAGGTCTTGAGCTTGATCGTGGGCATTCGAAAATCCATTTCAAACATATGTTCATGCGTTGGAACATTTAAACCCTGACATTTTTTCAAATCCCTTAAAGGAATAAGCGATAGGGGTTCTTGTTCTGTGTCCTTAGCTTCTTTTTCAAACAATACAATATTTGGTTCATCCCAATAGGAAGTAGAGAACTTGCTATCTTCTAAGTTATTTTGTTGGTCAGATATCATATTCAGTTCGTTTAAGACTGGTGGCTTTAACAAATTGTTATCTATATCCGGTTGAAATGCAAACGATGTTGAAAAATCAATTTGCTGTGGCAAAATCTTCAGCTTGTGGTTAGCTGTAGCAAAGGTGGTCAGCTTAGTTGCGGGCATTGTGAAGTTTATATCAAACTCGTCTGCAAGCTTTGGAATATTCACATCCAGGCATTTTTGCAACTCGCTTGACAATACAAACGGCGAGAAAAACGCTACATGTCCAAGTACTAGATTTTTAGTTTTAATTTCCAACAGTGCGTTATTCGGTTCATTTAAATTAGAGTTAGGAATCTTACTTTCATCGATCATCGTATAAAACAAAAACACTTTAATTTTAAAGGTATTAAATAATGTTGATACAAGAAAGATCTGCTACTAGATTAAGATTTTGTTTAGAATAATTCTATCTCAACGTTATATAATCACAATTTGTCTCGTTTTTTCTAATTGCTTCCACTGTATTCCATTTGCCTTGAGCTATCTTCAACATTTTTTTTTTTTTCAACGGTTGTCTTCTATTACAAAATTCTTCCGATTGGCATCATACGCCCTAAAAAACTGAATTTGATGTGCTCTACGTGGCAGAAACTATACCAACGGGCAATGCGGCCACTGCGTCTAATTACAATCGCATTGTTCAACGGTGCGTATGCGTAATCGTAGGAAGCAAGGGAAAGATGGAAACGTGGCTTGGAACTCAAATTACACTGACAACAAGTCGTCATTTGGCTTCTCAATGGACCCAAAACATAATAACAAAAGGTAGCTAGGGGCTAGAACAAAGCGAAACCAAAGAACACAGATTTTTCTACCACCCCACTAAGCAGAATAAATAAATAAAGAGATAAATATAAATATAGAGATAAGATAAATAAATAAATATCAGTGGGTCTTTTAAAGCAAATAGCGAAAAGGAAAGGAATTCAAAAATGCAAGCAACAAAGTCAACAAAATGTGACTGCAAAGCACAAAAAAACGAAAACAAAGGAAATTTGGATGTTAAGTAAAAACAGTAAAAATTTGCGCACCATTAAATTTGTACTGTACTTGTGTACCCACAAAAATGACGATTCCGTTTCCGCTTCGCTGTGACAATCCAATTTAGTTTGTCTCTGTGTGAATGCTCTAACCATTGACTGTGTGATTCCAGTTTATACCTTTCGTTTTGCTTTATTCGATTACTCAACAGCAACAACGACACAACCACAAGTTAGTCCTTATACTTTTTTTGTTGTGCAGCTGCAAAACACTTTTGTCTTTTTGCTGTTGTCTCTGATTTTTTGCGCTTACTAATATTTTGTTGACACTTTGGTTTTTGTCGGTTCAATGCTGAAGCCAAAACATGTCAAAGTATGATTTGAAAAAATCGAAATTGATTTATGTATTTGTTTGCGAATAAACGAAAATGTTAGCAAATTTGCTGACAACGAAAGTATTTGCGTTTCAGCTCAACAATTTAAGAATCGTCGTAATAAGAGCCATAAAATTTCCCCTTCATCCAGTTTAAACAGTGACGCAAGAAAAAAAATATTTCGATTGTGTAAATATAACTGACTGACAGAACGAGATATCCCACCATGAAATATAAAGTGTATACACATACAGTCAAAAGCATACGCAGATAAAGTCAATTTCAGAAATAAAATAACAAACGAATGTCAACTGAATGTTTTTTCTTTGATTTTCGGCACATATCTCTTTCAATGATTGAAAAACTTTTACAACATCTACAGGATTAAATGATTGCATAATCATAATTTACAATTAGGTATTCCACATATTCAGTTATGGCAATATATAAATTGCGCGTATTAATCTTCAAAAACAACAGTAGTAACATAATCCGTTGTACCAGAACTACACAATCAGGCACACATTGAAATTAATTAAAATTAAGCTGCTTGAAGCTGAACATGTGGCAACTTTTAGCTAGTGCTGCTGCCGCTGCCACCAATAACGACGCAAATGATGAGGAAATTAATAATGCGAGGAAAAGAAACGGCATCAAAAGTACAAAGTCAAGCAGCAGAAAATAAATTGTGCCGCAAGTTAATTACATTTTAGAAATTACAGATGAAAGCCGAAATAACAGACGCTCTAAGTAGGTGGAGCATTAGTGTCATGTGTTGTGTAAGTGTGCCTTTTTTGTGTGTGTTTGTCGCTGCTGAGTCTCTTGTTCATTATGCTGAGGTTGTGTCAATTTGACGCCGTCGACTTATTAAGGTTCAGTGACCTTTTGCGCTGACATTTGCTTGTCATGCTCCGCAAAAGCCGACCAGTTCTCACACACATAAGAAGTAACGGCTGTTTGCACACCAGTGAGTGTGTGTGAGAGGGTTTGTCCTGCAGACAGCACCTGGGGCCATCTCCAACTACACTCGACAGATGGTAGAACATTTTCAACGTTAGCGAACGCAGTACAGCGCGAAATTATTCTAATTAGAGCACCCCGCTTCTTCACCTCCTATTCCTGCTCCTCTCGTTTTATCCTTGAGCAGCGTTGCTTTCCAACTATGCCTCACTGTATAATAAATATATTTTAGCTTCCACTTATGTCGTCTTTCCTTTCAATGAAATATACTTTAAATGAATATATTCATGAATGGAGCCAATAACGTAATAAACGTATAAATGATGCTAATTTTGTATTGAAGTTTTTTTAATTTAAAATTAATAGTAAAAAGAGACGAATTTTAATTAACCGTTTTAATTAAATTAAACGCTGCATAAGCACAATTTACTTCTGGCCATGCGCAAAATAGTGTTGCGAGCATTTTTTTTTTCTTTTTATTATAAGTAAATATTGTCTTATTAATAAATGCTGTAAAATCAAGAAACAGAATACAGATTTGTAACAAAATTGAACAAAAGAAAAATTTAGAAAAAAAAACACTTTATCAATCAAAAGCAAGGAATTTTTAATAATACTTATATTTTGCTTTAGCGAATATTCACAATTTTCCCCCAACGACTCCAACAGCAATCAAGTCACATTTTTCGCTTAAAGTGTTTGTGAGCTGAGTGGGACTGCAAGTTTAGGGAACGCTGCATAAGAGACAAAATGTGCATAATAGTTTAACGCTTCATGTGCCACTTGTGTTGCTAGCACACACACACACACACACTTACAAATATTATACTCATGGCCCAAAACACAACATATAGATAGAACATAAATGTATATATATAGTACGTATAAGTAACTTGAGCATATCATTGCCAGAGCACCTGGCTCTTGGATTTAGCTTAATTCACTTTGCGCTAGCATGCTTCGAGTACAGTGAATACACACATGCACACACGCTCAGCTGCTGTTGCTCCTGCTGGTGTTGGTGATGATGATGGTAACGGCGTGCTGGCGCCCAGGAATGATGTTGCGAGTGCCCACCCTTCGTTAAGTTGATGTCGGGCTCCTTCCTCACATTTTTCGTCAGATTCAAATTTGGCTTTCTGCATGTGTAACGGTCCTCTTGGATACAGTTGCCTGGTTGCCGTCATGCTTCAAACCTGCCTGTCTGACAGCAAGCAGTTCTCTACTCCCTAACATTATCTGTCGTTGACTACCACTCCCCGCTCTTTCTCTTTGCACGTGTCGCATGATGTATGACATTTTGCGCCTCATAAACAGCCACGCTCACTGCCTGTTGGTAATCAGGTGTCCGTCCGCAATCCGGCGTACTCCACGTGCCGCTAGCCACTTTGTTTCTGCTTTTGTTTTTATAGTGCAACCAACCTAGAATTCCATAACAAATATTATAGCTCGTAGCCAAATTCAGGCCTTCTGCATAGTTTGGTTTGTTTGGACTGAGCCTCAAAGTGGGCGGTTTGGATGTTGGGTGTTGGTGTACTTTCAGTTTGTTTGCTTTAACGAAATTGGCATGACGTTGGCAATGGCGTTGCCGTCATGTTGGCAATTTGTTCGTTTGCGTTTTCGTTTACTGAACTGGCTTTATTTCGTTTTTTTTTTTTTTTGCCACAATGATTCAATTTAAATGTGGCTAAAGTTGCATGACCCCGTCGCCTGCACTTTAATCTGGCTTACATTAAACAGCCCATTCCGTTGGCCCTTGAGTTTAATTACAAAAGTTTATTCACATTAAGTTTGTATTCATATTTATGATGTAATTAAAATTTGCAATCAAAAGATTATTTAATATGAATATTATTGCTGAAATGTATATAATTTTCCTTTTACATTTGCAAAGCGGAAATTACAATGTGAGTTTTCTGTTAATGTAAAATATGTCTTCATTCAATGCACATTAATGAAGGACGATGAAAGCTGTTATCAAAAGGAACTGAACAAAAGCGACATCTGACACAAAAATTTTCTGTTGTAAATCGATGGCTTTTCCAAAGGCGCACAAACTACTCTCAATTTTGGATTTATATAGATTGAATCATCGTTAGGCTCAGTATATTCTCATTAAAAACACATCTCAATTTTATTTGAATAAATCGAGTCGTTGCAAACCCAGAAAGGGGGGAGACAGATGATATCACATTGAATACAATTTAAAATCGATTTAAAACCAATTAGAGAGTGATTTTCAAAAAATTTACATCTAGCGCAATTTTTAGTTATGTCCGTGAGTGTAACGTGTCTCAAATCATAAACTCTCTTTTGGCAAGGGCAATTGTCCTTGTTCCAAGTAGTTTTACTTTTTATATTGAGCATGAAGAATTTCTCTAAAAGGGAGACGCAAGTTAATGTGAAGTGAAGTTGTGAAAACCCATTGGGATTATGACACACTTCATGCTACATTGCTTGCACATACTATTCAACTTTAGCCCTTTATTTTTATTTTTATTGACCAAAAATAAAAAATTCAATTAAAATTCGCAAACAAACAACATTGAAAATGCAATGCCAAAAAATATTAGGAGCGGAACGGTCCAAACAATAAAAAAAAAAACTAAAAACCAGACTTATTTTCAGTGCGCCAAATATTTAATACTCTCTTTGGCAATGTTTGTTACCTATATAACGAATTGTTATCTAAATGAAGCAAGCAGAAAGCTTCTTTTACGTTAGTTAACTTTAAGGGAAACTCGTAAAAACCACATTGAAATGGTCAAAATGATAGACACAATGAGACAAATTGAATACGTTTTGCAAGAGTATGCAAATAACAGAGAAGGAAAATGTCAAATCAGCAAAGTAAAGTGAACAAAACTATGGAAATTCATTTGTTGCAATGGGAGCTTTCAATTTGGTGGCATTTTTTTTTTTATCTTGAGGCCAGCAAACCAATTGGCGATAATAAATTTAGGGACTTAAATGTAAGCTTATTATATGATATTATAAATTTAATGGTAGGGTGTAATGAATTATTCATTTATGTGGACCGACCCTACAAACTAATTTATATGCTTTGTGCATTTAATTAGTTTTGACTGTTTTGGAACGTTAGCTAAATATATTATCAGCTTACATACATTGCATTGGTCTTCGTGCAGGGTATTTTCACTCGGTACTTGGGTAAATTTACGCATTATAGAATTGGCGAGCAACCAGCGTGATGTACTTTCTATGGTCTCGCGGCAAACGAATGACACAGAACAAAAGAACAATGATATTGCATGAAAAAAAAATGAAAACGATTGCAATGCAATTTGCAGCATAGAGTTTAAACTATTTCAAAAAATAAAATAAAACTAAAAAATATATCGTTAATAACTAGTTTTTTTTTTAATTAGAAATGAATCATGTGATAAAATATTTACCTATAGCACACATATATTCGATGTTTCTATTTTGGTTGCAATCAACAGCAGCAATAACCGCTATTCTGGCAAATGGAATATTTGAAAACCATTGGTAGCACATATTCTTACAATTGGGCACCTCGCAAAATTGCAAATAGTTAACCCACGCAAATAGCGTCAACAATGATTTTGGGGGGAATTCATTTATCATGATGCCGCGCCATTGAGTACGAAGAAGGCTGCTTTACGTTAGCTGAATGTTTGGGGAATTGTTGGCAAAAACAGAAGCTCATCTGTGGCACCAAATGCAAATAAAATGCAAAGCCGAATTTACAGCGTCTGCTTTTCAATTGGCGGGTACATGCGCAACTCTCAGCTTTTGGGGCGTTAACCGCCTGACAGACAGTTCAGAGGCGCGCGGTTAATGAATGTATTCGTGTGTATGTGTGCGTGTGCTTGCGTATGTGTGTGTATGTGTGTGGGTACGTTTTATTGCGGATTTTCGACGCTATGTTGAAATAAAAATTGGATTTTGGCGTAAAATGTTCAATGCCGTAAATATTTTTCAATTCAGTAGCTCGGCTCGTTGCTGGTTAGGTCGAGCGAGAAGAGTTCACGGAACGGATCAGAGCATATGTATGAGCGATGATTTCCCCAGGGCGAAGGGTCTGCGGTTTGCTGCTGCTGCTACTGCTGGGACACTGTTAAAAGTATTGGGAATCGCGAGCAAAAGATTTTGCCAAAATCAACTAACCGGCATGACCCAACAGCGGATCTGACGCAACATGTGCCAAAAAGGACGATGTTGTTGCAAGGGAGGAAGGAGTGGTCCGTAGGCACTGTTTGCTTACGTTTTAAAGTACCGCAGGCGAGCATTTTTTTAACCCTTTTATACGCAAATACGCAAATGGGGGTATTTTCCATTTTAATACCATTTCGGTTGCTCGACTGAACTTTGCTAAATCTTTGGTAAAACTCATTTGCTTTGATGGCGTCAAATTGATTTGCTGCCTTATTTCCTAAAAGCAATCAAACTGCCTTTATTTTGCCCCTTTTAATACCCTTGCGGAGGGTACTTTTATGTTGTCCTAAATTGTATCTGGTGTTAATGAAGAAAATTAAAAATTCAAGTTTACTTATGGTTTTTTTTTGTTATCACACACATCTTTATTAGAAACTTCAAAATGTTTTGATTGTTGAGTCTCTATTTAAATTTAAATTTGGTTTATGTTGGCGTAGAGGCAGTTGGCCACCCCTCCAAATAACAGCACCGTAATGCCACATCGTTGGTGGAGGAGGGTGCAGAGGACAGTTAGCCGTTGGCACAATTTTGCGTTCAGTAAGAGAATTTTGCTCTTCACAAACCTGGGCCTCTCGGTTAGCTTAACCATGCTGGGTGACACCTTAGAGCAGTCATACGAGCGATATATGGGACAAATTGAAGGTTGGGATCGCACAAGAACCGTACGAATGGGTATATCGGGATTAACGGTAGGCATTGTTTGCCACTACTGGTACCAGTACCTGGACTTTTATTATCCCAAGCGTACGTTGCGAACGGTGGTCCACAAAATACTTCTCGATCAATTTATATGCTCACCGTTCTATATAAGCGTCTTTTTTCTAACGATGGGCCTGTTGGAGCAAAAAAGTTGGGAGGAAGTGAAAGAAGAGATCAAGGACAAAGCTTTGACGCTGTACAAAGCAGAGTGGACAGTGTGGCCAGCTGCCCAGATGATCAACTTTTTTTTTGTTACCCCAAAATACCGAGTGTTGTACGATAATTGCGTTAGTCTGGGTTATGATGTCTACACATCCAAAGTCAAGTACAGAAAAAAAAAAGATGTCCAAAAAACAATTTCATTTACCAGAGCAATGATCATTTATAACGCGTATAGGAACAACAAATAGATAACATATTTTAACATATTTTGTGCGAGATATTAAAGTTGTGTACAAAAATATCTTTGGACCATAAAAAAAAACTTTTTATATAATGATGTAGGTTTCAAAACTACATAAAAAGCTTCCTTTATCGAAAATTCATCAACGCAATGATAACAAACACAGTGAGAAATGCAAATTACACGCGCATTAAGTTCAATTCGAAACTATGCAACTTTAACATAAGAGAAATTTTTGATTATTATTCTACATAGCACTGCAAAAGAGAAAGCTGTAATGAAAACTTGTCTGCTGGACGAATCACTTGAAAATATATTGTGGCTATAGTTAGTCGAGGGTGGAAAGGCGCGGTATTTGCTGGGTACATTATAAAAATTTACATTTTGACAGTGCAATAAATGTGGGCGTTTCAGAAATGCGGCACAAAGGAAAGCTTCTTTTTTACTTTTATCACATGATTAATTTTGCAGCCTTTTCGAAAAACATCTTTCACAGTTCAAGCAACATTTCGTAATTTCATTATTGTTATTCAAGATGCTTCCACTTGATAGCGCATTACATGGTGGGTTGAACCTTAAACTTGCCACACTATTTCTCAACCCATTCAGCAGAGAAAACGTTAAAAGTGTGACGGCTGTTAAAGGGCAGAGACTACTATATATGAAATGCCATCGAACACTTGAGAGACACTCGAGCACCCTCAGCACTTGACAACGAATTGTGTCAAGCATACAAAACAATACAAAACAAATAATAAACAAAACAAAAAAACAAATGTGAAAAAAATACAGAAACAAAATTGATGTCAAGACGAATGAGACGAGTGTGCTCGCTCGTCCTGGTCCAATGCAGTGTGCCACTAGCTGTTGGCGACAGTGACTTCACGGCCGTCGCGGTTTAGCACCCGCACAACCACACACAAACACACGTTGCCTAATCCAATTTAAATCTCTTAACATGATTTGCCGCTTTCTTTTCATTTTGCTGGGTTTTCTGCCATTATCCTTTTTTGGCAACCGAATTGCCAAGCAAAACACGAGACGTTGTCATCGCCATGGCCATTGCCTAAGCCAAAGTCAAAGCCATCGTCCATCGGCAAGCAGGCAAGTTAACTTCCTGTACTGCCAGCCTTTTATCTGCCTTACGACAGAAGGACACTAAGGAGTATGCCCAAAAGGGTTCATTTATTTGGTTTAGTCAGTCGCTCCGGTCGCCTTACTGACTCTATCTGTATTTTGTGATTTAATTTAAAAGCTCACCAAGCATGCGGATGGGTAAAGTTTTCAGCCATGTGGAGTTCTTACCTCGGTGCTCAGCTGTGTGTTGGGTTAGGGCCCTAATGGAAATGTACATATCTATGTATATATATGTGTGTAAGTCAAAGTGTGGTTAATGCGTCTCAAATGAGAAAACGTGGCAGCAATGGTTGAGCTTTACCTTTTTTCTAATTTTCGCATTTGAAACAGGCAAAGCGTCATTAGGCTCAGCTGCTGTTAAGAGCCAACTTGATACAAAGTAATTTTAAGCCAATGTGAAAATAAATTCTTAATCCGATTGGTATAAGTGCCCTTAATTGTTACTATAATGTTACACAAAGCACAAAAACTAGCAAAATTAGTTGCGGCTACATCTTCAACTATTAGTGTTTTTTGCGGTATTAATTTCTCCAGACACAACCCAGTTTAACTATTGGTGGCCATTTCAACTATCGATTAACTTGATCTTATTAATATGGTTTTTGCGTGCTCTTATGTCGATTAATATGCAATAGGAATGACATTTATATGACATAGAAGTAATAAAATAATATGATACTTCTTATATCCTATACTTATATTTTGAGTACTTAAAATGGTTTATTATTGAAAATCTTTAGTTTTTATTGCTAATTGCATCGATATTTTAGAACTGTTAACAAAATTACCATATCACACCAGTCTGGCAGCGCTAAAGTGACCAAGTGACGCGTTCGGTTTGCCATTTATTATTATCGCAACTGAAATATTTTTTACTGTGTAATTGACGCTCACAGCTATGAAAAGGGAAACGTCAACAATGCGTTAGTACAAACCAACAAGAAATCCAAGTCAAGCACCTGCTATTTGATTATGCAAAGGCAAAGCCAGACAGCTGGTAAAAGTGTATCTGGGCTATGCACAAAGTAAATGTTGCTGTTCACATGCATGTTTATCTGACATCACTAGCCCGCAGTAATATTTCCATTTGCAAAATGAATAAAGTTGGAGACTCTCATACCAGGTGACTTAATTAGCATATTATTCATGAGCGCAGTAAAATTATGTGGCTCTGTTTCATATGCTTTCTATCCTTCTTCAAGGAATGGAAAAGGAGACAATGAGGCAAGATTCCCTTTACTTTAATGGCCATAAATTATTTGGCAGTCATGGCTTTTTGATGACTTGTTTGTGAAAAAGCGTGGCCTAAACAAAACCTCCATAAATATTTTCTAGAACAAGTATCTGGCGGATGAACATCTTTGACACCTTTGATATGGCCACAAGGACTGATGTTACTTAAATTATCCAATTTGAAAGATAGACCATGCTGCAAAACATGTAATCGAGCGAAAACATGTTTGTCGTTGTAAAATAATTTATTTTAGACTGCCGTACCTTTGACAGCTCAGATTTTTCCGCCAACCGCAATCCCTTGATAGCCAGTCCAGTCCAGTTCAGTCTACAGCACTCAAATTATGCAGGTTTCCCGCCTTTCCCGCACAATCACTGAATGGACTCGTTTTTCAACAGTTTGTGTGGCTAACCATCCGTTAAATGATGCTACACCAAAATGTATCAAGCATTTTGGGCAACGTCATATTGTACGGTTACCAAGTGATTAAAAAGTTGTAATTGCTCACTAACCGGCAAATTGAATGTGCATTAAAGAGCGCTTGTAGTGGAATAAGCAATCAAATAAAATCACTGAAAATCATAGGAGCCTGGAATCAGAACAGCTCTTAAGTCCGTTTCGCACATTTAAGTAAGATACTGCTCACCTTCAATCCAGCGTAAACTTTGCAAACGCCGCTAGGGATATGAAAAGCACTAAAAACCGTAGGCAACAATGCCAAACACAGCAACAACATGAGCAACAACAATACGTTGAACAATCGAAATGAGAGCAACAAATTTTAACGAGCACCACAAAAACCCAACACGCTGCTTTTAAAGCTTCCCTTTCCATATCACTTCACTTTCTTTTCCCATACCTATATACGCATACCCATATCCAGACAGCGCCTCCTCCGCGCTTTTATAATTACAAAAAGCCGAGTTGAGCGCAATACTTGACAAATGGCGGGTAGGCAGGAACGGTAGCACAACGTTATACACAGACTGTCGGAACCGTCGCAACGGAAGGAAGTATAGAACGAACGAACGCACACACACACATACACACGCACAAGAGCGTACGAGCCGGTTAACCAAGATAATAGGATGAAACAAATGTAAATGAAGCTGAAGATGGAGATGGAGACCCAAAAGGCACAGGAGGCCGACTGAAGGCCCAGTGACGATGACGCTGCCAGCGTTTAAAGCGGCAATTGTATACAAAAACAGAAAAGGAAAAAGAAAAAAATAAATAAAAAGTTCAGGCCAAATTTCTGCAAAAGACATTTCCAGCTGTGTGTTTTTTGTTCCTTTGTCTCTTTACAAATGGAACGCAACGACGCGCCGCAGGTTTCAGTTATGTTTTCTTTTTTTGGGATGGCAAAGACAATCTTGTGACTGTATTAAATGGACATTTGAAATATTTGTATGTACAATTCGGGTGATGCTAACATGCAAACTTTATAGCAGTATGTAAAAAAGTACGAGTAGTTGCAATAACAGTTGTCTACCTTCTTTCCAACTTTAAAATAAATTTGCTTTCGTCTCAACTTAAAGCTCAACAACATCTTAGCACTACATGTTAAGATAACTAAAGTAGTTTGACAAATAGTTTAACTTGTGAAAAGGTTTATTTTTCACTGGCTTTCGGCGTCTACATAAATAATATACAAATAAGCAAACTTGTTAAAGTAATGAATTAAATATTCCAAATTAATTTTATTAGAATTTTTTCTAAAAATCCTGACTTGACACGCAAAATCTGAATACGCCATCATGTTAAGCACTCAAAAATACATGACGAACAAAACCAAAACAAATTTTTTTGCTGCAGTCCTGTGAAATTTATAACTCACTAATCCATTGTAAAGTATGCTTGCTTTAAGATTGTTCCATAGCTCTTAACAAAAATAATAGCTCAAGATCAAAACTTTTTTATTGATTGATCAATACCAACTATTTTTTTCCTTAAGCACCCTTCCCTTTGGGTTTTTTTTCTCACCTTAATGATGTCGCAAGTTTCAATTTGTTTTACCATTATCAACTAATTCCATGTAGACACTATAGGGTAAACGAAAAGCTAAAACCATCTTCTTGTCCGAACCGAATGCAATGCAAATTTAAGTATTGCTGAATTAACATTTTCAATTAAAATGTGCTACAATTAAGGCTCATTCAGCTGACCAAGCAACGGGCTTGGCCGCAGTCTGGGCCAACAGTTGGTTGCACAGCTGGTCAGCAACGGCCGCAATCTTTTGGCCACTGCGCTACAGTTTTTCCACTGATGGGAACGAATCTCGCGGTGCGGCAATTAAAATCTAGCATTCAAGTCTGCAACTTCACGTATTTTAATTTCCCTCGACGCGCCAAAAAAAAAAAAAAAACAGAATGGAACAACTCAACAGAAACTACAGCAGCAGGAGCAGTAAGAACTGTGAACCCATAATCAGAATCAAAACAAAAAGCCAAAGTGGCAAAGAGTTCTGTCCTGCTCCTTAGTGTCTCAATAGCGCATGCGTCATCGCTGCACAAAATGGCGGCGGCGAATTGGAGAGTCTTTTGTGAGAATTATCAAACAGTTGAAAAAGTTTAGTTGCTGCAGAACTGTCGCGAGATAAAGTTGGCCCCGGCGCACAAACTCTTGCTTGTCAGCGTCATGTAAAAAGTAACACAAAAAAGAGGAACGCGCGCGAAATCTTTTTTTGAATTCGCACCCCCGCATCTTGTCAGTGCAAAGACTTCTCAGACTGACTGACTCAGTGTATACACACAGACACATGTGTGTGCTTTTGTGCGGCTGTGTGTCTTTGTGTTTTTCGTCTAGGTGAACACCAATCAAAGTTTAAAGTATAGTGAAAGAAGCATATACGTTCACGATGGAGCACCTGCGTCCACTTAGCTATGATGAGATGTGCCAAATGGAGCTGCTGCAGCAGTGTGGCAGCAATGCACTGCCGGCATCGACAGGTGCACCAGCAACACAACCAACAATGTTGCCAATTATGGTCATACCAACAACAATGCTCTCGCCTGGAGCGGCAGCAGCCGGCGCAGCACAGCCTCCGGGCGGTGTCGAACATTATTATCAGTTGCAGCCCACACATATTTTAACAACGAGCAGCGAGGGGGCAGCAGCAGCGGGCGGCAACGTTGTCGGAGTTAACGGCGAATTGGCGCTCCTTCAAGGAGCCAGTGAACAGTTTCCACACAGCATCCAACTGCAACAGCATCCACACTCACATCCCGTTAACATTTTATGTACGGGCACACTCAGCCGCACACCAACAGCGTCGACTGCGGCGACAGCGATGGCAGCGACTGTGGCGTCGACGTTGCCGCGCAGCTTTCAGCCGGCTGCCTTTGTGACGGATGTGGAGAGTGATTTCGAGGGGAGTGAGTGCGGTGCGGGTGGCACAACCACAACCTGCATGCCACACTTTCGCTTTAGCGGCTTCGGTATGCAGTCGACAGCCCAACAGCACCACCAGGATGCCGTCGTCGGCTGCGGCTCATTGTCTTATATGATGGGAACTCTGGCAGCCGGCGGCGCAATGCACGCTGGTCGCTTTGCGGGCACACTGGGACGCAATCGGCGGCCCGACGGGCATACCAAACGCGTCTCCTTCAAGGGTGACAATTTGCCCCCCTCGCCACCGCCAGCCCCAGCCGTTGAGCTGGATGAAAATGGTTTGCCCATACCACTGCCCATGCCGGGTGGTGTCGGTGCTTGCTCCTACATGCATTTCGACAACTACATGGATTACCAGGTGCGTGCTGAATCTGACTGTGTGTTGAGTCTGTCTTATTCTAGTCTCTTTTTATTCTTTTTGGCATCGCTCTAATTGGCATTCATGGGCTGTTCTCTCATTTATGTTAAGGCGCAGGGTGGTGGGGGATGGATGGGGGACACATTTACGAGTATTGACGCGCATTTGATTCGTGACGCGATTTAAATGATGGCTTATCAAGTGTGTGGCTAGGGATTGTTGGCAGTGTAATAGACAAATAAAAAGAAAGACATTCATGTCAAAAAATGTTTATACAATATGTTGCGCAAAAAAATGAATCTTGTTTTGTAGTCAAAACAAGATCTGACACAATAAGACAAATATTATTTCATCTCTCCTACTTGAACTAGGGAGCTAGTGTATAATTTAATCTGACACTTTAAGCGTGGTTTTTAATATTATATGATTGTCGTCCGATAATTAATTATTTAAAATGTTTGACAAATCGAGTTTTTTTTTTGTCACAAACATTATTTTGCTTTAAATTACACATTTATTTTTCATACATGAATAATGGTATATTTATTCAATCATTCTATTTTTACTACTTCTGCCATTTTTTTATTTCTCTTTCTGTTGTTGTGTAGTTTTTTATGAATTTATATTTTTCTGGCATGTTAATTTAAATTTTTATTTTTATTCATTTTGTTGTTGTGGTCTTTATTTAGTAATTCGTAAGCGAACTAAACTTTTTGTTTTGTAACCCAGCAGAACGCTATTTCAAGCTTTGAGACAATGGGAGATATAGTGATACAAATAAACAAATACGCACTTAAATGGGTGCTTTCTATGTTGATATTAGTTAAGTTCAGTAATTTTAAGATTTAACTTACTCGGGTCGTAGAAGTCGTAAATAATATCAGTCAAATATAAACGTTTGCTTGAATAAAAACAAAACTACTATAAATCATTATAATCTGCCTCATGTGCGCAGTCTAGAAATTGTATGTGGCATACCATATTATTGCCCCCATTTTAAAATGCAGTTAGGTAAGCTATTTAGTTTGCCTTGCAGTTTTTTCAACAACAAAATCCGTTCAAATACACATTACTATGCAGTGATGCGCACAAATCAGAGTTCATTTGCTTGGCCACAATGTGGTCGCATTTGATAAACGATTATCTGCATGTAACTCAATTTGTTTGTTTTGATGCTACGCATATCAAATATCCAAATTCAGAGTATGTGTGTCTGTGTGTGTATCTTGTAATCGCATAAAATCCACTTTACTACAATTTGCAAAGTGGAGCAAAGGACAGTAAACTCAATAAAAAATGGGGAAAGCTAAAGTTGAAAAGTATACAAATGAATCGTTGCATTGCTAAGGACATTTCTCCTTAGGATGCCATTACTCACTGAGCGACGCGACATTCGTTGTCATCTATGGCCAGTGCCGACCATTTGTTCACATTTGCATAATAAATTAAATGTTGCAAGTGTCGTTCAGTTTCAGTTTCTTTTACTGCAGCTCCTCTTCCATTTATTTAGTTTCTTAGCGCTTGTCGTCCCCACTTCTTCTCACGTTGCTTGCCGACGAGTTGTAACATTTGTTTGGCGGTCGACTTGGTAGCGAGCCTGCGTTTTATGCGTTTCGCCGAACCCATAAATATAGTCATTATTACCACGCTTCCCAGTTCCGTTCACCATTCGCCTGTCTCCATTTGCCATTCTTTGTCGTTTCTCGCTCCGTTGCCTTGCCATATCTTCATGTTCCTGTCCGTTCCACCATTCGAGTAGCTTGTCCTTGCGTTACGTTGCGTTGCACGGTGCCTGTTGCCGCTTCAGTGCTGTCCATCAAAAAACTTTCTCTCAGTGGCCATTTCTACACGATTGCTTAACTTTTTCGCTGGCGAACGCTGTATTGTATGGTAAGAAGTTTATATAGATGTGGATATGAATATTTATGTTAAGACAAAGCGACATAAATAATCTCAAAGATATGGCTTAAAACAATATCGTGAAGTTTATTTTATATAAATTTATGAAATAATGAAATCTGGGAAATGATTTTCTTTGATTTTAATGAAATTTAGTGTTAACTACCATAATTTTTTCTCACACAATAACATAAAATAAATGAGAACAGAATTTAATCCATCAACCTTTTAATCCCAGAGCATTTTTGATAGATTTCAATCAACGTACGTAGGTAGCATGTGTTTATTTGATTCACTAAAAGCTTAATATTGAATGAAAAACTTATAAATTGAACATGGCTCCATAAGCACTGACCAATCCATTGCAATTTTCCATAATCCCGTTTAGCTACCTTTTCTCCATTTGCCTTCCAAGTTTTTAACTGCAATGGTTTCTTTGTAAACTCCAGCCGCTACTTCGCCTTGCTGTGTGCCGCCTAAGATCCCATTCAATTTGTTTTTTGAGAACGCATTGCTTGGTAAATGGAATTTGCGAATTGAGCTTATCTTGTTGTTGTTGTCTTTGTCGAACAGAAAACACTGTGATTGATGGGTGCGTGTGCGGCAGCAACAGAAGCAGCAATGGCAGCAGCAGCAGACCAAAGCTGTTTGAGTTTGTGTAGCATATTTTTAGGTTTCTGTTCCTGTCATTGTTCATGTCAGCTCACGATTCGCTTTATGCTTTGTTGTGTTTGCCACATGTTTGTTGCCAGGGTCTATCATAATGATGAAATACTCTATAATCATGAATTATTATCAGAGTAAAAAACATGACTGGATCATATTTTCTTTTTGAAGTTGGGTGGGCGTGAGTTTTAAAGAATACCATCGATGAACTTGTCGGCTTAAGAATTACTCAAAAATTGGACTATCAGAACACGCAATGCTTGAGATTAAACCGCTAATACTACTAAATCCCTTTTAACACGAGTAAACTATTTAAAGCGTAAGACTTTAAATGATTATTTTTGCTTAAGAGCCGATTAAAACTCTTTGCTTAACTAGCCCAACAGCACATAAGTGTATGTATGTGTTTGTGTGTTAGCCAAGAGCAGTAAACACACATATACAAACAAACTTTTTAAACTAACTTTGACATTCAGCTGAAACCTGAGACGCATGTGTTTTCACTACGAAGTCATTTGGGATCGTAATACAATGAAATGCGATTAAAAACTTTCAATTGTTTAATGAACACTTAAAGAGCTGCAGTTCCTGGACAACAACAACCAATACCAATAGAATAGCACAGACAGAACCAGAGAGATAGAGCGACAGGGGTCTAGACAGTCGGCGGTCATCGCCCACATGACTCTGAGGAAAACAACCAAACAGAATAAAAAAGAATAATGAATGGCAAGTCCCAACACAGTCATCGCCAACAGACGCAGAAGCTGTTCGTTTTTCCCCCTTGTTGTTCATTTGAAAGTAGAAATATAATGGCAACAACATTGCGGTTTAGCAAGAAATAGGAAAAAGTCGGGGGTGTGTGTGTATGAGAAAAGGGCTGTCGTTATTGCAGCTGATGTCCATCAGCGTGAAATGCCCCAATGACATTTGAAATAACTAAAAACTTGCCGACGTTGACATGAACACAGCAGGAGCAGCAGCAGCAGCCGGACAAAACATTCCATGTTGGCAACTCAGAGAACTACGCCTCTTTGTAGCACCGGAGGGCGCCATGAGAATGGTAATGGCTAGGCGTCAGAAATTGGACCACAATGGGCACAAAGCACCAAAGTTTGCCATAAATCAGCCTTTCCATATTTATGAACGGCATCCATCATAATGATCCCACAAATACCGCTATTCCAAAAGTGTTATTCAACTTTTGCCATTTTTCAAGTCTTTTGGTTTCGCTACAGAAAAATGAAAAAATCCTGCACGAATAGGAGAAGTTGCTAAAAAGTTGATGCGAACAATTTTCACTGCTGTTAACTTTTAGCGTTGCAAAAGTTGTGAATTTTATACAAGAAATTGGATCGATTTATGAAAATGAAAAATAATTGCATTTACTGTTTGTGTATATTGAACTTTTGATTGATTAATAATAGTTGAATGCACATCTTCTTGAGTATGATGAAACTTTCAAGTTACTTTTAGTTGCAATTTAATATTCAAGCCGATTTAAATATCCGTATACCTACAAAGAGGTTTTGCTTTTTAGTTTTTCTTTTGAATTTGAATATATGTAAATTTTGTGACATACTATAATATATACTATTTGCGCATATTTATTATTCCGTTTTAAGCTCTTTTCGTTGCACAGAGGAAAACAAACAAAAGAATATGTTTTCTAAAAACTGCAACACGAACTAAAAAGAAACGCAAAAAGTACAACATGAGGAGAAAAACAATAAAGCATTTCGCTATGGTTTTTTTTAAATTTATTTTTACCGCTGCTATTTTCATTGTAACATCAGCCATTTGTTTTTGTTGTGGGTTGTGTGCTGTGTGTTGTTTGTTGTCTATTGTCCATGTGCTTGTTCCTGTTCCTGTTTCGCTGTTCCTGTTTCACTGTTACTCCTGTTGCTAGCTGATATTTGTGTCATGTGTCATGGCGCCTGTCGCTCTGCTCTGATGATTTGTTGAAATTGTGTTGATAAAATTGCGTGTTAAAGTCATGCTCTCTGCATAAAAGTAGTTGTTATTGTTGTTGTTGTTGATTATTTATCGCTAGCCTCCGCTCAGCTTTAGTTAAATCCCGATAGCGTAATGGCGTCACCTAGAGATGCGGGCGAACAAGCAACCAATTTGATAATCTTCAATAACGAGAAGAAAATGACAAAACGAATATTAAAGAAAATTACATATGTATGTACGTGTATTCCCTTTGGTAGAAAAAAATGGTTAATAAGTAAAATTTTTGTGAATGCTGTGCCGATCTAAAATGGTTTGGCTAAATATTGTATATAAATTAATTATTTGTATTTACCTCTTGTGTGACTTAATCATTTATTCCTGGTCGGCCACTGCAGCCGGTTCCACTGCTTCTTCCTGCGCTTGTTCCACCTCCTGTGCTTCTCTGCGATTAACGCGATTAGCGCGATTAACGCGATTTAGAATTCTCTCTCTTATATTCCTTAGTGCTCTGACTTCGTCATATGTACTTTCTTCAGAGCCAGACTTCTCATTATGTGAGTTTTTGAATCTAAGGTGTACGGGTATGTCGTCGCACCCGTCAACTTGTTCCATATCTTCTTCAATATTTTGCTTCGTCAGCATTATGAGTTTTTTCGTTTATTTTTTCCTGCCAATGTTGTAGTCACGAATTATTTTCACACAATGGACGACTTTTGACAAAGCTCAGTCGGTTTCTTCCTTTTTCGTTTTGACAATTTTCAAATGCAGCTCTGATAAATTTTGCAAGCCAGTGTTGTAAAAGAAATCCGCTAACCTAAAATTGAACTAATAATACGCATTTAGTGCAACACAGCCACACTGAAGTGCAACCATAATGTTAAACATGCCCCTAATGCTGTCACCTGCCGTTAAGCCAACGCCGGCCACTGTCCATAAATTTTGTAGCAGTAGCAGCAACGCCTTCGCTACGCAAGGGTATTCAGCGCGAAATGTGGCTAAAGCTGCTTTCCGGTTACCCACCAAACCCCAAACTCACTACCGCGAAGGCAATTCAACAGCCCCCAGATGATAATGTTGTGGTAGCGACGCCAACTGCAAAAACTTTGGCTTAGGCACCCGGCATGCAAACGTAACGACCAACTAAAATGTTGCGCCCCTTTAAGCAGCGGCAAACCCAAAAAGTTTGGCGTATTTTATTTAAAATGCATGGCCAAGAAAAGCCAGCAGATACCCTAATCACATTATTATTATTATTATTTGTTGAATTTAATTTACATTTATTTTTTAAGACGTGTAAGGAGAACAAATAAAAAAGATTCCCACTTCGGTTGAATTTTTTTTTTTAATGATTAACGTCAGAATTTCTCTCTTGGTGAAGTTATAAATGATATTTTACTTGAAACGTAGTGCTGCTTCCCTCATTAAAATTCAAAATCGAGCTTGTACACTTTAAAATGGATATTTAATTGATTTTTCAGTAACTTAACTTTATATTAATTGTTAAATTAAGCATGCTTCTTATCACAGCAGCTTGAGTAGAGGGTATGCCAAGCATCGTTGCACTGTGAAGTATAAGCAATATTTGCATTTTTATTAAAAATTTAATAAATTCAAGTCTATTTTGCTTATTTTTTTGGCGAAAGTCGCCGTCCTCATTATTTTTATGCACTGTTCTCAGAGGGTGAAAAGTATATGCATTTGAGGAGCCTTGGGCACTTTGGCACAACAGAAATTATATAACAATTCTAGATTAATTAATATATAAAGCGTATTTCTATAACTTTGTGGTGGAAAAGATAATCTAATGTAAAGTGCTGTAAAACACGGTACAAAAACTTTAAAAACTGATCGATTATCCCATCTTGAAGTTATCGAGCCTTTAGCACCATCACTAGTTGAAAGCAAAAACACGAAACGAATGTTCTGTGAAGTGTTGAATACTTATTTATTTTAAATAAGAGTTGAACTCTGAGTATTTGGAAGTCGAGAGTTTCCAACAGCAACAGACCGGACCCACTTGTTATTACTTGTACAATGCAATGTCGAAAGTTTCGCTAGTATTAATAAAAGTTAATTTCGCTGCCCGATGCAGGCAGAATTCATAATTAAAAATAGTTTCAAATAAAACAGGCGTCCAATATTGTTGTACCTCGGTCGCGGCGAACATGGTTTTTTTATTTCATTTTTATTTTGCTTTGTATGTATTTTGTTTAATTAATTTTCAACTGGCGTTGAGAGCCTTTTTCTTTGTTTTCATAGTTCTTTTACCCTGCATTCATAACAAATGGTGGGTAATATATATTTTTGGAAAAAAGAGAGCTGAGATTCCATAAAGCTATGGAGCTATTCAAGCTTAAGCTCGTATTGGTCTAACTATAATATTGAGGCCAAGGATTTTATAATAAGAATGCAGGGTATTAACTAGTAAGTCTCTTGACTGTTCTTTTTTGATTACCAACCATTTTTCACATGCTTTGTGGTTCAGTTAATTAGCTGAATGCATCCTAAAGATAGGCGGTAAAAGGCAACAGGGGAGCTCCATTGAAATAACATTCATTGAAAATAATTGCATACAAAAAGCGAAGAAATATCTTTCTGTCATGCATTGATACGTTAAATAAATGAAACTTTATGTTGGGATTAAGTCTGAAGGTATAATAATAGTATTAAAGCTTATTGATTTCGTACACATTTACATGTTTAATTGAATTGTATGGCGAACAAACAAATAAGGGCAGTATTAACTGTGTACATATATATTTGTGGCACATTAGTCCGATAGTTTTAATGCATGTTAAGAAATTCGAATTTGTTTTATCGTCCAGACTATATCCCAGTTGTGCTGATCATAAATTCAGACAGCATAGTCACAGTTTAACTTAATCATTGACAGCCTCTAGCAAAGTTGATGACAAACTTTTGTCCAACAGAAACTTTACTTGCATTTTGTAGGAGTTGTAGGACATCAATTTCCGACAAACAGCTTGAGCATTTGCTTGGATGGACGGCCAACTTGTGTGAATTATAGCAACGGCATTATTATGTTAGAGCCGTGATAAGCTATACAGCCAGCGAGAACTAATAAGAAAATGCTGGTTAATGCATTGATTTTGATTTGGTCACTTGTTCATTAAAAAGTTTTATTTGCCTTGTTGATGTTTTATGCCAGCTATGAATATTACAACAACAAAAAAGCTTCAAAGTTGGGCAGCACTTTTAATTAGAGCGCAAAATCAACTACGAAACTTTGACGCACTTTTAATGAAGCAACTTTGCAGCAGACATTGTTACTTGAGGGCTTTGAAAGTTGGGGTTGTTGGGTAGCAGCGCCTTATGCTGTCAGGTAATAAGTCCAATAGAGTAAAAGCAGCTGACTAACACGCCAACTTTACCTATTTTTTCAACATTGCAGACAACCGGGTTTGGCGGGCTGCCAGACGTAACGGAACACTCAAACATACGCCGCACACTCTCCCGCCAGAACTCGATCTCCAATAGCGATTCCGGTGGCGAAATTGCCAGCATACAAAAGTCCAAAGTCTTTGGCAGCGCGATGACGGGAGGCGTTGTTGTTGGCAGCGAAATTGCTGGCATCGCTATGGATACTAAATCGCCCACCTCTTTGGCAACAGCAGCAGCTGTTGCCGCAGCAGTCGGTGCCGCCGGTAAGACAAAGGGCAAGAGTGGACGCAAGTCAAGAAATAGCTCGGGTGCCGCACACAAGTCGCGACGCGGCTCTTGGATGGTTGCCCTTACTCTTGTGAGTGCTATTTGTCTGCTGGCCATTGCTGCCACGTTGGCCTATCAGCATTTCCTCATGTCACCCAGTCGCAACTCACACGCCCAAAGACTGAGAATCGTTAGGCGGATCTTGCGGGAAGTGCCGCTTGTCGATGGGCACAACAACTTTGCCTGGAACGTACGCAAGTATGCGCACAGCAGCCTCGAGCTAGTTCATCTCAGTCACGACCTCGATCACAAGACGATGTGGGCGCGACCTACATGGGCGCAAACAGACATGGAGAGACTTAAACAAGGATTAGTTGGTGTTCAAGTTTGGTAAGTGATTGTTTACATACTGTCTTTTCTTTGGCATTCCAAACAGAACGATAAGAAACATTTTTTATGCTGAAAACGTTTTGTCCATGATTTTGTTTTCGTTTAATAAATGTGTGAAAGGCGCCATATGAAAAATATATTAATGTGGTAACTGGTCACACTGAACGTGAGCACGTAGATAAATCTCACTATATCGATGATTCCATGACAATTGTTTTTAAGAAAGCTATATGTATACGGTCGCTTGTTTTACAGTCCTCTCTAACATTTTTGTTTGTCACTAGGAGGTTAATTTATCAAATTTAGTTTACAAAATAACATTACCAATTTTTGTAATGAGACCCTTAAAAAAAATTTATTATCCCGTAAAAGCCTCACATAATATATATTCCACAAAAAAAATTTTTTTGGCAACTCACTTTTTAAGCCCTTTTCAGAGGGTCTTAAATCATCTGTGCAATTAACAAGATTTTCCCAAAGTTTAATGGCCCTTGGCATAAATTAGCAATAAAAATAAATTTAGCTTAAAAAAAAGCGGCACGAAAAGCAGTCAATATGAGACACTCAACCGTGTTAGACATCGACACAAAACAATTACAAGCACAAACACTTGGCTAGGCCGCAGAGCATCGACACAATAAGCGCCCCTTTAGCCCACGTTCCGCACACACAGCCACCCACTTACGACGAGATGCCAACATTGTGACTACAAAATAAAATTTGGCAACAGCTACTGCGAGGCTGCAGGGCAAACGTGCAAGCTGACCCAGCAGCGAATACAACAGGGCAATCCTTAGCACACCCGAAATAGCAACAATGAGTTGGGTTAGGTGGGTTGGATAGTTGGCAAGGTTTTGACATGCGGCAGACAGTTGCAGTTTGGAAAAAATGTTGATAGGCAATCGTCTCGATTTTTATTTGGTAGACTTTTGACACCAAAAAAGAAACTGGGTTTGTTGCAGTATTGCATTCCACGCCACGATATCGTTACAAAGCTCAACTCTGAACAAGTTTCAAATTAAATTTTAGTGGTCGTCATTGTTCAATTTCCATTCGCCAATGGCATTCCGACTACATTTGCCCGGAATTCGGAACTTAAAACCGCCACACGGATTGCGAACACTTTGGGGTTGTGTTGCAGTTGGTGTTCCAGTTGGTGTTGTTGTTGTTGTTGGGTTATCATCGCATTAAAAATTCAAATGTGCTCTTGGTTAACCCACTTTTATGAGAAGCATGCTAACGGCATCTTAATGGTTTGGCAAGGATGTGGTGAGCCAAGCTTTGAAAGGGAAAATGGCAAGTCATTGAGTAAATGAAAATTGCACTGACTCATTCATATTCGAATCATATATATTTATTATTACATTAATATGCTTCGTCTAGTCATACATAGATTTTACATGGTCTTAGTTGTCAGTTGTCCTTTATGTAGCCATGTGTTATTGAACTTCTTTGGTGTTTAAACGAACGAAAAAAAAAATTCAATACCATGGATATACAATGGACTTCTTCTTATATAACGCCCCACCTGCACAGCGACGCTGCTTGCACTCCTTACACTTGCATTTCTTAGCCTTCTCTGCATCAGTCATTGAAACACCATCGCCCTTTGCTGCCCGGTTCCGTTGCTGGCGAATAATTTTGACACCCGCAAATGCGCTTAGGTTGCAATTTTTTTCATGTGGATTTAATTTCTTTTCCTTCATGAAAATCTGTCTGCGGTCTATGGCTGTGGTACGCTTATTCATCCACCAGTTAAAGTCAGGTTCAATGTAAAGTGGCTTCTCAATACTAAGCTGCTTACGCATAGTCTCATGATGCTCCTTTAGCCACAGGCGACCATATTCCCAGCCCAGCAATAGACTCATTACGGGCGGTTCTTTATCATATGAGGGAACAAATGTGAAGCGGCGAGGTAAAGGAACATCTAAAGGAAATATTTCGTGACTCTCCTTGCAGGCGCGACTTTGCTCGGCACGGGTCCACGTAATATTCATATTCGCAAAAGAAAAATATATATATATATATCTTGTGTGTGACCTTTTTTGTGTTTTATGTGTGTTTGATCGATGCTCAACAAATATTTGAAACTGAATAGAATAGTTTAAAATATTCACAGCATGCTTGAGTTACAGATAGTGCATATTAGCCTCCGCAGATGACTTTTACAATCATTCTAGTTTATGACAAGGTATGTTAATAAAACAAGTAAGAAGGCTCTAGTCGAGAAATCCCGACTAGACGATACCCTGATCCATATACTTTACGCGTACAGTCAGTGCTTGCAAGTATGTGTGTGTGTGTGTACGCGCATACCGCATACTGCATACAAAACTACAATGTCCCATATCTCCGGTGTTTATTAACCGATTTCGATAAAAATTTCACAGATTGTCATTATTTTGTTTTATAATTCAAATTGCATCTCAAAGTTTTCCAAATTCAAGATTTTGTTGTTATTGATCCCATGTGTATATCGGAAACGGGAAGAGTTATCGAAAATCGGAAACATACTTGTACTGCCTAGGGATTAGGCGAAACAAATTTATTTTTAAAAAGAAAAAAAAAGTTCCACTATCTTAAAACCAATATCAACTCCATTTAGTTGTTGTTTGAATGCATTTGTAGATAAAATTTCTTAAACGCAGGTTAAATCAAAATTTTTTTTCTCCAAATATTTACTTTATAACTTTAAGCACACATTGCTGCTTTAACTTAAGCTTGTTCATGAGGACCACAGGATCTACTCCGTTTTTAAAGGAAGAAAAACCTTCAACCAAAGTATTAATATGCTGATTAGGATACATGAGCTTCAAGATTACTCCGAATGATTAAATATAGGTGCTTATTTAAATTCGGTTCAGAACATTTGCTTTTCATAGTCAACACTAAGAAATTGGTTTATTTCGTGCAATATATTATGATAAATTTCAAATCTGTTTTTTTTTTTCAATTTATTTATTGATCCAACGTCCTTCAACGTAAATGTCCAAACAAACTGTAAGCTACATACATAGAAATAAATATATATTTTTGTTTGGTTTCATTTTGGTCGGCAGGTCGGCGTACGTGCCATGTGAGGCACAAGGCTTGGATGCCGTCCAGTTGGCACTAGAGCAAATCGACATTGTGCGGCGGCTGTCGGACATGTACGCAAGGGACACAGAGTTGGCGACATCCTCGCAGGACATTGTGGCCACGCACAGACGTGGCCTGCTGGCATCACTGATCGGCATCGAGGGTGGGCACACAATTGGTTCATCGCTGGGCGTTCTGCGCTCCTTCTATTCACTGGGCGCTCGCTATCTAAGTCTGACACATCGCTGTGATGTATCCTGGGCCGGGTCGAGTGCCTCGTCGGTAGAACAGGGCCTGACGCCTTTTGGCAAGGCCATTGTGCGTGAAATGAACCGTTTGGGCATGATGATCGATCTGTCGCACAGCTCGGATGCAACGGCTCGCGATGTGCTCCAGGTGACGAGGGCACCTGTCATCTTCTCGCACTCGGCAGCACGCCAACTGTGCAACTCGACAAGGAACGTGCCCGATGATATCTTGCGTCTGGTGGCCGAGAATGGGGGCCTCGTCATGCTGAGCTTTGACCCCGAGGACGTGGCTTGTGGGCGGCAGGCGCGACTGCAGGATGTCATAGAACATATTAAATATGTGCGAGCCATTGCTGGCATTCAGCACATTGGCTTGGGCGCTGGCTACGATGGCATTGAGATGCCCCCCAAGGGTTTGGAGGACGTGTCCAAGTATCCGGAGCTGCTGGCTGCACTGCTGGAGGATCACAACTGGAGTGAGGAGGATGTTGCCATGTTGGCGGGTCGCAATTTCTTACGCATCATGGAAACAGTCGAAACTGTGCGAGATTATTGGAAACGCGCCGCCATTCAACCCATTGAGCTGACAGAGCCACAACCCAAGACGCAGTGCACCTATATGTCGTCGTGACCACTGCCGCAAGCGGTGAGAACGCGCCGCGATGAGCCTGTCACTCCGTCGCCCAATCACACTGAGGCTGCGGTAACGGGTGACGCGCAACTCTGGCGTCAGCTGGAACCCATCGCAAACCAAAGTGAGGAAGTAAAACACATGGTGACCATGGCAAACACATTTGCAGTCAGTGGCTTATTGCAGTAAGCAGTTATTCAAGAGTATGTCTTTCGTTTGAAAAGTAATATAGGTATGAGGAAAAGATTATCCTCTGCCTCTGACTCCGAATTTTCAGCCAGCACTGCAATCAAAATGAAGAATATACGATATATATATGAAACGATATATATTCACCATGAATATATAAGAAATAGGTGTGTATGTATAATATAACTAACTAGAACGTTCATAAATAGAATACAACTACATATAATATTCCGGATATTAAACAAAGTTTACATTACATATGTGTTGGTTTCACAATGTATTCAATGTTTGCAAATTCATTATATTCCAAAATTTTATTTACCAAATTTTAAATTGTTGCGGTACAGACCAAGCTTTCTTAACAGTTTATATAATCAAATTCACATTTGCTAAAAATAAAACTGTCAATTTCTACTTAAATTTTTCATTTTATCTGCTCGATTAAATTGTTAAAGCGCAATCGACAAGAATTGAATTATTTTTATTTTTTATTAACAAAGAACTTTACAAACTGTATTAAAATTGTCGTAATAAATTAAACCCAATACGCAATAATAATAATAATAATAGTACAATGCAGTTATTCGTTTAAACACAAGCAGAATAAGAAATATAATAAATTCAAGTTATAAACGCATTGTGTCAAGAAACTTAAATAGAATTATCAATAATGAAACAATATTTATTGTGTAAAATGTGCATTAAAATATAATTCTAAGTTTAAAACACAACACATACATAAAAATAGTAAGAAGAAAAAGTTAAATGTGTTTTGATAAATGCACACCAGAAAAATATAAACAGAATAACATGCATAATCGTACTTATTAATATTTAGGGCAGCAACGCAAAGCAAATATCGTATATGAAACAAACAAAAAATTCCAAATGCATTTCCATAAAATAAATCGAATTAAAAACCCATTGTGGTGATGCATTATTTTATTTTGGTTGCTAAACAAAAGAGGAATTATCTTATATCCTTTAAAGCTTTCAAAGGTCATCCAAAATTGTGTAAGTGCTAGCAATAGTTGGATAGAAAGACGTACCTTTATATCATGTTAGCTTCACTTAACGTTAAAATGGCTATGTGTATCAAACAGACACACACAAACTTAACTGGAAATATAGTTTATGGCAACGGAATATTGAAGAAAACACACTGACATTGGGATTAGTTTTCTTTAAGTGTAGTTGGTATAAATTCTGTGGCAAAATACAATAGTAGTAGTTCTTCGTTTGGGTTAGGGCCCATAAAAAACGTTAAGTGGTCGTAAATCAAAATTCAGCTAGCATAGGAAAGTTCACCAAGTGAACGTTCTTTTTACTACTTACGGCTTCGTGCTGTGTTATATTTATTTTCAACTACTTTTAGCACTTGCAAAGAACGAAAATGCAACTGGCATTGCTTCAGCAAAAAAACAACTAACACCGGATATTGGCAAGAAAGGATGGCAGAAGGCAGAAGAAGAAGAATAGCAATGCTGGCGCCTGAAGTCCTTAAAACTAAGCTATAGGCCAAGTAAATTTCATTCATTTACAGTCCATTGAAACTTACTTAAATTTTAACGAGAATTGGCTAAAAACACCCATTGACCCACAAACAGACAACGAAAAGTCCAATCTCTGCTAATGTTTCTTGGTCCTGTCTCATGAGCCTTGACGGCGCCAACGCCATCAATGTCTGATAACAATGTATTCTGTTCTTTTCTGTTGTTTACACGAGGAGTTAAGGTTTTTGTTTTGATAGCTTCCACTTGGCATTTTGGGCTTCCATCTGTTCATTTGCTGTCAATTGTTTATTATTTTTGTTGCTGTTGCTGTTGCTGTGTACCATAATAGAGACACTAATTGTTGTGCCTTAGATTGTCTCTAAGTATGTAAGTATTTGGCTTTGTTTTGTACACAATTTTTGGGCTTCCTTTTTCTTCGACAATGCTCAAACAATTAAAGAATGTCAAAATTCACGTTTATTTTGTTTTGTTTTTGTATTGACCAGAAAAGGAAATAGCAGAACTTTTAAAAAGTTTTTGTTTTGGCTTAAGTGCTTCTCAGAATTGTCAACGACTGCTATCGAAATTTTGTTTGTTTGTGAAGAGATTCTGAAGAAAATCAATTTATGCAGTTTAGCTTTCTTGATTGAAACAATAAATTATGCCTAAAAATACCACGAGAAATAATGAATTATTGATTTTACAATTTGTGTTTACCCTGCCTTTATTTATTTGTCATAAAATTACAATGTATAATAGATTTCCATTGCAAGGGAAATATTTTTTTAAACTTTATTGCAATAAGTTGCTGAAATGTTTTTAAAACCTATAAAAAAAAATTTTATGTACAGATTTTATTACTTTGCATATCCATGCGCTAGTTTGTTTGTTAACAAGATGAATAATCAAAATATCTTTCATGTTATTGTGCATGAGAGAGTCGTTTAAGGAACAAACTTAAACAGATCATTGTGCCATTGTTGATGCTTACATTTTTGTCATAAAATGTAAGAACTTGTTATTTAGGACACCTTAACGACAATTTGGCAATCAACTGGTATGTACCAGTCGACTGTAAACTGAAGGCGCTCGTTAACGTCAGGAACGTCATTGATTGCTATCTCATTATCAGGCTGTCCGGTTTCAATTTCCCGTTTAATTTTGTTTCATTAAAAATTCCCTTCCCTCCGATGATGGTACTTTGTGTTTTTCAGTGTTTCTGTTTTAATGGCAACTGTTATGCAGTTAAAATAAATCCTCCCCGCATCCGCTTCCACCCACACACAAGCGTCAAAATAGCTACGAGCATTTTCAACCAGCAGCTGGCGCGAGTTGATGGAAAAAAAATTATGCTTGATGACATTTATACCGACTAAAATGTTGTACACAAATTTTCCTTGTTTCTCTCTCACTCTCTCTCTTTTTCTCTCTCTGTCGTTGTTGTTTATATTTTAAAATGAGTCTCCCCCAGCCACACCCAATCAACATGAAGCGCATGTGGCAAAAATTTGAAACTTTTCCATCATAAATCTGTGTAATTCATTCGACAAAGTGCTTTTCGGTCTGTCTGGGTTCATTTATGTCTGTTTGCTGATTCCGTTATCGTGTCAGTCGTTCAGCTCTGCACATCATCAAAAAGGACTAATTATAATTGTTGTTTGAGTAAGTTAAGTAACAGTTGTATAGCAATCAAACTTTTAAATTGTTCAGTGTAACAGATCGACTAAAAGCCCTCTGTGGAAATATTATCACCGAGGACAATAGGGTTAAAAAAATTTTACCATTCAAAGCCATCGCTGCATTGGTTATTAAAAAGAATGCCTAAACAGACAGCTTTTGTATTCATAATTGGAAACCGGGCTTGTGTTACACACTGGATCGATACTCATATGGCCTCAAAGCCTGTAGCTTGAGGAATTAATGTCTGCCTTTGCAGGGCTTGCCTGTCATGCAATAAAGGCACCTATATCCCAAAATGCTCTTGTTGTTCAAAGCTCAAAATTTTTCGGATGCGACCTTTGTAATTGTAAATGGTCAGTGAATTGGAATGTTTTTGAATTTTGTGTGTTTGCTCCTGTCACCACACACTCTGAACACTCTGTGAGCACAATTTCAGTAACGAGGCAACAAAAACAACAACGCGACCAACACACACATCTGGATGCTGTCTAACAGATATGCATGTGCCCCTAAATGATATTCAACCACACGTACATACATATATTGCGTATAGGACTTTTGTACGCATGAATACGACAAGTAAATATATATCTAAATTAAACATTTTATTGAGCATTGGAATAAACAAATGGATATCTGAATACGCCAAGTCTTAAATACGAATTTGTATCTATTCATACTTTTTATGCCCAACTAGACCATTCGTATAAATTATTTGAAATGCCATTGAATACACAATATTTCAAATATTGTTTAAATAAAAATCACATGCAATGAAATCAATCAAGCAAAATCAATCATTGAAACAATATACATAACAAAGGACTTCACACATTTTGAGCAGAATTAAGCAAAATATTTTCCATTGCTATAAATCATCAAAAAAATAAATGTTAACCTACCTTTATTTGAACTGTGAATTTAAAATTAGAAGATCTGCTATCAATTGAAGTGATTTGATTGAAATCATGTGCACAAACTATTTATCTTGCAATTGGATGGCAATAATGTATAACAGTCTTAAGTACTAAATTTATGTGGTCATTTAAATGAAGTTTACTTTCTATTAAGCAAGGACTTAAAAGCTGCTTTTAAGCCCTCAAGCTCTCCCATAAGAACCTACATACACACAAATCTAAAATTAAATTGGCACTCAAAGTGACGGCATGTTCCTAACCAATTGTCCAACAGTGTGGTAAACCGAGCGACATCATTTTCAGTCTGAGTTAAGCCAAAATCCAAGTGCAATTAGGAAATTTGCAAAATTTGTCTATTGCCCTGCCACAGGACATTGCAAATCACAGCATGGTGCCGAGATTTGTTGTCTTTGCAACCACATACACACACACACACACACAGACAGACACTTACTTACACACATGGACACTAAGCACTGTTTGAACGATGCCTGCAATTGGTCATTTTGTGTATTTATATTGCAAATAGCAGTCAATTATGGGATTATATCCAATAATAATTCATTGTGGTCAAATACATATTCGTAAACCAACCAAATCTATAATGAATATCAAACAACGTATATCTATAATTAATTAAATAAGAAATCTATTTGTATACCAATACTGTTCACGATGCAGTTTTGTCATCAACATGATGTGTTCCTGCTATTGTTCTCTCGTCAGCAACTGTCTTATGTATCTCGTCCTAAGCAGTTTTGGCTTCAGCTACAGCTGTGCACTCACACAGATCCAATTATTTGTAGCCTGTATTTACATACGTGTATATGTACTTGAGTTTCTGCTTCTGCTTGTAAACTACTTGCACTTAATGGAGAACAGCAATGGAATGAAGGAGTCGTTCTTTTGGGCTGCGAATTGTTTACGAGTGTCCTGCAAAACAACAAACACACAGAAACAACCCAAGGCAAATGAGCAGCTGCCCTAGGCGCTCCGGACATAATTCAAGGCGCTTCTGCATCTGCTTTTGATCTGTGCGTGAACGTTTAGGTGTGTATGCATGTCTGTGTGTGTGTGTATATGTTGTGCTTACAACATGAAATTGATTTACTCTTGCTGCTGGCCAATTTGGCACGCACATTCGACCATGAAATGGCTTCAACTAGTTTGGCACAAACACAAACACACACATATATATGTAATTGCGCACCCTAGGTGTAGTTAATAGTACTTACTATCCATAAATTACAAATTCGTACCTGGGAGACTTTGAAATTTAATTTTTCAGCATGATTTTATATGCATGTTTAAATTGTAAATATAAGTTTAATACAATAAACTTATATATTACGTGAACAAATAGTACATTCAATAAATATAAAAACTGCATATTTACATTTTACTCAGTCATAAAGTAATTTATAAAGTACATAACTGTTATTGTAATTGGCAAACGCTTACAACAGTTTTCAGTTATTAAAACACAAACGCTTTAAAATTTGTATAAACACTTAAAAAAAAAAACTGCCCAAAAGTACAACCGAAAAATCAACAATTCTCCCTCAAGAGAATACGAATACACATACACATAAATGTTAATAGTCAGTAAAAAAAAGCAAAAACGTATGCAAATTCAAATACGTACATGTGTGTACCTACAAACGTGTCTGTCACGTATGCTTATGTGAACTAGAACATAATCACAATACAAAGACCAAAACGTGCCTTATGTACATATGTACATAGAGTACGAAATAGTACAGTGTCAGGTTAGCAAATTTAAATTCGTGTTTACATTTGCACGAGTATGCACATACATAAGTGTTTAAATATCAATTTAAATTCATATAGTTTGGCTGTGCATGTGACGCCGTCAAGTATGCTATGATAATGTTTAGAAATGACAAAATTTCCGCATAATTTCCTTAGCTGTCACTTCTCACCTAATAGTAAACGACAGCTATTGCTGTGACATTACTTAAACGAAACTCATCGATTGCCATTAGCAATCTAGTGAAGCACTTCACTTCACACACGGTGTATAGATCGGATTGCCATGTTGTCAGGTTTCAAAAAGTGGTTTTCAGTTAAGTTTGTCGCATTAAATGTGCCATCGTGTTAGCTGTTAATTGCCTTGTAGTCTCGACTTTAAAGCGGCAACAACATCAACAAATTCAACTGAAATGCATTAACACTTGACACACTTTTGCGATTGGGTTTTATGTTTGCCTGCACCTGAGCGGCAATCAACAAGTTGTTGTTGTTGTAGTTGTTGCAAAATGCATTTGATGTTGAGTACACATTGGAGCTATGCGCAGCGGAAGATGTTAAAGGAGCAGCGACAGCAGCAGCAGCATCCGCAACTAGCACGCTTTTCCTCCTACGTCATAAAAGCGAGCTGGCCTCCCAAAGGAGACACTTGGTACCAGGTAGAAACGCACTATCGACAGCGTTGACGTTGCTAACGCAGCTTCGACATGTAAGGAAAAGGATATGCATGTAGCTGTGGCTGTCGGATTGTCTATCTGCCAGGTTGTTATCTCTTATGCAATATGACAATCTTGCCGATGGCGCTACATCATAAAACTTACAAACTTTACGGTCTCCACACGAAGATGCCTAACATTCATGTAAGATGTAACTATGTACGTCTGTTCGTATTTGTGCATATAATGGCATATTCCAGTTAAGCGAAATAACATTTGTACTGTTGCATGCAAGCAGCCCCTCCTCATCAACTCACTGAACAGTAAACTTACTGTCTGACAGGTCCCATGCAAATATGCATAAGGAAAAAACATCAAAGATTACGTATGTGTATGTGTGCGAATATATATTTACTTTGAGAAAACACGTAAACCAAAACGGCGCGAATGCTGAAGGAAATGTTACATGTTTAAGACAACTGACGGAGCAAAAGGTACATATACATGTGAAAAGTGGAACTGTGCAACCATTATGGGCGTTAAAAATTGTTAAAATTAATATTTAAGTAACTTAAACAGTAAAAAGAAAGATCAAATGTTAAAATTGGCTACAGTGTAAAGAATTCTCTTTGTTCTACCAAGTGCTACAAATGTATTAAATTTATATGACGAAGCAGATAAACGATAAGTGAATTAATTTGCAACTGTTTGAATGCGCATAATGAATATTGACAGCATGTCGTATGCGCAATTTATGTAGAAGGGACCTTTAACGTTTTTAAGATCTTTTAGTAAAATTTCTTAAGCACAATAGAAGATTGGACGGATCTCTTGGAATTTTCTTATTAGCAACAGGCCATTAGCACGAATTGTTCGTGACTCTGTGGCACAAGAATACAAAAGAAAACTTTAAGCCAAAAATGTTTTCGCTTGAAATGCCACGAATTTAATTTTTTAGTTGGAAAGCGCAGTACGCGAGCGTTAGCGCACTTGTGACACATCCGCCGGAAACTTGCACAAACACAAACATAAGTAAATACACACACACACACACGTACATTGGCAGAGCGCGTCGCGTCGGCTTCTTCATTTACAGTTCATGCATGACCACTTCAACGTTTTTGGATGCTCATGCGCCATTTTGGTTGCCATTGCTTACACTTCCGGTTTGTTTTATTCTTAGTCGCGGCACTTACCCGCAGTCGTCTGGAGGTCCTCTGAATCTCTACACCCAAAAAACAAAAAAAAAAACACACATTTTCAATTCGATTTCTTGGCAATTGCAAGTGAGACTTTCCTTGCGCTTCTTTTTTGCATATGACGGATATGCGTACGTGCTAACATCGTTTTTCACACGCTTTAGCGTACGTTATTTTCTTCATCTTCTATTGCTTGACTTGACTTGGCCCCAAGTAAAATGAATATTTGGCAAACTCCAACTGCTCCCTGGACGAAATTTGTTTTCCGTTTTTTTGCATATTTTGTGGGTAATTTGGGTAAGAGCATTTTGTTACACACTCGCCTACATTTAACACACATTTGCTATGCCCTTGAAAACATATATTTTCGTATCTTATCATCTGTTCATTGTTAATACTACCATTTCTTGAAGTCACATATAAATAAAAATATAGGGACCTACCCTATTAAAAATCAGATTTTGCTCGTTAACCATTATATTCTTCTTTTTTTAAATGGTATCCCAATGTCGATCAAGATATCATAAACAATGCTAACGACTCACAATGAAAGCTACAATATTTTTTACGCAGGCTATTTATTGATGTGGAGAAAAAACGAAAAACATAGAAGAAGAAAAAGAGGCAGGAGCAAATAACTTTCCCTTTGTTCGTTTCGTTTTTCGATGCCAAATCGTTCACGTAAAATATTCATGCGTTTCCTCGGCGGTTTTTGACTCTCAAGTGTTTGCAATTCAATTACAATTCAATTGATTTTAGTCTGTAGGCTCCAATCTGGCCTGGTCTTGGTCTGTTTTGCATATGGCGTTGCACAGAATTTATGGGCTCGGGACTGACACGTGCCTCAATCAGAGAAAAGAAATCGGCATTAAACTGCATACAAGACGTGTAAAAGATATCTATTTAAAGTTTGTACAATTTAGTGTGAATCCTTGTATAAAAATCGTCTTTCTTAAATCTTACGCATTTACTGCAAGACCTTTAACCATTTAATTTTTTTATTTTTTTTTTTATGTTGACTAAAGACTGTAACTTTCTGCTTGTGAATGTTATTCCAGCGGAGACCACTCGACTCAATAAGCAAGGATTGGCAAAAGGTACAAACATACTGGCGACAATGCCAGCAGAGAGCATGAGTTTCTTAAAGATACAGACACAAACACTTTAGTTTGTATGAATGTTGGTGCACATTTTTAGGTAGATAGATGGTTTTCGCTTTGGTATTCGCATTAGGTCATGTGCGCTTACGCGTACGCCAATTTCCTTTAAGTAAATAAAGGCTTTGTAAAGGGGGAAAAAAAAAGAAAATAAATAAAATTAAATGCCAAAACGAAAACCCATGTCCCTTCAACATTCTCAGTGTGTGTAAGTCAAAGCCAAATCATAGTTGGGTGGAAATAAATAAAAATAATGGTAAAAAAATATACAAAGAGTGTATAAATATTTGTATGGTGCATTTTGGTAGTTTTGTAGTATTCGTTTCGGTTCACCGAACTTAAAAATGTACAGAGAAATAGAATAATAAGCAAACTTGATAAAGACTTTACTTTCACTTTAAAACAAACAAGGAAGCTATCTTCGGCATACATACTTGTTTTTTGTAATAGAGATCTTGCATGTGTAAGTCAGTTACGTTATAGTGTTCGGATCTCGCCGATTTCGACAAATGATCTAACTGCAATATAACTAAGTCTTTGACCAAAGAAAATATATATATTCTATAAGACTATATAAGACTAAGAAATACAAGACATTCTCCTATCCTTAATAAATCCACTCCACCAATATGTATCAACTGCAACACAACTCTCACCATCACACATATATTAATCAACTATCTACATTACAATAGAGAAATTCAACATGGCCGAAATAAGCTCATTCAATTATAACAAGTAAGAACCCTTTTTCCCATTTTTAATGGGATCAGGGTATAAAAATAAAACAATAGAACAATATAGATACAGTTGAATATAAGATTACACAAACCATTTACAAGCTCAAAGCTTAAGGCGTTAGCTGCCATAGCTAAGTATTCCGTAAGACTTAATTAAAATGAAGTACTAAAATGTAAATAATAATAGTATCTACCAGCTTGTCAAGAGCATGGTGCACACTGTTGCAGCTGCTCTTTATCGATTTTTTCAGCTAATTAGCATTTTCGTAAGTATCTGGTAGACACCGGAAAGCATGATTTACACGCTAATGCAGCAGAGCTGGTGACGATGAGACTGAAGACAGCATATCTTATTATTCTAGACGTAAAATAAATGACGTAAAAGATTTAAAACTTAAATAAACGAACCAGTTTCATATTTTTGATAGGTTATATCTTATAAAATTTTTACAAAACACAAATTACGCTCAATGAAAATAAAAAGGAATAAGGTAAACATAAATCTAATATATTTTCAATAGTAAAAACTTAGCTTAAGCTTTTTCTCGGCAGTAAAATATTGTTAAACATGGTTATAATATTAAGAATCATTTTCGTATAAGAAGCTCATAAATAAGGAATTTGATTCCAATTACAATCAAACGGACCTCGAATGATTGCAATAAAGTATGTCTTAATTATTGAAACGACTGCAAGGCAGCAATGTCATTAATGTGTAGCAACGTTAGCAACAACAAATAAAACACAAATTACAATTAAACGGCATTTGTCGAATTGCCGAGCACTGCTAAGGTCCGAGAAATCACACGGGACACGGTGAATTGTTATGCACACTTCAGTTACCCTCTTTCCCCACTCATTTGTGTTCATCTTAATTATATGGTAAACTTTATGCCGAGTCGCCGAAACGGTGCAAGGCAGTCAAGCAAAAATCAATTAAATTTCTGTGCAAATGACAGCAGAATAGGCCAACACAAGCACATCAGGTATTACAACCAGTAGAAAATGAACTAGCAAGCAAGAAATGAGTGTGCGTACGGGTAACACAGCGCTTTATTTGAGTTTATGTGCGCGCCTAAACTACACCCGTGGGAGTCATTTAGCCGTAGAGTGGCTCAATATCAAAGGTATATGAACTTTTAGTTTGTGGAGTGTTAGTAAGTAGGAATATAAAAATTGCACAGTTGTACTGTTGTACTTCTTTCTACAGCTGAAGCGAATCGTTTATTTATTGTTTACCATCTACATAAGCTTATTTGGTATATAGATTTTCTGTACCTGACCATTGTCAGATTTTTTTCTCATCTAAATTCGCCTTGTTATTGTTTTAATGATATAGACAGGGATTATACATAAGCAAAGGTTGATTTAATGAGGCTTATAAATTTATAAAGCAGTAACCAAAGAAAAGTATGCCTTTAGCTTAGCCATAGAAGCTCAAAGCCTTAGAATGTACTAAAGAAATTGATGGTTGATAGAAACTATGAGCTTCTATTGTTGGCACATAATGCCAGTAATGCAAACGTTGCTTGAAATTAAAAATATTTAAGGACAACACACATAAAAGGCAACACAATAAGAACACACAATAACCAACCACTGATAGATATCATAAAGGTGCTGCCAACTGGCACAGAACAGACTCTGACAGCAGCAGCAACATACACAGCAGGTGACATGTCAGTGTCAGAGCTTTGAAGAAGCCATAAGCCTTCGTTAGCTAGTGTCCTGTTCGTCGACTTATATTTACTGATGCCAGCTTTCATTGTAGCTGTGTTGTGTCAGTGCTGGCGCCAATTTGCTTTGTTGTCATCCCATCCGCAGCTTTACATCGAACTGTGAACCTTATCCTGTCAGTGGAGGGTGGACCATTCATAAAACCCACCCACACTTCAACCAGACGAGCTTATCTTTTGTGTGGAACATATTATCGCGATGGTCAGACTTTTGTGCTCACATCCTTATTAGTTTCGGTAATGTTGCCAAGCAAGAAGCTATACGGATATGTGTTAACATATTAAGAAGCTTTTACGTTTAGCTTTATAGCTGTTGAGCTTTTCTTCATCGCTTTGTGCACTCAAAAATAATGGTTAACTGACACTATCAGTGCTTAACTTAAACTTTGAATAAAGAAACTACCCAACAAGCATATATTCACGACACTCTAACAAGAAGCTTTAAGGACTTTAAAGCGCCAATAAAACAAGGTGGTCTTTGCAATTGACAATTTGACATATTCGATGTTGGCATTAATTTGTGTAGAAAATATAACTTAAACAAACTGCCAAAGCTATATAATTTAATATGGTAACATTTTAATATATGTTTATTTTTTCATGATTAATAATAAGAAATTAAACTAATTGACACAAGCATTTTACGTCTTAACATTTAAAAGAAAGTAATGACAACTAAATGCCGCAAATACTTTATATAAATACATATGTATATACATGTATATGTATATCCATAAGTATACATTTAAATATGCTCAAACTTCATATCATGAGTTCTGTGTATGATATATCGTAGAGTTGTGTAGGAGTGCATTATGAATGTCAGGTATATTATGACATTATAACATTTGTATGTTTGATTGGAAATATTATAACTAAGTAACAACTAAATTTTAAGAATAATTATAAATTAAATTTGTTAATAGATACTAGGTAAACCACTGACGAACAAATCGTTCATAGGTATACAAAAAAGGTACATAACACCTATTTTAAATGTACGAGTATGTATGCATGTAAGTATGGATGCAAAGATTAGAAATATGAATCGAAAAATTTGCTCAACTTTTAAAACTTAATATTTGATTAATACTTAGGCATACAAATACTTAAGTGTTAATAATTTTGTTGAATTGTGTTGCATTCGGGTTTCAATTGACTACAATAGTTTACATTCTGAATACTAACCTACACTAATTAAAATTATTTCAACATCAGGAGTTAAAGGAATCGGAAAGCTCACAAACATTCATTGTTTCAAAAAGTAAGTGTTGTTGGAAATTTTTTGAAGACACAAACAAACAAAATATTACTTACAAAAAAGCAACTCTAAAACTGCAACTGTATACAAATATAAAAAAATTGGGGCATTTTGCGTTGATGTTGACAATGTGGCGTGTACTTTAAGCATCAATGCATTAAATCTATTATGAATTAAACTCAACTTCCTTTGCGTAGGCTTCCTGTTGCATTTTCTCACGTAATCGCGGAATGTCCTCATCGATTCGTACAATTGCACGTATTTTCTGCGAAAAAAAAGGAATTAAGTGATTAATAAATTAATAGATTCTATGTGTTTTAATAATAGAGCCTAGGCAAAGAAATCAATGATAGCCTTTGCATATTAAATTAAATAACATAAAGAAAAGATAGCAACTTAATTATTTATGAATGGAAGTGATTATAACAAAGCAGCTTTAATCTCACATATTTTAAATTTATTTCCATTAAACATAAAGCAATTAAACAATTTAATTAAATTGTTTTTAAAACTCAATTCTTACCTCGCATAAGTCTCCGGGCGTTCGTTTCCACAACCAGAACATATATATTGGAATATACAGCATCGAGGACAATGCTGTGAACCAACCAAATGCATGTGCCCACCAAGGATAACTGTAGTCCAGGTACTTTATCGGCGTCCATTGCACAATATTGAAGAAGAAAACGCCCTATGACAAAAATAAATGTTGTATGTAAATAGCATATCACAAAGAAATTGGTATTGTAATCAATTTGTCTTCTTATTATTTAAGAACTTACCAAACATATGGCGGGTGTTGTGACACACCAGCAAAACTTCCACCACACTGTGGGATAATATCCAATCATGTCTTTGATGCCATCATAAAATCTGTCAACTCCATAGCACCAGGATATTGAAACACACTCAAAGAAGATGAGCCACAGCAAGCAGAAGCCACTAACTGCATATGAATCGAGTATTTGGAATATATACATTCCGCCCTGAAGAGAGTGGATTTATATTTTAAGTTAACTAGGACTGAATGACTTAAAAGTAATCTTTATACGCTAATGGTAAAATGAGTTCAGTTAAACTTCTAGCAAATATTTCGCAACAATATATATCTTAAGATTTCTGCCTTTATCTCTGTCCTCTTACCTGCGTTATACAGGTCAATCCCACCAAATAACTTAACATGCAAACGATAGCTATGAAAATCTCTTTGCGTTTGCGAAGCAATTGCGGCCACTCATCAATGACAGCAGTGATAAAGCCTTCCATTGTACAAAACTGTGAGTCCAAGCCAATCAGAAGAAGCATAAAGAAGAAAAGACATGACCACATCGGAGATCCTGGCAGCTGCAAGACCGCTGATGGGTACACCAAGAACGCCAGTCCGGGACCTGTACAGAATCATTGAAATGGATTAATAGATAATAACTCATATTATGTAAGGTTTATATTAGCGTTCTAGGGAGAAGTTATTAATTTATTATTCTAACCTGATGCTGCTACATCTGCTACTGGCCTCTGTTGCTCGTGAGCCATAAATCCAATCACGGAGAATATCACAAAACCAGCAAACATACTTGTACTTGAGTTGACTGTACAAACAATTAGCGCATCCCTTAATTAAATTATTTGGTATAAGAGATAAAGCTTGAATTATTAATCTATTACTGACTTACTTGTATACATTGTTGGTAAACTTATTGTAACTTCCCAGGGCGACCAAAGTTCCAAGACCCAAGCCATACGAGAAGAAAATTTGCGTTACCGCATCAATCCAAACCTATAAATTTCATTAGCATTGAAGTGGGTATGCTTGTGTATCAAACAATTCTATAATCTTACCTCAGAACTTGTTAGTTTTGAGAAGTTGGGAATAATATAATATTTGATACCATCTAGAGCGCCAGGCAGAGTAATGCCACGAATCAATAAAACCGTAAGTAGAACATAAGGGAAGAGTGCCGTGAAGTAAACGACTTTTCCGGTCCACTTCACTCCCTTCCAGATACAGAAATAGCAAAGGATCCAAACAAGTAGTAAGGTGCCAGCAAGTTCCCAACGAATGCTGCCGATTTCATCAATTCCTGATGATATTTGTAATGCTCGTCGCCTGTTAAAATTGAAAATGATTAAAAGTTATAATACACGTATTGTAAAACATAAGCATGAACACTAAAAAAAAAAATTTAAGTATTAAAAAAATACTAAGAAAATCTGAATTCAATAAATTTTCACATAAATTTTGAAGAATTTTCATAAATTACTTAATTTCCATTCATATTCTAACACATATTTGATCAAAAGAAACCAAAAACAGAACTATATGAAAATAAACCTTCGATCCATTTGACAATTATTATACTTACTCCCAAAATTCTTTAACTGGATCTGTCAACTGTGTTGAGGATATATTAGCGGCTGCTACCGAACATATTTTGTTCGTTGTACCGTTAATCATTTTATCCCAGCAATGCAGATTTTTCCTCTCATACTGATTGACACAATTGATGGTGTTCCACCAATTGTTGCACGTACGCCAAGGAACATCTGTAACATGCCTCTAAGTATTTCTGTTCAAAAGATGCTTTCGAAAATGCTTACCAGCTCGCATAGACATAAAGAAGTAGAATACTGCCCAAGCCAGAATAACAATATAGTAAACATTCATCCAGCAGGACATAACGGCAGCAGCATATCCAATTCCTAGGAACAGCAGAATATTCTCATGAATGGTATGTTCTCAGTAAATTGTCCAATGATTTTTACCTTTAAAGATTGGAGCAATTTTGAACACACCCAAACCACCGATTGTTAACATTTGGCCTAGTGCCAGTTCCATAAAAAACATCGGAATACCAGCTAAAAACAGTGTTATAATATATGGCAGGATAAATGCGCCACCTCCATTTTTGTAGCACAAATAGGGAAATCGCCAAACATTTCCCAAACCAATTGCAAGACCAACTACAGACAATATAAAATCTAATTTGGAACTCCAACTGCCACGGTCAGGTATCTGAATTTTTGTTAGCTAAAAATATATAACAAGAATGATCAAATTTCTAGTTCTCCATGATTCCATATACTTTCTTTCTCATCTATATTATTGATTTGATCGAAGCTTACCTGATGGCTTGTTGATGTGACTGATGTATCCGTTGCTGATTGTCCAGTTGTTGTTAAGTCTTTTGGGCATAGTAGCTTACCCAATTCGATGGGGTCGTGTTTTGGTCGATCTCCACCGCCATCACCATCGTTCCCACAATTACTGGACATATTGCGTAAACTCAATTCAATCCCTTTTCGATGATTAACCTGTGTTTACTATTATAGATCTGCAAACACATATAACAATAAAACATCATTATTTTGTAACAAATCAGTTTTAGCACATTTAAAGTACACTTAAAAGCTATAAATACTAATATCACGTTTCAACATTTGCTTTATTTAGTAGCTACTTTTGAAGTTTTTTTTTAATGCACGAAATGAAAGGATATTTTTATTTTTATAGAAGTGTGTATTTATGTTATATTTATTGTATTGTATTTATTACATAATCGGAAAAGTCAAAACTTAAGGAATTTTCACGCACCCACGACACCCAAACGGGCCACTTGCTAACATCCAACTGAATCTCTCTCGGTTTCGGAGCGTATGCTACAACTGATATTCATGAACAGAAAAATGCTAGTTGATGCCCATTAAAGCAGATATACGAATAATTTAAACTAAGCTTCGGCAAAGGAAGCCTGTCTATCATTTTTACATACAATTTAATTTAATAATGATTTACTGAGAGGGTTCTGACCGCGAGCGAGTAACTACCGAAAAAAAAAACGCGATTGTCACATACTCATACAATACATACTATACATATAAAGTACGATCCCCATTGTATTCACCCTACCCGACCTGCATGTTGATCACTTGTTTGTACTCTACTTGGATTTTACATATGTATGTATGTGTGTACTTATGTTTATAATATGTATGTTTGCATGAAGTAGGTCTGAGAGGGTTGCTGGCAGCATTTTTGTTTAGTATTTATTTAAATGTATCACTAAGTATTAAAAAATTAAAAAAAAAGATGATTCTTTTGCAAATGCAACACTAGAAAATGAGCTCAGATAAATGAGGACAATTTCGGTTTTCATTACTTATTGGAGTACTTATAATAAGCATTCGAAATGATAACGTCGTTAAGTACAATCGACATTAAAGATTATTTAAATATTTATTTATTGTCAAACAAAATCTTAATATATTTAAATTGCTCAAATTTACAAAAGTGTTCGAAAATATAAAAAGACGTCGATCCAAGCTAAAGAAATAATTATGTCAAGTACTCGAAATCATACAATTGCTGAGAGTAAAGCAGAGTTTTTCCTCTCTCGCCTGCTCTCAACTCAAACGTCTCTGTATTGTTCGGCTGTGAAATAGGGGCACGATCATTGAGTAAATCCACGAATCTGTGCAGTGACAATTTATCTAATTCAGTTTATTTGCATATTTTAGTAACAATATTATTTTGGTGACTCTTTCTCAGAGTAGATAAATATTTTGGGTTTGTTTAAAACAATATAAAAAAAAAATGGATACAAAATTAAATATAATGAAATAACCAAAATTTTTGTTCATACATCTTTTAAGTCTATTATTTAAAGTTTAAAAATAGGAATAACAAAATACTCTTATTAGGATACAATAACATTTACGGAAAAATCAGACATAAGACCTCATAAGACCTTAGGATGGTTCAAAAAGAAAAGTTCTTCTTTTAATAAGGTGTTTAATTACAATTTGATTTATGCATTGATTTCTGCAATGGGCACCATATCATATAAAACCCCAAAAACTGCATGTAGATATGTATATCGTATACATGACTGGATCACATATATAAAACATTTTACAAATAAACTTATGGGCTCGTCTGACGATACAATGATTTTGTATGTCAGTTTAAACACCCCACCTAATTTGGATTTATGTTATTCTTTATATCATACACAGACGCGGTTTATTTAAAATTTGTCCCCCCACTCCCCCATTCAAATGACAACCCTTTATGTGATCTAAAATTGGACACAAAATTTATTTGTGTGTCCTGTCTTGATATAACAGAGTGGTTCAAATCAGAACATAATAATAATATTATACATCCGCTCTAGGTCTGCAAAAGGTATTAAAAGTTTGGAAACTAACCGAAAAATATTTTCTACATATCTCTTTACAGAGTCATCGCCTTATTGTAAATACCTTAATTGTATTGAATAGGGGCACAACACGCATTCACCATAGAGTTCACATGAGTAAATAAATTACTTAATCGGCCGTTGAGTTCGGACATATGTATATACGTATATATGTACATTCTTACATTCCAACTCAATTACTAAATGGCAACACATCAAAATGTTTGCTCGGAAATGCATAATCCGGTTACTAACAGGCTCACTTCCGAACTCGATTAAAGCCGCACGGAAAGCTATAAAACATAATATATTATGCACTAGGAGCATACTTAATACCCTTTCTAGCAATTATAGGAAGTTTGATTAGAGTATTGCACTGAATTAATATTTTCGAAAAAGAATCTTGTATTAAAACGGATTTTTGATAGATCTGCATAAGATAGACATACAGACACTGTGTTGTTAATATTCGACTGGAGAATTCAATCAAGCTTTTTATACCCTGATCCCATTAAAAATGGGAAAAAAGGGTATAATGAAGTTGTGCAAAAGTATGTAACAGGCAGAAGGAAGCATCTCCGACTCTATAAAGTATATATATTCTTGATCAGCATCAACAGTCGAGTCGATATAGCCATGTCCGTCTGTCCGTCCGTCTGTCCGTCCGTCTGTATGTATGAGCCAACCGATCTCAGAGACTATAAGAGCTAGAGACTTCAGATTTGGAACTTAAGCTCGCCTAATACCTAGGCAGTACAAGTTTCTTTCCGATTTTAGATAACTCTTCCCGTTTCCGATATACACATGGGATCGATAACAACAAAATCTTGAATTTGGAAAACTTTGAGATGCAATTTGAATTATAAAGCAAAATAATGATAATCTGTGAAAATTTTATTGAAATCGGATAATAAACACCGGAGATATGGGACATTGAAGTTGTGTATGCAGTATTGAGTATGCGCGTACACAGACACACACACACTTGCAAGCACTGACTGTACGCGTAAAGTATAGGGATCAGGGTATCGTCTAGTCGGGATATCTCGACTAGAGCCTTCTTACTTGTTAATGCCTATAAAATTAAATTATTTATGAAATGTTTACACATTAAACCATTTTTATTACCATTAAATAATCTGTAAAAAAAAGTTAAATACACTAAATAAGCATGGATCGATTTATCGAAAGCTCTTCAAAAACTTTTCTCGTTGCTTTATCTTACTGGTCAAAGCGAGAAATTGAAACGCAATCAGTCGAACATTGAACGCGAGAAGAAAGAGATCAGTTTTATTTACATTGCGTTAGTGGAATTTTTTTCTTTTGTTTTATATAAACAAACAAATATACACAATCCCTTATGAAAGCAAGTTTATATGTTTGATAAACTTATATGTTTATTTTAACAGGGCTTTTCGCTTGTCATATTTCACAGCGTTGTTGAATAAGTTGAATAATGGCCAGCACTTTTGACTTCAATGAACTATGTGAAACTTTTTGTGAGATCTGTCCCGACTTCCGGCAAACGCATGCGGTTGACAAAACGCAAAGCTTGGACTTTGCCAACAAAGTGCTCTTTGACCTTGGTCCCAAGATGCGGCACATTAAGCAAAGCGGCAACGCACAGATGTGGCGTTTAATCTTCAACGGTGGCCTTAACGTCTTCGTCTACTCTTACACCTTTAAGAGTCCGATGAATGTTAATCCGCGTGTGCATGACAAGAAGATTTACTTGACCCTCAAGCAGGCTAGCCTTTTGGCTGCCAGTATACTTTGCGCCCAGCTGCCAGCCCGTTATGATCCCCAAGACAAGATATTACTGACACCTTTGGCTCGGGCTGTGTTCATGCCGCAAAACATTCCCAAAATTGCCTCGGCTATAACATCGCTGCTTGGATGTCAAGTTGATAGCAACGATGTGGTCAAAGCAGTCATCAGCAGTTGCCAATCAGATGGCTTCCACTTGCCGCACAGTCAGTGTTATATTGCGTTAGTTGCAATCGAGGCGACAATCATCAATAGTGCACAGCGTCTGCAATTGAGGCAAAAGACTTTGAGGCGATATGCCAAACACGGAAAGCACTTTGATGTCAGGCTCTACAAGATCTATGCACAATACTCGAAGCTTGATGGCAGACCACCAGATGTGGAGTTTCCATCGCCAAGCACAACGGAAAAAGGCAAAACTAAGAGCATCGATAACATCCTGAGCGGAATTGTCAAAAGTGTTGACGATCCCTTGAGCGGTGGCACACTGGAAATGAAATATGTTGCAACTCCTGCTACTTTCCGTGAAACTGAGTCGAAATTACCAACACCAATTAATATTCAGATTGATGCTATGACTCTGAATAACCTTAGATTGATACATACATCTAGAAATGAAACAAGATTTCAATAAAATAAATTTTGTTCTTTCTTAAAGTTTTGTATTGTAACTTTGACTATTGAACTACTTTTTACCATAAAACTTTGTTAAATTGCATACTTTATTTCAATTTTATAGCTGAAATTGAAATATTCCTTATGTGCATATTAAACTGCTATTGCCACATCATAATTATATCTTCCTTTTCTGTGCAGCTTTACTGGCATTGGATGTGCACGCTTTGGTTTTTGGAAGAGGATGACCTTGTCTCTCACGCTGCGAGTCGAGCAACGTCACGACTCCGTTGGAGATCTCATCCAGACTTAAGGGTCGATTCTGTGAGAGCATTACGCCCGATATGATGGGCAGCAATATTTTATTGTAATCCGGTTCCATTTGGTATTCTTTTAATGTTAACAATTTTACATACACAACATTTAAGTTTGGTTTTATTTTTAGTAATTTCTTGATGTGTGTGATCCAATGAAATATTCAAAATTCATTTGTGTGTTAGCTGACAACTAAAACCCAGACATTTCATGCAAACATAGATATATATATACATATATATATATATATATATATATATATATATATGTGTGTGTGTGTGTGTGTTTGTATCACAATCATAACCCTATTGTAAGCACTTTCCTGGTGACCGGTTGTTGAATTTCCGCCACCTTCCCTCTCGTTTTCTTCTTCTTTTTTTTTGGGAGCTCAATGAAAAATTCAATTTGAAAAAGTGTCACTTGTCAGTGTTGGCGGCATCCCCTACACACGCCTTTCCCCATTGTGCATGTGTGTGCCTGGGTATGTGTGTGCTATGTGCCTTTTGTTGTCGCTTGCTATTTTGCTGCTCACTACTATTTTGTTGTGCATTTTTTGGCATTGCGATATATCAATGAAAACGGATATGCGAGAAGCACCATTTCGTATGTAAATTGATCACAACTCAAAGCCCAGAAAGTCAATAACAAAAAAGCCATCCACCCAACTTATATGCAAATGAGTAGTTTTGTTGACGAGGGCAGCCACTTTTGTGTTTCATTGCAAGTTGAACTTTTGAGTGTTATTATTATTGATTCCATTTACATACTAAAGAGAGAGCTCACGCACCAGAAGGTGCAACATTAAATAAATCTTATAATACAGCCTATTTGTGATTGAAGCTCATCAATCTTATGTCAAACTTAAAACTATGACAATAGCTGAAAACGTGAAAAGTTAAGGGTATTGTATACTGGTTTTGTACAAACGGCAGAAGGAAGTATCTTCGACACCCAACACCAACAACAGTCGAGTCGATTTACAAATGTAGTTCTGTCTACCTGTCCGTTCGAACGGTTTCAAAGAGCAAGTGACTCCACGTTCTGAATAAGAGCTCACTTAAGTATCCAGTAGTGGCATTTTCTATAGTGTATAGGTTTATGGTATATCGTAGACATGCTTTTTGACCAAAGCCTTTCTTATTATACTACCGAGGCGATAAAATAGCACAATTTTAGAACTTAAGATCACATATTTTCTATTAATGTTGTTAGTTTAATTCATTATGCGAGTTTCTAATCAGTAACATATCAATAACAACTGCAGCCCTGGTTTCATTCTGATATTCATACAATTACACACACACGCAAGTGTCGATGAATCGTAATCGTTGCTTGGCTATCGATATTGATTTTTGCTTTGTGCGGCGATCGGTCGCACTTTAGTTTGTGACCAATTATTGAAAAAGAAACATCGCAGTCTGAGTCAGTTAATAATAAACATATACATAAAAGTGACAATCTTAAACAAATAACGTGATAAAGTCATAATATAATATAATACATTTATATTTGAACAAATATTTTGTGAATTTTTCTAATCAAGATTAATAATTGTATGTGTGTTCGTTTGTATAAGTTTGAGTAAAAATAATAAACAAACATTTTAATTTTATAAAGGGAATTCCCCTACATGTACATGCCAAATTTCAGATCTATACACATAACACAAACAAAAATGTGTATATATTAAGTTTCACTATCTACTTGCGTTATCTTTGCGATGTTATCTTTGCGATGCATTTGTATATGTTCTTTTGTATGAACACATACAAAATACAATGACTTACGGTTCTTGTCCAGTCAGCATAAATAAGCTGATAAGAATATATACTCGAGCAATTGCATATCAAAGTTTGTTTGTGTACTGATCTTTCAGTGTTGTTGGATTTCTTATTATAATTATATACTCAACTCTTCACAGTTTGAGTTCCACTCAATGACCATTGCAGCAATTACTGTGCCCGCAGCAATCAACATTGTATTGTGTTTGAGTTTTTAAAATAATAACATATGAATATGAATGTACTTATCAGTGCTTATTACATATACTAGAAAATATGTTTGCCAATATTTTTACACTTATTTTCGAACTTTTCATTTTACTTTGCAGATCCACTTAAAATGTCTAATAAGACTTTTATCTTTGATTTTCCAAATCTAGTGAAAGTCTTCACTGAGATCTGTCCGGACTTTATCGATGAGCCGAGCTATAAAAATGCAACTGTAAGTCGACGATTTGCTGAACAAGTTATTTTCGATATCAGCAAGCAAGTCAAGGCCGCTAAGGCAGAGAAGACAAAAGATAGAACTTGGAAATTTGTGTTGGATCATGGCAAGGCTGAAAAGCACACAATTATCATAACGATGTACGGAAAAAGTCCACCGCAGCAGCCTGCTCTACGACATGGCATTTTGGAGCTAACCTTCAAAGAGGCTAGTCTGTTGGCCGTGGCAAAGTATTGCCAAATAGTGCCACATCTTGTGCAGCGTGAGGAGATTGTGCTTACGCCGTTAGCCGGTGCCGCATTCGCCAAAGATGATATGCCAAAGCTGGCAAATGCTTTGCGCGCACCACTGTCTCAACTTGTTATGTCTATCATAAGTAGTTGCCAAACTGATGGTTATCATCTCGAGCATAGTCGTTGTCACATTACGGTCGCAGCTCTAACCCGGACTGTTGCTGATCTGAAGTTGCGTGCCAAGATGGTTAAGGACTGCATTAGAATGTATCAGCTGCATGGCAAGTTCTTTGACAATGCCAAATTCCAAATATACAGCAAATACTTAAAACCTCAAACGTTCACTGCAAACGATGCTGACATCGATAAGATTGTTTCGGATATAATGTCATTTAATGTGACTGACGAAATGAATAAACCTTTTAACAAGGATACGATCGAGAACCTAAAATGATTCGTAAACCTTAAAAAACCTATTCACCGCTAAAATCATTGAAAAATAATAAAACCAGACAAGATCTAATGTGATTTACATAAGTAAAGGTTGATTATTTCAATGGTTTGAAGCGGTAATTTTTGGTGAAAATTCAACTTATTTTTCCACACAAGAGCTTCGTTCTTTAGTTTTGCTTATTTTCTGTTTACTTTGCTTTTTCTAACCGATTTTAGTACTCTTCTTAAATGTAAGCCTTTAAAAAACAAAGAATGAAGTAAACAAACAAAGCAAGAAAATTATAAGCTACGAAACGAATCGATTTGAAATATATATATAAATGAAATAAACAAACAAAGCAAGAAAACTATAAGCTACGAAACGAATCGATTTGAAATATATATATTATATTATATAATTTAATATAATATATATTTATTAAACAATTATATATTTTAAAGTAATTTTGTATATTTACATGAAATCTTAATTTTTATTAACCTTATTTTTTATTACACAAAAATTTCATTTTTGGTCTAAAAAACTTATATTAAAAAAAAAAACAAACAATTAGAATGAATAAGAAAAACTATATTTTATGAATAAATACTGTTGTTTAATAAGGTTGAACTTAAAGGTGTTTGCGTTTTTATTTAATGGCTTGCAGTAGAAAACATTTTTTTATTTATTTCTGACAAATATTTCTTAGTACATCACTAAAGCGCATTTAAATAATCTAAGCTTGCAGCAACAACTTTAAGTTATTCCTAATTGTTCGACATTTTGACTAGGTAACGCAGAGATTAAGATTTTGGCTTGTTGTTTGTTGTGTTATTTTCTGTCTGGTTTAAGCTTTTCAACGAGTTTGTTGTTTTTGTTTTTGGTGTGGCGACGCCAAAGCTGCTCAGAGATTAGGGCGGTGTCTAGTCAAAAGGAAATGGGAAATGGGAAAATGGTAACTGGACAGACCCTTTTGTGGTTTTGCGTCTCTTTTGCCAAAGTTTTCCACCGAAAAGCCTTTAAGTTGCGAAGGATATCGCAAAGAAGGCATTAAAAATATCTGCAAAAGCGCCCCAAAAACACAGAAAACAAAATGCATACTTGATAAGCGTAAAGGGACCAAACAAAACATCCGGCTAAGAAAAACATGATAATTATTAAAAATGGTATCAAACATCATTTTATTATTCTTAAGCTTGCTCTTCTACTTTTGCTTTAATTAATTTTTGCATTGATAACATTCATGGGTTCTTTTAAAGTGTGCTAATGAATAATAAAATACAATTTCAAACAAAAGTTGAGTATGCGATGTTTTTTTTAATTAACAAGTGCAAAACCAAAGAGTGATTACTTCGTGCGTGCAAATTATTTGCATGTGCCCAGACTATGCAATCAATCATACTATTAATGTGTTCAAATTTACGTGAAAACCATTTTTGGTCAGATTGGTAGAATTTCTTTGAGAAATATAGGAAATGATTAATTTGAATTTAGCGGACCTGATCGGTTGCTTATCGAAATTGAGAATCGCTTGCAGCTCTGTAATGATTATTCCAGTGCTGTAAGCTACAAATAGTATCGCCAATAATCGACATCATCACTAATAATATCGATATATCGATATGATGCCCAGACAAAGAAGCGGCAAAGCAGGCATCAAAACAACCAAAACACACATTGATCGCAATTTGTGCGGAATGGAATCAATAAATTTTAATGATTTCACTGAAAAGGAACGTCGTGAGATAATCACAGCGTTTCTTATCAAGATGAGGGACGCTGACTCGATGCAAAGTGCACACGGCTTCTTTCAGTTTTATCTCAAACAATTCTACAAGATTCCACGCAAGCTGCAAGACGACATCATCTATTGTCAACGCGCCATGAAAAACTATCTTTCAGTGCACCAGGTCAGCATTACACATAAATATTCGTGTGAAGCGCCTTCATTTTTCCCCCATTTTATTTGCAGACAATCTCAAATGTTTTCGCCGAGCAACAGGATGCCGTAAGTTGTCATTGCCACATAGTAATTGCTTAATGCGCTCTAATTTTGTTTACATTCTGTGTACTTAGAACCCAGCAACTAAGGACAAATATCTACTTGAGGTGAAGGACGCCTTGCACGAGATTAGTGCAGAATGTCAGTACTTGACCATACAGCTAGAAGAGGACATTGATCGCTTTTGCTTGCCCTTCACCGAACAAAATTTGAAACCCAACGAGAAACTTATCAATGAAATGGTTAGCAAAAGTCTTGTTCCTCCTATTTGCAGTGCTCACCATGTGCCAGTTAAGCCGCATTTAGTTAAAGAGCGGCCAACAGAGAGTCAACTGCTGTGCAAGTACTTTACCGTTGGCACTGAAACAAACGCCAGACGAACAAAATCGTCAACTTCAAGAAAAAAGCCGCCTTCGAGTGCAGTTCCAAACAACCAGGAAACAACAACAAAAGCGACATCAAAACCTGTAGTAATTGCAACACCAATACCAGATGCTACCAGGAAGCCGGATGCGGTGAATGCCAGTCGTCTTCATTTGCAGGCAGCCCTTGAACGAGCTCGTCTCACCAAAAATGGTAGAAACGATAGCAACATGCAAGGCTCCAAAGAGACGTTTTTGAAATCCTTTGACCTTTGCTCACAGGTGGAAAGCAAACGTATTATATTAAACCAAGCGCTCAGTCAAAAGCCAAAGCTTATTCCAAAATAAGAATTTAAGTCTTTACTATAACTGTTTTCGTTAAATCACAAGTATTAATCATAAGTGTGAAAGTGAATCTAACTTTTATGTTTAATGTCGTTAAGAAAAAAAAAACCCAGATAGAATTCTACGAATGAAATGGAAACTACTTGACCGAAGATATTTTTTTGCTTTAAATAAAATAATTAAGCTAAGACAAAACTAAGATGTAATGTAAATATATGTAAATGACCGAATAATAATCTTAATGTGTAAACAAATATTACTTGTTGCTTTTCGAATCTTACATAAAGAAGTCATTCTAATAGCCAGATGTGATATTTTTGAATGAACAGGCAGAGAAAACAGTGGCAAGATGAAATACGCGACTAATAGCCCAGAGGTTGGGTGCCGAAACAGTTAAATGTACGCAGGAGATGACGGTGTTGGTCATTTATCATTTACACGCCAACGCACGTTAACACAGATGAACAACGCAAGATACATCGTCGAGAGCTCCAGGATTTCTTTTGTAGACCAAAAAAGAAAAATGCCGATCCCATTTAATGTAAAGGCTTATGGTCTTCACAATGCCTGGGGAAAAGTGAGTTCCAGCCGGACCGTTGCCCAATTTAATTCACCCGCCATTTGCCCCTTTCATTTGCATTGATATAATCAGCTTGCGGCCGGGTCGTCAAATTGCCCGAACAAAAAAATACCAAACGGCATTCCGGTGAATTGCTGTACGGTTTTTTTTCGCACCACCCCACTCCAGGCATTGCTCTATCAACCCTTTTTATATGGCATTACAAATTGTTTGTTTTTATAGCAACCCTTTTAATTTTGTAGCAGGTAAAATATGTATCCGTAAATGGTAATCCAATAAAATAAAATGAGCACCACGAATAACAGATGATTGACCAATTAGGTACTGCTTAACTTATTACGGTATGCAAAACAAACAATTTCTAAAAATTCAATTAATAAAAAAAATAATGCGAGCTATATTTTTAAAATCTATTATGCAGCTGATACCAGTCGATTAAGTAAACGATTCCGATAGCTTGCGTGCGCATGACGCCAGGGCTGCATTAAAGCACATATCTGAATCAGCTGTTTGACGTCCCCGTTAGTTTATTGTGCCATATATTCTGTGGAAAAACAATGGTTATTTTATATAGAAGCGCAACAATTCAACAAATTTTGCGACGCTGTCATCGCGCCGGTAGGTAATATGGTCGAGGTAATCGTGAATTTTGTTAACGTCCTTGGACATGTGTGTTTATGTCATATAGAAAACCTTTTCGCACCATTACGACATTCAATTGCGTTTCTTGCTTTGACACACAGTTGCGGCAAATAAGAACACCAACAACTTGTCATGTTTTCATGGCATCTGGCCGCCGTCTGAGCAAAAAGATTTTGAGCAGCACATGCGCATTGTGCCAGACTTCCTAAACGAAGCGGAGGAGAAACAGCTGCATGAGGAAATCGAGCCTTACATGAGCCGGTTGCGATATGAGTTTGACCACTGGGATGATGTGAGTGAAGAATGCTATCTTGAAACTTAAGTGCTTACTTAATTCTCTTGGTAGGCAATACATGGTTTCAGGGAGACAGAACGCAAGAAATGGTATCCCAAAAATCGCGAGCTCCTGGAGCGCGTACGTCTCTTGGCCTTCAATGGAGAAATAATGCCCTATGTGCACGTTCTAGATCTTGCAGCTGATGGTGTCATCAAGCCACATGTAGACAGCGTTCGGGTATGTTTATCACCTTGACTTTACGACAACTCGGATTAACCTAGCATTTTATGCACAGTACTGCGGCAATACCATTTCGGGCATAAGTTTGCTCAGCGATAGTGTAATGCGTCTGGTGCGTACAGATGCACAAAAATATCAGCAAACTGGATCGAATGCATCGAGCAATGAAGAGGACACAGCATATCGCCAACAGCCAGAGACTGCACTGGAAAACAACTTCTATGCAGATCTTCTCCTGCCTCGTCGCTCGCTTTACATCATGAGCCACACTGCGCGATACAATTTCACTCATGAAATTCTGGCCAACGAGCATTCAAAGTTCCTCGGCAAGCCCGTAAAGAAGGAACGTCGTATTTCCATAATTTGCCGCAACGAACCATGAAAATTTAATTGACATTGATGACACTATTTATTTGTTAAATTTGTTATTTCGTAGTCATATTTATATGTATTTCAATTATAAAATACTGTTTACTGCTTGTGATATTGAGACTAAATCTTTTCAGTTTTTCAAATTAAAGTTACACATGAAATATTAAAATGCAACAGCCTCTCAAGAGAGAGAATAAACAAATGTTAACGATAATAAATGAGCATTTATTTGCCCTACACTTGACATATTTTCCCCACAAAGTTTTGTTTTGTTATCGTAGGATTCCCACTCCACTCAAAAAAAGAAGGCTCTAGTCGAGAAATCCCGACTAGACGATACCCTGAACCCTGTACTTTACGCGTATATTCAGTGCTTGCAAGTGTGTGTGTGTGTGTGTGTGTACGCGCAAACTGCATATTCAACTTCAATGTCCCATATCTCCGGCGTTTCTCAACCGATTTTCAGAAAAATTTCACAGATTGTCATTATTTCGTTGAATGTTTCAAACGCCGTCTCCGTTTCAAGTTCAAGATTTTGTAGTTATCGATCCCTTGTATAAATTCCATGAAATGGGAAGAGTTATAGAAAATCTAAAACAAACTTATACTGCCTAGGGATTAGGCAATACAGACGGACGGACGGACAGACGGACATAGCTATATTGACTTGGCTGTTGATGCTGATCAAGAATATACATACATTATGGGGTCGGAGATGATTCCTTCGGCCTGTTACTTTTGCAAAGAATCATTTATCCCTTTTTACCCATTTTAAATGGGTTTAGGGTATAAAAACGAGCCAAAAAATCCGGGCGTCTTTATGTTAGGAAACCGGCATTCGCTGCGCCTTGACGTTGCCGACAACAACAGTACATGACGATTTGAAAATTTGTAAATGATGCCATTAATTTAAGGGACAACAAACGGGCCTGTTGTCAACGCTGCTCTCTACCACGGAATTATGACTATTGTTTATAATAGACGATGGGTAGATGAAGAATAAGCCAAAATAAGCATATCCAATTTATCATCATAACGCTCTCACTCACTCTCTATTTTGCTACGAGCTTCCCTTTGGGTAGTTGTGGTTGACAGAAAGCTCTCTCTTGCTGCTGCTCTCTTAAGCTGTTACTTTTTGAATGGCATCCACATTGCTGCTGTTAATCAAATTGATTGTTTACGAACATTGTTTATTAACAGATTAAACATAGTTATTAAGCTGTTTATGTCATTGATAAATGAATTTTTTGTACGGATTTTAAAAAGAATTTCTTTGATACTTTTCGAAAGTTATTTAAATTTGTTGGTGTGAAGAAAAAAATCTCAGTTTTCATTAAACTTAACAACCCAATTAAAGAAATACCCCTGAGCTGCACAGCCAGCTGCAAGTTACCCCAACAAAATAAAGTCATCAGCATTTAGTGCTTTTGAACTACACTGATGAAATCTAATAAACAAAAAAGTGGAGTACCTTTTTTGTTGTCCAAAATCTACTTAAATACTCAAATGAAAACAAAATAGAGAAAGGAAAATCCAAATGGCAGGTGAAAACTTTTACACAAGTTATCAACAGCTAAACAGTCAGCAACTGGGGCTACGTTTTCAAGCGGTCAAACAAGAAAAAAAGGGACAAAATACAGTCAAACTTTTATTTGGACTTGCTTTATTTCGTCGATTTAACTGTTATTATTATTTGCATGGCATAAGCACTGACCTTTTCAAGGAATCCACCTATAACAGTTTCTTTCTTTTGTGAAGTTTGGAAAGTTGCACCAAGTACTTTTGGGTAATTGAGTTAGTTAACCTTTTTTTATTTTGCTTATCAGATACACACTCATTGCCTGTTCTTTGGTTGCCAAAACAAATCGCAAAGTGAGGAAAGATTAAGATTTGGAACGTTAAGTAGTTAAGTTGATAAGGCGAATGATTAAGTTAAGTAATCGCTGAATTCATTGACTCCGAGTAATGACATGAAAAGCAGTTGCTATCAGTTTACCCACCCACTTTGTATTCTGTGCCACAACTATCACATGTGACAAGTTACAAGACAACATGCCTCGGGCACAACTTGGTCGACTTTAAAATTATGTTAACACAAAAAAAGGGAAAGACCATGGCACAAACATTCTTGTCTCAAGTGTCTTTGGCTGTAGTGAAAAACAGCCAAATGCTTCCTTTGTGCATGGATTTGTGCAAGGATGCCAGCTGAGACGCCTTACACTTGACATCATCCTATTCCATTCCTATCCTTCTTAAACAACAGGGAATTCAATTAAATTTCGCTCAGCTCGCTGTATTCTTTTTATTCTTTGCTCATTTTCAGTCTAAATACCTTGTAGTTTTTAAAATGTTGATAAATTATATATTTTTCGTATTCAAAAGTATATTTTTTTTTTAATAAAAACTTTCGAATTGAGCAAAATAAGAACGCAAATTACTAAATTGCTAAAGTTTAACATTTTAAAAATATTTTTCAATTGCAACTTTATATAGGGCATCTAATATTTCATCAACTTACTATTCTTCTACTGCTATTCTTTTTAATTTTTTAATTTACTGCACTTGCTTGGCATCAAAAGGGCAGCGAACATAAAATGCATAGTTTGCATAAGATACGGATGCTGTCAAAGCACAATGGGCTGAATTTGACACATTTCTCAGCCAGCGAAATGAAAATTTACATCTTATATATAACTATAACTATTATATCAACAAAACACATCTTCATTATGTAGTTAAGTTTCAAAAATAGACGTTTATTGCAAATATTTTTAACTCGCTTCCACTGTCCCTTGTTTCGATGTTGAGACAAGCTTAGACAAGTTCGTCGATTTTTTCACTCTCTTTCTCTTCACTTCATTCACATTAATTAAGAATTAATGTTTAATGCGATTTTCATAAATTGGCTTTATTTTAAAGAATAGAGTGAAAGTGAAACAGCGTCAAGGATTTTTCAGCCATTGCTATTAGCGCAGAGAAAAAGTTCGTATTGAGGTATTAAATATTGCATTTTTTGACGATTGTTTAGACATGGAACTGTTTAAGTGAGTTTTTGAACTGGTTTGTCTTCCTACTTTTGGTTTAGTTAAACTTTTTAAAGCCATTTCAAGCAAACTTCTTACGAGCACATGAATGAAAGAAATACTTTGTTTACCTGTTCTAATCAACCGTCGAGTATAGCGGTAACTTAGTTCAAATTCATAAAAATAGTAAACACAGTCATTATTCGAATGTCACAATTAAAATCTATTTAAACTCTTAAAGCCAAAACACTTAAGATTACAAACGTTATTTTGACTTTTAATTTAGAAGTGGCTTGCGGCTCGATAATTATTATTACCACTTAAAGATAACGTAATAGTTATGAAAGTACTTGTTCATTTATATTTTGCCGAATATAATTTATTAACAAAAAAAATCATAATAATATATTTAAAGTGTTAATTTCGTGCAATATATTGCTTATGTTAGTGTTGCCAAAATAAATCATTCAATAAATCAACAAATATTATCGAGAACGAGTAATTTCTATCAATCAAACCGAAAACTTTCTGCTATTGAGAGCTTATCACCAACTTGAAAATCGCTTGGTGAATACACACACACACATGCACAGCACATTTGTAGTTAATCCGAACGCTTTTGTGTTATCTTTTGAATAGTGTTTTATGAGCTTCAATCGCTTGGTTGAGCGCTTATAAAGCTATTTGTGTGTGCTTTCGTCTCCAGTTCTAAACTGGAGTCATAAGTGGAAAAATCGAGCATTTTTTGTTTTGTTAACAATGCAGTTTCTAAGCGGCATAGTTCTTCTAGGGACTTTGCTTTTGATAAGCCCACACCAATCAGATGCAGTATGTGGCTATGAGGTAGGTGAAAATATATTTCAATATCAATTTCTCGTTTACGTAACTTGTTTATCTTCCTTTCTTCAGTCCTGTCCTACTACCAAGACAAATATGATAAATGTACATTTGGTGCCACATTCGCATGATGATGTCGGTTGGCTGAAAACCGTTGATCAGTATTATTATGGATCGAAAAATAATATCCAACATGCTGGCGTCCAGTATATATTGGATTCAGTTGTGGCGGAACTCTTGAAGGATTCATCGCGTCGCTTCATACAAGTGGAGACAGCGTTCTTCTTCAAGTGGTATCAGGAGCAAACGGAGCAAGTGCAAGGTCTGGTCAAAAAGTTGGTCAACGAGGGCCGACTGGAGTTTACGGGCGGTGCATGGAGCATGAATGATGAAGCTGCCGTTCACTATCAAAGTGTTATTGATCAGTTCTCGCTGGGATTGAAGTAGGTCACAGTTAATGATAGCTAAGTAAATTAATTTATTAAATTTTACCTCTGTTTAGGGTGCTCGAAGATACTTTTGGAGCTTGTGCACGCCCACGCATAGGCTGGCAAATAGATCCCTTTGGGCATTCCCGTGAGATGGCTTCGATATTTGCACAAATGGGTTATAGTGGAGAGTTCTTTGCACGCATGGATCATGTGGAGAAGAGTCAACGTATTAAGGATGTGGCAATGGAAATGTTATGGCAATCGAGTTCGTCTTTGAGTGATTCGGATCTTTTCACTGGAATGCTTTATCGTCATTACTCGGCACCGCCGGGCTTTTGCTTTGACCTTCTGTGCAGCGATGAGCCAATTATCGATAGCAAGAGTTACGACAACAATGTCAAATCTCGAGTCGATGACTTCATTAGCTACATAAAGACGGTTTCAAATGCATTCCGTGCTACGCATATCATGGTGCCCATGGGCGATGATTTCCAGTACGAGGATGCAGAAATCAATTACAAAAACATGGACAAACTGATTAGGTAAGAAATTCACATACATAATTTTCAATCGTTATCGGGTGTTATAGTCATTTATGATTGCCAGATATGTTAATCAGCGACAAGTGGAAGGCTCAAAGGTGAATGTATTTTATTCGACACCCTCGTGCTATCTCAACGAACTGCACCAGATGCAGTTGACTTGGCCCAAGAAGACAGAGGACTTTTTTCCCTATTCGAGTGATACGCATTCCTATTGGACAGGTTACTTCACTTCGCGTCCAACTCAAAAGCGCTTTGAACGTGATGGAAACCATCTACTTCAGACCGTTAAGCAGCTAAGCGCCTTTGCCAAATTGACGAGCACAAGGCAAACGGAATATTTGGATTCACTGCGTCAAGTGATGGGCGTAATGCAGCATCATGATGCCATCACCGGTACTGAGAAGCAGGCTGTTGCTCGGGATTATGATCGATTGCTCACGGATGCTATCGTCGATGCCCAGCACAATGCTCGGGATGCGCTTCGAGAGTTGACAAACTTGACAACGGGAGAATTTGTTAGTTGCTTGCAGGCGAACATTAGTGTTTGTGAATTTACTAAGGATAATGCCAACAATGTGGTTGTGACCCTATTTAACCCACTGGCACATCACTCCTCTCAATATGTACGTGTGCCGGTTAAAGATGAGCTATATCTGGTCACTGATGAGAAGGGTGAGTTTAAGACAATTATATGATTTGGTTTTACAACTTACCAATCAATCCCTTTCTTTAGGTCATCATGTTGCTTCGGAGGTAGTTCCGGTTCCTTGGCAAGTTTTGGCTATTGAACATCGATCAAATGACACAAAACATGAGTTGGTCTTTAAGGCAACTGTTAACAAGATTGCCAATTATTATATTCGTGTGCTGCCAGCTCCGAAGAACGCACCAAAACCAATTCCCAAACGTTTTGAAGACGTTCATTCGATCAAGCAAAAGTTGTCGCAAATTAAACCTGTGGATGATGCGGAGGAGGATGAATTTGTTGTTCATAATTCGGTAAGGGAACACAGTCTAAACATGAATATATAAATAACTTATCAAGCAAATGATTGGACTATCAAGACTCGGCCCATAACCCTTAAGCTATGTACCTTCAATTTCCCCAGTGATTCCCCCAGTAGGCTCCCAGTAGGCTCAAGAAAAACTGGGCGACATTCAGTTTATTACTTTCACCTTATTTCCTTATGACTCACAGAAAAATGTCCTTTATCTATTTAGAAAACTAGGAGAACATTTTTTTGTAAACTAAATTTCCTATTTTTAAAATGATAAGTTAAACTATTCCATATAATAATATAATGTTCATGTTTTATTCCAGCTTATCAAACTCGTCTTCGTCAAGAGCACAGGTCATCTAAAGACTGTGGAAATGAATGGAGTAACGGAGAATATTGAGCAAAACTTTGCCATCTACACGGGTGCCCAAGGAGATAACAGAGAAGCTAAGAATCGTTCGTCTGGAGCATATATATTCCGTCCAGTTGGACAGGTCCATGAGCTAACAGATGATGTCGCCTACACAATTTACGATGGTGTTCAAGTAAAGGAAGTCCATCAACATGTGAACGAGTGGATTTCGCAAGTTATCCGCATTAGCGAAGGTGTTAATCGTGTGGAATTCGAGTGGTTGATTGGACCAATTCCCATTGAAGATGATAACGGTCGGGAGATTGTGACACGGTTTAAGAGTGGAGTCGCCTCTGGAGGTGTCTTTTACACCGATTCAAATGGACGCGAGATGATCAAGCGTGTACTTAACCATCGAGAGTATTTCACACCAAATATGACAGAGTCCGTAAGTGGAAACTACTATCCAGTAACGGCTCGTATTGCAATTGAGGATGAGCACAAGCGTATTGCTCTACTCAATGATCGTGCCCAGGGTGGATCTAGTTTGCATGATGGACAGCTGGAACTTATGCTCCATCGTCGACTGCTCAAGGATGATGCTTTTGGCGTGGGCGAGGCTTTGAATGAAACTCAGTATGGTACGGGTTTAATTGCACGTGGTAAAGTTTATCTCATTCTCAATTCAGCTGAGCAGAAACCCACCGTTGCGGAACGTGTGTCCCAACAAGAAATTCATTTGCCTTTCTGGAAATTCTTTAGTAACTCCAATACGGCCAGTGTTGTTAAGCCTCTTACACTTCCCGATTTCAATGATTTCCCACAGTCGGTTAATCTTCTAACACTCGAGCCGTATTCGAGCAATGAAATTCTCTTCCGCGTTGAGAACTTCATGGATCAGTATGAGGGTCACACTGTTAGCTTTAATATAAAACACATCTTTGACACCCTGGGTGGCAAAGATATCCGCGAAACAACCCTTGATGGCAATATGCCGCTAAGTGAGATGAAAAGATTTAAATTCCACCACGATGGCTCAAGGCCACAGACTGTGGAATACTTTAGCTCCACATACGATCCGTTGTGGGCCAATATGGCAAGCGACTCATCTAAATTTAGTGTCACCCTTGATCCCATGCAAATTCGCACATTCATTATTAAATATTAATAAGATAATGAACCAATAAAATAACATAAATATGTAAAAGTTTTTTTTTCGAAGGAGTTTTGCATCTTTAAACTTGTTTGGTTATATTCATAAGCCTTCTGTCTTTTGAATAATGTTTATACTTTCTCAAAAACTAAGTCAAATTTTTATTATTACCAAGTTACCAATTGTTATTAAAAAACTTTCTTACAAACTTTATCCAACAAACGAAACAGCTTAATCAAGTCAAAAGTTTGAGCACCTTTACTTGGGGGTGTCCTAACCCACAATGAACACACAATGTCAATCAACTTCGTTCATAAATTACCTTGGCAACAGCTGTATCCCTAATAACCACAGTTAAAGGTGCCTTACCTACATAAGTCTTCTATTTATTTTTTGCCTTTTGCGGACGACTATGGTTTTTGCAGCGGTGCTACTGAAAATCTCAAGCAGATGTTTATTAAGATAAAGAGAAAGTCGCCGGACAAAAAGGAAGCGGATGGACATCTTACGCAACAGAGGTGTAAATGTGATGCAGACTACCTGAGGCTAGTCTGCTCTTATTAATCTCTTTTGTGATTACATTCGCAACATACATACATAATTGCGTAAAATCATAGAAAATATTTGCCGACTTCTGTTCTACTTTTTTTCTTTTTTTTTTTTTGTTGGGAACCGTATTTAAACTAATATTTTATAACAAAAACAATATTATGCTTAGCTTAAGCACAAAAAAAAAACATTAGTCTCTGTGTATTGTGATAGATTTAACAAATAATGAAAAAGATGGGAGCCCACTTACCGCACACAGAAGAAACTTACTAAATTAAATTTACTTATTAAGCTCAGTTTGGATACAATAATCTTTCTCGCACACATTCTCATTCCTCTCACTATACAGGATGAATTCTCAGAAGAAACCAAACAACTTTTCATAAATAAGTCAATATTATTGAAACAATATAAATAAAGATCATTCAATTGTTCACTTAATTTTGTATGAAACACATATTGGCGCTGCATACTAAAAACTAAACTGATCTGGCAATACCATTAAAACAGCGCTGCCATTTGTCATATGTAGCACAACAGTGCGTTAACAGAAAAAAAGTATGTTGACAATGTTACTCCGAATGTAAACACTAAAATATCGATAGATCGCAAAATTTAACTTTCTTTAAGACCACTTAAAACCTATTAAATACAGTCAATATATATATTTATAACTTTTTATCACTTTTCACAAACACCAACCAATGCAAATACCTCCAAAAAGCCATTATTCTGTCAAACTTCTTTAATAACGAATACAAACTATCCTTGAGAATTTATCCAGTGAGAATTTATCGATGATCAGTATCGAAAACGAACGAACAAACGAGCTCGCTTATAATTGACCGGGAAAAAATCAAATACCAATTACTCTTCGGCCGATCGACAAGCATAAATTCGGGACTCGTAGACGGTGACGGAACGTAAAAACGGTGCAATTAAAAAAGGCAAAGCTATTCGAGTTTGACGTGAGCTTGCGTTGAATTGTATATGTAAATCAAATTCAAGTGCTGCCGAGCCGTGAAAATGTTGTAAAATTAAAAAATCAACTGTATCATAATCGAATGCGTCGTGAATGTTTAATGTTGTGCTTCAATTTTATATGATAAATTTGCCTGTTCGTAAATGTGTCCGACTTTGAGCATTTGTACTAACGCATACATGTGCGTTTATGTTAGTGTGAGTAAAAACCGAAACGCAAGCGCCTCAACAAACGACGACTCGAAGCCGCCGACGCAGCAGCTGAGCTAAAGATACGAAGTTACAGACACGCTCACATACTTACGCGTTCGAAAAATAAAGAGAAGCGCAGATAAAGCCACCATTTTTCCAGTGACAAAGTAAAGAGCAAGGCGCAAAGCAAAAGCAAATTAGTCGCGCGCCTTTGGATACAAATAAAAGGCATTTGCACTAAATTCTATCGTAAAAAAACCTTTAAAATGGCTACTTTTCACATACATCGTGACAACAACGAAAAGGAGAATCCGAAAGTAATGAATTTAAAGGAAAAAGCAACAAAGCAGCCACTCGCTATAATCGGCAAGGAGAAGGCTTTGGCTCCGCGCACCAATTTGGCTGTGTTGAACACTAACAACAACCATGGTAATGTACCGCGCAACATATCGGCGGCCCCCGGCAAAATGGTAAGGTTCCAGTACATTTCATCCTTATTTTGTTGTTGTGTGTTGTGAACATTCTAGTGCAGCTGCCGCTTTCAACTTTGTTGGTAGTGGTGGTGGTGAGATCACTGACTAGACAGAGTGGTGGTGGGTTTTTTAGTCTGTCTGTCGGTCTGTCTGTCGGTTTTTTTCCTTGTCGCCTATGTGTCTTCGTTCTCTTTCACACCTTTAAGGTTGCATTGTACCTTTAAGGTTGCATTGTACATATAAGTTTGCGCAAAAGTATTTGCAATTATTTTAGCAATACATATGCATATGCATGTTCGTATGTGTATTTGTGTGCCTTGTTTTTGCCGGGTTACGACTGCGCGCCTAATCAGCAAAAACTAACCTAGAAATGCACACCCCAAGAGTGAACTTCCGCGCGTTTTTAAACCATTACAAAAACAAAAGCGTAAAGGAACAAGCAAAGATGAAACAACATGCAAGAGGCTATTAAAGCAAACAAGCAAAAGAATCGTGCATTGCAATACAATTACAGCACCTAGATGTACTCACACATGCACACTGCCTGTGCGTGTGTAAGAACAAGAGAGAAGGAAGAGAGAGAAGCCAGCAAAGGGCGCGCACAGTAAAGCAACAACAACAAACGTAACAGGATTTGTATGATGAGGGGAATACAAAAAAAAAAGGAGAGGCAGCGCAACTGATGATCGCTCTCCTGCTGTTGCAGTTGTTTTAGTTATGCTTCCCCTTCTAACACACACACACACACAAATGCATGCACGTTGTATATATGTTACTTTTGTTATTGTATTGTACTTTTTTTTTTTCCTTTTTGCGCAGGTCTTTGGTGGCGCCAAAAAATCGAATGTGGTGCCTGTGGTGGAGCAGTTCAAGACATTCTCAGTCTATGAGGATAATATCGATACACAGGTTCAGCTGCATGCTCAACAGAATGTTGGCAAACCTCTTTCTACTGTTGCCGAGAAGGAGAATTTTCAACAATGTGACAAACATACGCTGTAAGTTGCTGAGAGCCTAAGTGTTATTGTTGTTGCATCTTCTCTAATTGTTCTCCCTTTAGCGAGTTCAACAAACAAAGTGTTTATGATCTTGATGCCACGCCCATGTCCGTCACCGATTTACTGTCTCCGATGTCGGTGGACCGTTCCATGATGGATGCCAGCAGCACCCAAATAACTGACAACAGCCATACCGAAGGTATGACTGATCTCAAGGATGGTGCTCCTTCCATCGCTGAAACCATTCTGCTGCCGCGCAACGATCGTCAGCGCTTCTTCGAGGTGGTGCAGTATCAGCAAGACATCTTGGACAACTTCCGTCAGAGTGAGGTGAGTAGCAATACACTACTATGATAAGAAACGTCCCTTTCGGTTTGTGCCTTGTCACACACTTAACAACAGCTACGGTATCTTTCATTTCATTTAGCGCCCAGAGTTTATTTTGTTCGTGTAAACAACACACACGCACACACACAGAGAGATACATGTATTTATTGTGAATAGCTGTACCCTACTGCGCACCCTCAGGCTAACAATTGCTTTGCGCGTCGTTGGTTTTCTTTTGCTGCTTGCATCGCTGGTTTTCGTATGTTGTCAGTGGAGGAAGAACCCCTGTTATAATACCCTTAGCGACGTCTTACCGTTGCCCTTTTTCTTAACGCAGTGAACATTTCAATATTTTAGTGTTACTTTTTCCAATCTTAACTTTTATTATTCATTTCGTATTTAACTTTAATTTAAAGGCATTTGAACATGTGTCGAATTGAGATTCCAGCAGAGTTCCAAATGCTGGTAAAACAATTCCACACGCAGATCAAACTCTTTGTTAACTTAACTAAACTTGGATAAAGAACTAACGTGAGGTCTTGTTGAATTGATCATAGAAGTCATCACTAACGGCATTGCTTAGCTGGACGAGGGCTTCCTTGCGTTGTTGATCCTGTTCAATAGCTAGTCTCTCATTGGCTCGAAGGAGCTCATCCAATTGCTGTTTGTGCTTGCGATCCATTTCGATCTGTTTGAGCATCAGGGTGCGATCCATGTTAACGGCATACTGTTCCCATTGCTTGTCCATGAGCTCAACTTCGGTCTTGCGCTGCATTGTATCGGTCAACTGTTGCTCCTGACCCTTGCGGAAGTCCACGAGCTCTTCGGGTGTCATTCCACGATACATGAAGGCAATCTTTTTGTTTGGGTTCGTACGAGACTGGGCCACATCGGGATTCTCTGTTAACATATCGCTGGACAGCATGTTGTAAATCTCGGCCATATCATCTTCATATCTCTCCAGCTTTTCACGTGAACGATTCGCTTGCTTTTGCTTGGCCAGATTGATGTTAAACTGACGAATCTTGTGTATTATCTGTTGGCGCATACGATGATCCGATTTGGCCATCTCCTCCAAATGCTTATCGCGACACTGAACACTCTCTCTATATATGTTGTCGGCTTGGCGCCGCGCCTCCTCCGCCTGTTTGCGTTCCATAACCTGCTGGTCGAGCCAGGCGCGCTGTTGCTCCCGCTGCCTGACCTTGCGTTCGTTCCTATACAAATCCTCACCGTAAAAGACCTGTGCACTGGATATGCCTAGATAATGGTCAACATCAGCAACTCGTGCCGGCTTCGACTTTTTCAAGAAGTTGGGATCATTGAGATCAAATTCGCGTCGCTGATCCAAGCGCTGATAGCGACAGCGATAATAATTGAGATCCGAGTCAACAATGCGTTTCTCCTTCTCCAACTCCTTGTCCTTGGCGGTGATTAGGCGCTTTTGCAGCTGCTCCTGCTCCTCCCAACGTTTATCACATTCTATCTGTGCACTTCGCTGCTTCTTCTTCTCCAATATCTGACGCTCCAACGAGTCCAGATCGAGCTGCAAGGGGAAGAAGTGTATAGCGCATTCAAAGGAACTTTCCCCCCCTTTCCCATACCCATACCCATACTCACCCCAAAGAGTCGCTGTCTGGCATTGAAGATGCGTTTCTTGCGCTCCTCCTCGTATTGTTCCCGCTTTTGCAGCTTGACCGCCTCACTGAGGTCATCCTTAGTACACAAGGCTATTTGTAGAGCCATCTTATTTTCCTCTTTTAATATACTTTTAACTGATTTTATACAAAATTTACTCCTACAATCAGTTTGTTATATGTTATGTGAAAGTATTTCGCTTTTCGTTGTGTTCAAACCGGATTTTTGTGTGATTTTGAGTTTATTTGGCTCGGTTGCCGGGTCGGGTCGCTTTTGTTTATTGCTGTTTGTTTGTTCGTTCGTAGCTTAGTTTCTCGTTTCTGTTGTTTTTTTTTCTTTTCTGTAGCATAACAACAACCCCATTTAAAAGACAACAACAACTTGACCAGGTGTTTAGCCAAATGTTCCACATAAGATGATGAAATAATATCCAAGTATTATATATGTATATATATTTTTCCTTATTATGGATACTTTTTGTCTCTTAATAATGATTTAACCCAAACCGCATTCCTTTAAATGTTTTTAACAAATCTGTATATAAATCATAACAACTAGATTTATATTAAATCTGCATCAATTTCAATCTGTAAGGAAAACTCCTTCCTTTATTGCTTTACCAACAATGCGCGACGGCGTGTTTGGCGTGTCCAATAATCGTTAAACTGCCCATTAAGTAAACACCTAATGTACACGATGTTCGTTTTGCCGTTATGGCCAACAAAAAAGAAGATATTTGTGTGGCGGGCGTGGCGCACCTCTTGTATTTGAATGCGGCTCACGTACATCGAAATATCCAATAAACAAATAAAAATTGGTAAATTCGATTGGTTGGTCGAGAGGGGGGGTTAGGCAAAAAGTTCGCAGCAAGTTTAGTTCCCAAGTGTAGTCAAAATTCTTTTGAAGTATTGGTTTTCAACTTCGAATCAGATTTGTTTGAGGAGCGAGTGCGGGGCATGCGAAAACACAAATAGCGCTGCCTAAAAGGTGTTAAGTTAAATGTGTGTGTAATTGAATAAGTAAATTAGTAGAGGTACTATTTTCTGTTTGCACAGCCAAAATTCGATATTTGTATTTAAGATTAAAAAAATAAACAAAACCTAACAATTAAATTGGGTTTGATTTTCGAGTGTTTTACTTTATTTGTTTTATGCTTGCAGATGAAGCATCGTCCAAAACCGCAGTATATGCGTCGCCAGACAGACATCAACCATTCGATGCGCACAATTCTGGTTGATTGGCTGGTTGAGGTGGCCGAAGAATATAAACTGGATACGGAGACTCTATACTTGTCTGTCTCATATTTGGATCGCTTCCTCAGCCAGATGTCGGTGAAGCGCTCCAAGCTGCAACTAGTTGGCACTGCTGCTATGTACATTGCCTCGTAAGTAGCTTAAAAAGGGAAGGAAGAGTAGCCATTGCTAAATTGTTTGGTAACAAACTTGTTGCCGATTTATCACACACACTAAGTATATTGTTTGTGATTGATAGTTTTTTGATATGCGCACTTAGTTAATCAAATCATGATGTCAAAACACATGCGACTAAGCCAATTTATATGAAGACATCACACAATATTTGTTTAATAACTTTATTCTTGTCTTTTCCTATGATATTCTTTTATTTGAATACACTTTACAGCAAATATGAGGAGATTTATCCACCAGATGTTGGAGAGTTTGTCTTTCTCACTGATGACAGCTACACTAAAGCTCAAGTGCTGCGCATGGAGAATGTATTCCTTAAAATTCTATCATTCAACTTGTGTACACCAACACCCTATGTGTTCATCAACACCTACGCAGTGATGTGCGATATGCCCGAGAAACTAAAGTGTATGACTTTGGTAAGGTGAATCAGTGCCCATTTATGGTCAATTTTAATAACATTTTGATTGATTTTTGCAGTTTATTTGTGAGTTGTCATTGCTGGAGGGAGAAACATATATGCAATATTTGCCATCACTTATTTCGGCTGCTTCACTTGCATTCTCGCGGCACGTGTTGGGCATGCCAATGTGGACATCACAGTTGGAGGAGATAACCCAATACTCACTGAACAAATTGAAGAATATCGTATTAATGCTGTGCAAGACGCACAATACAGCCAAAGAGCAAAATACACAGGCCATACGGGAAAAGTACAATAGGGACAAGTAAGTAGTGCAATTTAATATTAAATTGTTGTTGTTCGTAACTAACTTGCTTGTTATTCCCTTTAGATACCAGAAAGTTGCCTCAATGGCGTCCATTGAAATGAGCGAATCGGATATGGAAAAGATTGTCAATGATCACAATGCGGCCAGTCAATTGAAATCGGAAGATAATTTGTTTTATAAGTTTTAAGTGTTTTTTTACATCGTCAAATTGTATTTTAGTCTAGCGTTTCCATTGTACACCATATTTTAGTAAACTTTCGTTGTAGATGTAAATGTAAGAACGATCAGTTAAGAAATTACTGCCAGCTATCAAGGCGCACGCAAAATGCAAGGACTAGAACTGGACATTTAGTATTTGCTGACTGGCCATACATATGAGATGAGCTACCCACAAAATAAACTCACAAACATACACACACACACAGATCAAGTCCACGACAAGAGCAAAGCGTGCGCAGCAGCAAAATGATTTTAAAAAGCAACCAGAAAGCAAGACGATCTGAGTTGAAACTATACTATATATTAATCACAAAACTTAGGCTACATTTTGCACACCATTACAACTTTAGGCTTTTGAATTTATTTCTTGTTTGCTTTCATTGTAATTTTTTAATATCTTACGTATTTATCTATATATATTCAGATATGTATGTTAACAATATGCCTCTCATATTTGCAACTAACTTTTGGCCCAAGTTAAATAACATAACATATTTATGCTACACAAATTAAATAGGCTATAAATGTTCTGTGAACCCCAAAACAAATATATATGTACAATTTTACTTCAAACATAAATTATATTTTACTCACATACTAAAAACTGACAACTATTATTTTTTTTAACTAAGTTCTTTTACATACATATATTATCTATAAACATTTACACGTAATGACGCTTACTACACATTTAGTTCAACATTTTTTATTATATGTAATAAGCCAATTCGCTAATTCAACATCTTTTAAGTTTCCCAGAATATACCACGGTGAATATATGTAATTTTCACGTTGGCATGGGATAAAATAGAAGCAGTTTTACAATTAATCACATATGTACTTTGAATTTCGCTTACCATAAATAAAATTCAATGGCTTAAGTCCATAAAAAGAGGCAAACATATCGAAGTATCTTCTTTCCTTTTTTGAACAATGTTTTAACAGTAAAGGTTTTATATGGATTTGGATAGTGTGTTGAAATTCGTACAACGGAACATTGATTTTACAACATTTAATGGGTGAATGGATAACAAATTTTGTAATGTTTTGAAAGTGATTACATATGAACAATCGAATTGAATCAAATGAATAATTAGAAAACTCGTGTTTTTGAATATATAGTACATATATATATTTTTTCTTTCTTTATATTCTATTTAACAGGTGTTTTTTTTTTTTTTTGAAATGCAAAAATAAAACAAACAAAGTGAAGCGCTGAGATGATGCATTTGTTTCAATTTTGCCCTTTTTTATACAGATATATATTCTGCAGAGTCCACCCGATGAGGAGTATCGTTAATCGTTTATCTGTCTTTGTTCAAATGCAAAATCTTGAGCATAGAAATGCAATTAATGTCCACCAATGAATATGTGTTCCCATGTTCCTAATACGCAAATCGTGTGTCCGGATGATAGCCAAGCTTGTCTAATGCAGGATTACAAGCAAAATTGATCATGGGCGGTGGTCCACAAAGCAAAACAATTGTGTCATCGTTGGCCGGCAACAGATGAGATCTAACCATATCCTCATTGATAAATCCAACGCTATATGCCCAACCTAATTTGGGATGAGAAAAAAACAAAACAAATAAGATTAGTTTGATTACTCAATTAGAAGATTATTGCTTGTATCCGATCATAACCTTTTATCCCTTGCATCGTGATATTAAATTAAAATTCTTTTTTTTGTGCACTCGACGCAATTAATATACACATACAATATAGTTTTTACAGATGCTATTAGCTGTGTGCTTAGAGTTAATAGCTGAAACGTTGCTCGGAACGATGACCCAGCCGTTCAAGACCAGGTATACAAGTATAGTTGACCATTGGCGGCGGACCGCACAACAGATTAAGCGTCTCTGGGTTAGATGGATATAGGTGTTTGCGCATCATTTCATCGTTAATGTAGCCCGTATTGTAGGACCAGGCTACGAAACGTGCGTGCGCCGTTCGGGGCATCCGTTGGAGGACAGCATGTGGCGATTATCAAATACAAGATACTCAACATAATAGATGAATTTTTTTTTAACATTTAGCATTGCATTACGATTGCTACAAGTGACAATGAAAATGCACCCTAATGCGTGATAATCATGCAAATGTGCTTTAACAAATTTTCGTTTCCTATACTACAATTAGACTTTAAGTGATCCTCCACTATAGCTTCATGATTAATATCTACATAAAATAAAATGTATTCTTTAAACATAACCTTACTAACTGAGATCTCGGACTAGGTAAAAATTCACAAGCACTTTTCATAATCATATAAACAAAAACCTATGCCAACAATAAATATGCAATTGATTCAATGATTGATTTATGTCCAAAAATGTGTGTGAATGGTGCCAAGCTTTTGGAAGCTGCAGCTCACCTTCGGCCGCTTTGTCCACAGTGTACCAGACCTTAAATTGTTCGGGATGTTTCTTTGCCAACTCGTCTAGCTCATCGCGCAACAAAATATCCTTTTCGCTCTACAAAACAATCGATTAAAGAGCATGAATAAAAGGGTTACATGTACAGAACTCACCTGATTGGCAAAGAGTAGCGCCAGTTGAGTATTATCTTTGTCGCTTCGCTTAAGCACTTCGCGCACCAGTTGCAACATGGGTGTAATGCCTGTGCCACCGGCAATCATGTTGACACGCTTGGCGGTCACATTCTTCGGTGGATCCTTGCGCAGTTTCTTAATGGAGAAGGTGCCATTTCCCAAATACTGTAAACGACCAGAGGGTCCACGGAACGATATCTTATCGCCCAGCTCCATTTGCTCCAAATGCTGTGTCATTTTACCGCCAGCGGGAAATTTGGGATGCGAGTCCTTAAAGTACACCTTAACAACCAAATCCACATATCCAACATCCTCATCAGATGAGATTGGCGTATATGGTCGTATCACCAGCTCATTGTCGATCGTCGCTATCAGATGAATGTGCTGACCCACAGGCAGGCCCAGTATATGCTGCTTAGATGGCAATCCAAAGCGGAAACGTCGTGTATCATGGCTGAGCACCTCCTTCTCGATCAGTGGTAGCTGATACTTATCGTTGGCATCGACCAGGGTCCTCAAACGTGCCGTACGATTGGGCTCCCGTTTCGGTTTTGTCGACTTTTTGTTGATCAAATAGTGAACGATCAAGGCTCCAACAACAACTGCCACAACGCCCACAGCAATGGGAACAATCTGCAAAGCGAACAAATAAGAAATAAGTACAAAACAATTAAACGTTTAATGACTTAGCAGTTATATATTCGCTATTAATATTTCAATTTTAGCAACTAACTGGATTATCTATTAAATATGTTTGTTTATCTTATCAGCTTACTTATTCATTCTTTACAATTATCATTTTCCAAACTTTATCGTTTGTGTGAAGAAAATCATTTCATAACGTGTTTTTTGTTGTTTAGTTTTACACTGAATGATGACTTTGCCGATTAAAGGTCGAACTGAGCTCAATTTGTAGAATCAGATGTTATTGGTAGTTGAAAATATTCCTTATGCAAGCATATAACAAATTTTTTTTGTTAAGCAATTATGAAATTTGAGAATGCAGATAAGCTTTGGTTTCGACTTTGTGGCTTTTAATAAACTTTTCGACTTCGCTGTGAAACCCAATAAAAAATTTGAGGTTATTTTAGCCACTAACTGACACCAAAAACGGTTGCGACCGTGACCTTGAAACCGCAGTTCCCCTAAGTCGACTATATAGCCAAAGTCTAATAATGCGCAGCCACCCGACTATGACGTCACCACCAAGCCGTAGATAAACAAAGCGCACCAGCTGGGCAACAGCCAAAAAAAGACGGTGAGAGAGAGAAAGAAGAAGAGTGCGCCGTCTATTCCAGTGCGTGGCAGCGCTGGGCTTATTTTTAATCTCTTGTTAAAATTTTCGTTAAACTTACATCAAAATCCGTCATTTTTTCACACACACTTGATGAATGTTTGTTTTCGTTAACAAAGTACTTGCGGTTCTTAATATTCAGTTATTCAACTTGACCGATTCGTTTTGCATAAGCATCAAACGTTTGATCAACCGCTTGCTGGAGCGCACAATTTCCAATTGAAATGAAGTCAAAGCAGTGAAGTCAATACGAGGGCCGGTGTCGAGCGAAACGCACGCGTTGGCATACAGTGCTTTCAAAAAGTTAACTGACTAAAATAACCAAATTCTAATAATAGTTTCAGTGAATATGCATTTTTGATGTGTGCAAACAAAGTTTATTTAAATTTGAGAAGCACTCTAATGCACAAAACTGTTATAGTATAGTATATATAATTTACGTATATTTAAAAAAAAAATTTTATTCGACGTGGTGAGTACTGTAAAACGTACACTTGTAGCTTTTTCGTAACGATGATAAGCAAAAAGTTGACACTACCAAAGCGTAAGCAAGAGAAAAACAGAGAGAGAACCGCCAGAATGACAGTAAAAATCTACTGAGTAAATTAATGTGGCGAATTCAGCGAGTAGCGAGGCTTTAAGAGAGCTCGTAATTTTTAACCAAAGAGCAAGTTTATTGCGTGAACAGCTGATACGTTTGTAAACGCCGATTCGTGACGTTGTGCCGTAATCAAACATTTACGTAAATAAATAAAAAATTAGTTAGCTTAATAATGTATTTGAAGCGCTTTTTGGTATTTATCAGCTCATTCCTCATTAACAAGTAGTTTGAAAATGAAGACTTTCTTTAAGTGGCAAATCGAGCAGCCACAAAATGAGGTTATCTATTTGCTAAACTAAATCGATGCTTTTAGAGCATCTTATTAACCGTGAGACATGACATCATTTAACAATGTGTTCACAATAGCAAATACTATATGATGCGAGATATATTTATGTACATTTATATACTACAATAATCAGAAAATTTTATGCATTCTTTTGCGGGAGATGCCAAATGGCAAGCAAACACATATGCATACATATGTACAAACAAATTGGATATTTTTAAGAATTATGAAATCCCTAGCTAAAATGTGATGTGCGTGAGATGAGAGATGAGTATTCAACAGTAAGAAGTGGTCAGGGGAGGTCAACTTAAATTATGCAAAAGCTGCGCTGCACAACTTGTTTCGTAACTTACGTTGCTTTCAATTGGACGAGCCATGTCTAAGGTTTGATTCTGGAGTTGGTGTATACCGCGGTTTGTTTTGCTGTTGGAAAATCAATGAATGCACTTTTGGATAAATTATATAATTCATTTTATGCCGCAATGGAACATCTCTACTCACTGCTGGCGCACACGAACTACAGAAGTTTTATTTTAAAAACGCAACGCTGGCCCAACGCCGAATGCGAGCGTGGTGATAGTGAAAGCAATTGTTTTGTTTGACCACGAAATGCTTGCTCTCTTTCTCATCTGCTTAAAGAGCGCGTTTTTATTGCACTCTTTAAGTTCCTCTTTGACGAGTCTTTGTTATGCTTGTTGCAGCTTTAAACCAGCACATATATTTATGCAAGTATTTTTAAATTATTTATGCAATTAAGTTAGCACACTTAGGATTAATTATTATTAAATTGCTTACACTGATAAATAAAACAACTGCTTTTGTTGCCAAACTTGTTTATATTTGTGTAGAATTTTGGCGCTGCCACTTTTTACCGTACGATATATGCACTATCGAGTAAGCCATCGATGATGATCCAGGGCAACTCTAGCTAAAAAAAAATCGATAGTATACACGAACATCGCACAGCTCCATTCTTTCTTTCGTAAACGCACGTCGTAAGGTGTAGGCATGGCGTAAGTAAACCGGGTTAAATAAATCTTTAAAAATTAAACACATCTTGAATATTTTAAAGAATTTAAGGCTCAATTATGTTTATTTCAATACTGCCTTATAAGTTTTTGACAATATTTCTTGAATGTGGCAATCAGAAACCAGCTTTTTGGACAATCATCAATGACCACATCAGTTTGGAAATGATTGCAAAATTAAATATAAATTTTGTGCTGAATATGTGACTAATTATGCAAGTTACAACCATTTTCACAATGCTTAAACATCACCAATACTCTTACATATCAAAATAACCAAATAATTATTTGAAACCTTATATTGCAGATCGAAAGTGTCTCGTGACACGCTCCTTGAGGGCGTCAGTGGACTCCTTGAGAGCTCTCTGAAGAAGAAGCGCGGCTTCTTGGAGACGGTCGAATTGCAAATCGGCCTGAAGAACTACGATCCCCAAAAGGATAAGCGTTTCTCTGGAACTGTTAAGTACGTTGGCTAAATTACCTACACTGTAACCCGCATGCTCCTCTCATGAGAGCGCCGGTGTTAGTTCAGTGTTAGGCAGTCGAATCTGTGTGTCGCACACAATTCGGCGGACCTGCACTCAGGGTCTTAAAATCAAATTGAGTAGGTAACAGCAATGCTACCGATCCCCTTTATTTTAATATACATTAATAACAAACGCCTGCTCCTCTGCGAGCTGTGTAAGTTTTGCCTTGACAACCACCATTTTCTGTCCTAATGGAATTTCAATATTTGAGTTGAAACTAATCAATTCGTTCGTTTTGTACTCGTGATTGTTGCAGGTTGAAGCACATCCCACGTCCCAAGATGAAGGTGTGCATCCTGGGTGATCAGCAGCATTGCGATGAAGCCAAGGCCAACGGTGTTGAGTTCATGGATGCTGAGGCTCTGAAGAAGCTGAACAAGAACAAGAAGCTGGTTAAGAAATTGGCCAAGTCCTATGATGCCTTCCTTGCCTCCGAGTCTCTGATCAAGCAGATTCCCCGTCTGTTGGGTCCCGGTTTGAACAAGGCTGGCAAGTTCCCTGGTCTTCTGTCCCACCAGGAGTCGATGATGGGCAAAATTGAGGAAGTCAAGTCCACCATCAAGTTCCAGATGAAGAAGGTCTTGTGCCTGTCGGTTGCCGTTGGACACGTTGGCATGAAGCAAGACGAACTCTCCCAGAACGTCAGCTTGTCGATCAATTTCTTGGTTTCCCTGCTGAAGAAGAACTGGCAGAATGTTCGCTCCCTGCACATCAAGTCCTCGATGGGACCACCCCAGCGTCTGTACTAAACTATTTTTGTACTCGTATCGCAATTGACACCACTTATAATTATCCAAAATAAACTCGAAACATTTTTGAGTAAATGAAAATTTGTTTTTGCTTGCGTTGAAAATTGTTCACTGGAACACAATTTAACATGAACAATAGATACTACTACTAAATATATTGCTTAAAGTATTCAATTCAAATCTCTGTTGAGCTGATTGTTCTCGCCAGAAAATCACGTACGTCCATTGCAAGCTTAATGTCCCCACTATGATCCACGCGTTGTTCCATGGGTTGTGCCTTGAACCTTGACACATCCACAGTGTTGCCCCATTCGAGCACATGGGGCTCGCTCAACTCCTCGAGAAGATTATGGAGGACTGTTGCCGCTGTTATGATACAGGATGCAGTCTGGAAGCTTATGTCCAGAGGTTGGTTAAGAAAACGCCAACGCGACATAAGGCGATGCAGGGCGCAATCGCTTAACTCCTGCAGATGATCGGCCACCTCATTAAAGTCGTACTCATGCGGCGCAATCGGATGCGGGTAGCGTTGCAGCAGCCAAGGGCGCAAGGGGTAATTTTGTTTGGCTGGTGCTAGCACAAATGCAGGCACTATTCGCTTGTTAATGCAACGTGGCGGCAGCAATGCCAGTGGATTGGGTGTTTGTGAAAACAGTGGCAACATCGGTCTTCCGCTGTTATTACTCAATTGTAATTCACGGAAGAGCATGCGATCATCTAATAGGAACTCCATGCGTAAGGATGGCTCAATGCCGCCAGTTGGCTTGGCTCTGGCGCGTAGCGGAATGCAGCAGACACCGAGGATTCCAACAAGCGCTGCTGGCATATTGCATTCCCTTTTGAAGCCTGCAACAACATTTGCACAATCTGCCTCACTTTGTGGCAGCAGACGCAATGCTTTGCCGAGGCTAGACATAACAGCGTTGCAAAACACCTTAAGGCACTTGATGGTGCGGGCACGTGGCAGGGCGAACTGATCCGATATAATGGAGATTCGCTCGCCACTGGCCAGAAAATATAGGGCAAGGCCCATGCATTTATCGATCGAGATTTTGTCCAAGCCGGGAGAAGACAGTTCTGCAGCACGGCGAAGCGTGGGTGACAATTGATTGCACAACGATCGGAATGTACTGCGAGTGACATGAAAGCTGTCGAGGAACATAGCATTGCTGTATTGTGGAACTTTGTGCTCCCAAAACAACAAAATTTGTTCATTTGCTTCAAGTGTCGTGGCGGACTGAGGGGAATCGGGGCTGAGTTTTGTCTGGCTGTCTTCTGCACTCTGCAGCTGGGCATGCTTCATGCGGAGCATAACGAACATTTCCGTGTAACTGGACTGCAGCTCAATCATTTGTTGCATGAAAAACGAGCGCATTTGTTTAAATTGTCTTCGTATGCGTTGCTGGCGACGCCTTCGATTTGTTATCACAGTTTGTTGCAGGTTTTGCACATGCTGTGCTATCAGCATGGCTATTTTCTGCTTGCGCTGCTGCAAGCCGCTGCCTTTGCATTTAGAGTTACTGTTCGTTAGCTTGGATAATACTTCGATTAAATCGTTGTTTATTAATTTTAGTTCTTCGTCCATTTTTTAACGTTGCAGTGTGACCGTACGCTGATAGCATACATTTACTGAACGTGGTAAGCCCAACGTGCCAACTTTGTTTTATCGATAAGCAAAATTAAACAAATCGACAATCTGTTTTCATTGAAAACGGCTGTGGCACATAGTTAAAAAAAAAAAAAATGGACGCAACAACTAATATAGATGATTTTCAAAATGGAGTTGCACATAGAAACACATCGACCCCAAGTTGTCCCACTTTATCAACGTTGAAAAAAGCTCTCATTGAGTACGCAACGATTTCGTCCCGATGGCTTTTCATACAGGATCCTTGCGTGTTTACGGATTTTTACCACAGTGATGAAGTTCTAAGCAATTATACAGCATTTGAACTAAGTGAAATTATGTTAAACAGTATTCTGCCAAACATCCATTTATATCAGCTGACAGAAGCAGTAAAGAAACGCCTAAGATTGCTAGATCTAAATCCATCCTTTAGAAAAACTCCACATGGCTACATACACACTCCGCAAAGCCAGGAAAGTCATTTCGTGCTGCAGCCTTCAATTGATTTTAGTCTGCCTTCACAATTGCCGAAGTTACTAGTGAGTTACGAGTGCCATTAATCGTTTACACTTCTAATTGTTGTGTTTTGCAGTCGGCACAGAGACATCGTGTCAAGATTGATGTCGATTCCCACACAATACTTATGGACCGAAATGAAATATCAAGAGGTGGACCCAAATTTGAACTTAGTTATGAGATTGGTGCATTGGTCTCAGCTGTTCTGTCAACCGATTTTGAGCTGTCCTCGAGCCGACTGCTCGCTCGAAAGGAAATTCAAATACGTTTACGGCGTGCCAAAAACAATTTTGAGAAGTCAGGAAACATGTTACCCTATCGCAATAATATGGAGTTGCTGACAAACAACATTTTGATCTTCGAAAAGCTTAGAAAGAAGCTGTGTAGAACTTTGGTACATTGAGACTGTTTATCTTTTAATATGTGTGAAAAAGACTTTCTTAAACACAACTTTTTAACTTTATTTGTATATTTTGTTGAACGTCAAATGTCGTTTGTATTTAATGTATATATTTGATTAATTCACCTAGCTTAATCTTAACAGTTTTTAATAAATTACGTTAGAAAAACGTTTCTTTGTTTTTATACAAAAATCAATTTACGATCTTCGCAATCGCAACAGGTAAGCAGCAGGTAGCCGATTTTAAACTCAAAGAGCACTATGAATGTCTCACTCACTCTCACAAGCGCTCTTTGGAGTATCACTGGGTGCACACTCTAGCAGCTAGTCCGACAGCTTCACTTCGATTTCGGTTTTTGCATTTCAGTCTCAAACTACGTGTAACCAAAGATAGACAGACGGCTCCGTTGCTGCTTCGAGTTCGCTTTTCGTTTCGGTCTCAAACAAATAATGCCAACAGGCGTTTTTGGTTGACGGGCAGCGAAAAAAAGAAAAGAGGGAGAAAGAAAAAGAGATCGGGCGGGGAATGCGAAAGTGCGGAGAGTGGCTCGTAATGTCTGCCAAAGCGTAACGAACATTTTCAAGACAACAACAACAAGCACATAGTATTAATGGCTTTTTCTGTTTCGAGTTTGTTAGTGTGAAAAGTGCACAAAAGTAGCCAAACAGCAGCCAACAACAACAACAAATGTAAAGTGTATAAAGGTAACCCAAACAATGATTGCAAAAATAATAATTGTATTATTAAAATTGATTGCAAAAATTTTTGTGCGCGACCCTAAAAGCAACAAAAAATAACCAAGAATGGTGATGAAAAGTGTATGCGAAAATGTTGTATCTAAAAATATGGTAAATTACCATTTGCTCACCTGCAGTAATGTAGCGGTGTGAGTGTGTGTGTGTGTATACCTATCGTATCTATGTATAGGTGTGTGAATGCGTCGGGAGTGTATGTGTGTGTGTGTGTGTGTGTGTTGTTGCATAGGTATAAACCAGTTGCCAATTGCAACGTGTTTTTTTTTTCTAAAGAGACGATCATAAAAAACAAATATCTGCATATAACTCCTAATTGCGACTTATGACAATACCGAGAAGCGTTTAAAATGGAAAAATAGAAAAAAAAACAAGCTGAGATTGAAATGAAAAATTGACCAAAAAAGATAAAAGCTACACAAGAAACATTATTTGTACTGCTTTGTTGGCCAATTCGTGATATCCGACATATAATTAAAACACGTTCTAAAAGCGTGTTTCAAAATGTGAAAAAATTGCAAAAAAAACGAACCAAGAAATTCCTATGTCAAGAGATTATAAAAGATAGAGCTATTGTATTGTCTATTTTTGGCCAATAAAGCAATTTGATATCGTAAATAAGTATGAGAGCCTGAACAATGAGATCATTAAAAGCGACTTCGCTGCTCTCACTGAGCAGAACAAAAAAAAGACATTGAGAGAGAGAGAGAGAGAGCATTGTTGAGCCGTGCTCTGTTGGAGCGTAAAAGGCCAGCCCAAATGCTGCTGTTGTCCAAAATAATAAAAGCAATAAAATGCGTTTACAATTCCAAAATATTGCACGATGACAACGAAAATAAATAAATAAGCAGAGCACATGTATACACATACGTGGTATATATTCGTATATCGTATGGCTATAATTATATCGTATATGGGCCGCTCAGCCCATGTGGAGGTGTAAAAGCAAAACGAATGAAAACAAGTAAGAAGGCTCTAGTCGAGATATCCCGACTAGACGATACCCTGATCCCTATACTTTCCGCGTACAGTCAGTGCTTGCAAGTATGTGTGTGTGTGTGTGAACGCGCATACAGCATACTGCATACACAACTTCAATGTCCCATATCTCCGGTGTTTATTATCCGATTTCGATAAAAATTTCACAGATTGTCATTATTTTGTTTTATAATTCAAATTGCATCTCAAAGTTTTCAAAATTCAAGATTTTTTTGTTATCGATCCCATGTGTATATCGGAAACGGGAAGAGTTATCGAAAATCGGAAAGAAACTTGTACTGCCTAGGGATTAGGCGAGCTTAAGTTCCAAATCTGGAGTCTCTAGCTCTTATAGTCTCTGAGATCGACGCGCTCATACATACACACAGACAGACAGACGGACAGACGGACAGACGGACATGGCTATATCGACTCGGCTTTCGATGCTGATCAAGAATATATATACTTTATAGGGTCGGAGATGCTTCCTTCTACCTGTTACATACTTTTGCACAACTTCATTATACCCTTTTTCCCATTTTTAATGGGATCAGGGTATAAAAAAAGCGCGCGTCACTTTATATATTTATTTATTTTCGCAACAAACAAAAAGCAAAAAAAAAAAACAAAGCGAACCCAAGCTGAGTGAGAAGAACAACGCTCGTTTTAGGTTCTGCTTAAAATTTAAAATGCAAATGAATAAAAGCGGTGTAGTTCCACGAAAGATCCAACCAACCAAAACAACTAATTTATGTATTTTAAACATGTTAATATATGAACATTTATAGTTGCGGCTACTAGTCATAATATCAGATCTCTCTCTGTTGTTGCTTCTGCCTCTTTACATACATACAAAAAAAGGGTCAGTTTTAGCTTCCAAGGTAATCAAGGTTGATGTCGATGTTGGCCTGTTTGGGGCACAAAAAGAATTGCCCTTAATGATCATGCAACTGATTGTTTAAATAAGTTCCAAGTGCTAATACATGGAATTTACAAAAAGCGTAAGTTTTTATCGGGAAAAAGATCACAAAACTAGTTTCAACTAATACTTACTGAAGATTCATAGTTCATATCAATCAAACAGTCGAAAAAGCTCTTAAAATTTACCTGTCTGCGCCTTAGCTCTTGTGTTCTTTAACTTACGATATTCGCTTTTTTACGCTCTCTCTCTCTTTTTTGATAAAGATCCGCTTACGCTCTTAGTAGCAGCAACAACACGCAACACCTGATTCGCAAAACGTTCCCTCACTCTCTCTCACATACGATATGCTCTCATTGTAACCGACACTCATACCTGTTGTTTCTTTTTGTTTTGCTTCTGCATTGTCTGCACAAACATTTTTCGCATTCTTTCACATATCCGATTAAGCTATTCAGAAAACATACCAACGAACCAATAGTAACAGCAACACGTTACAACTAGCCAAAAAACACGACAAGACTGGCAAAAAAAAAAACAAAAAATTTAAACTTTCATTAGTGTTGTGTGTGTGCTTTGTTAAACAATTCGACAAGCCCCGCTATCTTTTGAAAAACTTCGTTCGTACCGTACGACAATCCATAAGATTACGAGTTGTAAAAAAAGAAATTCATCATTTGTTGCTTGACTGACAAGCGTCACCGTTGACGCGTGATTGCTGTTGCACAGTGGTTGGAGCTAAGCAAGCAGCTAAAATGGAGTTTTAAGCCAAATTTGTATTCATATTTTTGATAATGATGTATACAAATCTGCTATTGTTTGCATACATCATTAGGCAACAGTTAAAAAACAAACAAGTAAGAAGGCTCTAGTCGAGAAATCCCGACTAGACGATACCCTGATCCCTATACTTCACGCGTACAGTCAGTGCTTGCAAGTATGTGTACGCGCATACTCCATACTGCATAGACAACTTCAATTTCCCATATCTCCGGTGTTTATTATCCGATTTTAATAAAAATTTCACAGATTGTCATTATTTTGTTTTATAATTCAAATTGCATCTCAAAGTTTTCCAAATTCAAGATTTTTTTGTTATCGATCCCATGTGTATATCGGAAACGGGAAGAGTTATCGAAAATCGAAAACAAACTTGTACTGCCTAGGGATTAGGCGAGCTTAAGTTCCAAATATGGAGTGTCTAGCTCTTATAGTCTCTGAGATCGACGCGTTCATACATACAGACGGACGGACGGACGGACGGACGGACGGACAGACGGACATGGCTATATCGACTCGACTGTTGATGCTGATCAAGAATATATATACTTTATGGGGTCGGAGATGCTTCCTTCTGCCTGTTACATACTTTTGCACAAATTCATTATACCCCTTTTTCCCATTTTTAATGGGATCAGGGTATAAAAAAAATAATAGATATTTAAAATAATAGCTTAATCTCGGCATGAAAAGCGAAGGTATTTACATTTTGATTTACATTTTGTCGTCCGTTTTGTATAAAAATATGTTGGAAGCCATCCATATGGTGCATTTGATGCTTATAAGCTTAAAAAAAGTTTACAACAACTACAAATTATTATAATTAAATTTCATTAATACAGTTTAGACCAACTAGAAAACTCTTTTTGGCAGGGTAGTTTTTAAAATATTTCGGACCATGTTCACCTATTTGGTCCCACTGTACGTAGTAGTTGCTACCGCTGCTGCTGCTGTGACTTGCTGTCCCCTTATATCGTAAATCAGCTGCTCATCACGTTTAGCTCGACAGCAGCGGTTCAGCGACTGCGCTTTTAGTTGTTATTGTGGGGCGCTAAGAGTCGCTTGGGTCGGCATATCATGGTGGCATCGGGCTGTCAGGGCATTTCGGGGGTCTAATGGACTATGGTAAATAAACGGTCTTGGACGGTGCCGGGCAATGCGAGTGCGTTTTATTGGCTGTTTTATTTGCGTTGCGCACTTTCCTTTGGCTGTATGTGTTTGTGTGTGTGTGTTTGTTATAGAAAACGCGTTTACTGTGCAAGTTTTTAAATGCTTTTCACTGCTTTTACCAATGTCTGTCAATGTGATATTCGACGCTTTCTTACAGCTTGCTCACACAAAAGAAAACTTGAAATTTCGTGCGTAGCATCCATTCAAACGAATCAATTGCAAGTTTTTCGGGCCGCTGATATACAACATCCGCTTGGCAGCAGCAGCAGACGTCAGTTGCACAATTCCACAAAAACAAATATAGTGCTTATGTATATATATTTATGTACAACTGTGTGTTGTCGTTAGATTCCAAGTCAAAATGCGCGTATCCAACAGATACCAGTCATCATCATCATCATCATCATCATCAGCAGCAGCCGCAGCAGCAACAGCAACAGCAAAAGCAACAATTGCATCTTACCAAAGTTTAAGCACGCACATTGAAGCACAAATTGCAGCAGCTGGCCGTCTTTGTGTATAATGAGTCAAAATGTGGCCGATAGTCTGGTGAGTACTTATTTTAATTATACATCTTTTATGTTTCTTAGAAATTCCTTAACAGTTTAAGTTAGAAAGTATATCGAAAGTAGTTAACTTTTAAGTTCATTTCTTTTCAAATCTATAGAAAAAGGTAAAATTTTGCCCAGTTTCATGTGCGACCCACTTGAACTGTTAATTACTTGAACTAATATTTATGCAAAGTCTGTGCGCCCAATTTGAGCTTCACATGTGCTTTAAATAGAAACTGAATATGGATTTTTTAAAGCTTTGCTTAATTTGTTTTGTATATTTTATCAATTCTCAACTTGAGCATCAGCATTAAAATTCAACAATGGACAATCAAATTTTTAATATTTTTGAATATTTTTTAATATGGGAAAATTGAACATGCAAGTGGAAAAAAGGGAACATTAAAAATTTGCAACTTTTTTTTTTACTTTCCACATTTGATTGCATTGTTTTCCTGCCTTGGTTGGGCTTTTGTCAGTGCATCGCTAATTGATCAATTGACTTGTGTGGTGGTCCCATTTAATCATTTTACCTTACGAATAATAATAAAAATCAAATCGTTTGAATGGCGCTTACGTAAATTAAAGGGCTGTAAATATTTTTTGTATTCACATCTGACTAGCTTTCTTTTTTTGTTTTTTCTTTACATATATGTATGTTTTTAGTGTGGAAGACCATATTTACATAATTATATCACGGACCTTCCCAACGAAACGTGAAAATATGTTTAAATTTGTTATCACATAAATCAAATTTTAATAAAAGCTGACTGACTTTTGAATATTGAGACCCCTATTAATATTGTTGGTAAATTGCATTTTTGTTTTGAATAGGATTGAGATAACGAAAACTTGTAAATTTTCTCACACCTGTTAGAAATAATATTACGTGAATTTTTTTAAAATTAACATAAAATACTTAAGTCAGCGCCTTCAAAAATATGTTAGAAAGCTTTTTCCACTCTATGTTAGTAACATACATCTGTTAACGTTGCGTTCACACAAACACAAATGTCATGTACATGTATGAAGATGAGAAACGCTGAGCGCAAGCGCAAGTTCTAAAGTCTAGACAGAGAGCCAGCCGTCCATCAAAACATAAACAGAGCGTAATGGGAAAATACGAGTGGGTGTCAAAATTCCCACGACCCACGCAAATTACCTGATAGAGAGCAAACATCGTGAAGGCAGACACTGTGCTCACACAACGACAACGCGTAGGCAGACGTCGCTCGAACCACCCTCGTTCATGTTGTTGTTCTGAGAGTGAGGGCGAGAGCGAGCGATTGAACAAAAGCCGAGTGCTGTGTTCTGAGTATCGTTGTTGGGGCTGTCACGGATTTCGGGTCGACCTAGCCGTTGAGTGCGTTTTCAACAGTTGTTGGCAGCGGTTGTCCCGTCACCGTCTCGCCAGAGAACTTTCTTTCCCTGTGTATTCTGTGCCGTGTGTATATTTTATACGACGAAAAATTCCCGTCGCCCCCTCGAAACGTAAAATTTGTGTTTTATAAAGATTTTCATGATTATATATATATATTTCGCGCAATAAATCACTCAAAATGCTTACAAAATCTGTGGCAATTATGCTTGTTTCTCTCACATTTGTGTATGCAAAAGAGTGTGCAAATAAATAAATAAGTAAATCGGCGAATTTAAGAAAAGTGATAAAATAAAAAGTGACAAAGTGCAGTACATAATATTTGAATAAAGACAAGGCAATAAATAGTTAAAGAAAGAAGCACAAGATTAAGGAGACATTGCCTGTATAAATTGAACGAAGTGCAACGAACCCGAACCCAACCGAACCCAAGCGTACCCTTCGCGTAAACGGGGGTTGCATTGTCTTACTAGCACCCCTTGCATCCTTCCTGCTCAACCAGCTGACTGACTCATCATCTGCTCAACATCAGCAGCGGTCCAGCGCAAAAGGAAAGAGAGAGAAGCTGGCGCTACTGCAGCATCCGCATGCGGTGCGTAGCCAAAAACAACAACAACAACAAATACCCAAACCCAAACCAAAGCATACGTTCAAAAGCTTCTCGAATCATCATAAAACAAGGAGCACCAAAGTTTATTGATTTTGCTTTCGACTACAACATTCATCTATCTATCTCTTCCATCTACATTATATCGCATCCATTACGAACTGCAAGCAAAAACAATTGGAGCCGCGTGTAAATTACAAAATAAAACGAAAACCAAAACATTAACAACAACAACAACAAAACAACCAACATCTCAACGGCAATTTTCGCAAGGAAAAAAAGTCTAATCTCAAATGGTAAAATGGCAAATAAAACAAAACCCAAACTGTCTGCGAACCCAAAACAAACACAGAAAAGGCGCGCGCATAAAAAATAGTGCGAAAAGGAAAAGAAGCATTGCAGCTTTGACCAAAAGCCGACTTAACAATACTCTTGCAACACATTTTGTATATGATCATTGCTTTTTTTTTGTAAAGTGCGGCATGTAAGAAGTTTCGAGTCATATTGTAAATATGTAATTGCAACTATTTCAGACACATATCTTATTTAAATATTTAACTAACTGCTAGAGTGTCATAAAAACACAAATATAACAAAACCACAAGCTTTTGTTATTGCGTATTGTTGTTGTTATTGTTATGAGCCCAACCCACCACAAGAATGCCAACAACAACAACAACAATGCCAAAGTAGAACCTACGCCAATTTTATGCGCATATTTTTTTTGTACATACTCTATAAACGTATTTCCCCTCCATAAACATAAACATAAACATTAGCGAAACCTATCGCCAATACCCAGAATCATGAGTGTTTTGTACTTGATTTTAAATGGTTTTTGAGCAACAAGATTATTTATATATCTGTCGTAGTAAGTTCTCTAATTTGTTGTTGGTTTTATACATAATTGCCATTGGCATTTTGTACTCAAATGCACAAAACACATCGTAAGCCTTTATCCATAGAGACACACACACACACACATCCATCCAGTGGAATGGAAAATCAACGGCGTGGGTAGAACAACAAAATTCATTTCACTGCCAATCAATATTAAGTATTTACGCTTGAGAAAGCTTTTCGAGGAGCGAAGTGAATTGTAAGCAAAACTTACTTATTGTCTTGTTGTAAATGGGGCGAAAATGTGTTGAACTAATGACAAGGTTTCTTAGCTCAGTTTATGTGTGTTCCAAGACAAGGTTCCTTTACTGTCTTGATGTGTGTGTGTGTATGTGTGTGTGTTGTATAAATATGATTATGTGTTGAATACGAAGGAGCTTGCAAGAACACACTTGTTAATTTATTTACGTGGAATAAAGGTGGAAGAATAAACATTTTTTACGAATCGCTTGTTGGGTGTAAAAGTCTTTAAGGAACTTAAGAGGATTTCAAGAAATCTTGCGCAATAACTTGAAAATAATTTGTTCAAAATATAAAGAATGCAGTATAAAGTAATTGAATAACATCTGTATTTAATTTAATGCAAATTGTGTTCTGTAGAGTTGAGAAAAACAATTCAGGTATAAAAAGGCTTTTCTTAGAAATTTGATTTTTTTACCGGAAACTGGCTTAAAAATGACTAGAAAAATAATTGGAATACCGACTGCCTATAATTATTTTCTTGTTATTGTCTGCAATGAACAATTTCCAGAATTTCAACAAAACAGTAGGGTTTTTGAAAAGCTTTTCCTAAAACAGAAATTGTGTTAAAAAAATGTTATAATATATTTATTTTGAACACCTTGCTTTTACTAGAGAATATATAGTTCTGAGAAAAAAAAAACTAGTATAGATTAACAACAGATATGTATTACTACAGAACAATGATTAGGAAAATTTATAATACTTATGTAAAATATCAAATTTCTCATCTTTGATTGTTCAGTTTTTGACGTCGAAATGTTTATACTCGACATATCATTGCCATATACCCCTTGAATTGCTATAAAATTTCATTCATCATTTAACATAAAAATATTCGCACGCAATTTGAGCAAAAAAGTCTTGATACTACAGATAAGCTACTATATACTACTATGTATTATATTTCACAAGCTTTGCTCACTTCATTCATTGAGATTTGTCAAGAAAGATTTGCATTAAGTAAAATAATAATAATAAACAACATTTTCAAGCACTTGTAAGTTTTGGCTTAGCTTTAATTTTCTTCTCTTGTTATGCTCAAGTTGCAGCAAGCTTTATTTCAACTTGATATATGCATATTAATGTACATATATACTTTTATATCCGCTGTTTGTTATACATACAAACAAAACGAAAGAGATGTGAGACATATAATTTCTGCTGCACAACGGATGTGGTTTGATAATAGCCTCCACCTCCTCCTCCTCCTCATTCTGCTTCTCCGCCCCAAACAAATAGAGACGGCAATAGGTGAGTCTCAAACAGAAAGAGAAAGGAAGACAGCTTGGAATGGGTAGCTCTCGGCACAGCTGAGTGCTTTGGATGCAGTCAGTTGTAACTGACGAAACGAATGTTATAGTTTGTTATACGTGTATGTTTGTTTATTTGTCTGTCTGTCATTTAGTCAGTCAGTCAAACATGCAAAAAAAAGACACGAAAGTGCAACTTATGCGCGCGATTTTCGTTTAGCTCTTTTGTTGGCTTTTTAATTTAGCTTTGACAAACTTGTGCCAATGGCAGTTCAGTTGGGGTCGCATCGCCAATCGCCCCCCCTTCGCATCGATTGTTTACTTTGATGTTGCGGCTGGTCAGACATTCAGTTGCTTTCTCCATCTCTCTCTCTACCTTCTAGTTGTGTTTTTCTATTTTTGCAATATCTTTTGCAATACATTTTGCGTCGCAGTCAAAGTCAATTAAGCTACATTGGCTAAAAATCATTTATCTATCCACCCACACACCCACACACACACACACACACACACACACACACACATTGTGCCATTAGCCATCACAAACTGCACAAAGGTCAAATCCCACACGTTTATTTATAGAACCGAAAGTTCTCGTGAAATGCCCCTCGTCATTAGCATCATCATCATCATGTTCTAAGGCAATTTGTTATAATTTTACTTTATGTTTTTATAATTGCTTTTCGCTCTTGAGAACATTTTGTCAATTGGCTCGCCAGAAACATTATATAATACCATAAATAGCATTTTATTCCGAATCTTATAATTAGTCTTATTAAGTGTAATTCTTTTTGTTTTTGTTTTTCGGAACATTTTTTCTGATGAATCATTTCGTAGTTCTCGCAAAAACGAGACTTGTGCTGTCCCCCCCCCCCCCCCCTCTCTTCCCAACCACCTTCCTTTATTTTGTTTTGTGTTGTGCTTCGAATGCAAATGACGCTGTCGGATTTTGTTAGGGTCAGTTAAGAGTCATTCGAAGAGTTTTTGACGCCTACTCGATTTACATTACAAATATACACATATATAGATGTATATGCATTCATGATGAGTCTATGAGTATTAATCAACTTGAGTGAGTATTTTTATTTCTTTTTTTTGCTGTTCATAACCGAGTACAATGTATGTGCATATAATTGATTAGGGGGTAAGGCAGATTGATATATAGTGTATATAGCGAATATTTACATACATCTCTATAACAAAATGTTTGTTTGCTTCTGATTACAATTCACCCTTGTACTATATTCAACCGATGAGTATGGAACTGGATCTAGGTCTGGGTCTTGACTTTGAATGTTTGCTCATATTTATATTGCACATACATAATTGTAATCGAAAATGAAATGAAACTCAAATGAAATCATTATGCAAGGGCTACAAAGGTACTAATAATAATGAATTCATAAATAATCAATATTAATATTTTGAATACATAGTGAGACATTATCCATCGTTGTTATAATAGGTTGATTAGGTTTCTCATTAAGCATATTTCTTGCAACTGAATGGTTTTCAAACATAAAAATATTTGAGTTTTTAAAGCTTTTCCTCCACATTACACTCCGCTACTAGCCTGCTTATCGATTTCGCTTTTCTCATAATATTATTCACACATAAAAATGAATCAATTTGAGTAACGATTTCGCTTCCGGTTTACTTTTTCCGTGTTTGCAAATATTTAAAATTGCTGAGTCGTTTTAAATACTTTTTTTAATACCCAAAAATGCTTCCAATTGAATATATACATTGTGTGTACCACAAACATAAAAATCTTCTTTTTTTTTTTTTTTGTTGTGGCAGCCTCTTTGTCATGCAACGAAATGTGCTGGAATGTGTCTGATTAACTGGCAGCTTTTATATTTATATTTATAATTTTATTATTGCTATGACTGTGTTCGGTGTGTTGTGTGGTCAAATTCTTTTATTTCTATATCAGGCATCCTGGCATATTTATTTACGCATTTTTATTGCTCAACTGCCTCAATACGTAGCACGTTTCAAACGGAAGCTGCTACGCTGTGGACCTTTGGACACGCTCTCTCCCAGCTTCTTCGTACTTCTTCTGACCTGCTGATCTGTTTTTCAGCTTAAAGCTGCGACATATTCCATGCAAAAAGAGCTGCCAGTTAAAAACAAAACAAGTTATTTGTAACGGGAGCAGAGACTAGTTGCAAAATCTAAATTGTGCACACACTGGAAATTTTCTGTGTGCGGCCTCAATTTTTATGAGTGAACGAAGTGAATTCGACATGAAATGGGCAGGTCCATAACAGTCAGTCAGTCAGTCAGTCAGAAATATTTAAGTATGTTGAGGCTAAATTTGTGCATTTGCTTCAAGGCAACATGCCATTCAACTATTGTGGAAAAATGGAAAAACATAAACGCATTTTCCATTAACGTTGCCAAGTTTCGTGATTTCCTTGCACAAAAACGATCAAAAGTAGATGAGAAATGGAAAAAGTTGAGTTTGTCAAACAGAATGTTAAATGCTCTATTGCAGTGTATGTAAGAAAAATGATTAAAATGCATCTTTCTGTGATTTCTTTTATTTCGAAATACTTTTGCTTAAAAGACAGAGATTATTTTTAAATTAGGACGCTTAAAAAACTTTATATTTTATATGACTAACTCTTTTATTTGTAAATTTACTTTTGTTGAACACAATTTATTTTTGTTGCTATCGTTATTACTATATTTGAACTCAATGTTGAAAAATATTCAATGGCTCTTGAAATATCTTTGACGTAAATTGAATGAAAAAGATAAAGCGTCAATTTGATGAATCTGTTCAGATTATTTTCACATTTGCAGTATAGCTGTAATTTCGCCAATCAACTTTTTACCGTATCAAATCAATTTCCCATTTAAACCGTTAAAAACTCCATATACAACTTTTCCGCCTCATTTTAGTCAGGCTAACAAAATGAAAATGCGCACAGCTGTCAATGGACGTGCATATAATAATAATAAAAAAAACATAGAAACAAAATTCGCAACAAAAACATATAATAACAACTTCCTGGAAAAGTTGCGTTGCACGTTTTGGGGGGGCCTAGCTAATTTCGAATGTTTGTTATTTTTATGGCCAGCAGCGGCAGCAGCAACAAATTGTTAAACAAAAGCGTTGTGAAGCGGTTAACCACATTTAGTTGGGAGCTGCTGCTGGTTGCAGTTTGGGGAAGCGAAAGCATTCAACCAAATATAGAAAGGTGGCAAGCGAGTGGCGTCTCGAAAGATGCCACTTGAAAAACACAAAACACACAAAACTCTTGTCAAATGTTCATAGTTGTTGTTATGCCTGTATTTGTCTCAAACAGACAGCTGAATATGTTTGTTTATATATTTCTCTCGCTGTATGCATGTATGTATGTGTGCGCGTGTGTGTGCCTAAGTTTAAATTGTAGTCAAGGTCAGGGGCAGGCACAAGCGTAATGTACAAGCCCTAGGCATTGTTAGATTCGAAACTCAACTCAACTCAAAATTTGACTCTTAAGTGTATGTTTTTTGTTGAGTATGCGTTGCGTATGTGAATGAACTCGTTTCACGGCAACAACGATGCTCCCATGCTCAATGCCAATCAGTGAACCAAAATCAAGTACAAAAACCCCGATTCAGTCTCTCTCTCTCTCTCTGTGACTCAGCAAACCTAACCGAAAAAAAACACACACGTATTACAGAATTTCACAAGCCAATCGAACTGTAATTGCCAGCATAAACATCATCATCAGCAGCACCAGCAGCCAACACTTATCAAGAGCCACACTTGCGCCTATCAATTGCAAGATTTGGCTGGCTATAATCGTGCGCTGATGCCACCGTTGGACAAAACCGATTTCAGCAGCGCTTGGCGATATGTCAACAACAACACAACAACGCCATGCGGCTATCATCAGAAACAGCAGCAGCAACTGCAACAGCAGCATTGGGCCAAAGCAAAATCATCGCCACAACAGCGTCCGTATCATCATCACACGTGTCCGCGCCAAAAGAAATCCTCAATGCCAATCACGCCCACGTCCACGCCCACCTCAACGATCTCACGACAGCAGCAGCAGCAGCAGAAGCAGCAGCAACAGCGACGTTCACGCTCCACATCCTCCTCATCGAAACAGCGTCGCAATAGCTCATATCATTCCTATGATGATTTGGATGCATCCTCAGCCGTTGCGAATGCGGAACGCAAAGTGGTGGCTAGCCTCAAGTATTTGTGCGCTTGCACCGGCGCCACGCTGCGCAATTTATCAAAGAAGACAAAAGATTTGCATGCCAAAAACTATACCTACACAAAGGTAAATTGCGGCAAAATGCATTCAGTTTTAAAACACACACATACAATTATGTTTTCTCTATATATATACTAACGGTAACATATGTGCACGTAGTTTTCGATTTTTATTGCCATTGATTTTGTGTTTATGTTGTTGCGCTTCTTATTGCGCTTTATTTTCGTATTTGTATTTATTCAGCGATTTGTTTTTGCATTATTGTAAAGCGGCTGTGGCTTCGCTTATCGATATAAAGCACGTTGCCTATCGATGCTGCGCTTTGTTACGCGATAGTTTAGTGCTGTTAAGTGACTGCAGCTGAAGTTGTTATTATTTTTGAACTAGTTTCTTTTGGGTTATTATTTGTTACTTTCTACTAAATATTGCTTACTATTTTTTGACGTAAATAAAAACTTAAATAAGCTAGTGCGTCATTAACTAAACAAAAAACAAGTAAGGCAAATATACGTTCTATAAAAAAAAAATGTATGCATGTGTTTGTATTCGAGGCGCAGAAGTATTTAAACAAAAAAAACACACACACACAAAACGCCAAATAAATAACAAATAAATTAAATAAATACACATGTACACAGACAAGCGGCTGCACATTTCGTGTTTTCTTTTTGGCAGCCGCTAAAGCAAAAAGTCAAACGACCTGGCTGATCTTTAGCCATGAATTGATTAAAACTTTGCCAAAGACAAATATATTTATTTATTCGGGAAGTAGTATTTAGGTATGTACAACCACCAGAAAAAAAAAGCCAACAGCGAACAATCAGCAGCAAACAAGTACGCACCAATTAGACAGCAACAATTGCAATTTGCTATGTTTTTTCTTTATATTTTTCGTGTAGTCATATTATTATTATAATTATTTAGCCGGAAGCACAGTCAGCCAACGGTGTTTTCGCAGCTGTTGTTTTTGTGTTTTCTTCGTTTTGTGTTTATCATACATTTTGAAATAAATTCAACTTGGCAATTTGCACAGCGCGTTTTGTTTTGTTTTTTTTTTTGGGAGAAGTTTCAGCAACGCAATGAAAATCGTATTACACACAGCACATTAATTTAGCAGAAAAATTACACCGAAAGCGAATAATTTTACATTGTTTAGTCTTTGTTATTTCTAAACATTTACAAAAAAACCTTAAGATGATTAAAAAAAAAAAGACTTGTCGCAGTGGAAATACGCTTTTTAAATGTTTATTTTATACATTTTAGCTAGAAATAAAAATTTTAAAATGTTAAAATCAAACTATTTAGATTTTAAAAATCTTAAATATGATCGTGTAGTTTGCACAAAATAGTTTTCAAAAGTTAATCATGGTGTATTGGTTATTTTTAAATTTGAACAAAAATGCAAACAGCTGCAAATCGTGGAGCTTAAAATTGCATAGCTCTTAAAAATGAAACTTTAAATACCCTCTGCGAGTGTATTCAAAATCATAAAACAAAATTGCGCCGACCACTTAACGCCCAAATGTTTTACGAAATCCACGAAATTTTACGAAATGGGGTCAGACTTTTGTGTTGGCCGGGCCAACAACAAAAAAAAATGGTGAACCTAAACATTTGTTGTATTTTTTTACGTACGTGTAATGAATGCGCATGCGGGCAATTAATTGGCCTAACAACAAATTCGTGAAGTGTGTCCGTTTGTCCACTTCCCCCAGCGATCCACATACTCTATAGTATGTGTATGAAGTATTTTGATCTACAAAAACATACGTGCATGCTTTTTGTTTCGCATATTTTGGGGTCGTTGTGGAACTGACCCCAAAAAGTAAGTAGTTGTTGTCATCGCTCTTCGAGCAAATCTTTTGGATGGGGGATTCTTGCTTTGTTATTATTTGTTTGTGGCTTTAGACTCAGCTACACACACACACACACACACACACACACAGTAGCATTGCGTGATTTAGCTTTTTGTGTATGTTTTCGCGTTTGTGCTTTATTTAATTTATTTTCTTCATGCTCATTCATTCAGTTCACGTTGAATGCCTGCTTTTTACGAATGATATTTCTTTTGTAACAATACGTATACATGTACATATGTTTATTTACATACACGCGTGCTTGCACGTGTCGCTTTTACATCACTTTTTTTTACACCCACACATAAGTTGGCTTTGGTATAAACAAAAGGAATTTTGTAAGTTTGCTTCTTGCATGTTTTTTCCAATTAGAATTCTTATGTTGTTAATTGGGCGCAAATATCTCAAGTATTTCTCTTCGGACTACTTACACTACATACACAACAAGATGATGGAGTTAAGCTCATAAATATTTATGCACTCGCATACAAACGGACATTTATCAATTGAGTTTGAGCGTGTAATTGTTAGACCGCCGTTGCAAACTGTGCATATCATCTAGTCTTAATTAATATGATTCGTTTTTTTGGTTTTTTTGTTGTGTTGCTTGTTAATTGCGGAACTAAATATTTAATGATAGCCTTAACACTAATTAAAATACACAATTTTATTTGCAGTCTCATTAGAAAAATCCTTTTTATATGGTTAAAAAAAATTATTACAATCTTGCAATGATAACTATTAAAACGTTAGCTAAGTGAATTTAATTTTTTATATATTTTATTTGGTTATACTATTTTTGTTTATACATTGTAACTGAAGATTTATTATTTAAAAATTTATTATGTGTTTTATTTGTATATATCTAAACTGATATTAATTTATTATATCTTCGAATAGTTAGAATAGTAATTATAATAAATGAATCTAAATGATTTTAACCGTTTAAAACAACTAACTCAGATTTCTTAGTCAAAATCAGTGAGTAAGTTTTCGAAAAATAAAATACTTATATATAAATTTTTTAGTATCATCTTTTTGGATCTCTTTCTCTCATTCATTCACATACTACGCCGGCTATTAAGCAGCTATTTATTAAGCAATTAAAATACCGAATAGAAATTGTAGCAATCGAAAATGGACAGCAACAAATGTTAGTTAGTGCAAACGGGAAATGGGGAAAAACTGGAAATGTCGACCAGTTTATTCCCAGTAACAACGGACAACGCGTTTCGACTTTTGTTGTTATATTCTTGACATAATGTTTATATTGAAAATATTTAAGATACGAGGCCTCGAATATTGAGAATTTCTCTCTCGATTAAATATAGTCGGAAATTGTGCTAAATTTAGACAAGTGATTAATTAGCATTGAATTGAATCTGCTTTCATAACAAGAAGACGGACGGATACACATTGTAGATAATTAGATAAGTTTGAGTGTATTTATTTTTTTTTTAACTTTAAGTGGATTTTCTTTCCGACTGATAGACAGACTTATCTATTGAGTTTTAAATGCCACCCAAAAAATAAACTTAAGAGCATTTTACTTGCTGCAATTGTTTGGAGTTCTTGCAAATAATAAAAAGATAACCAATTTTTGAACAAGCTTCAGATCAAGATAAGTGTAACATTTAATTGAGTATTAAAACAAAATTCATGAACAACTTACATTTATTATTATTTTTATTTGTTTTTCTCAAAGCACCAATCAATAATAAAGCCATTAAAAGTAGCTGATTTAAAAATTCTTATTTTTATATTTTTTAATCAACTAAGCTATTTTAAGTTTTGTTTATTTGAAATTACTTATTTAAAAAATATTTTTATTGTTATGTTTTGTATGAAAAAATTGTCTAGTTTTTTCAATAATAAATTTGAAAATTTGTTAAATTATAATCCCAATTACTTACTATACTATCTTAATTTATTTATTATATTCTTTAAATTTGACTTAGAATTAAAACAATTAAATATTACTTCTTTTAATTAAATACGTTAAAGAGTTATAAATCTAGTTTTAATTATCTAATTCGCATTTGCAACACTTCTCTAATATGACATTTTGATTGGTTTCTGTGTGTTTTGTTTTGCAGCCCACGTGGCGCCTCTGGGGCGAGGAGCACGAGAAGAATGCAATATTCACCGTCTATCTGAAGAAGGTGCGCTATCATCGACCCACGCCCACCGCCAGCAACGTAAGTTAAAGCAAATTCAATTATCTTGATGGCCTTTTTAAATTCAATTCAATTGTTGGTTTTTTTTCTATGCAGCAGGACTCGGATGATGAAATTTCACATCTGGAATGGGAGACGGTTCGTGTGCGATTTGTGAAGGCTGCCACATTGGCGCGCCTCGTCGAGGCACTTGCCACCGATGATGGCGAATTGGAGTCAACATTCATCAATGTATTCCTGTCCACATATCGCACCTTCTCAACGCCCAAACAGGTGCTCAGTCTGCTAACCCAGCGCTATGATGCGCTGCATGAGAAGCACATGGAGGAGCTGGAGTTGGCACAGCAGAATGGCACTGGAGGTGAGGAGGAGAGCAGCTATGATTCACTCGCTGGCATACATGAGCAGCATAAGAAAACTCTAGTCTCGGCGCTGCATGTGTGGCTGGATGGTTTTCCCGAGGATTGGCATGAGGAAAATCTGAAGCAGATTATCGCCTTTGCTAGCAGACGTCTCAAAGGTTCTGATTTGCATATGAAGGTTGAAACTCGTCTCGAACGTCTGTTGCGACAGCAATTTTATGGTGGCAATGGTGCCACCATACATGTGGAAAGCAATGCACTGACCTGGCAAGGAATGCAGCAAACGCAGTTCATGATGCATACGCCATGTGGTTCCACATATGATCTAAGCGAGCAGTTTAGTGGAGTGTATCTGACGCCCATCTATCGTGGACCCACACACTTTATGCAAGCCTTTCGGTTTCCTCACGTGCCCGTGCGTCACTTTGCCGAGCAGCTCACCCGCATGGACACGGATCTCTTCAAGCGTTTGATACCCCATCAGTGTTTGGGGCATACGTGGGCGAGACGAGACAGCGGTGGATCGGAGACAGTGGTAGCCACCATTAATCAGTTCAATGCGGTTTTGTTTCGTGTTGTCTCCAGCATACTCATCGATCGTCTCAAGCCACAGGTGAGTACTCTTTATAATATTTACTTTGTACTTGTTAATCTAATGTTCTATATATTTCCTACACAGGAACGCGCCTTAAACATTTCACGTTGGATTGATATTGCTCAGGAGTTGCGCATGCTCAAGAACTTCAGTTCGTTAAAGGCCATCATCTCAGCACTTAACTCAAATTCCATATACCGACTCTCCAAGGTCTGGGAGTTTTTGGCCAAAGAACGGGTTAGTTTTTTAAATGATAACGAAAACAATAAAGAAACTTAAACCGATAACTACAGTAGAACAATGCTGTCAGTCTTCTGCCAATATATACAAAGCATAACAAGACTCGTAAAAAGTTTGGTCTAAAGCCTTTAGATTAGGGATTTGCACTAGTTCTTGTACCAAAACTGTCAAAAATATAATAAAGAAGTAATATAGAAAGCAGTGATCCTAATCTCATTAGAGCAGACTCAAGTTCCCGATAAAAAGAAAAAATATTTAATTCGATTCAGCTTTAACACCACTTTGAAATTGTATAACAAGTCGAGAAAGCTGGAATAGGGAATTGAACACATCTTTCAGTATACCATTTTTATTTTATTTCCAATGGGTTCATGCTCTTAAAATTAAAATAACTCATAATGTAAAAGTAAAGAAATTTTACAATCGCGTTGAAGGTTGACTGGTATCTCTTTAAATTTAGCTTTCACCCTCCGTTTTAGTAAATGGGTCCTGACCTTTTTACCTTTTTTAACTGTACATTAAAACTAACTTCTGATAAAGCGACGTACTTCAAAATTTAACGACCTTTTGTCCTCTTTCATTAAAACTTAAAAGGATCCGTTCCTTAGAAGGATATTAAGACGGAAATTTTGATTTACAATAAAAATCAGTGATAAACCGAGGGTTTAATATTTTGTTATCTTCAATATTTGTTATATACTCACGTTGGTCAATAATAAATTCCTTAAAATTCAATAATAAATTATTGAATAAAATGGTTCAGGAGATTATGTTAAGCTGACAAAATATAATACACTGCAATAAAATAATTAACTTAAAAATATCTTTGTCTTTTAGATGGAAATCTTTACGGAGCTCGCGCGTATTTGTTCCGAGGATAACAATGCCTGGACACTACGTGAGGTGCTGAAGCGTGAGGGTACGGCAAAGAATCCGGATCCCGCTGGTGATCAAACGGATCGGCATCTGCAAAAGCTGATACAGAATTTGGGCACACAGACATCGCATGGTACGATACCATATCTGGGCACATTTCTCACTGATCTGACAATGATCCATACGGCTAATCCGGATTACCTGACCGAAGACAAGCTGATCAACTTTGATAAGAAGCGCAAGGAGTTCGAGGTGCTGGCTCAGATCAAGTTGTTGCAGGGAGCTGCCAATACATACAATCTTCATGAGGATGCGCTCTTCGATCACTGGTTTAATTCCATGCCACTCCTGGATGAACGACAGGCCTTTGCGCTCAGTTGTCAGCTGGAAGCACCGCCGCCGGCGCCACGTAAATCGGTGGCAAGCACAAACACATCTCTGACCAATACGACGGCCTCATCAACAGCCTCCATAATGGGCAGCAGTGGACATGGTCATCGCAAGACTGATTCCATACACTCCAATTCGAGCAGTGGGGCGGGTTCACAGTTCTACTGCGAACTGAACAGCAGCACTAGCTCCAGGCACAACTCCTTGGATCGAGATGGACATCATGCGTCGTTGATGTCCGCCTCGAGCAGCACCTCCAATTTGTCCATGGATTCGAGTAATTCCGGCGGACGGCAGTCGGCTCACAGTAAGCTTACACATTCCCAATCCCTTGGCAATGGATTGAAGAATGCCGCTTTGAGTAATGGCGTCACCAATGGTGGTTCTCCACATACCCACATCAATGCACAGCTGGTGCAGCCAGCTGGTGTTGTTACCCAATCTGCGCCAGATTTCTACATTATTCGGGTGACCTATGAGACGGATAACATTGAACTGGACGGCATTGTGCTTTACAAGAGTATAATGCTGGGCAATAATGAGCGAACGCCTCAAGTGATAAGAAATGCTATGCTCAAACTGGGACTGGAAGACGATCCGGATAGATACACCCTTGCCCAGGTGCTGCCCGACAAGGAGCTGGTCATGCCGAAGACGGCCAATGTTTACTATGCCGTCAATACCAATTATAATCTCAATTTTATATTGCGACCACGCAAAGATGAAGGAGGAGTAGGAGGTAATGGTAGCTAGTCCTCAGCCGTGCCCCTATCCCAGTTATGGTGCTTGGGATATGAGGGCGAGGAGTGAGCAGAGAGTGAGTTAGAAGAGGCATAAGCATACACCGAAGAGCAAGTGGACGATGGCCAAACACGATCCGCGCACATGACAGACAACATGTCTTTTTAGTTGATAATAATGTATTAATTTATTTATTACTCAATACTAAACAGTTTAACAGATAAATGTAAAAATTAAAGAGAGTGTACAGCAGCTCCTTTTTTTTGTAAGAGTTATCGTTTAAAGGAAAAGAAACCCCGTCAATTAGCTTTTAGAAAAACTGCATCTTTTATAATCTCTACGTTTCCACATCAAGTTTTGGATTCTGTATATCATCACGCACATACATACATACACGTACATATTATGTCTGTGTGGACTCGAAAACTGGAATTATTGCTGATATTTATCTGATATACATATATATACAATACCTACTATTAACTGATATGATATAAATATTTGTTTAAGTGTTTGATATACAACAACAAATTATAGTACAATAATTTTGATGTTAGAATCGATATTAGGTTTGTTTTGTGTGTGTGGAACCAAACGATAAATAAAACTCGTGGGCTCTGCGAGTATGTACTTTATTTTTGAAAAACAACATGATATGTATTTGTATAGATGTTTTATTGCTGTACGTGTATTTTAGAATATATTAATATTAAACAAATTTTATTCAAATATTTAGTGAGGGGCGCAATTAAAATTTATATAAATATATATATACGTATTTATATGTACGTGTATATCCAGTTTTTTTGGTAAGCTCTCTACACTTTACATATAGTTAAGATATTGTATTTGTGTGTGCATATTTAGCTGTACAAATAAATGAATAATACATATGTATGTGTGTATCTACACTTACATATAGGAAGGCATATTAAATATGAGACCTATTCACAATACAAAACTAAGTAAAATACACTTACAAAAAAAAAAAATTGTGTGTAAATATAAAACCAAAAATAATAAAGGTGTTTTCTTATTGTGTGAATTTAAAATGAAAAGTTTTTGAGCTTTGACCTTTTTGCATTATAAAACCAATTTGAAGTAATAAAATTGTCACGAACTTCTTTTAATACCATATAAGATGACGATGCTGATTATTTCGCGTTCATTTGCTGTTCTATGTGATTTTTAAAAGACACAATTACTGATATTATCGATATTTATTTATTTAGTATAACCTTCAAACTAAATTAAGTTACTTAACCGGTGATAATGATCTTGTCGAGAAAGTTTGTTAGCACGAAACATTGAAAGTCAAAGATGTTTTAGTATTTTCTGTATAATTATGTTTCTATATAATGTGTTATAGCTGATCTTGATAAAAATTTTACTGATGGATAATTGCATGTTAAAGCTTTTTTGGTTAATGTTATTAATGAATAGAAAGTTATAGATAGTTCTTCACTAACACTGATGCTGAGACAGATTTAATCTGAAGCAAGGTTACCCAGTCCTTCTCAAAAGTATAGTACCATATAGAACTTTTATAGTTAGTGTTCGTTGTCTTTTATTGTTATAGATAATGTGTTTATCAAAGACGGCTAAAATATTATTGTTTTAAGCAAATCGGAAGATTCAACGCACAGTTTCTAAGCAACTTTTTGCCGAAAACTGTATTAATTAAAAGAGCTTTGCTTTTTTCCAACTAAACAGCGCACAATGATTATAAGCTTATTCCTTTTGGTTTTATTTTAGCCAAAACTTCTGTGGTGGCCACCTCTGAATGTTCGAGGCTCCTAAGTAGCTTATCTATAGAGCCCCATGTTGATGTTCAAGGTTCCTAACTAGCTCATCTATAGATAATTTTCGAAGATAATAAACAAATTGTGTAATTTGTTTGAGGCTTTTGCATTGCTAATCGTTTCAAAATTTCTGGGATTAGGTTGAAAAGGGTACGTTGTTTAACCTTTTAGTACCTATGCATCTGTTCATTGCTAGAGCTTCACAAAACCCTTTCAACAGACTGCTTTCAAAACCTACTGATGCCACGCAAAGAAAGAAAAGGAGAGAGAAAGATGGAGGACATTCAAACAAACGGGTCAACGCATCCCATTAGAAACGACAAACCCAAAATGAACGACAAGACAGTAAAATAAATTACTTTTTTGGCTTTTTAGCCCGTTTCTGGGTTAGACGAAAACAAGTCAACACGATACAACAACCCCACACACACAAATCAGACTTCAAGCTTCAAGTTCCAAGCTGTTGGCAACAAAAAATCTAATTTTGACAGTCTCCCCCCATTTTATAGATATAATTTGGTTCACACAAACTTTAATTAGATCACTCGAACGACAAACATAAATCTTTTGCCGCAATAACAAAGGCAGCCAAACAAATTGAGAATTCTCCACCCTTCCTCCCGAATCCTTTTTTTTTGTGGACTGTCTTTGAAAGCTCTCTGGCAAACTTATACAAAGTAGTGGAAAGAGTTGCAGTCTCTCAAGTGAAAATGGAAATGAGTTGAACTGACGTTGGCAAGGAGTGTGAGGCGCGACAAGTTGACATCAAATGCTTGCGTTTTGAAAAGCTCCGGGGTTAACAATGACGTCATCGTTGTGGGTGGGTGTGTGTGTGTGTGTGCGTGCAAACTATTTTGTCGTGCACGCATTTCGTCATAAACAAGAATAATCAATAAACCAGGCAGACACAATGACGCAGCCAGCCAACGTGACATAATTCCAATGAACAAGCAAACCCACCCAACACAACTGATAAGGCAAAGGGTCAGGTCACAGATTCCGACATACATACTCGTACATACATATACATAAAGTGAAGACGTAAACAGGCCCTAGAATAAAATTCAATTAGAAAACTTTTGGCATGGCTAACAAATCCGTTGATGCTGCAGTCAGCGTAACGTTTTAGCCTTCGAGTGATAGACAGCCAACCAAACACCCACACTTGGCCTTCCACATTCATAAACCCCCCTCCCTTCCTCTCTCTCTTCACCCCTTTTGTGAGAGCACGTGTACTCGTTTATGCCCATCAACACCTTGGAGCAACCTTCGTCCAGAGCCTAAACCCGATATATATTTTTCTGCTAGTCGCAGAAATGCTGCCTGCTTTTGAGCGCTTTTTGAGTTCCGTCAGTATGGGAAATGCAACAACGTGTCGTGTTTACACTCACACCTTCAATGCTCCTACTCCCTCTCACATTCTCTTTTAAGCTTTCGCGCTCTCCCTAGCACATACTCGCAGCCTCCTGATGCAGAGATACGTTCTTTTGCTACCTGGCTAACTTTAGTTTGCCTTCGATATATGCCTGGCTGTCAAGCGCGTTTTTGACGTTTCGCACGGCCATGTGTTGAGTTTTTGCGTGGGGGAGAGAGAGCGCGTTAAATTACAAGAGAGTAAATGGAAGAGAGAGGTTAGAGCTTTCACCACAGTCGTTGTTTGCCTGGTTCGTCGTTACCTGGCCTTTTTGAATCGACTTCTTCGCTTCGTTGTGTTTCGGACTATTGAGTGAGTTAAGTCTCTTTGTGTTGTCGGGGCCCACAGAAAAGTTGTGTGTGTGGTAATAGGGGTGTTGGTTAACTTGCGTGCTGTTTGCTGCATGCTTTTTTTTATAGGACACTTACAAAAATCCAGAAGTAGATCACTTTGATAAGCAATTAAATATTTAATACCTGGTGTAGATTACAAATGTGCAAAAAAGGGTTAAATCAATGTTTAACGACTAAGGGAAGTTTAATTACTGTTGAAAGGAACTTATAATGCTAGAAACACATTGATGCCGATAACAATCGATTAATCCAATATTTTAATACGCATTAACTTACCCTAAATATATTTGTCTTACCATTAACACTTTAACAAAATTTAAGGTTCTGAGATAATAAGTCAATCAAACAATCGAACGAACAAATCGATATCGATACAAATCTATAGTGAATCGGTTATTTTTACAACATAACTAGTTATAATAGAAGTAAAGGCTGGCTTATTAATTTATTCAATGCAAACTATTTGGTAATTTCAAAACTTTTAGTTTTTATTGATATATAACAAAGTCTTCTTAAAACCAAATTCATTTCTCATAGAATGGCTAATTAAGCTTGACAAAAAGTTTTTACTGACAAGTATTTTTGAAAATTTCAATAATATAAACATCAACATTAAATAACAGTGTATAATTATGTCTACATTTGGCAAATATCTCTGATTCTGACAGTGCTCCTGTTTCTGTTTCCGTTTCTGGCGCCCATAACAAAAAAAAAAAAGAATGTAACGAATGTAACGAACGAAACGAAAACAATTACACGAAAGAAATCCTCAAAAAGCACACTACGGTTTACGGACAACAGACAACAGAAAAGGGACGACGAGACTATGCCACCAGCCACATTAAAATAACAAAATCCAAACAGCGCAAACTTTTGAGTGCAAACCTAACAAAACCAGAGACAGCTACTGTAACTGAGACCGAGAGCTGAGAACTGCGACACCAACTAAGCCCGTGAAACGATTCCTAGAGAGAGAGAGAGAGAGAGCGCCAGCCAGTCGCCAAGCGAGGGTTCGTGTTCGGTTCGTCGTGTCGCGGGGAAAAGCTCTTGTGTGCGAGCGCGGATGGAAAGACGACACTGTGTTGGGCCCAAGTAGTCAGAGTAGTGGAGCCACACGGTCCAGACGGGGCGCTCCGCAAACAAATTCACACTCAGCTTTAATCGCGCACCGTGGAAAACGCAAAAAAAAAATAGAATGCAAAGAAGAAGCACACAAAAAATAGATTAAAATAAAATATCTAAATTTGTTAAGTGTGCAAATAAGAGTGCTAATGGCGCGATTTGTGCAGAATAATGTTGAAACAGTTTGGCATGCACTGCAAAATATGTAGATACATTGTGATGGAGCCTGAAGCCGTGTGCAGAGCAGCAGCAGAACCATTGCGAAAACCCAACGAAATTCAATAAAAAAACCAAGTAATGTGCGCAAAAATCCAGCAAATGAAACAGTTTTTTGTTATTGGATATAACCTTGAAAATGTGTATATAACTCCTTATCCAACATAGTTAGCGACAACAACAGCAACATTAGCTACAACAGTAACAGTAACTAACTAAACACCGTGCACGGAGTGCGCGTGCACTAAAGCAAAAAACACGGCCATACAATATGGCGTATGGGTAATGAATGTGTGTTCTTCGATTCGACATATGCAGCAAATGTGCAAGGCAGCTGTGTGTTTTAATATTGCATTACGCACACACTCACACACACACGTGCATGCGTGCGTGCGTGCGTTCGTTCGTGCGTGCGAACTGTGTGTGCTGAGCTGAGTTGATGTGTGTTGTTTTGTCGTTTTGTGTGTGTTTAAGTCGTGATGGTGCCAAATCAAATATTAAGCAAATTAATTCGTGTAAATGCCCCAACACTCGTACAACAAAAACAACATTCGATGACGCATTGTAGAGTAGGGCAGAAGGTTAAATTAGTACGGCAACGGCTACCGTCAAAAATTCGCCACGTACAGCAATTCGGACTCGGTTTCGGAGTCCGAATATATCAAAACCCGATACCAATACCGAATCTCGCAAGCACGCAACTTGGCGATTTATAGGCGTGCGACCAACTAAAAGCAGTTTCAGCTGCCATTCCACATACCCCTGCTACCCCTACCCCTACTACTCCTGCTCCCCTCACTTCTTCTGCGTCTCCCCATTTCAAATTTTGGAGAACCAGCGCCACCCACAATAACAAAAAGAGGCCCAGTGCTAGTTTCGGTTGTTGCTGTTGCTTCTGCTATGGTGAATTTTGCAACAGACAACAACTTGTGCTAGGGGCGAAAAAATATATCATATAAATAAAAGAAGTGTGACAAAATAAAAAAATAAATACAAACGAGACTTGTCAAAAAGTATCGTTTAACCGTTTTTTGTGCTAAAAGTTGAAAAGCAACGAAACAAAAAATAAAAGAAGAAAATTCAAATTACTCAAGCATAAGTGCGTGTGTGTGTGTGTTTTACCGCTCTGAGAGAGCAACGCAAAAGCAAGTGAGAGACAGAAAGAGAGAGAGGCCTTAAACTCACCACGACGCGTCGCTGGCAACGTTCAAAAGAAAAACTTTCACTCTCGGCACAACGTGTCGGCGGGCGGTGTGACAGCATCGAGCAGGAAGCGCATAAAGTGACACACAAACACACTCAGACACACACACACGAACACACACACACAGACAGACAGACACACTTACATAGAAGCAAACTGGTGAAAGCGCACAGAAACTAAACTAAAACAACACGAATATCCGCAGCAGTAACAGTAGCAGCAGCAGCAAACTTTTGCATGTCAGCAGCTGACTGCTGCAGGAAGCGTGGCCAGGACGTTAGCAGCAGAAGCAAAACATAAATACAATCACAATCAGGCCCTCAGCACTGTTTGTAGAGCGGACAGTCCGGTGCTGCCTGCTCTGTCACAGCCATTGAATAGGCTCCTTGAACGCGAACACTGGCGCCAGGATACAGGCCGAGCACACACGCAACGCAATTTAAATGTATCCTTAGAATTTCAAACAGGTGAGCGACATTCATTGAGGAAGTAACAAAAAACACCACAAAGAAAATGAACAAAATGTGTTCAGTGTTTCATATTAGGCTGACAACTGACAACTGAACTAAAAGCTTGACAAAAGTTGTTCTCCTGCTCTTGTTGGTTTTTTGTTTTTTATCTTGCATTGAAAATAGATCACTAAATATTGTGTAAAATGCAACTTGGCCACAATCTGTTTTTGATAATGGCGAAAGTTTTGTGTCGCTTGGCATTTGGAACAATTAATAAGAATTCCTTTACGAGATTGATGAGTGAAAAAACGACTTTTGTTTCACAAGTTAAAGTGATTAAAGTAATGTTGTCAAATGTTTGAAAATTGCAGAAAAATTTATCTTAGTATTGCTACATAACACATTCAATTCTATATCGAAAGTGAACATTTTCTTGCCCCTACCGGTTATTTAATATTCGATCAGCTTTGGAATGAAATCAGAAATCTAATAAAACCGTTTCCAATTGCACTTTTTGAGCATGTGTAAATTAGCATATCATCTACCAAAAAAAGGTTACAAATGTCTTTTTCGTTTGAAATAAAAATTTCGACGTCATTTGACATGCTAAGTTTTACACATCGAAGCAGGAATAAGCAAGAAAAGTGTAGTCAAATGCTAAATAGAGATGCAAATGACTAGAAGATACCATTAATAGATTTTTTTGAAAAGGCAGGCAGAACTGTTGCATGTAATTTTGACTAGCAGATACCCAGTACTTTGGTCTTAACTTATTCACATATAATACATGTCCTACTATTAAAGTTTTTTTTACATTTCAAACAGTTTTTTCACTGTAGTTTTGTAAATTTTTACTAAGTTATTCATACCGTTATCAAAAACGTTATTTATTTTACAAAATTTAGTGATAAACAAAATTGTAGCTTAAGAAACTAAAAACTAAACTAAACTAAACTTGCTTTAAGATTTTGTTTCCATTCTTACATTATTTGCACTTGGTTAATATATTTTCTTACTCTGGAATATAAAAAAATTTTTTTTAAATTAAATCCATTCGAACGACATTTTCTATGCCTTGTTAACATGCTCATGATAAAGAAAATTATAATTTAAACTAGGAGTAAACTAAACTTTTCTCCAATTGGATATGACATATTTTAACATTGCAGCACAAAGAGACAGAATAAGAATCCGAAATATTTAGCAAACAATAACCATTTGCTTCCAATCGAATTGTCATTCAAACTAAAATTTTTCTCTCATCTCAAAAACATATTTTCTTAAATTGTTGTCTTTTATTTGTCCTTTGTGCTGCATTTAACCATTTAAACGAAATGTTTTGTGTGTACATTTTCAAATTCTATGCCTTACAAACATATCATAATTAAATTTCCGTAGATGCTTTCTATAGTTTTGTCATTGAGTCATTTATCATTTTGTTAACAGAGGACCTACCTTGATGTTATTTATGTTACATTGTCAACACGCTCAGTAAGAAGAACTGGAGGAGGGAGCAGGGAGCAGAGCGGTTGGTTGTGTGGGTGGTGTTTTGGATTCGGATTCTGATACGGATTCGGATTTGGGTAGGGGAATAGAATAACGTAACCGTTGTGCTGCTATTCCGACATCGGCGCATAAGTAATAGTTATTTAATGAGTTTTCGGTATTTTTGGGAATGCTGGCCAAAAAGTTGTTTGGCGCCATGGCGTTTAATTAAAATTTGCGCCTAATTAAACGTCAAACGCGAACCGTGCCGAAGCACACACACACACACACACACATACATACACAACCTAAGTGTGAGCTTCGAGCAACTGACAGGACATCAGAGCAATCACACAGGACATGGAATACACAGCATGGCGCATAAGTGATTTCCATTTACATCCACTACCCAATATGTGCCACCATGTATGTATGTATGTATGTGTGTTGGCTTTTGCCAATATGCGTTGCCAAAATTAGAACCGCCTGTTTCGAGGTTTGACATTTCCGTTTATTTATAATTTTCCTCACCCTTTCCTCCTTCCACCTTCTCTTTATCCTTGATTAAAAATTCAAATTGATTTTGAGTTTCGGAAATATTTGCATGATTGATTTATGCGAAAAACTCGTTTCCAAAAACATAACTACCTACAAACATACATATTTACATATGTAATACGCAAATAAACGACAAACCCACCCATCCCTCGTCATCCGTTTGAATGTGAAATATATTTATGTAAATTATCATTTTTTTTAAATCTTTTGTTTTTGATTGTTGTAATTGCAACTAAGTTGCTTTTATGAGCGCGTTGCATGATTTAAGGGGCGGTGTCAAGGGTGCGGCATCAGACCCAATTAGTGTGCAATTTATGCAAAGTGAAGACGTGCTTTAATTGCCCCCAGTGTTGCAACACGCATACACACACACACGCAATGCACCTGCACAATTTACAGATACAATTAAAGTGACTGATAAAATGAAGTGCACATGATTCAAGTAGCATGATAACAAGCAATCGATGAGTTTGCATAAAAGTAGTTATAGGGGCTTAACTTTATTTATAAGCTATAGCTAAGTAACCTTTTGAAGGGATAAAAGACATTTACCAATAATATCGTGATAAATGATAAAGAATCGCAAAAATGCATGCATACCTTAAACGAGTTACAGTTTCTGTTATTACTATGGATCGTAAGGTATATTAAGTTGAATAAATCGATAAAACGGAATATATTTGAAATTTGATTATATGTCCTTGAACGTTTTGTGTTTGGTGACCTTTATGCGGATTAAAACGTTTACTCACCAAGTCAAAAATGTAAAATGGTCAATTTAAATTGTCACCAGGTCTGTACTTCTTCCTCTTTTATACCCTCAACACATGATAGAAAGTAAAAAAGGGCTTAACAGATTTCAGCATCGAGAACGCGACGATCTACGTGTAGAGGTTCCATATTCGGAATACAAGCCTAATAAAACCTTCTCTTTCCATTTTTGATCTATTCAAGTTATTGATAAGTCATCTGTAATGAATCTGTAGAAGTTTTCTCAAGGTAAGGCGAGACGTGCGGAAGGAATGTTGTAATTAACTTATACTTAGCCTCAGGCTTATAGGTGAAGCCAACTTTTCAGGTAGTCGAGTTTTTACGGCTAGAACAATCGATTTGGAATTTAATTTATAGACAGCATTATTGGTTTTTGTGTATAGTCAGAAATGATGTCCTCGAATTCAAATCATATGAACTAATCTTTAGTTCGGTATGCCAAAGTTATGGCAGTAAGAAGTTGATTCGCTGGCATGATTCAAAATTTTCCTTTTAAGGGTTTGAGACAAACTTATATAAGCCATACCATAAAGCTTCTTAATAAAATTGTGCCCATAATAATCCAATAAACACGAAACTTAATGAAAAATCAATAAAAAATGGCCACAAATAAATTCCAGCCAAAAAGCCAAATTCCACACAATTCATAATGAACCAAAGTACACGTGTGTGTGTGTGTGTGTGTGTGTGTTTGCCATAATCACAATAATCGATTGCTTGCGTGGTTCAAACACTCACAAATACACACACATAAATTGAAGCCCCGAGGATAATAATAATAAGCCCGGCAATTAGTGTCATTGATAGATTTGATAAAGCCGCCGCCAGCTGAAGCCGCCGCTCAAAGCGCTCATTTAAAGCAATTTGCATTGCGTAAATTTAAGCACAAAGGAAATGATGGTGCAAGCAAAAAAAATTATATATGAAGTCTACTTGTCGTCCTTTTTTTTTGTTATTTTCGGTTTCTTTACACCCATTTATATATTTTTCGTCCTCGTCGGCGTCGTCGTCGTCCTCGTCTGGCATTGCAATCAAATTGAAAAAGTCGTTTGGGGCGAAGGGCAAATCGCAATTCCACTTTTATTAATATTTATATTTGCCTATGCGTTTTCAACGCTGACTGAGTCCATGAATGGAAAACTACTGAACACTTGGCTCTAGCAATTCGTTTCTTTTTTTATTTTGCACTTTTCTCTCTGCCTCCTATATGTATGTAATGTATGTGTGTGTGTGTGTGTGTGTGAATATCCACTTTTGTTCATTTGCCACATTTCCTATTTCACATTCAGAGTTATAGCTTCAATGGCATCGCCAAGGCTGAGTGGCCGAGATGCTGCGAACGGAGAACTTTGCCTAATACAGGATACTTAAAGGACGAACACAAATGATGTTGTAAGGCGGCTCAGCACGGCTCGACTCGGCTCAATAGCCACCCACCCCCATGCCTTTGGAGTCCTTGTCCGAAAACTAAAGTCTTAAGTGAATTAAGAGCAAAACTTGTAATATTTTCTTTAGCTCGTTATTTTATTCTGGGATCTCAAGGTTTTTCTTCGTTTTCGTTTTCTTTCTTTTTTTTTTGTCTTCTGCCACACTTAATGAGCGAGCACCCCTTTGCGCGTGTGAAGTGTGTGTGTTCGAGAATTGAGTTCGTAAATAAAAAAAGGATTACTTTTATGGCTGATGCTTCTGCTGCGGCTGCTGCTGCTGCTGCGGCTGCTGCTGCTGCTGCGACCGACCACCGTTCAGTAAACACCCATTAATGATTTTCTACCCACCACCTGAGTTTGCCTAACCGCGTTTCAGTTCTAAGTTCAAGTACGTACGTCTTGTACGCTCTTCTCTCTCTCTCTCTATTAATAAAACAAGATTGATTGTTATGGCCTGACGAAGAAGTAACGAATCTAACCACAAGTGCCCAAGCCTGGCCAGGAAAAGACACCTCGGGGCAGGCACCAAATGATTTCAAGCAAAATACATCCTGTGTGCCACTGGCCATGTATTGGTTGTTCTCTATATATTTTCATTGTGTTTTTTTTGCCTTGTCCGGAAAAAGTTGCCCATTTAGTTGGCTTCTTTTACAATGATGTTGGCTTTTGCTTTGTGTGTGTAAATAAAAATATTCGTATTCGAAAAGTTAGTTAGAGTAGCACGATTTCACAAAACAAATATTATTGCATTTGTTATAGTTCGTTAAATGAATTACAGAAATGGAAATCTTTGATGTTTTTTTGTATATAAATATATGTAACGAAAGTGATTAATCTAACCACAATTAATAATAGTTGGAATCTGTTAGATTGTGAAGTGAAACTACAGAAAAACAAGTACGAAGGCTCTAGTCGAGAAATTTTGACTGGACGATACCTTTGCGCAAACTGCATATTCAACTTCAATCAATCTCCGGTGTTTCTCAACTGATTTCAATAAATTAATTAATTCAATTTAATGTTTCAAACTCCGTCGCAAAGTTTTCAAAATTACGGACATTGTTGTTATCGATCACATGTGTATATCGGAAACGGAGATTTATCAAGAATCGGAAATTTTAACTGCCTAGGGATTAGACGAGCTTATCTGGAGTCTCTAGCTCGTATAGTCTCTGAGATCGACGTGTTCATACGTACGGACGGGCGGACTGACATAGCTCGGCTCGAATCGGCTGTTGATGCAGATCAAGAATATATATACTTTCTGGGGTCGGAGATGCTCCCTTCTGGCTGTTACATACTTTTGCACAAAAACAATATCCCCTTCTTACCCATTTTTAATGGGTTCAAAGTATAACAAATGCCAACGATGACTTTGTCGGTTTCAAATACTTTTTAGGATGAGTTTTGCATTAAGTTTTTGTAGCTTTGCTTGTTAAGTCTTTTAAAGAAATAAGGAAACCGTATTTATTATATAAGATATCAATTTCATTTCAAGTTTAACTTAAATCCATTAAGTTGTTTTTGCATAAAAGAGTAAAAAAAAATCCATATAATTTTTCACTTATTTAATAAAAGTGGAATGGATAGCAATCAAACGGTAAATTTCTAATATATAAATCTTGACATAACAAGTTGAACATAATGTTGTTTATCTGCAAAATTATCAGTAAGATCGGTTTATAAACAAGGAAGATTTCGTAGATTCCAAATTTCTTAAGCCCGCAATATCATTTGAAGCCATTTTCTTTATACGAATGCAATATAAAGGAAACTTTAACGCTATTGTGGGTCAAGCCTACAGTCTTGTTTTCAATTTAACATAGAATAAGAATTCTTTCAAATGAAGAGCTCTCTACTCTCTCTTACCATTCAATACGACCTCTTTAAAAGCTTGAATATTCCAAAATGTATATCTGTGCGAATCTTTCTTTATCTTGCTTGACCTAATCATTGGCAATGTTGGAAAATTGATTTTATATTTACTACCTTAACATTTTGTACAGCAAGCCAAATTCGATATAGATTTGCATAGTATGGGGGCCACTTAAAGTTTTCTTCTTCATTGCAAAAAATAACAAAAGACATTTAAGGCCTCATAAAAAAGACAACAAGCGACATTTGAGGCAGCGACGTTAAAAATTGCACATGGTGGAAAGAGGCAGCATTTTGGAGGAATATAAAAACTATTAGCACAAGACACGAGAGTACCTGCCACATCGCATAGTTTGTGTGGCAAGAAACAAATTAAGAAAAAGGCATTCTCGTCATCGTCATAGTCATAGTCATAGTTCTTGTGCTGTGTTTTGTTCTGTTTGCGTCTACGCGAATGTTTTTCTTTCTGTTTGTCTATTTTGTTCGAGTGTGTGACTATAAGTTGCGTGAGTTCTTGCTACTCTCAGACATTGTACACACTCCATGGTTGTCTATTCGTCTGGTGTGGCTTTGAGTGTGCCATGCTAACCTGCACTCTTACAGTTGTTAAACTAACTTTCGTGACTGGACAAAGTGTGGTGTGTGCAACGCTGTGTGGCACAACTGACACACAGACAGACCGACGAACCGACTGTCTCGACTTGGCACAGCCTGGCACACGCTCTCATCCTTATCCCAACAGCAAAGTATGTAGTTTCATTTGCCTTTTACATTTCCACATTTCCTCCTTGGCTGTGTTTGCGTGTCTGCGCATAGACACAGTCAACTTTGACGTCGACCTACTCCAGAGAGAAAGAGCAGAGAGAGAGACGCCGCTTTGAATATATTTATATTATTTGATTTGGTTGCTGTTGCTCCTTCATGTATATCTTTTTTATATTCTATGCCTTTTTTCTTATATAACGCGACATGTGATTAAAAATTCGTCAGTTTGTGAGCTTACTAACTACCTACTTCCTGGCTTGAGTTTGCTTCTAATATTTTATTTTACTTACTTCTTGTTTTAGCATGAAAAGAAGGGACGCGAAGCGTCATTCGTTTTTCTTTGTGTCATGCGGCACACACATACACACACACAAATATACAAACATACATACAGGATTTTTATTATTTAGTCTGGCATACATGGTAGCTTAAGGCGTGCAGGCACGTCAAGGGATCCTCCTTAGCATGTTTAGGGGCGAGCCTCCGCCATTTTTTGAGGCAGTTGAGCGACTGTCCCGCTTTCAGGGCATGTTTTTCTTTTATGCTCTTCGTTTGGCGTTTTTTTTTCTCGTGCTTCATTAATATTTAATTAAAAAATCAATAGTTGACATGTAAGTCACTGACGTTGTTTTTGTTGTTGTTGCGTCTTTTGCTTTTTGTCCTCCTATATACACTTTTCAAATACCTTGCTTGTTCTTCTTAACTTATGCATATGCATTGCGCATATCATATTACAGCAGATTTTCTTTCTTGCTGTAACCTACGTGACGCTCCACTTTTAAATTCCCACCCAGAACATGACACTTTTTTCTTCCGCAAAAAAAAAAGTAAAAATATATAACACAAAGAAAAAAGAAATGTGTTGCATACTTAGCAGGGAACGTCACAAAGAACTTTGCTAAGCTGTCGCGTAAAGCAAAGGCGCCGGACAGTGTCTGAGAATTGATTGTTCTCCTGTCAATGTGCATATCAGCTACGAGTTGCCTTTTAATTATAAAATCAATTACATAGCAATTAATTAAGACAGTTGAATATTCTAGGTTTTTTTTATAGTATTGAAATTGTACTTAAAGTTTTATGGATATATTCACTGTCTACAAACAAAAGCCTCCTCGTTAGCTACGGTTTTATGTGGCAGGTGAGGCAATCTTGTTACGTAAACTGTTTACATTAAGAGACATGGGATTGGGAAACTAATCGCATCTTCAACTTTATCGCCGAATTTGTCTGTAAACTTTGTGCAAACTCGTACAAGCCCTTCCTTGATTGTTGGAAGTAAACAGTTCATTAAATCTCTTAAATATTTTATTATTATTAATAGTACATTTAAAAGCTGGTTGTTTTGACAAGGAAAATACTTTATTCAAAATAAAGCACTTATTATAATTGCAACAGATGGTACCGAAGGCTTCGTGTTGAGCGCAATTTGTTAGACGAACTGGCAGGTATAGAGTCATAAAATGTCACGTTGCACGAAAAGTAACCGAGAAGCTAATAAGACTACAGGACGAAACTGGCGTAACAATAGCTTGTACAGGAGTACAGCTTTTCATGGCACAAAATTGCAGAGCGAAAGTAAATATATCAAGCAAAGCCGGTTTGTTTAACAAAAGACCTTCTTTTCGAAGTATTTTTGAAGGAATTTACAAGAAAGTTTTATATTGTTGGACACTTTATTATTTACTATGGCTTTTATTATTTTTTGTTGTTAAAAATAAATTATTAAGCTAGTATAATTGAAGATTACAAGTCCCAAGTTTTTTTTTACAGTCAATTATTTGTGCATCGTATTTAAAAAAAAAATCGTCTTATGAGTAACTTTAAACGTTTTTATCATACCTTGCTTTAAATGTTTCAGCGCACGTATTTTATATAAGCGGTGCCTCTTTTAATTCTCACAAGAAACGTTCAGCAGCGAGCTTTTGTCAATGAAGAGCCCTCAATGCTTTTTATACCCTGATCCCATTAAAAATGGGAAAAAAGGGTATAATGAAGTTGTGCAAAAGTATGTAACAAGCAGAAGGAAGCGTCTCCGACCCCATAAAGTATATATATTCTTGATCAGCATCAAAAGCCGAGCCGATATAGCCAGGTCCGTCTGTCCGTCCGTCTGTCCGTTTGTCTGTCTGTATGTATGAACGCGTCGATCTCAGAGACTGTAATAGCTAGAGACTCCCGATTTGGAACTTAAGCTTGCCAAATCCCTAGGCAGTACAAGTTTGCTTTCAATTTTCGATAACTCTTCCCGTTTCCGATATACACATGGGATCGATAACAACAAAATTCTTGAATTCGGACAATTTTCAGATGGCGTTTGAAACATTAAATGAAATAATGGTAATCTATGATTGAAATCGGTTGACAAACAACGGAGATATGGGACATTAGGTTAAGTATGCAGTACATGCGCTCTCACACACAACCACTCACGCATTTTTGGAAGCACTAACTGTACGCGTTAAGTATTGGGTTCAGAATGTCTTGTTTACAATATATAGCACACACCGTTAATAGTAGCCAATATTTTTTACCTGCCCTGCCTTAGAATTCGCAACTGGTTCTAGCTTTGAGTGGTATGGGGTTTTGCTAAGTTTGGTTAGGACCTTTTTAATTTTTTTTTTTATTTTTGATTAAGTTTTTACAACTATATATTTTAACTGACTGTGAACGAGTCAAGTAGACACACACAGGGTATCGTCTAGCCTGCTTACTTGTTTTTTCTTTGTGTCTTTCATTCAAAGTTCAGTGCGCCTGTCGTTCTTGCTAAAGACAAGACTATGTGCTGACCAGGCACGTGTAGTTGCAGTAAATTTCGTTATTATTATTATCCGAGTTCCTTACACAAACAAAAACACAAACACACATATACACATAGACCAACACACACAAAGTCACACACATTCTCGTAATTCAGAGTTCGGTTCACTTAAATAGCCGATGGCTCTTGTGCAGGTAATTGAGCTTTAACATGCTCAAAGCTTATTAATACATGTATGTACGTGGACATTACTGTATGTATTTTTGTGTGTGTGTGTGTTGGTGTGAGTGTTGTTGTGTTTGATTGAACTTTATGGAGCTTTGTTTTTGTTTGAATTGCGTTTATTTTCGTTCAATGCCATCCGTTGTTCTTCTGCCCAGTTGGGATTATTTATGTGACATAATTATCCCACTAGACGCAGGCTGACAGAATAAATCCATTTGATAATCGTTAGATGGCTTGAATGCTAGACACCATCAAGATTTAACGTTCGTTAGTTGTCTAATAATATTATAAAATAGTTTAAGCCATGCTAGCAGCTAATAGATACGGTTACATATTTCTTTGACGTCACGTTTAAGTTTATCTATCTTTATTTAAATTTCTTTTTTTTCTTGTGCAAGAAAAAAATTATTTTACGTGATTTGCGTTTACTTCAAGTTATGCGGAAGCAGCAAACAACAAAAGTAGACAAAGAGAAAAACCTACGTGCTCGGTTCCATAATCAAGATTGTGGTCATTTCGTGTATACGTATCGTCGTTGTTGTTATTGTTGTTGTTGCAGCTTGTGGAAATCTTTGAGATCTTTAAAATTTATTGAATGCAGGCGGAAATGGGCACACAGACAGACAGACACACACACGCAGAAAAAAACCCTGCACATATACAGATACACACGTGTTGTAGGGTTTGGAGCTGTTGTGTGTTCAGCTACCTTTTTTTACGCGCAATTAACCTAGTTACAAGTTCGACATGCCGCAAAAGCAAACAAACACACACACACACACACAAATAAACATACATACAACGACACACACACACATACACATCCTGCATTTATCATAATTACTTCCCAGAATATTTGTGCACAGCCTCAGCCAAAATTTTGCCTGAAAACTCTTGATGAATGCTCAGTGCCACAGAGTGCCCTTTCCCTCTTTCCACTTCCCCACACACACTCTCATAAGCGCCTTTAAACAGGCGTTAATTTCTCGCACAAAAAATAAAAGCAAAAAAGGTGTAATTTTTTAATATGCCTTCAGCAACTATTAAGAGGAAAACCGCACTAAGTGCCAGTCGCATATAAACCATTAATTATTTATTAAATAAAAGCGCAGCTCACTTACGCACAAAGTATTTTATAGCATACTTTTGAGCGCAGGGCGACAATAAGGCAACAAAAGTGCCTGATTATAATTGTGCTCGAAAAGCTGGCAACAACAACAGCTACAAGTAAAAATTGCAGTTGGCAAAACGATAAGGCACTAAATAAATAAAAACTGTAAAGAAAACCAGCGACAGATTAAACTTGTAAATGCAAATGGCAGGCCAAAAAGGACAACAAGAAATAAACTTGAGAAATATACATAAATTTGTATTTATATATTTATGTACATATGTAGGTACTTTTCAAATCAAACAAAAACCAGTCGGCCATTGACAATGACAACAACAAGGCAGTCATAAAACAAAAAATTGAAAAAAAGAAATTCAAAACACACACACAGCACAATGCACAGTGGAGCTAGGCTAGCTAATTTTTTCGTGAGGCTTGCCAATTATTTTGGAGTAACTGCACTTGCGCATCAATAATTCGTGGCAAATGTAATTATTTATCGATTGACAATCGATTAGTGTTGCATTTCTTTATAAGCATATCTTGATAAATCGGCAGGGTGTGCGACACTGTGCGACGCGTCGACTGGCACAAGCCAAAAAACGAATACAGAAAGTGAGTTAGGAGGAGAGGGAGAGTAACGAAATTCCAAAAATGTCACATTGCGCACATGAAAAATGTCCTTGGGACAGCGCCAAAACGCCTGACGACGCCACGCCAGCCAGAACACCCTCCTTCGTATTTACTGTGTGTGCGTGTATGTGTGTGTGTGTGTGTGTGTGTTTGTTGACTGTGTGTGTTTGTGTGTGCATTGTTGTTGGCTTTGGCAAAGCAAGGTCATGAGTAAATACGCTGGAGCATGCTGTTTATTCTACAACAAAGCCAAACGAAGAACAAGAAAAATACAACAACAACAAAAAACACACACACACACACATTCAGAATTTATTGTCAAATCTACAAATGCATTTATGTACATATGTATATAGAAACTAGATGCTCCCTATTGATTCACAACCTATGTATGTATGTATGTTGTATGTATGTATGTTTGAAAACTAACTTACATATGGAGAGAGATTGCTTGCCAATTTGTTGTGGAAGCACATGCAAATGTGTATCCGTAAATCAAAAAGGACATTATTGGCTGCTTGTTAGTGCTAAGAACTATTGCCAGCCATTATGTACGTACATATATATTTTTATGATTGTGTGTTTGTCGAAATGTGTGGTTTGACCGACAACAAGTCGTCGTTAGATACTTTTGATGTATTTTAGCGTTAAGAGCAGTTGGATTATCAATCATAAGCATAAGTTCGTTTTTTCATTTATGACACAATTTCAGCAAGGAAAATTCATAAAATTGATGGTGATTTACATTAAACTAAAGACAACTTAATACATATTAACACACTTTATATCATTTTTTAGATTTAAATTTTTAAATATGAAATGATTTTACTTTTTTGTCATGAAATGTGTAACGCATAAAAGGATCAAACCCCACACAATGTGTGTATATTTTTTTATCAGCATCTCGAACTGAGACGTTATGGCCATGTCCGTCCGTCCGCCTGTTTCTACGCAAACCGTCCCTCAATTGTTTAACTATCGAGCTGAAACATTGGTTGAGGTCTTTTTTTACTGGAAGATAGATCATTTGTTAAAATCGGACGTATCGGACCACTATAGCATATAGTTGCCATACATGAAATATCTGTTATGAGTTTTACTATGAAAAACAAGTAAAAAGGCTCTATTAGAGAAAGCCCGAATGGAACATACCCTGATCTCTATACTAAACGTGCTTGCAAGTGTGTGTGGGTTTGAGTACGCATATACTCCATCCTTCAATTAACTTCAATGTTTCCTATTCCCAGTGATTCTCATTTAAAAATGTACAGATTTTCATTACTTTGTATAAAGTCTTTAACGCCATTTCCAAGTTTTCCAAATTCAATATTTTTTAACGTTTAATTTGAAGTCATCTATAAAATAATTTAATTCTTGTTAAAAATAACCACTTACACCAAAAGTGTTAAATATTTAAAATATTATGAATTATATAATGTAAAATCATAATCAAAATCGTGTTCACTCACCTGCAGCTTATAGGCTTCTCCATATATCTTGCAACGTAACTCAATTTATCCCTTTTCCTAACATATTTAGAAATTGTGGCTTGTTAGCATATTTGAGAACAATGGCATTCCAATTTAGCTGCGCATTAATTATTGCTTTTGGCAATCGGATAAGACAGCCAAACAACATCCAATTTCAATGCAAAACTGTGTGAGCAACGCAATTTTCGTCTATGAATTTTAAAGCGGCGCACATGTAAATGTGTGTGTGTGTGTAAGGGTAGGGTGGGTTGTGCTCGAGTTGTTTTGGCCCAAACATTGGCATATGCACATGAATAATGAATAATGAAGCATGGGGTGTAAGTTTTGCCTATTGATTTCGTGGCAAAAAACAAAACAATAGAAAAAAAAAATCACATTCGCCGCGAATGGCAAACAAAGGATGCCACCATCCAGTTAGCTGCGGCAGCAACCAACAAATGTGCCATAGTTCTCAGTCTATGTGTGTATGCGTATCTATGTGTGAAACATATGGCTCTAGAGATTAAGCCATTGTTTGCAATGGTAACCGCGTGGCTGAGCTGCGGCTTAACGGTTGCGTTTGCAATGAGCAAGTGCAAACAACAAAAATCTACGATGCATGTTCTATATAAGTGATGAAGGGGGCGATATAGCCTATTTTCGCTTGTTTAACTAACAACTAACTGGGTCTTTCTTTCTCGTTCTCTTACCCATTTCTCCGCTCGCAGCACCACAGCCCCAGTGACAGTGTAATGCGCCTTGGGGGTAGTGGTATACCATTCGACGGTGACCCCCTGACAATGAGCGCAGCTGGCAATGATTATGCCGAATTATGCGATCTTGGACCCTCACGTTGGAGTGCACGAGCATATGGATATCATGCAACAGCAGCAGCAAATGCGGCCGGCATCGGCATTGGCGGCGGTGCCACACAATCATCATCGAGCGTGCCAACGGGCGGCTCAGCTGGCCTCAGCGCTCATCATTTACGGAGCAGCGCAGCAGCGTCAAACAGTTACGAGGCCGAGGACATTGGTCTGGCCTTTGGCATGATCAGTCCGCCACCAGGCAGCGTTCACGGCATACACGGCCATTACGGCGGCAGTGCCGGCGGCATTGGCTCCCGTGTCGGCAACAGCACCAGTTCGCTGCGAGCAAGCGGTAGCGTCGGTGGTGTCGGAGGCGGTCGATCCGGCCTCTATTACTCACCACCGGGCACATCGTACACAATCATTGAGCGACCCCATTCGCCGCATTACTATTTCAATTCGGCGGGTGTACCGACGAAGGGGGGTTCGTTGCCGGGCCGCGGTTCGGCATATCTCAGCTCCTCACCATCCAGTCACATGGCATCGGGTACGGCGGGCACGTTGCCCACTTCAACGGCAGCCAGTGGGCGGCATGCCGCCTCCTCCTCCATGGGCAACGGCAATAAGAAGCGACCCATATCGCCGGAGCAGGTGTTGCGCATGTTTGGCGCTACACAGTCGTCCTCAGTTCCTACGAGTAGCTATCACTACAGCAATGGCGGCACCCGCGATAGAGATCGGGACAGGGATCGCACTGGGCGACGCAGTCCGGCCAGCAGCCCGCCCTCTACAACGCATCAGGTAAAGGCACTTATTCAATTGTCATACATTGCACAATGCAATATTTAAATGCTAAGAACGATGCAAAAAATAAGCCATACATATTAAAAAACTTCTTTATTAAAATTAATTATTCTAACTGTTCTTAACTGTTTTCCTTTTGCAGATGTATCGAGATCGTGAACGAGATCGAGATCGAAGTGTGACCAACATCCATGAACTTACGACGCGCACTGTTTCAATGTCGCGTGATCAGCAAATCGATCACGGATTCGGCATATGCGTCAAAGGAGGCAAAGACTCAGGTGCGTGTGTGGGTGGAAAAAACGGACAGTTTGCGAGCCAAGACACAAACCGAAATACGCTCAGATGTATGCTACATAAATTTCTTTGGGTTATCCCCGTTATCAAATCCAAGTTCCAATTTTCACAGATTTTTGTACTGACTGATATATAAGTAAAGTACTTCTTATAGACACATATGTAACGCCCAGCAAAGTTTAAGTTCGAAGCTCAATTGCGGTGTGTGGAAAGTCAATTTGATGGGCATTTATACAGCTAGTAGTTCATGCAATTTAATTTTCAATTTGATGCCATTGTGTGTCCGAGTTTCTGTTTTTATTTATTTTGTACGCTTGCCAGCGACTATAGCAGCAGCTTTAACATTTTCAAGTGTGCATTTTGCACCTGGCTACCTTTTCGATGCCCATGACACACTCTATCCGTTTCTCTGTCTCTCTGTCTACCAATCAATTCCTGCTACACACGGGCATTTTTATTTTTAGCTTAGCAACGTGCGACAGCTTTAAAATCGATAAAGAAGAGAGCGGGAGAGAGAGAGAGAAAACGAAAATCTATTAAGTCGCCGCTCATTCCATCTATCAGTTTATTGTATCCATGGAATCGAACAATGTGCTGCTTGCTGCCAGCTTTTCGGCACACGTGCTTTATAAATTAAGCATAAAATGGCTGTCACACAGACAGACATACATAAACACGCACACATACACTCGACTGTCGTCGCTTAATGAAAAAGGCTTACAAAAACAAAAAAGCTGGCTATGTTGTAGGCGTTGTGGGGGCGTGGTGTGTGAGTGTGTCTTTTATTAAAAGTTTAATGTGTGCTCCGCTTGCTAATTGATTTTGTTTGCTTTGTTGTTACTCGTTTCCATTATTATTATTTTGTTTTTTTTTGTGCTTATCGACAGGCTTAGGTGTTTACATCTCACGCATCGAGGAGAATTCAGTGGCGGAGCGCGCCGGCCTGCGACCCGGTGATACAATCCTAGAGGTGAACGGCACGCCATTCACTTCAATCAATCACGAGGAGGCGCTTAAGGTGAGCCAAAACTTGCGAATACTTTCTATTTTAATCATATCTCTACGTAGCTTAAGTTTCTTAATAATAGTAATCAATCAATTAGAGCACATTATGAATGAAAAGAGAGAGCAGAGGATAGATAACTGAAACAAATCATTATTAAAAGCCTTTAGCAAACACTTAATATTGAATGGATCATCGTAACGTTTGTAAGAACGTCATCGGAAGCGATCGAATCAATGACACGGAATAAAATACAAGCATGTCCTTCAGCCTTAGTGCGAAAATCGTCTTCTAAAAAAAAAGATAATTTAATTGTACACTTTATTGATTTTTAATGTAATTTAGCTCGATAGGCTGCTTGTTTGCCTGTTAATAGTTGCGATAAGGGCAGCAGGCCATCGTCATAGCCATTGCCTTTTATGTGCGCCACTTGGCAAAGTACCTAAATTGACGAACCCCCAGCAACAAACCCCAACTAACACTTAAAACCAAAACGAACGGCACCCTAGAACAGCAGCAACTAGACAGCTGCCGCTCGACAACGAAAGTCAATTTATTGTGCAATATTTTATGTTACACGTTATGATAGTCAATATAATTCTTCACATTCCGCCCATAGCTCGTTTCATTGTGTCATCTATGTCTATGTGTTTTTCTTTATGTATATATATATAAAATGCAAAAAGCACAGGACATTAGGCTGAGACAACGTGTCAAACGTTGGTGACGGGTAGGTAGGTGGGGAGGGGGGTTGTTGGGTTTTAGCTAACAAAGCATAGACGGGGTATTCTCTTGCACATGTTGTGGCATTTCCCACGCTGTCTTGCAGTTTAAAGTTGTTCATGCTCAACTCAAATTCGATTGGCAATTCATACAAAATGCATATCTGTATTTCCGAACATGTGCATAACTGGTTTATTGTGCCCCCTGTTTTCTCGTTTTAGACTCTCTTTTAAACATTCATTTTGTGCTCTAAATGGTTTTTAGTAGTTTTTTGATATCATGCACTTTAACATACTATGATGAAACTTGAAAACATATTTTGTACAAATATGACCAGAAACGAAACAACAAAAATAAAAATAAAAACACTAATACAAATATACACTGAGAAAAAATTGGCAATAGATTAGAACGCATTATATTCACATAATTTTTTTTTTAAGTACCTTTAGAATATTTTGTTTTTAATTTATTTTTTATTATGATTGGATTTGGCTTATTTTATTTGTTTAACGAAATGAAACACTCATTGAGGTTCAATAATTTTTAATAATTTTAAAAATGACTCAAAGCTGTTGATAACCAAAACCACAAAGCAAACAAACATTGACGAAAGTGTCAAAGGGTCAACAGCAGCAACAACAAATTTGTCAAACAGCTTTTAGAGCAATGTATCCCAAAATATCTAACCACAATGCCAACAATATTTCGATGCGGTTAAACGATGAGAGCCAGCTGTTTCCAAGTACTAAAACTATAAGATTTTTGAGCAGTAACCGACACTTGCGCACGTTCCAAACAATTTAGCACAAATTTGCCTCATACATGTTTGGTATGATTCTTTGGTCGAGAACAATTAAAATAATGGCAACTAAATTGAATACTTAATCTCTTCAAACGTTGCACAGAACCGTAACAATGCTTATAATAAAGAAAATACCCACGAAAATTCTTGCATTCGGATTTGTTTGAAGAATTTATTATAATTTGTTTGTTTCTGTTCTTTTTATGGTATTCTTTTTTCAAGTTTATTGCCACACGCTTTTAGTTTTTGTTTTTCAACGTTTTTTCTATCTCTCTTTGGCTCCATTTTTCTATTGTTCGTTCGTTTTCGCTTGCATCTTCTGTCTCTCTTTTGTGTCTCTTCTATTGCCATATTTTTTCTTAACGCAGAGATGTGTGCAGATATTGAAATCGTCACGTCAAATCAGTATGACGGTGCGAGCGCCGCCCACGCTGAACTCAGCGGCACCGCTGCATGGTTTTGGGCCACCCTCACGAGATCCCATGTATGCATCGATGGCACCTCTACTACCACAGTCTGCAGCGGGACAGTCACAATCCGGCGGCGGTGGAAGCGGTTCGGGTTTACCCTTCCGTCAGACCTGCTCCTGGATGGATCGACACGGTCGTCCTGCCTCACCGCCAATGGAGTATGGCGGCCGACGGAACGAGCGGAGAGATCGGTTAGTTTATCGCTTATATGGGAAAATATATATTTGTCATATACGTTTACGTTTATTGTAGAGTACGTCGCGTCGAGCTGCTCATTGAGCCCGGACAATCGCTGGGCTTGATGATACGCGGCGGCGTCGAGTACGGCCTTGGCATCTTTGTAACGGGAGTGGACAAAGATAGTGTCGCAGATCGTTCCGGCCTTATGATTGGCGACGAAATACTGGAGGTCAATGGCCAGTCGTTTCTCGACGTGACGCACGACGAGGCCGTTGGTCAGCTGAAGTATCATAAGCGCATGTCGTTGGTGATACGTGACGTGGGCAAGGTGCCGCATTCCTGCACATCCATTGAAATGGAGCCCTGGGATGCGTACAGTCCAACGGGCACGAGGTGAGCATAAATCTCAATCAATTAACTATTATGTAGTTAACAAAGCAAATTAAGGAGCATCAAACGAAATCAATCAATACGTATTTAAACAGGTGCTTAGTGATTGTATATAAAATCATTTTTAACAATGATTAAAAGGAATATATTTTAGTATCGTAACAAGTATAGAATTTTTTAAGAATATTTATCCTTAAAAAAGTTGTAATAAAGTTTAAAACTCATATATTTCCCCATAATATTATACAAATATACATTAATATATATAATTTAATACAACAGGAATTTTGTACTTTTATTTTTATTTCATTCCTAAACAACAACAGTTATTTTTAAACACTGAATTGTGTTTTTTTTTATTTTTATATCGATTAACCTTTTTCTTGCTATTTTCAGAGCACGCCGGAAAGGTCAAATTGCGACCATGGTGGAGGAGAAGGCGCGCTCGCTGCTGCCACGTCATCATTTTGCAAGTCTTTCGTACTATATTGCCGAATATAGTGTGAAAGCAATGACCATAGATGCCTTTGTTGCCGTCTTATTAGAGATGTTAGATACGTACGAAAAGGTAAGTGCCAAATTCAAAATTATAAACTGAACGTTTCTTTAACAATTCCTCCGAACTTTAGCACACGCTAGTGACGGAAATTCGAGAGCTTGTCTTTCCAGAGGATCGTACACGATACGATGAGCTAGTGTATCGCAGAGATCGCGATCCATATAGCGTGGATAGTAGGCATAGGGTAAGGTGTAATTCATTAGCTTCTATTACGCAATCAGTAGTAAATGCTTTTTACTTGACTCTTTGCAGCGTAAAGGAGACCCCACACGTGATTTGCCGGTAAGCTTTTTAGAAGATTTGTTGTACGACACAGACACAATATATACCTAGCAAAGTTCTATGTACTAACTAACTCGCTGAGCATGTTAAACTACTCAACTACTTCTACTACTACAACAAATAAAATACTTGATTAGTTACTAGCTAAATTCGATTAGTAAACAAGAAATTGAATACTCTTACTCAAAAATATACTACTAACTAACTTCTATGGATTCTGTCCCTCCCTTTATTTGTGTTGTTGTTAATTGTTGTCGCTGTTGTTGTAATTTTTAGTTTTAACTTTACTTACTTCTATACTAAGTACTTCAAAAAACACACTGCAAATACAAAACACTTGTCGGATAAAGCAAAAAAAAACTTGTAGTTTAATTGTTGTATGTTGTAACAAAATGAATACATATATATATGTCTTATACTGTCAAATCTTTGTGTTGACTATATTAATGCTTTATAGTTTTGATTGCGGCATGTTCTTCGATTAGTTTTTGTTTTCAATTTGATAAACTTTTTGAAACTCGCTTTCTTTGATTTGGCTTAAAATATTATTTGCAGAGCGAACACAAAAATAATGTGAACCAAAACGAATGTCAATATTTACTTTTTGTAAAAAGCAAACAAAGTTTAATCAGAAATCTAAAAACGATATTAATAAATCAATTTTGAATCAGTTTTTGTAGTTGCACAAATTTTTTTTTTCTCCTAGGCATATTAAGTAGCAATACAGTTATAACTGTATATCGATCAAGTTATCGATAATGCAATCGATGACGTGTATTATTATGAGGCAATATTGCGCTTAGGTTTAGACATCTAAGCAAACATAATTAATTGTAAAATTATAAATTGAAACATTTATGAACAGACATAAGTATAAAAAAAATAATATAATATTACAACTTCATACAGTAACTTTGAAACACGATCTGCACTTTGAAAAAAGCAGTTACCAGTAAATCACACAAAAAAATTTTGCTTAATACAATACTAAGCACATACCAAAAAATGAAATATAATACAAGTATAATATGTGAAACAATCAAATGCACTGATCACCTAAAAACTATTCACTCTACTTTCTCGATCCTCTATGTCACTCTGTCTGTGCTCTATGCTCAGTGAAAGTGATTCAGGCCTAGCGTAGACATCCCTTCCTCTCTTTCATATTTCGCTCTGTCGCTGTCTCTTTCTCTCACTGTCACCCTCACTATCTCACTGTCTCACTGTCACTCACTCTGTCTGTCTCTGAATCGTATGCAAAACAAAACGTTCGTTGTTCCCTTCCATTCCCAACAGGTAACCGCTGACGATATGGAAGTAAGCGCCGCAACTGGACGCAGTCCATCGTCGGACTCGGGGCTGGGCATGACCGTAACGGATATACATAAACGGTACCTAACACTCTCTCAGCTCACCTACATAACCTACCCACCTACATAACTCAAAATAGACCCACAACAACAACAACTAAGAACTGACCTTTTGCGTATCTGTATCTATATTTGTGTTAACCCCGTTGATAGACCCGCAATACAGTTGCCATATCGACCCATGTCGGCGGGACCAGTACTGCATCGTTCACATCAGCATTATCAGCCAACAGCAAGCAACCTATCATCATCACCGACACCACCACAACAACAAAAACATTATCCACCAGTACATAATTCATTGCGTCATCTGGGTGGCCCTGGTGGCGTCGTTGGAAATGTGCGTCATCATCATCAACTGCAATTGGGACCAAATCAATACAAACTCAAACAAGCCAAAGACAATCAGCAACAGGTCAGGAATTTGCGTGAAGCATTTAGCGTCGCCTTGGCACACAAACCACCTTAGTTCTTTCACTATCTCAAACTCTATCCCTGGCTCTGTTTTCTCCTTGAGTAGTTTAGAACTATACAATGAGATTTTATATTAACCCAGTAAAATAAATTTAATGAATAATTTATGTTTCCGTCTTAATTGGAAATAATTAAAAAGAAAAGCCATCAAATTGAACAAAAAGAAATCAGAATTTATTTAAAAAATTTATGTTTTTACTTTTTAAAGTATTGGAAATATATTTCATATTTCTTTTATTAATACTTTACTCTTCACCGCAACTCACTTGATCTGCTTAGATCAACTGAGCTAAGTTCTTGATGTATGTATTTCTTATCTTTAATTTCTCTCACATTTTTTCTTAGCTACAATAACTTATTTTGTCTTGCCTATAAGAAAAATTGACATTCGGGATTACTATTATGAGTGTATTGTCTACTGACTTGTGTTTTGTTTTTTTCTGCACTCAATTGTGCCTATCTTTTATTAACATAAACTATCTGCCAAGTGTGTGTGTACTATGTTCATGATTTTAAACAAAAAGTGTAAGGAATCCTTTAAATGTTTTGTGTATGTCAAATCTTTCTACACTCTTTAATGTTGTTTAAGTTTTTGTTTTCATTTAATTGTTGTCGAATTGGCTACTAACTATGATAGATTAATTGAGATTAAAAAAGAACCTTCAAAATATTATTTTATATATTTTATATATTAATTTATATATTTTATATATATATATATTTACATAAATATATATATATGCGCTAACATGAAATTGGCTGCAGTAATATTCGTAATGCAAACAAGCAAGCAAAAAAAAAGAACCTTCAAAATATTATTTTTCGCTTCTCTTATTCGGCTTAGGAATACGGCTGTGATGAGCATAGAACTCGCCGGGGCAGCGAAACCCTATTACCGGAATATGAACAAGATGCGGTGAGTAAGCAAAAGAGTTATTACGTTTTCGGTTGTTTTTTTTCCTTTGGTAGATATCCTCCTACAATCGGACAGCATTGGTTAAGTTTTGTAGTTTTGTTTAGGTGGAGTTTGCAACATTCAATTTCGATCACACCACATTGACATTGAATCATTGTCATTGTCATTGTCAGCACACAGACTTTAACCAATCTATCATAATATTTGCATATTTACTTACCATATACGATATCGGAGTTTCAAATACCATAAACATTTGTTTCTCAAACACTTAACAAACTACTGATTTTTATTGTACGTATACGTTATATAAGAAAACTTAACTTACCGCAGTTAACACTAAAATTAAGCACTTAATTTATTCAATAGAGCCTTAAACATTCGATAGATTTTAAATGTGTATATAGCATGTATGTATGTTGTATGTGTGTATGTATATATATAAGTATTGTGTAGTGTGTCGGCGCAAATCGCCAGTGCAATCCAATTCAGCTCAAACAGACCGCAGAGCCGCGATTACGAACTCCCCTCCCCTACCCCCAATCTGATTATCACACCCCTCACCACATTACATTTTGTCATGCGTGGAGCTGTCCTCCATTGCGGCCCAGGCGACTGCTGCACCAACAACGGGCAAGTGATAATCACGTGGCGGCGTAAAGGGGCGCACAAAGTGGCGCCACTGATGATGATGGGCGTGGTGATGATGATGATGGGGGGATTGTGGTGTCAGGGTTGCGGCTCCTGTTGCAGTTGCATGTTGGTGCTGTTGGTGGCAGCTATTCGGCTCGAATTTCGGGCGTGGTATACGCAATTGTTTGATCTCTGTCAAATAGGTTTCCATACTGAAGTGAGTAAAAAGCACGAAGAGAGAGCGAGTTTGTTTGTCCGCCTGTTGATTTGTTAAGTTGTCTTAATGATTCGAATGATTTATTGTTCTTTGACCAAGCTGTAAATGCAAATAAAGTGTTTTTTATTTTTTAATGTGTCAAATGTCGGCAAATTCTAAAGCTACATATGAATATGAGTGAGAATTGAATTATTGGGTGATTATTTGTTAAAATTTCTTTCGAACTTTCAATTTGCATTGAAGACTTAATTTGTGAGTTATTGTTTTGGTCAGACAAAGTTTAAACAAACTTTAAAAGTATAAACATGCAAAAGCGAAGCAAAGCGTGCTTTAACGGCTTTAGTCAACACACCCCAAAGTGGTAGAAAAATGGGTGGAAACTATTGAAACTTAAAGTAAACAGACTTGGCACACTCAGCGTGTATAGCAAGTAGCATATATTTATGTGCATATAGGATATACATAAACATATACACGTACATAAATTGATTGTTTACCAACCGCATAATACAAATATATTATGCTATCACGTTCAAGCAAGCAAGGAGTAAACGAAAAGTGAAAGCGAATTGTGCAGCTTGAACAGAAACAACAGCACCAACTGAATCAGTAACAACAGCAAACACAATAACAATAACAAGACAATGTTGCATGTGGCTTGTGTGTGTGTTTGCCAGACGACACGAATATTGCAACAAGTAATATAATAGTAGTAATTTCCGTAAAAGGCGTTGGGGCAAATCAAAGCATCGACTGCAAGTTCAATGTGTGTTAAATGTCTACGTCTGTCAAAAGTCATTTGGAAGATGCAATGTAATTTCGAAGCACAGACTGACAGAGAAAAGAGAGAGAGAGAGAGAGAGGGAGAAATAGAGAGAGAGAATGGGAGAGAAGAAAGAGGTATACATTCGCTTAGCCCTGTTTACACAGCTGACACTTTTCGACCAAGATGCAGAGAATAAGAGAGGGGTAGCAAGTTCGACTGCTTTGAACGGTTGACCAGCGACCGGCTGAGCAAGCAACCAGTTTGATTTCAACTAAAACAGACAAACAACTTTTCGTTGTTGTTGATGTTGTTGTTTGTTAGTGGATGTGGATGTCTGGGCAATGCGACACTCACTTTTTTGTTGAAATTACAACGGCAGCAAGCAGTCCATGCTGCCAGGCAACCAAGTAGCCAGGCAAGCATACGAAGACCAAAACTTAAAGTGGGTCATTAGAGAAACGTACTAAATAAGGTACAAAACTTTGTCAAGAGCAGACCAAGCAAGCCAGCATAAATGGAAAGTAAATAGTTGTTGTATTGTTGTTGTAACGGCTACGAAAGCGGCAAACAAGTAACTCAAAAAAACTAAGTTGCTTATAATGTAAATAGACGTTAAATAAATCATTTTGATGCGTAGCAGAAACATCAGCAGTAGCAGCAACAGCACTCAAGCATTAAAAATCCGGTCTAAAAAGTCAATAGGTGTAAGCCATAATCAACGCACTTAATGGCCAGTAATGCCAGTAAGAAAAGACGCAACAACAGCATTTTGGTCTGTTATAAGCAGCAGCACAGTCAACTAATGAAGCCAATTGTGTGAAGTCTGTAGTGTCAATTCTGGCAAGTTTATTTACAGTTGCACAGCCGGTCGAAACATCATTAAAAGTTCTCACAGTTAACTTCTGAAAAATTTTCGAAGGTTCTCCTTTCTCTATGTCTGTCTGTTTCTCTCTTTCTCTTAACTGACAGTTTGGATAAGTTTAATGACGTTATCGCTGTCCAGCTTTATTATTATTTAATTGGTTACAAAAAGTCGAAGAACTTAAACGTTAAACAACAACAGTAAAAACTATACATTTAACAGTTTATTGAGCATTTCAGGGAAAGTTGCCTCTTACCTATGTTTCGATTTAATCTCAGCTTTTGACAGCTTCTTACTTCATCATTATTCTACTGTTTGACATTCATTCAGACTGTGACCTACTTATCTGAGTCGCATTTAATACTATTGCACAACAATCTTTTGTTTTTTTTTGGTGGGCGATTTTTTTAAGAAACTGCTCAATGATCGGTCAGCTGTCTCAGCTGTCAGGTTTTTTTTTTTTTACTTTTTGGGTCAATGTGCTGTGGAGAAATATATTCATAGACACAGTGATATACAATACATTTATGTTCGCATGATCTTCTGGCTAACAATGGTGGGAATTGGATAGCAAAATGCTTAAATGCTTAGCTTTTGTTTACAACAGCTTAACAGAGGGAGAATGATACTTGGATCTGGATGGTGGCAGCAGAAGCAGCAGCAGCAGCACAACGCAGCTGTTTAAAAGTTTCACAGACAATTCAGGCGGTTCTATCGAAGGAAAAGTTAATTCAACAACGCAATGAAACTTTCACAAGTTGAAAGAGAATTTTCCTCCGAAAAGTGCCAACAAGAATGAAATTGACGTCAATTGCCCAACCCCGGGTAACAGTTCATTCTATTCCATCTGTCCTAGCCAACGGATCAACTTTTTTTTGTTGCTGTTTCTGAGAGAGACCATTTTTTAAGCCAGTCAGCAGTTTTTTTTTTTTTTTTTTAAAGCCGCTTAGGGCCAACAATTTAAAATCAATCAAATTTATGACTTTGCAAACTTCGCAGCGGTTCGTCGGTTGCACACGAATAGATAGACAGATGTATGTATGTATGTTGAGCTTGTAACCAAATCTAAGCGTAGACAAGCTTACGGATACATGCATGCCATTGACCTCGATGCGTAGCAGCTTGTATGTCGTATCTCACAGATACTCGACATCTCGAATTGCGCAGAGTTAGCCAACTGCCATTAGATACGCATTGAAAATAATGTGCATGTTTGTTCGATACGTACAATATGGTTTTAATAATGTTGCCAATTTAATGCTTTATTGACTTGATAGCTTGGTTACGCAGATTTCAAACCAAAATTTTCAAGGCTACAAATCGCAAATTTTGTCATATGTTAATTGAATTTAAATTATAGAGCTTTGCCAAACAAATTGGTTTTTAAGTGGATTATTTCAGCATTTAAAGTATTCGATGAACAAATACAAAACCATATGATAATGATATGCCATTTGCCATTTCATTGCAAAACTATCATCGCTCAAAGCAAAAGAAAAGTAAACTTCAAACTTAACTTTCAGCTGTTTGATTTGTCAGCCAATTTCTTGTTCTACCACTAACTGCTTTCCCTTTAGCTTAAGGTTAGAGTGTCTTTTTTCTAGGTCGAAATGTTTAGCGGTTACTCGTTGATTAGTGCTAAGAATCTTTAGTTCCGTCAGGCCAACTGAATGACTGAAAGCAACTTAATTGCAAAACCAGTCGGCAAAAAGACAACACACGAAAAAAGTTGCCCGCGGCTTGAAAGGCAATTAAAAAACAACCATAAACAAATGAAATTAGCGCGCCAGCAATAAAAACAAACAAACTGACAAAAAAAAAAACCAAAAGGTGAGAAATGGAAGTTAATTGAATGCAAATGCACAGAAAAAAAAAATATTGCCACAGTCATTCAACGTCTTTCTGTCCCCTTCCCCAAGTTCCATCTGCAAACTGCATCTCGTGTTGTGACACATGCGAGCCAAGATTGCAGTCGCCTTGCGGCAAACATTGCAACAAAAACAAAAGACAATGCTGATATAACAAAAAACAAGAGGAAAAAATCACCCCAACTACCCTGCGGCCACAAGAAAACGTAGCTAGGTAACTTTAACTATGACTATTTTGTTTGTGTGCTGCTCTTTTTTGTTGTTGACTTAGTTAGTTCGAGTCGCGGTTGTTTATGCAACAATTTGAAGCAAACAGAGCGCGAAACAAGCGGCAACGACGCGAATTTTGTCAACTACAAAGCAACTTTTTTTTAGTATTTACACGTAATTTGCAATTTATACGCACGTTTTGTATCTTAAATTGTGAACTCATCCAAAGAAGCTCGTTTCTCAGATTGTTGTTGTCTCTGTGTCCGTTTGTTTGTCGGTGTATTTCTCTGTGATTATTTATCTCTTTCTCTGTGTGTTCCTGGGCTTGGGCCAACCTTACGCTTCAAGCAACGACGCGCAACTAAAAACTGAAAATGCAGACGCGGCCAAAACAGCGGACAACTGCGAAGCTGGCTTCGACAGCGCTGCCTTATTGGATTGTACTCTTTCTTTGGGGTATAGCAGGTTTCGTTGTTGGGTTTTGTAGCGTAATGCCTGGAAAATGAGTTATGAAACTTTTGGTTTCTTGGCAGAAACTTATTTCAAAATAGTCATTGAGTAAGTTTCTTTTTAAGCCATGTTTTCAACATAAGGAGAAATTATATAAACAATTCCAGAACTCTTTCCCTGGCCTTATATTAAAGAATGTTTTACTCTTACACATTTTCAAGCAAAAACGAAGGTTTTAGACATCAAGGTCAAATAAATTTGATCAGAAAACCTTAAAACTATGAAAATAACTAAACGGGTCAGCGTCTTATATTAAAAATTTATTATATGAAGCTTAACTTTTTGTACGTTATTATTATTATGAAAAAAGAACACATTAATTTTAAGCTGTAAGAAACAAACAAAGAACACAAAATAATTCGAGTTTACTAGCTTTAAGTTTAGCATAAAACAAATACCATTAGGAAAGTGTATTTAAGTGCTGAACTAACTATTTAAGTTGTGTATTTCCTGTAGTTTACTTTGCGTGTGGCTTTCTTTAGGCGACTCTGACTCTGGGTCTACGTTTCAGTTACTTTTTTTATAGCTCAGTAATAAAACAATTACACACAGCGACAACCAAAAGGCAACTACAACAATTATAAATGGTGCAGATTGCCTAAAAGATTGTCAATATTTATGGATGTAAATTATTATAGAAACATATGCATACATACATATACAAGTATATCATATAACGTACGTATGTAGATTAGATTTACACACTCGTAAGTGAGTTGTAAGCGGTCTGTTGCAAGCTTTACGCAATGGCCGCAACATTAGCAGCAGCATCAGCAGCTTAAGCAGCATGAGGCATTCGCAGTTGTGTGCTATATCTATGAGATACTGTATCTGCAGCTGACACACTGCAGCTGTGAGCTTGCTCTTTTAGTTGTTGTTGTTGTTGTTGCTTGTCGCAGTTTTGTCGGCGTTTTTTGTTTTGCTCTTGCATGACGTAAACAGAAAATCGTTTCGACTCTTTTGTTTGCTGCCGAGTTGATGGTCAAAAGCATCGTTTGGCATTGAAAAGAGATGAGCATCATTATTTTTATATTGTCGTTGCTTTGTCTCTTCTTACCAATATTTTTTCTTTCATGTTTTTTCGGGTTACTTGACTCCTAATTGTTGAACTTTTGTTAAGCTTTTATAACAGACATTTGAGGATTTACAGTTGCATTTGATGTTAAATTTAATTATGACATAAACTTAATTATGTTTTTTATTCTCTCTCTTACTTACTCGGGCTTACTGAAAACTAACTAAACTGAAATCAACAATGAAATGGAAACAGGAACAGGTAAGCGTTAAGCGTTCGCTTTGCATTCGTTCTTTCGTCTGCGTCGTCGTTTCTTACAATTTAAGCACTTTTTTCAAAACTATCTTTTATATAAACACACAAATATACATACATACATACATGCATACACACACCCACACACTCTCAACTGTACACCCATTTACACAAACTGAAAACACACACCCACACACACACACACTTACATTTATAAATAAACTTCATAACAAAATACCAAAAACAATAAGGAAGCAGCGAATTATGCTGCATTTGCTGAGCAACCAAAAAAAAAATACCGCCAAAAACAAATAGTCTTTTGCCCAAGAGTTGTAAATATTTAGCGCTATTTTTACCATGTATTTCCCTCCGATGTTGTTGTTGATGTTTTACGGCTCGTCGGCATTAGCTACAATTTAATTTTGCGCCGGGGAAATGCGAATTGCGAATGAAATTTGCAATAAACTGCTGTTGTTGATATGCTGCAAGCCCACCAAAAACAAAAAAAAAATTGTCGGCATAATCAAGCTAATGAGCTAATAGACAATATTTATTGCTGTTGAAAGCAAAATTAAGTTAACATCTGAAATACTCCTTAAAACTCACCAAAAAAAAAAACAGTAAAACTCAAAATTAATGCGAAAATTTACTTTAATATTCCGCCTATACGGTATGCAACAATTAAGTTACAACGAATTCTTGGACATCCGTTACTCATTTTTAGCGACTTTCGGCTTTTTTTAAAGCTTTTTTTTCAAATTTTTTGTTTTTGGTATTTTTAAGGTTCGACAACAATGGGCCCCCGTTCCTTACAAATTTTGTCCTTTTTTCAAGCAACAACGTTGCTTTTAAGCGGAGCTCAGAAACGCTCTTACAAGTATGCTGCACTTTAACTCTAATTAGAATATGACCGCTAGCAACATATTGTTAAGAAACATTGTGCTGGCAACATTGCAGCTAACGAAATTCAGAGACGATTGCTGCCGAGTTTCAGATAAAATATCGATTTATAATGTTAAGCAATTAGAAAGTAATAAAGTTTACTCTGAAAAATACATCGTGGCAAAACTTAAAGCTCTTAGATATTTTACAGAAGTATGTAGTAGATATTTTAGTAACTTAATAATTAGGTTTCAATTAAAGTACTTAAAAAATCATTATACTCGTATGTAGATTTATATAATATATCACTTTGATTATCATTTGACCTTTCTACACAGGGCAGCTTATATCCAACGGACTTATGTATAAATAGAAATTAGAAACACTCGTAATAAAAAACCCTATTATCCTGATTAAACATCTTATAACCTAGTTAAAAGTGTATTCAACCGTAGCGTTATACTCTATAAAACCGTATATCTACACTTATATCCATATAAAAAACTAGTGTTTTAAAAATGGGAGCATCTTATAGCTCTACAAATCACTTAAGACAGATCCACAACCCTTTTAAAGTTTTAGTTATATTTGCAACACTGATTCTTTGTTTGGACCCCCTTTAAGTTTGTATACAGTCCAACCCAAGCATACTTACATATACTACATACATATGAATATCATATTCGTTTTTTCACTTTAACGTTAACATTCTCCAATGGTTTTTTGTTAGAGTTTGTTTGTTTGTTTTGTTTTTTTTTGGTTACATTTTGAGTTGTTGTTTTTTTGTTGTGTGCTCTTTTCAACCTTCTACCCGTTCTCCCCCCGAAATTGTTCTCGTTTGTTCATTTGTGTGCATTTCAGGGCGGCTACTTAGATGGACTACGTTCACATTTGGGTGGTTTAACACAACGTGTCAAATCATGGTATTGGGGACGACCTCTTGTAAGTGCCAATGTATTTTTCGTTTAACGAAACTAAACTATAAAACTTAAATGAAAACAAAAACAAATCAAAAACTAAAACCAAAATCAAAATGGAAAGAAAATCACAAACAAAGCCAACCACAAATACATTAATTGTGTCACAACTTACAAAAAAAAAAAGAAGAAATAAATTTTAGATTAAACTGTTCTTTGTGAATGTTTGAACTTTTTTGACTTTTGAATTTGCATCTCGTTGCATCTTCAGTGCATAAATCAAAATTTAGCCTGAAATAGTATTGTTGCTATATTGTTAATGTTTAATGCTCTGTCTCACATTCACTTTACGCTCTCTGTCTATTTCTTTCTCTCTCTCTATATATTAAAAATAATTAACTTACTAACTAACTAACTAACTGTTTGTATGTGCCTTGCAAGAATCAGCACAATGCAAGTTCAATTTTAAACAAAAAATTCAAATTCAAATTAAATTTGCATTTCCATTTGTTCCACCTTCACATATACACACACCCTTTTTTATGTTGTAATAATCGTAGGAAATGTGTATTAGTTCACGTCTCGTTTCGTCTCGTTCCGTCTTTTTTTCTATATTTATTTTATCGTTTATTGTTTAAATTTTGTTACTAATTGCTTGCCCAACCACATACTACGTTGAACTCTTTTGAACTCATTTTTAGATAAAGCCGAATTAGAACGTAAAATTTTAACGTTCTCAGCCATATTTAGATATTTGTTTGTTTTATTTTTAATCTTGGCGCACTAAAAACTCAAAATATTATATTATCAATTTTTTTAACTAATTAGATTTTTTTATTAGTCTCTTGTAAAGTTATTGTCAATGTAAGTACATATATTTAATTTAAAAAAAAGATGCAAAAACAAACTTAAAATCGAAACACGTTTAAAACAACGTCATCGCAAATTAATAAAAATGTCAAAATAATACAAACTTAAACCACAAAAAAAGAAGTACTATAAAAAGAAAAGCTTGAAAAATACATTTGCACATTTACGCATGAGTCAACCTAATTTGTCAACACCACCACAACACCCCCACTTCACTCCACTCAACCCAACCCAACCTGAACCAACCCAACCACCTGCCTTCAAACAGCCCACGAAATGAATCGACACATGCAAAAGTTTAATTTTGGTTTATCAGTTTTATTCCATACTCATTGTTTGTAGTATAATAAACTTTTAATTTGCCCTGTATCTAGATTTTGTACATTTGCGTTTAACAATTAACTTTTGAATTAACGTTAGCTGCTGGCCCTTCAACAACTTGACATATTATACATATATACATGCATACATACATACATACACCTATCTAGTTGTAGTTATAACTTTTAGATACGAACATCTATTTGTAAAATATATATAAAAGATTTTTTCAAGTATTAGTTAGCGCTTTTCTCAAAAACCCAATACAAATTGAACAACATATACATTTATTAGCCAACCAATTAGTCTTAGCCAAGAATATAATGTAAGTGTCTTAGTTGCCATTTTACAAGCCGTTTTTTCTCGTAAATATTTAAACACACACATCCCAAACTACACATCTGTATAGCTGCTTATACTCTCTTCACATTACACACACAAATATATACATACAAACGTCTGCACTCGCATTCTCATAAGTTGCACTCAAATAAATAAAACATACACCAGCACACACACAAATATACTTTAAGGTAACAAACTACACATTAGGCTTAGCAAAAAAAAATTAAATATATTTCTTATTGTGTTTTTTGAATATATGGTTAAGACTTGACATAGCTTAGGTTATCAACATTATGTTTTGGATTTTGTTTTGTCAAACACAAACATAAATGTTGTCTTTTAAACTTGATGGATTTATTGTTATATGCATTGATATTCAACATAATACTGACGCACATTCCTGCTATGTATGCATTTTTTGATGTGTATTGATTGGCATCATTTAAAATTTAAATGGAATTCAACGACGAAGGCCAATCATAAAGTATTCTACCAGTTGTTAAAGCTAACAATTTGCAGAAACGATAGCAATTTAAGAGAAGCGTTTGCCAAAATATTTGTAAAAAGAAAATCAAATGAACTCAAATAACATATTTTAATTCGATACAAATTAAAGCTCAGAAATCAAATTAATTTCGATTGACTCAACGACCTCAAAGTATGCAAGAAAAACTACCTTTAATTGAGTATCTCAATTAATATAAGGGACTTGACAATTTAAGTCGACGGGAAGTCGAATGCTTTTACATGCATATATGTTTTCTTATTTTTGGGCTTATGCAATTGAAATTTAAGAAAATCAATTCACGATTGTGTTCACTTAAAAACAGCTCAGCTCTTTGTTTAAATCGATTCACTTAAGCACTGAAAAAGCTTTTGCATTTGCTGTTCTAAATGCATTTTATACTATCATCACTCTCTCTATTTTCCCCCCCAAAATCTTTTCCTCACTCTAAAGTACTTCACAACGTATACATGTACTACAATATACATTCAACTGTCATTTTTAGCTCAATTTGAATTTCTATCTGTATGTTTTGCAAGTGAACTTACATAAACAAAATGTACAATAATAAAAGCATTCTAACACAATTTTGTCATATCGTTGCAAAACATTCTAAAAAGACAACGCAACAATCAAGTAAAACTACACAAACAAAATAAATAAAAATGTTTATTACAACAAACAAATACAAGAACAATACCGATATTTTATCTTGCCTACAATTCTGACTCCAAATACAACCAATTCTTATGCAAATAATCTACTATTTCCATTTTACATTCAACAAATTGTAAAAACAAATCCAATTTTATTCAAAACTTTGCGCACTCTGCATAATCTTTGGCCAAACCTATAAATATAAAAAAATGTGACCGTATGCGAAAAACACGAACAAAAAAAAAAACAAATCGAAAATATTGAATAAATATTAGGAGTTGGCCACAAAACTCTCAAGAAGTTTCGATATGAAGGAAGAAGGCGGCACTTTGCTGGGCGATAAAGGTGTACGAAGGCATCAGGTGAGTGCTACAGTTAAATGTGTTATGAAAGCACACTAAATACCAGAAAAAATACCGAAAAATTTAATACTAAAATATATACTACTACTCGTCAGCAGAGAGAATGCCAACAAAAAATAAACTAACTACAAGAATGTTTGCGGTTTGACTTAAAAGCTTAGTTTAATCTCAGTTTTATTGCTCTGTCAGTAAATTTATCTTAAAACTTTCTTGAAGAAGCTCTTCAGAAACACAAAGAAATGCACAAAAAAAAAAAACACTATAAACAAATAGTAACCAAAAATTAATTACAATTTGGTCAACAATAATAAACAACAATCTCATGATCCATTTCCACACACAATATACTTGAACAAACCAGCTATATTTGTAAAAATTCATCAAATTGGCTTTACTCTATCAAAGTTTCATTTTGTTAGACCCCCCCGCCCCCTCCACCCAAACCACTCAACCACTAACACTGACAGCAACAACAACAGTAACATTATCTTTATACCGGATTTGTTGTACAAAGTTCTTAACCAAAACAACTTTGCTTTTTGCTTGCCGTTAAAAATAAACTACACGAAATCTACAAACTAGTATTTAACTTTTGATAAACACCATTCAAAACTTAATAGATAATTAACATTATTTACTTATACTTTATACATATATACCCAACAAAGTATTATTAAATTGTAGGCTATAAATTCAAATATCTTATGGTATGCATACAATCGAAACTAGTACACATTACTTTACTTTTAAATGAATTTACAATGTTCATCGTGTATGATTTGATTTGTCTTTTCATGATTCGTTTAGTCCATGCAGCGTCTGTCAGCTGAGCAGAACGGTGGTTCAACGACTGAACAAACACATGAACACAATCCAAACGTCGTACCTGATCATAGAGGCAACTTACACATTACAGTTAAGAAAACCAAACCAATTTTAGGTATTGCTATCGAAGGTGGTGCTAATACAAAACACCCGCTTCCTAGGATAATCAATATCCATGTAAGTACCTTATTACGATTGAATAATAATGTTATAGCTAAAGGTTTTTATTGAATTCCGTAGGAAAATGGTGCGGCATTCGAAGCAGGCGGCTTAGAAGTTGGGCAATTAATACTGGAGGTAGATGGAACTAAGGTCGAAGGTCTACATCATCAGGTAAACAAATCCATTCACAAATTATTTTAACAATACTTATCGTTTATTGCTATTCACATTTTAGGAGGTTGCCCGATTGATAGCCGAATGCTTTGCAAATCGTGAAAAGGCTGAAATAACCTTCTTAGTTGTCGAAGCAAAGAAATCAAATTTGGAACCGAAGCCAACTGCGTTAATATTTTTAGAAGCCTAACATTTGCTTGCCCTGCCGGCTAGTGACCCATTGGAACGACAAAAACTTGAGTTCCTCTATGAATGGGGCATCGATTTAACGGAGACGCCAAAACCAATGCCAACACCAATACCGCTGACAAAAGCTAAAAATCCACCGCCACTGCCTCATGAGCTGTATAGCAACAGTAGCAGCAGCAATAACAACAACAACAGCAACAGCAACAACATCAATGCCGATTATGGCAATACTGCGCTCAACAATCATCAACAACAACAGCAACATCATCATCAACAACAACAACAATCAACACAACAACAACAACAAACCAAACAACAACAGCATAATCCCAAAACACCCACCAACACAACACCAACAACACAAGATACAACTACAACAACAACAGCAACAACAACAAATACAACAACTACAACAAAACAACAAGCAACACAACAACAAACACCACAACAGCAAAGGCAACACTTGCAAAACACCAACACACCAACGAAAGCATCGCGCGAGGCGACACCAACACGTGAGCAACAGCAGCAGCCGCAGCAACATGCCACGCCAACGCGCGAACCCCAAACACCAACACGACAACAGCAATACCAACAACAACAACAACACCAACGGGAGCAACAATATCGCGATAGGCAGCATCAAATGCGCGAACAACGGGAGCAACGCGATCGTGAATACCAACACGAACACCAACAACATCCCCATGGGTATGCTCATGGACATGGACATGGACATGGGCATGGGCAACACCAACACACACATCACCACAATCGTGATCATCACGACCATTACGAACAGCAACACCAGGAACACCAGCACCACCATCATCATCATCAGCAGCAGCAATCATCGCATTATCAGCAGCAGCAGCAGCAACAACGCTACAACAGCAACAGCTACGAAAATCATAATAATTCCGTTTACCACTAAAAATCAAATGAAAATAAATTATAGCAAAAAAATAACAACGACAACTGCTACTAAATTGGAACAATTTTGGAACATTCTATCAAACGGCTTTCAACAGTTAACAGTTAAATTGTGCTAACAATTCCCAAAAACGCTAACACCTCGCTCTTTGCTCTTCTCCCCTCCTCCCCCCCTCTTTCTATTTATGCCTCTCGTGCACGCCTTTCTTCACCAAACGCATATTGCTATGACACAACAGTGACAAAATACCAAAACCCAAACAAAATTGGAAACTTTTGAGCAAAATGCTGCAAGCGAAACGCAATGTTCAATGTTGTTGCATGAGGTCTCGTTCTAAACTTCACACCCTGTTTACACATGTATCTGTTCTTTTTGTTGGTTGTAATCTGAGAGCTGCTCTATACAAAAAAAAAAAAAAAATTCAACAAAAAACTATCTAAAGACAATAGATTTTTTTAAATATTTGTGGATTTGATTTTTTGAGCACGTATAATCTTCCCCCATTACTTTAATTTATTGTTTAAAACTTTTTTTTTGTTTCAACTCATTTCTTGTTTTGAAAAATATCAACACATATTTATACACTGCCACACAAATTTAACCATTTACACAAAAAAAAAAATGATAAACAAATCTTAGAGCGGCTCTTCTATCACTACTGCCTACCCCATCTCTGTCAAATCCGATGCAAAACCTACCTGAATATCCTAAAAAGCTCGCCCAGCTTTAATAGGCAGCGATTACTTACTGAATTATTTGTTCACTTACTAGTACAATCCCAATGTAGTTACCGCAACTGAACTTAGGACTTTTAAAAATCTCATCACACGCTATGATGTGTTAAACTGTAAAACTGTAAACCATGTGTTATGTATTAACAAAATATGTTTATGATGAACACAAAACTTAGTCTAAATGGTTAGTCGTTAAACAAATGATTTAAACTAAAGCTAAACCAATACATATTTAATTTTACAAAATAACAAAAAGGTTAAAAAAAAAGAATTAAACACTATATAGACCCTCACTCCCCAAACCAACAAACAAATAAACAAAAATATGGCATACACTAAATTAAATAAGATGAAGAAACCAGAGCTTAAAAGTTATTAATTAAAAAACCCTTTAAACCGTAAGAAAAAAGCAAATTACGCAGAAGAAGTAGAGAAAAACAGCCACAGACACTGTAAAAAAAAACCAAGCGATTAAATAAAGAACAGCTTTTGTTATGCAAACACACAAACACACTCCCACACAGGCATTCACACACACATGCATATTGCTTGACTATATATGTACATGTAATTAGCAGCTACAGCAACAACATCAACAAACAAATATAAAGCCCACCTATGCAAATAATTTGTAAAAAAATAATCGTATAATACACGCATAAACACACACACAACACTGAAGCATACATACATACACACATGTGTAAAAATAAAATCCTTATACTTGAAATTAATCACTAGAACACTACACGTAAAGTTTAAACTACAAAACATTCCAAACACCAGCAGGCAAAGTGTCAATAAAGCGCTCCATATTAATACCACCCCAAATAATTGTATCAAAAACAGATACTTATCAGCAAACAAATAAATGGCGCAAAATTTTAAGAACTTAAAAAAATAAAGAAAAACTGTTATTAGTACAATTTAAACTGCACACTGCACTCTTTTTGAATGTTCGTTCAATGTTTTTAAAACAAAACGCAACAGCTGCAAAATTGTATTCCTATCTCACCAAAAAACAAAACCAAATTTCAAAACAAATGGTAAACGAATTATAAACAAAAACAAAAACAAAAAAAAATCTACAAAAAAAAGCTACGCTACTCTACCATTAAACAACTAGCAAATTAAATAACATTTACAAAAATATGCAGTAGAGAAAACGAACGCTTAAAAATTGAGGTTGATTGGCATTAAGTAAAGCAGTTAAAGAAAGAAAGTTAAAACGATGTTAAAAGCCGACAGGGCGCGATAACGAGCAACAAATACTTTATAAAGGCACGACTTAACAACTATTTGTGCAATAATTAAATATATATAATTCAACATTTATATATATATTCATTGTATGATATTAGAAAACAAAAAACAAATCTTTTTAAAATCGAAAAAAAATCGTAAATTTTTCGCTCTCTTTTTCTCTTTCTTCTCCTATATATCTCTCTCCCTCAGTCTAACACGCATTTAGAACCCAAAAACCATTTGGCAAATTTTCGATTTTGTTTGTTGTGTGTGCGCTTGTTTTTAAACAAAGAATTTGAAAATTATAAATCAGAACTCTGAACATTCTCAATGTCGTATCAGCGATCTTCTTCCCTTTTAAGTTAAGTGCTCTGAATGAATTGGATTTGTGTCTAACGTCATATTTATAATGAATTATGTTTTGTTTTTTTTTTATCATCAACAATTAACAAGTCAAAAAAAAATTCACAAACTGTCTGCTAAACAACTATATTTCTACGTTTTTCTCTAAGTGTATTACTGTGAATAAACAATTTTGAGAAAAACACAAAACAAAAAATGTTAAATGATATTGTAATTGTACTTTTGTTGACTATTATGTAATAACGCTTTGCTGTTTGTATATTAGTTATGTAAATTTTTAGCAACATTAATTACTTAAAAACAGAACAATTCAAGAACAACAAAAATCATGCGCATGCTGTTAGTTATTGTTAGTAAATCTATTATAAACAAATAACAAGAATAATATTTAAAAATTCAAAATTATACTACTACTTAACTTTGAATTGGTTAACAAAAACAAAAAATAAAATAAATAAACATTTAAAAATTTTTTGAAGCGTTTATGCGTGTTAAGCTGAATCAGATAGATAAATATACTATACTTACATATACATGTTTATATATATATTATATATTATATATATATATATATATATATATATACTATATGTAGAATTATAATTGGCACGCTTAAATGCGATTGTAAATTCGGACGAAAGGCTTACTTAATCTTAACGTAAACATAGCACTACATTAAATACCTAATTCATCACACGCTATATGATAAAAAAAAAATCACATTAAATATATAATAATAATTACAAAAAGGTACATATGTACATGCTATACATATAACGCATATAGAACATACTCGTATACTTACTACATACATACATATATATACATACTATATCTTACGTAACGACAATGAAAAGCAATTTGAAGCAAGCAACAATTTCAATTTCAGCAACATCAAGTTAAAGATTGAAAAATTAACACCAATTTGAAGCTACTTAAAATATAAAGCAAACAAACCAAAGGAAAAACAAAAACCAAACAACAAAAAGATTCAATGCTATTCTAAAGGGTAAAAGGCATTTATCTCATAACTAACAAAAAAAAGAAACCAGCTTATAAATACCATTCCAAAAACAAAAAAAACAAAACAAAAACCTAACATGTAATATCGTAACGAAAATAGCAATAGCGTATACTACCTAAATACTATGTACTAACTACTTAGTTGTAGTATTAGCCTCAGCAGATAAAAACATGTTGTATAAAAGATTGAGCTAGATAGCTTTTAAATGGGATAAAACAAGCGTAATAATGTTAAACATATATATATACACATAACATACATATATATATCTATATATATAATTCTAATTGAGATCAAACGCTGTAGATAAATGTGTACAAAAAAGGAATAATAAACAGATATTAACATGTTTCAAATGTACTCTCTATGAACAGAAAAGAAAAAAGTTTCTATATACCATATAAATATATATACAAATATATTATTTGAAAGGTCTCGCTCTTAAGTTCGTCGTCGTTTTCTTTATTAACTAACGTCATCTCTATCTTTTTTTGGGATACCCATAAAAGACCACAAAACACAACTACAACTACAAACAAATAAACTGTGCCACCTAGTACATAACAAGAAACAGTTATATATCTGCAATATATACTATATATATACACACATACGACTTGTAATATACAAACAAACATACACAGATACATATATAGACAACAAATCTCAACAATGCTCACTTTTATATTTTTATCATACATACTACTACTATATATACTAAATACAAATATATCAAGAACACCAAAAACCAGGCACCGTATGCAACCCTGAAAAAACTACAAACAAACAAATCTCAAAAAATCTCAAAAAAATATATAGTATGCATGCATTAAAATTGATGAGGCATATTTATATAAATTACAAAAAAAAATGTTTTACATGTTTACTAGAAATGGTTTGGAGTAATGAATAATAATTTCAGTTTCAAGTCGATGCTTTCTAGTGCAAAAATTGCTTCTGCTTCAAGTGTATACTTACTTAGTTTAATGCGAGACATAAACCTCTTTAAATGATTATTCAACTGTTTTGTTAAACCCTATGTTATATCAGATTAGTCATGAATTAGGCAAGTTATATAACGAGAACACCAGGCATAAACGCAAAAGATCGAGCTAAACTGCATAGTGCATAGTGTTAAAAGATTAATAAAATTAAAAATGAAGAAGAAATGTATTTCTGTTGTGTATATTGTAAAGAAACAAGACCTATTGAACAAAGCATAAAGTTAAACATTTAAAGCAAAATAAAATAAAAACAACTTATTGAGAATTAATTAAATATGTATTGTATTTATCAAAATTAAACAAAACAAAAAGCAAATAAAAGAATAACGCATTAGCATAGCAATGAAAATTTGAAATGATATATATTATAATATATGTATATGAAAAATGAAATGATTCAAGAAGCGCTGATTTATAATTATATATATATATATATATATATATATATATATATACATACATACATATATATATATATATATTATTAATTAAATTATTGCAAAAACAAGAGTAAACAAATGATATTGTCCTTGGTATTTACATATACATTAAACAAACAAAAAACAAAAATGAAAAATAAAAACAAAAACGTTTTTTTATAAACAAAAACCAGTTTCTTGCAGTGCACACGTGCAAGCAAGTAGTTTTAACTCGAGTTCTTAGCAGATTCCGGTTAAACTGCTTACTTTGCATACTTTGCCGTATATTGATTACGCTTTGCCTCACTAGTTGTTTTCAGTTTAGTCGAGCAACGCGTTCTAACAAGATTCGAGAGATGCCGCAGATTAATACAAAGTTATCGCCGCACGATCAACAGGTGCTGGAATCTATATTTAATCCTTTGGAGCTTTCTGGCATTGCTTCGCACAATCCTGATATTCCAGCTGAGGAGCAATTAAAGGATGTAGAGTCGGAGTCAGAGTTTCTGAAGGTTTCTATTGAACTCGAATTGCAGGCTGTGCGTTTGACGGAAAAGGGAGAATTTGATAAAGCCTTGCTGCAGTTTGATGAGGCATTAAAACTCACAGAGCGCGCATCCATTTTTAATAATCGGGCTCAGACACTACGATTGGCAAATCGTGATCAAGGTAAAGAATAGAGTATTTAAGCTTTAAGAAATTAATTCAATTTGCAATTGAATTAAAACAAACTGAATAATGATCAGATTGGAACCAGTTCCTGGACGTAACGTGTGCAAAGTTAAAATACAATTCCAAAATTATTAAATTTATATAATATTAATAGAAAATACTGACTCGGCTATTGATGCTGACATATATAAAAATATTTACAGTACTTTGTGGGGTCGGAGATGCCGTTTTCAGCCTTTTCTTAGGGCTGGTTTGAAATGAAAAAAAACTGGTTCCAGCTCAGTCGTTTTAGCTGAGACACGATCCACGAACCAATTACCGCTGTGTGTGTCAAGTTTTTGCACTGCTTGTCAAAAAAATCAAGCAGTGTATAACTTTTTACCAATCTTATTTTTATACGAGAATACTTTTTATATAAGAATACGGATTCTCCGACCCCTTAAAGTTACTTTGTTCTTAATCGGCATCAACAACCAATATAGCATCATCTTTTTATGATTTTTTTATGTAAAAATTGCATTAGAAAGTATTCAGTGTCAATGATATTGAGTTTTTTTTTAAAAATGCCAATGAAATGTGACAATGCTAAGCATTATTATTGATTATATTTAATTATTATTATTGATCGAAAACACAAAAAAAAAACTGAAAAAGGTTAATCTTTTATTTCTAAAGCAATTTCCTTCGTATTTTGAAAATGTTTCTTTGATTGCTGGAGACCGGCTTAGGCATTTAAGACCATCCGATTCCTTTCTTGTACTTCCAGATCTATTTACATTAGAATTTATTAAATCAAGAGTTCTTGAATATTATTTTATATTTCATTCAACACAGAAGCACTGAGTGATCTTCATTGCGCTTTGGAACTGGCAACTGAACAACAATTGCGCACCAAATGCCATGCCCACTGTCAACGCGGTGTGTTGCATAGAAAACTTGAAAATGTGAATGCAGCGCGTGCTGATTTTGAAGCTGCTGCTCAGCTTGGAAGTAAATTTGCCAAGGAACAGGTAAGTAAGACTTTCCTAATTAATAAGCACGTTAATATCTTGAATATCCATTTGTTAACAGTTGGTGGAAATAAATCCATTTGCGGCACTCTGTAATCAAATGTTGCGGCAGGCGTTCGATCAACTAAAATGAGAGCTGTGCTTTGATTTTGACTTGGACTGGGCGAATGCTCGTTAACATAAATAAAATTAAATTAAGTTCCAAGACGCGTCATTTAATGTGATAAGCAAAACACAGAGTCCAGGCAGAAGCAACCGCATTATATGTATATTGCAAGCTGCAAAGTCTATAGAAGCGAATTCGCATAAAAAGTGGCACGTGGAACGTAGCGGCAGCCACAACAGGAGTCGTGAAGAAAACACTCGGAGGCCAATACGAGCTCGAGCTTAAAAACAACGGCAACAAAAACGAAAACAGTTATTAAATGCAGCAGGCCAGCTAGCGGCTTGTCAGATTGCAGCAGGCTCTGTGGCTTGGTGGCAGAGACTCGGTAAGGCTTTAACTCTTTTGGCCTGTTGGCGACCGCAAGCTAAATTAAAATAAACGAAAGTGGTTTGCGCAGGATAACGAAAGACAGAGAGAGAGAGAAAGAGAGAGAGAGAAAGAGATAGAGATGAAGAGGTTTTTGAAGATTTCTGCTTGTGCGGTTTGTTGTGGCACGAGCAGTGTGTGGCACACTGCAGATACAGATCCTGTGCACTCTCCACATGTAAGCGCGCCAAGCTTAACAGTTAAGCGAATAACGATTTTAGCCCTGGCTCTGCCGCCTGCTGTTGTAAGCGGTCTTTGCATTGTTTTTTACTTTTTGATTGCTGCAACGATTGCGGTCAAAAGACGCGCGCGTCCTGGCCAAAGCAGCAGGTGCAGCTAACAAAACAAAATACAAGCAAAGATGCACACACATACATATGTGTATTATAAATAAAACAGACTAAGAAAAAGACTGCAAGCAAACAAGGATACTTGAATGCAAGTCAAGTGTAGTGTCGCAGTTATTTTTACTTTTTTTTCGGTACAAGTAGATGCGCGAGCTATCATCATCATCGTCCTTCTAGGCCCAGCTAGCACGAGGGTAAGCCTCGAGCAACCCTCTGCCAGCAAATTTTTGATTGATCTCATACAGTTGGAGATGACCTTACATATGCAATGAGTGCAGTTTTTGAAGGAAGTCGCTTGAGAGAGTGTAGGTAGTAACAAAAGCAACAGCATAAGATCCAGCGTATCCTGCGTCAGTTGTGCTGAAGCCACACCAAAAATAAAACGCCATATGTTTCACTTCAAGTCCAGGCAAAGCAGCGAAATTTTTAGCCTTACAGTTAAGACTGGCTCCACATCATTATCATTATCATTATCATCATCATGATCATCGTAATCATAATGACCAGTATCCCCAATTTTGTAGCGGAACTAAACATGCCCGGAACTGTAATTTGATCGAAAGAGCCCAAGCACACTGATAGACATTAGATACAATCTCTGAAGTGTTTAATTTTTTTTGTTTTCTTCCTGCCAAATTATAAGCCTGGCCTCGTCCTAGAATGAAAGATTCCAGCCATCCATCCACACTGGGTTATTCACCCTCAGCTCAACAGTTGCATTTTTAAACCTCTCTTTTCTCTCTCTCTCTCTCTCTCTAATTGTGTCCTTCTTTTGCTTGCGTCCCTTTGCTGCTCTTTTTTTTTTTGTTGGCATTGTGTACCTGGTTCGGGGCGCGTGCCTGCTGTCGTAGTTCAGAGAGGTCTCTGGACTCGATTCTAGTTTGGATCTGAAGCAACATATGACGCTGCCTTTGTGTCGGCTGACGTTTCGACATCTCGTTCTCTCTCTCTCTCTCTCGCTCAGTGTGGCCAGGTTTACTCTTCTTTTTTGTTCATGTTCATTGCAGAAACTGTAATTCAGGCTTGCTTATGCAAATATTTTGATCAGACCGTAGACAGTTCAAACGAAGCATCAATGAATTATGCCATAATTGAAGAAAACTTAAAAGCGTCAGCGATGAGATGTGTTATGTGGATGGTGTATAAGTAGGTAGAAATAGGTTTTATTTGACTTTGCTTTCAGATAAAAATTTAACTTGGATAAAAAAAGTCATGAGGATGAAGGTTTGCTAAATTCTCAGGAATTTACAAAAAAACAAATGGAAACTAAATATTTACCAATAATAAACAGTAAAAGACACATTTTTTCTTTTTGTAAGCAAAACATTAATTTTTGCTATTAACGCTGCTATTTCCTACTGAATTTCTTATTCATTTAAATAAATCCTAAGATATCCTGAAAGTCCCTTAAAGTAATAAGTCGATATGTTATGCTCTTTTAGAGCTACACTTTAGACTTAACAACACATTTTATTCAAAATGAACATTTTCATCTCATATGTTACACATTTCTTATTAATTTCAAACTGTTAAACTCTTTATATCACATAACTGTAGACTTTGGTCTTTTACAAACTAGAAATTCTAATTGCCATAGGTTGAAGCAGTTGTGCCATAAATCTCCCAGGTAGCAGTCACCGTCTAGTTTCATGTTCAAAGCAAGCACGCGTTGACATTTATGAATTGCTTGGCAATTTACACGACAGAACTCTGAGAGACACCCGCGCACGTGGAGAAAGAGTGAGTAAACTTCCTTCAGTGCTTTTGCTGTTGGTGTTGTTAATGTTGTTGCTGTTGGTGCTGTTAACTGGTCTGCAATTTACACCAACAAACAAAGCGCAGTCGAATGCGTCTGGCGCCGTTCTAGTCGTTCTAGTCATCATCGTTGTTTTTGTTGTCGGCATTTTGGGTCCACGTCGCTTGGCTCATGAATGGGCCGCTAAATCAAGCAATTATGAGAGCCTTTGTCGCAACTACCAAAACATATGCAAATTACGCTGACTAACAATTGTTATGAAGATGCGAGCAGAAAACCACAAGAAGTGGAAAAGATCGCTCTTCCAAAGTAAGGGGGTTGGGGGTCGATGAGGCAAAGTAGAGAAATCTGTTCAGCCCAATGAATTGATTTTCTATGGGCATCGCTGACACTGACTTACGCGACTTGAGGCACTAGTTTATCGCCCGCCCCAGAGCCAAAAGCGATTGAGACGACGACAGGCAGTGGCTACTGGTACTGAACAGTGAAACTGGCAGTGAGCACCTAGAGCATATGCAAAGCGACCGCCAAGTCAAAGCGAAGACGAAGACTCTGTGCTGTGCTGTGCTGTGCTGTGCTGTGATCGGGTCTCGTTTTGGTGCCGCAAAGCCACCGACGCTGCAGTCGCTGCGTAGAGCAGCACGCCACATTTCAATGATAAATGTTGAGAGAGGTACCCCAGGTACCAGGGTCTTTACTCTGGCTGTATAGTTGGTTTGTTCGGATAGCTGTAGCTGGATAGTCACTGCGATTGCTCTTTGGGCTGCGCTATATTGGGTAAATTGTTTTATTGCAGTTCAATTGTTGGGCCTGGCTTGCCCAAGCTTTTCGGTTGACAAGCGGCAGCAGAGCCCGCCTTGGAGGTCCCCCGCCAAAAACAGTACTCTTAGTTCAAGTCACATTTTCGTTCAGCCCCTTAACAGAGCATATTAATAGTTGTACAAACGTTATAACAAATTAAAATTAAATGCGATGAGAGAAAAGTTATATTCATAATATGTTTTGTACATATAACAATAAATCATCTTGCAGATGCAGTTTTGTCAAGATGTTAGTGTTCTTCGATCTATACGCTTTTATTTTGCGAAAATAAATGGATCGTTCTGTCTTACCGTTTGGTCTATGCATTAACAGCAGTGAATCCGATTTTAAGAATTTAAAAGTCATTCAAACAAAATGATTAAGAATTTAATTTATTTGTAACTTCGTAAGAGTATTTAAGCATCTGCAGTTGGCAATCTGTCCCTTTTCTTGTTTATATCTTTACATCTTGTTGTGCAGCGGGAAAGCTGGAAGGCTGGCTCTCTTATATGTCTAACCGTATGCGGAGATTATGGCATCATTTAGAGTCTTGTGAAAAGTTAATAAATGGCTTATCTGTTCGTTCGGGGCGACATGTGTTTGGCTTAATTGTGTCAGCGTGTGGGTTGCCCATTTGGAAAGTCAGCATCGAAGCCAACGGCAGTGGCAGCGGCAGTTGTTGAACTTTCGCACAGCCCAAAATGGTCAAAATACTTTTAACCAATTGCAATAACAATTGCAGCTTTGCAGTTGCAGTTGCAGTTAAAGTTTGCTGCTGCTGCTGCTACTGCTGCTAATTACGACAAACAGCCGTAGCGCTAGTTACAACTGTCAGAGATTTGTGCGGGCGAAAAAGCAAACCCAGGCTCTTTGCTCAGCTGCCCTGTTGGTTAAGTCGGTGCCTTATTTGTAGCAAATTGTTTGTGGCGCCAGCGTTACAGCGGAAAACAAATGCAGGCGCAGCCTAACAAGCACCCACAAATGCAACAACAACACATACAACATGCCCCATGCGTGGCTTTGGGGTCGAGTGAGAAGTTGGGGCCATTTGTAAGCTTGCCCCCAAAAAAGGTAACATTGGAATTCAATCTTAAAGCCATTTGCAATTAATATCAAATGAAATTGAAATAAATTTCAAGCGAAATGCGAAGCCACCTACCATCAAGCAGGCAACAGCAACAAAGCTCTGCGCTACCGTATTACCCTAAGAGCTTAACCACACAAACCTGAACCCGAACTCGAATCCAATTCTAATTCCGCTTCCTTTGCCTCTTGCTACAAGAGTCGCTGATTTTCATCATGCGTTGAGCCAGCAACAACAGCAACATAAAACAGAAGCTGCTTCTGGAGCAGCTTTCGCCTGCGCTCTTTGCTTTAATAGTGGTGGTGGTGGTGGTGGTCAGTGGGTAAGTTCAACCTTTTGGCTTTCAGCTAATCGCCATCGTACTATTCCCACTGCCATTCGCTCTCTATTGCTCTTTTTGTTTTTCGTCCACTCGCTCAACAATAATTTTATCAATTTTGTTTTATAATTGTGCGCAGCTGTAACGACAGACAGAGCATGAAAAGTGTGACCAATGCTAGACAATACGAACGACATTTGTATTTTGTGGGAGTATTTAAAAAATTTATATTTTACACCTAAAATTGTTTACAATACAATTATATAATAATCATAAAGTTTGTAGTAATATCATCGATGGAAAATCAAATTCATTACGTAACAGGAAAAATAAATAGTTCTAAAAATATGGCCAACATGTAAATTTGAAAGAATGGTAGAAACAAAAAAAAGTATAATGAATAAAATTAAAAAAAAAATTTATAAATCAGTAAAGATTAGGTAATCTGATATTTATTCTTAGTGCTTATTAACATTAATATAATAATAAATAAATAATTTAAATTGAGTTTCCCTACCTTCATATAAAGAACTAATTTCATATGTAAGCAACCAAAGTCCTTTAAGCCGAAGCTATTAAAATTTTGAAAAAGTATCTGGTCACACTGCTGTGTCGGTCCTACTCAGCTTGGGTCAACAGTGAACTACGCAGATTTCATTGTTTTCAGCTCGCCATCAGCAGCAGTAGCAGCAGGGACAGTAGCAAAAATAGCAGCAGCAGCAGCATGTAAATGTCCGTCTTGTTGTTTGGTGGGGCAGGCAAGCAGTGGGTAGCACCAGTGGCAGTGTCCGCCTGCACTGGAGGCTTGTTGCTGTTGTCTTAAATTAATACCAAATTGTCAACGTTTGCAAAATGCTGCAATGCTGCAATGCTGCACCAACGCCACATGATAAGACCCAAGACCAGCATCAACAAGCACAGAGCAAATAGCAACAACAGCAACAGAAAGAGCTAGACTAGGTCCAGGTTGGGTCTTGGGACTGGGGCTGGGGCTGGGACTACCGCTGCGCATGCGTTTTGGATCTATGTGAGTTTTTGGCTTTGGCTTTGTTTCGTTAGCTTTCGCTTGGCGGTCTGCTCGTTTTGGTCTCGCTTGGTCTAAGGTCTTCGATGGTCGTCAATTGATAGCCAGATTTGTGCAATTATCATTTTAATAATTGCCAACAATCTGCACGATATGAACCGACGCTAAAACATTGGCTGCAACTGCAGCAGTGACTGCAACACTGACAGTGACTGTTGCCAGGACCAGGACCCATTCAGCTTAGCTTTTTTCGGTATGTTTTGTTTGGGATCGTGCTCATAACCAGTAGCCAGAGCGCCTCTTAGTTAGCCTTACCGCATTTGTTAGCACAGCACAACCCAGCCCATCCCTGTCCATGGCACGGACATCTACATAATAAATTTATTACAGATTTCCGTCTGATTTGTTGTTAAGAATTTGTACATTGCCCAGAAGTCGAAAGGGGGCCAACTGCCAGCACCCACTGTGAGACAAATAGAATACACTTAAATGGTTGCCCACTTAAAAGATGACCGCAGATTGTGCGATAAATCAGTGAAGAACGCAGTGCGTAGGGCAGAAGCAGAATTCCTAGGATCGTATAGGCTTTAGTGTTAGGAAATTCCAAATGCTTGTTTTCCTTTATTTTTTTTTAAGGATAACAAAAATGTTATACCAACCTAATCTAAGAATATGAATTAAAAATTTTTAAAGAAGTTACCATAGATTTAATTAATATTCCCCATCTAAACAACTCTTAAGATAGCTTTAAGACCGGTTCTACAAATTAATCAACAAGAACACAGAGCGTTAGTCAGAACTACTGTTTAAGTGTTATTAAATATCGGTATGATTGATACATTAAATACATGGGGAGGCACTCATGAGTCATAACAAAGTGTACATCAAAATAATTGTTAGCTTTGACTAGTAATAAAAAAGTATTTGTTTTCGTTGTGCTTAAATCAAATGAAATTCATTTCACGTAACGGTTTTGTTTCGACTTGGCTCAAGTCAAAAAACTCACCTTCACCATGCCTGGTTAGAGCCAAGCAGGTAAGAGAGACTAACTTGCACACTGATAGCACACCAAAGCAAACCCGTTTACCTGACCAGGCAAAGAGGCGAGATTGTCAACGCCCATTGCGTTGAGCTGAACCAATCAGAAACGAGCTCGCTCCACGAGTCACGATTGCAGCCAAGTGTAAAGGCATTTAGTGAGGTGAAACAGAAGCCAACGCGGGATTTGTTTTTGTTTGGCAAAGAGGCAAATGCAGGGTCACAAAAAAGCAAACAAAGCTGAGGGTGCAATGTGGCGGGAATGTGGCGTACACATAAATAACACAAAGACGGACAGATAAAAATTAAAAAAAAAAAACAAAACAAAACAAAATAATAATAGAAACGCAGCAAATAGAAAATGGAAATTGTTTACGATTTACTCAGTTGCTAGTTGCTGTTTTTTTTTTACCTGTGCATATCAAACGATGATGAATGTGCACGCGTCTGGCATACGGTGAATCCGTTACAAAAAACCGTCAGGCGGTTGCGGCTACCGCTAACCCTCTATGTGAGATCCCCGTATAGCTGCAGGGTACACTCTCTCTTTTCGATTGAGGCACGCTTTTCAGCGCGCTCTGGTGCGCAACGAGGGAGATCAACCAGCCAACCAGCCAACCAACCAACTACCACCAGCCCTCATCGTAGTAGTTATAATGAATGACTATCGGGGCTGATATATAGTGTATAGCTGTAGTATAAACCCTATTGGGTTTTATGCATTTCTGTCTATGGCATGCTTGGTTAGAGCTATTGTGGCTTGTGGCACGCTCGTGTCTTGGAATTTCTTACGGGGTGTCAACCAGCTCTCCCTACCAACTGACTGATGTAATGGCATGCACATGTCCTTTAATATCATGCAAAAGGCGTTCGGTAAAGGAAATTGCGCCAAAGGAAAAGAAGGAACACAGAAGAGGATCGTTAAATATGTATATACGAATGACAGTCGCCAGAAGTGTACCCGCGTTTTCTTTTTCTTGTCAGGCGTAGCCTAGACAGGTGTGGGCCACAGCAACAATAACTTGAAATTACTTAGCACAAGAGGCGACCAAGCGAGCAAAGATGAATTCAGGAAGCGAACAACTGAGAGCAAACGTTGATATTATTCTCATGTGAAAATGTGCAACTGTAGGCCCTGGAAGTCTAGCAAGAAGCAGGTGATACGACTATGATTTTTAATTGCAGCTAAGAATTTAAATTACAAATTGCTTTGTCAAACAACTATTTTATATCTTTTATAGCTGATCATGCATTAATCCTCAATTAATCTTTGATAGTTCAATAAGTCCAAATATATAAATATTCATTTGGGGAAGAATCGCATAGTAAATCGTAAAAAAAATTAAAAAAAAAATAATTTTCTTTCAGTTAGAATTTATAAGATCCTAACTTTCATTTAGGGAATTAATATGCTTTTGGCTCAAATGAATTTTTATATTATAAAAATTTGTTCTTTAAGGTAAAACTAGCTTTAACTTTGACTTATTCATATATCTTTTCGCAATTAATAAAAAACATATTAACCTATAGTTGTACTACCTTACTTAAGCGAAGAGTCACACATTAAATTTCAGAAATATTTCCCATTAGCAGCAACCGTTTTATGCATCTTCTGAAAACTAACAAGTTTTGAGATGTTCTTTGCAAATTCAAAGATAAAAGTATAGATCTTTATGGTATTTGTAGCAGTTAACGCATTGATAAAAACCGGAGAGCAATTGAATGTTTAAATCTACTTATATTTACTTGTAATATTTGTTAATGCGATAATTTCATATAACAAGCAGAAAATCGCTTACCCTCTAAGATCACTCAGATCATTTACTGTTTGTCTTATTCTCACTCCCTCGTTGCAATGCAAACATCCTTTAGCCGATTGGTTGCTACACTCCTGTATGCACATGCCTGCAAATGAGCTGAGTCACAAGCCCAATCCCTGAGCTGGCAAACAGTTGGTGTCAGTTAAGCCAGCAACAGCAACAGCAGCAGCAGCAACAACTGTAACAGTTACAATACAAAAAGAACAGCGGGATGAAGGCAACAACAGCAACAAAAACAAACGCCCGCCAAACTTTAACTGCATACCAATTAGTTGAGAAACGCGTGCTGCCAACAACAACAACAACAAAAACAACAGCAACAACATAAGCTGCGCACGATCAAAGCAACTGATAGATGATACAGAAGAAACATGAGGCAGAGAGGGCTCTGGCGCTGGCTGCGTAACTGTGTGTCTTGACCCTTACAACATGCAGGACAACAACAATAACAACGGCCGCCAACTGCTGCCAAAGGTGAAAAACCAGAGTTGGCAACATACATACACAGAAAGAGACACACAGAAAAAAAGGGCTCAAGAGCCACCACTAAAGTCAACATTCAAGGCACCAATACGAATACAATGAGGGTTCGTTTTGATTCGGCTCAAGCACACACACACTGAGCCTCGATTTTCGGGCCAAGTCGTTTTCGTTGTCGATGTTTTTGTTAGTGTTGGTAGTAGTTACTTTTTGGCTGGCACTCGCTTCACCGTTGGCTCAATTTAGAACCGCACAATCGGCCAAAGATTCAGTCAGGTGCGAAGCACCGAGCGATACAGACGTGTTCGTCTCTTAACAGTGAGCCCAGTTTCAGTTGTTAAAGATCTGTTACCAAAAAACAACTAAGAAATTTAAACAGAAATATTAAGAGATCAATTTGAAAGAAAGTTCAAATCAAATATATCTTTTACCGAAGTGGAAGAGTTTTCTCGTCCGTTTGTGTAGTGTTATTTAAAGCCTATGAAAACGAATTTAAAACGTACTAAACTGTTTGGCCCGTTAGCCAAGTGAAATAAAGTGCATTTAGACCAAAGTTTAGCGCCAAGGGTTCAAGGCCAAAATGAATCATTTGTCACCGCCACCATCGCCGCACTCGCAGCCAAGTCCAGCCGGCTATGCGGGTCCATCATTGGACAAGCAATGGATGCAGCGAGCTTCGGCTTTTAATACTGTGATAGCCGCTCAAAAATTGAACAATCGAGGTGAGTTAAAAAAGAGTGTTTCTTAGGGAAAGAGGAATCGGAAAAAATCTTTGAAATGTATTTTCTTTTGATAAACTTTTAAAGGGCTTTGCGTTTTTTTCAAACAAAATCATTCATCCTCAATGATAAACTCATTCTTAACAAGCAAAATCAGTTTGATATGGTAAAATATGATTGAAATATAAGAAACATAAAAATAGCTCAAATATTAACTCTTACTTTGATTCACTGTGAAAATTGAAGCACAGTGTGTTTAAAATATTCAAACAAATTTACACGATCAGTTTTTAAGTAATCCACGACATCTTTTGTCTCACTTTTGATACCCTTCATAGATCTGCCCTTTCTTTACAATCCACTGCTCTACTCGAGTGCTCTGCTCTGGCCACAATTTTTGCTCTCCTCGGCCTCTGCATTGGGCACACCTCTAACACCCATGACGCCCAAATCGCCTGCCTCGATTGTGTTAAATCAAAAGGATCGCGACTATGCGCTGACACCCGAAAAGGAACAGGAGCAACAGCATAGAAAGCAAATGTTGGTGATGCAGCAGGAGGAGGAAATGCCATTGAATCTCAGCACCAAACAGCGAGCTCGAACTGATTCGGATCAGGATCATGATCATGACCATAATAGTAGTAGCAGCAGCAATGGCAGTTTGAGTGCAGGCAGCCTGAGTGATGCTGAACAACCGTTGCATTTGAGTAAGCTCAGCAATGCGACGCCTCCGCCACTGAGAGCAGTCAACCTGAAGACAGTTAACTCGACGCCACAGCAGCGTCGATCCCAGGGAAATATAATTTGGTCACCAGCTTCAATGTGCGAAAGAGCGTCTCGGCGTGAAGTAGAAACTGCTGGCTCAGCGGAAGAGTACGATGAACATCATGTGGATCCCATAGTGCGTAAATTTAAATACGAACGCCGTTCGGCAGCCTCAGTATCCTCCCAGCAATCGCCGCTTTCTTCGCTGGTGTCCCCGCAGACAAATGTTGCACAGGATCTGGACTTAGATACGGCACAGCAGCAGCTGTATGCGCATCGTAGTGCCTTCATGGCCGGTCTAACTGGCAATAATCTGGAATTGCTTACACAGCACTTGAAGACGCAACAGCAACAACAACAGCAGCAGCAGGTTAAAGCCGAGGCTGGTGGCGAACAGGACAGTAACCGTTCGGCAGCAGCTCTTATGGGTCTTGTGGCAGCCGCCGAGTTTGGTTATATGCGTAATCAACACCAGCAACAGCAACACACGACCCAGCAACAGCTACAACAGCAGCAGCAACAACAGTTGCATCTACAGCAACAGCAGCAGCAACATCCTGATTCAACGGCCACAGATGTTGCGCGTCGTTCGTCCTCCTCATCATCGTATCAAGGCGAGTGTGAGGAGAAGCGCAGTGGAAGAAATTTTCAGGTAAGCAGACGGGAAGTTCACTTTTTTTCTTTTCTCTCTCTTTTTTTATTGGATTTATTCAACTCAAGAATCAAAGTGGAAACCAAAAACTAGTAACGGAAGTGCAAGCGGTAGTAAGATGATTTTTTTGTCTAAGGATGAGTAAAAGGTATCATGACACGAAAATATTTTTATAAAGTATAATGATTGAAGTTTTAAGTATGTGTCATAAATCTTAAAGGACCCAAATCTAGTCGAAATCTTTTGTTTGTCATAGTTTTGTCCTTGTCTTTAATGACTCTATCACGTGACAAAGGACAGAGGAAAGTTCTTCTTTCAATCCTTCACTAGAAAACCCCTCTAAATAATGTCCAGTAAAATCCACATAAATTGCATAAGCCTCCACAAATACATATCAAACATTGCGTGTCAGCCCACTTACAAGTATTCCCCCGTGTTAATTGTTTCATATTTTGAAGGTCCGGTCGCGTTTTAATTGCTCATTGCTATCGATAGACAAAGCAACCATACCAACCCAGGCTGCCGATGCCCACCCATTTCAATTTGGAAAAGTGGCACAGCATTTACAAATATATAGAATGTAATAAAGAACAAACTGAACACTTTCATGGAAATTCAATTAGGCACAATCGAAATCACGCAATTAGTTAATCAAATAGTTTTTGATTATTTTGGCATGGTGTTTCCAGAAAGGGTTCTTCCACCCGGAGATTTGTGTACAAATTACGCTCAATAGTTTTTTCTTTGGTCACAATCATAATTGTCGTTATGTTTAAGGCCTCTTAAGCATATTGATATACATATTTTTTGCCACATTAGGCACAAGGGGCACACGACCACGACTGACACACGAGCCCAAAGGGCAAAGAGAGGGAGGGTCATGGCCATGCTCTGACTACCCCCGCTGTCAGTTTATGTATTTATCAAAGGCACTTCAACACTCGCGACACCCAGCTTTGTTTTCTTATATTACTTTTTTCACACATTTCTGGCCAGGTCTGGACTCAAGCGAAATGTGATAGCCATGAAGGGTTTCTGAACTGCGCAGACATATGGTCAAAACAGTTGCTCAAGTCCTTGACGCAGGCGCAGCATATTGAATTCTTTTTCTTTGCTTGGTACAATTTTTTTTTTCAAATTTCTTTGTAAGTCTTTACATCTGTTGTTTAAACATGGATATGGACATAAGGAGTGTAAGCGCTGTGCCCACCCGGAGTCTGAGTTTTTTAGACTGAGTCACGTTGGGGTTTCTACGCGAGAGAGCGCGTTTTGCCAACTTCCGTTTTGGGGCCGAGTTGAGCTAATTGACATTATGGCTCAGACTGGCTATAACAATGGGACAACTAATTGGGGCTCAGACTAGGCACGGATACATAACGCTACAAATGCGAACCACAAATAGAAAATCCCAAAAACCGAAGAATAAGAAAAACAATACAATAAAGAAATTGTCGCTTTTTTTTGCTTTTGTTTTTAAGCAACGCACTTGTGTCAATCGACAGTAAGATCAGGCTTTCAAAAGGTTTTTCTCAGTTTTTTTTTTTTTTTTAACAAATGTCACACACGTAGCATTGGATTGCTTGGCCCGTTTAGCTAGTTGGTAATGGGATTGAGTTGTGTCAATACAGGAGCGACAATGTTTCAATGCTTGCTTGCATGCATGTTGCAGCAACACAAACTGTTCAAACATATTTAATCTTAATGCGAAGATGTTACGGGCAAGACGGTTTTTCAATACCCAAGTCCCCCCATATACACTCAGTTCTCGGTATCCAATGCCCCCACAGCTGTGTTTGGCCTACAAATAATATATATAAGCTAGACATTATGTGGAGAAATGTATTTCACTTGAGATTTAACATTGAGTTAAGCAGCTATTTGAATAGCTGTTTCTTAAAAATAAACGCAATAATATTGTTTTAAACTCATATGGATCATGTCGCCATATTTGTTGGTGCTCTTTCTCTGTCTGGGTTTTACCCTATATTTATCTTCGCCTGTCTGCCAAATATTTGCACACTCACAAATCTAGTTTAATTCATAAGTATCTGGCACAAACACACAATATTTTGTTGTTTGAGATTTTTTATTTGCCGCCCAATTTCGATGCATTGTCTTAGTTTCATTTTTTGGTTTCAGGCTGAACAAATAAGTCATTTTTTAAAAATTATTTTTTGACTCTTTCTCGTGCACAAATAAACACATTAACAATATAACATGTTCCAATTCGTATCTCTTTCCTTCAGTGTAAACAGTGCGGCAAGTCATTTAAGCGCTCCTCAACACTATCCACACATCTGCTCATACACAGCGATACTCGGCCATATCCCTGCCAGTATTGTGGCAAACGATTCCATCAGAAGTCCGATATGAAGAAGCACACCTACATACATACGGGTAAGTTGAACGATCTCTCTTCCCCCGCTCAGTTAGTGTATATGACATTAGCATATTTGATAAGAGAAGTTCTAGTCTGAACTGAATTGGCACAGTTGACAGTTGACCCACATGAAATTGACTTTTAACGTGTGCTGCAAGTTGGCAAATGCCACAAACTATTCAAATAAATAGATAAATAATTAATGAAAGCTATATAAATTATGACTGTATAAACAAATATAATTGTGTTTAGAAGTTGCGAAGATTGAGTCAGGTATTGAAAAAGAAGAAGTTTCACTCCTTCTCTTTAAGTTATTTTCCACAAATAGTGTTTTGTTTTCACAAGTTAACGGGCGTCAATTGCCAGTTCGCATGTCACCCTCAAGTGATTTTGAGCCACCCTTAATAATGTATTCTGCGGCTATTATTAAAATCAGCGACGCGTCGCTTACGATATTTATCAGCTTTCAATTTGTCTAATTGCTCTAAAAAATTAGTGCCGACATGTAATCGTACAATTAATAAACTCTGTGTTTCTTGCATTATAGTAATTGTTTTATTGATTTCTTTTGTCGTTTTGCAGGTGAAAAGCCGCACAAATGCACCGTCTGCCTGAAGGCATTCAGCCAGAGCTCCAATCTGATCACGCACATGCGCAAACACACGGGATACAAGCCCTTTGGTTGTGGACTCTGTGATCAGTCGTTCCAGCGTAAGGTTGATCTGCGGCGTCACCGCGAGAGTCGTCACGAGGAGGCAGTTGCGCCATTGACGCCGCCAGCTATCAAAATGGAAGTCAGCAGCAGCTGTCTCTAATGGATAAGTTGAAGACATTCTGTAGATAACCACATCATCTCCCACATCAGTTGAAAGAGACACACTAGACCCAGTAGGATTAGCCGAAAATCGAAACCAGTTAACAAGTTGGTCGTCTAAGTCGTCGCTATAAAGCCAAAGTTTGTATTGTTTAGGCATCCAATATATACAACATATACGTATTGTTAAGAGAGGCGCACTAGTTGTTTTTGCTAAGATTCAAATATTACAATTTTCAATTTTAGTTCTAAGATTTGTATATAGCAAAATACACAAGACTTTTCTAATATGTAGATCAAAACATAAGTTAACGATCTAAACATTAAATTAGGTAAATATAATTAAGATCTAAGCTTATATTATTTATTGAATAGTTAATGTTTTTTATTAATCTTTTGCATTTGTTTTATTCAAAAATACCAAATCTAATAAATTCGCCTAGTAAAAAGCAAAGAAAACGCAGCTAAAAGTACCAAAGACTACAACAACAACAAGAATAAAAACACTTGGCAAAAAAAAGCGTAATTTCAACAACAACTTTCCAAATTATTTGTGTGTATCATTGTTTTTATAAACTTAATATTTATATTTATAACAATTATTTAAGCCTTACTAAAAATGTTCATTATTTATACTTTACTCCTATACATTAGTTTATTAGTTTTATAACTTTTTTATTATTTATAAACAAAAAAACATTTCTTTGTAGTTAATTATGTTAAGTTGTATTTTCACGGCAAAAATAAAGTTAAAAGCTTAAAGAAAATTACGCATTTTATATATTGGAACTTTAAGTCAAAGATTGCTTACCAATCAACCACATTTGCTTAACCGATAATTTGCTCAAGCAGATCCCTTGGATTCCTCTGATCTTTATCTGAGTTTTAGTTGAGATTCAATTGACCTGCTGCAGGCTTATCAATTCTATAACTTTAAATATTTAGAATGTTCGGTGAATACGCTACTGACAAAATTCTTTTAAGGTCTTCTAAAAATTTCTTTAGACTATAGTGTTTTTCTGTGGGCATTTTTGACTACAAAATTTGGCTTACGTATATAATATATAAATAGTTCGAATTATTCCATTTATTATCCGTGCATTTATATTCTGTCACGGACGTTTCCTATTTAACTTATTTTTTTCTTTCTTCAACTGAATATCTTTGATAGTTGCTTTAAATTATCTATCAATCCTATATTTACCATCAAGGACGTTCCTTATTTAACCCTTTGTTTCAAAATCTTAGCATATGACAGTACATTTTGTTACAAATTGTGCGACAATTGGACAACCCGAAAACCTGATTTTATAGTTAAATTTTTGCACGTACCCAATTGAAGGTACACCGAGCCATCCTCTTGGTAACAGGGGACTAGGGACTTGGAAATGCTCCGGTTTCGGGTGCCGCGGCGATCTTTGATCTTCGCTCATTGCAGAATGCTAGAAATGCGCTTTGTAAAATGCCGCGTTACAAGCAGCCATTCCGTTGGATAGGAAGAGGAGGAGGGGAAGGGGAATACTGGTACGTCAAAACGCCAATAAGTGTTCGAAGTTCGAGCTAATTGCGCCCGAGAGTTGAGAGTGAGAAAGACAAGTAGTCCGATCGCGATCGGGAGCGATCATCGACGATTGTTGATCGCAATTTGTGCTAACCGAATGTCAATGCGTTTTTCGGCACTTTAAAACGCCCGAAATGAAGTTTGGCAGTTTACAAATCACCGACTTTTCGGGTTGTGCGCTCATTATCGCCATTCATCGATGTGGCTGTGCAAACAAAATCAGCGAACAATCATTTGGAAAGGATTTCACTTTGAGTCGCTGTGTTTGCCACTTGTGTGCTGCTCTTGTGCCTGTCGTGGTATGCAACAAATTGATCGAAATTGACAAAATATTGGGCAAAAAAAAAATGAGAACATACACACGTACATACATACGGCGACGATCGGAAATATGCAGTTCAATTGCATTGGCGGCTGCAAAGCAATTCAGTTCAAGGACCTTGGGCAAGTGCCGACAAAGCGATAAATTGTTTATCGAGCAGTCCAAGAAGAAGAGGAATGAGGCACTCTTTTCTATGCATGTGGCACGCATTAAGTATTGCCCAATGTTAATAATGAATAAAGGTTACAGGTTAAAAGAGAGAAGTGAAGCGATCATATGTTTTGGATATAGTATACATATCAATTTAAAAAATCTTAGAAAAATAATTTTAATAACAAAAACCTTAATTACACAAAATTGCATTATCTATAAGATAAGAACTTTGATATTTGCTGTTTTTTATGCCATTATACTATAATTGTATGTTATAAATTTGCTCAGCTTTCGCATAATGGAAAACATTCAAAAATTCGATAAGCGCGGACTATTCTTTGTTGCAGCTTATCCAAATAAAAGACACAGATATTCAGATAAATTCTACAAGCCGGTGTCTATCTTTAAGTTAGAGAGTGCTACCTAAAGGGGAAAGAATGTGGCTAACATATGGTGGCTCTAGGTTTATTAACCCCTAAGCAGCAGCTAACACCTGAGCCCACATAATTTGTCATACCATTTGAATTTGTACAGCATTCGAAAACAAATAAACGACAAGCCCCCATAGAAAAAATAGACAACAGTTGAACAAAAGCTGAGTTCAGCTGCAACCCCAAACTATAACTATAATACAAAAGGGAAGAAATGAAACTCAAGTTAAAATTAAGAGGAAATAATCTTAGAAGTGACTTGAAAATAGCGTAGACAAAGTCTAAGAGCCTTAGAGCCAAGGAGCCCGCAACATATATCCGTTTTCCGGCTACCACTTGCCCCGAGAGCCAAAAGGCCTGCCCGGGCAGGTGACTTTGACTTTGGCTATTAATAAAAATAATAGTTGCGGCTAAAAGGTGAAGCGGTCGAGCGAGGATCTGAATTGAACGAGCTGCATACATATATAAACATACAGATATGTAGGTATGTACGTGGAGGCCATCACATGGAAAAAAAAGATGTCTTAGGTCAGGACTTGGACTGCTTTGAGGCTGCTGCAGGTGAACCTAAGCGAGGGCACAATTAAAACGCTGACGAGGGCTGTGGCTGTGGTAGTGGCTGTGGCAAAAGGCACCTGTAGCAGCAACGAACCAACATTGAGCATTGCTCAATGCAGCAGTAACCGGGAGGAAGAAGCAAAAGGCAATGTTACATTGAGCGCGGCGGCTTGGCTCATTTATGTTTATGTCCTTTCGTTGTAAGCAAGCGCTGATTCCGATTCCATTTTTGAGCCGCACAAGTGGCACGGCAGCACCTGCTGAATCCTGAATGCTGAAACTTCTGGAACCTGTCGTTGCCATCGTTGTCTCTTCGTCCTGGCTCAATAATTGTGCGCAACATACGACGACGCGTGCTCAAAGCCGGTTTTATGGCAAAAACATATGCCATTCGGCTCCCAGTCGCAGGCAAATTACAACAGCCCTGCAACACTACATGACTGCACCACACAGCAGCAGCAATGCGACCGACCGGTCGATCCAATTGGCATGGGCCACACGCCACCGTGCCACCGTGCCACTGAGACAGCAGCAGCCAACAGCAGTCATAAAAATCTCACAGGCAACCACAAAACAGCAAGATATCGACAGAGATCTGACTGCAATCTACGTCTAATCTAGGCTTATGCACCTTGAGGGAGTGTGCCGCAAGCTGACGCTTGCCAAAAACCAAAAACATAAGTAAAAACAATAATAACAAGAAAGAACAGCTTGGTTAGGCACATCGAAGATTAAATACCCTCACGAATAAGTTTCGCAGGCTTAAATGTTTTTGACTTACATTAAAACTATAAAAAAAACAAGATATAGATCATGAAAAATTATAATTAAAACACACATTTGCGGACTTCTATTGCTATTTTTTATATAGCTAACATATTTCTATAAGTCAAAAAAATTTTAGTTTAAAATAAGTAAATATAAATCTTTGTAGAGTAAACATAAACTTTTCTAAATATAATTTTTTTATTTAAAAAGCAGTCAGTGGTAGCTATATCATACAGATTTCCAAAAGACATAATCGCAGTAATTGTGGTAATTATTCAACAAAATAGTTTTAACTTTAAAGCCATGATAAGTTTGACTCACCTTGTTATGCGCAAAAAGTCAATCTTTCCTAAAGGATTTAAGATGTTCCATCGAACTGTAACACATTTGACAATATAACTGTAATACCCCTTGCAAGTGTAGTTTTAAACCAAAGGAAGGTGCATACGATCAGCAAAACCAACAACAGCAACAAAAACAGAAGCAACAACAAAAAGTGCTGTAAGTGCGCCTGCACCTGTCACGCTCATCGATCGATATTACAAGCGAAGGCGACTTTAGGCCTGCACAAATGACCCAATTTCCATGAGTCTGAACCTGTGCAGTTGTCTGAGCCTGAGCCTGAGCCTGTGTCTCAGCTTGTGCCCCTGCCTGAGGACTCTGCTCTCATTTAATTCTTTTGAGCGTCGTTTTAATGCGTTTGTCTTCTTGGTTTAAATTGATAAGTTATGATAACAGCAATATCTATTATCACCTGCAGGATGAGTTAGGGAATTTTGAAATTTATGTTGAATTGATTGTTAGAGATTGACTTGAAGAGCTGGAATCAATTCGATGGCAGCTGTATGTTGCACATGTTGTAATAAAAAAAAGGCCACTTTTCTTGTTTGGTAATCCAATTTATGAGTGCATTATATGTATAATAATGATACTGATTTTATGCCATGACAAGTTATTGATTGAGTTGAGATTTTTGTTGCTGTAAAATTTAATAAAGACACGGCAAACTGAATTTAGTATGCATTGGGGAAATGCAATAAGAAACAGTTAACCAAGTTCGCTGGCCAAATCAGAAGCCAGAAGAATGCCAAGTAGTCACCACAAGTATATTGTTGTTGCCGTCTCATAGTCTTCCAAGTCAGCCAGTCAGCCAGCCATTTAGAGATTAGCCCTACCTTACTTTGGAAAATCTTAAGCTCATTCGATTTGAATGCAAAGCATTGAGAAAGCATAGGAAAACAATGACAAATCCAAGTCAAATATGCCAGCAACCCCTAAAGGTGATGAATAACACAGAGAAAAAGAGAAAGAGAAAGAGTGAGAGAGAAGGTGTCAGGTAAGGTAAGAAAGCACGAGTCAAGTGCCAGGCATACAGTAAGACAGAGCAGATTGTGAAATCTATTTAAACAGCTTAATTGGCAACAACAGCAACATTAGCCAACAGGCAGACAATGGGCCAATCAGCAGCTTAGGTAGGGTGCAAAAACTCAAAGGAAAACGAAACCGAAACGCAACAAAAAAAAGCCAAAGCACAAGCAGCAATTAAAATGACAAAATCTAAACACACAAAATGGTACGGATTTTGCCATGTGCCACTGTCAAAAGGTGCAAGCCAATAAGAAGACCCAAGAGTGCCGCGAGGGAAGTAGAGAAAGAAGACTCAGAAACATAACATAAAAAACGAAAACGAAACGAATAAACCTGAGCTCAAGGTGTTTTTTCTTTGGTTTATGCACAAATCAATGTGCATGGCCTAAACACAGATTATAGACAGATTTGGAGGCAACAGACGGCTCAACAAAAGGACAACAAATTGCGGCAGAAGATGCACACACAAAACAGATGAGAACAACAACAAGGACTCTCGACTCTTGGCATCAGCAGCCCCGCAAGTCATTATAAGAATTTAAGCGCACCTTTTCATTTTTGTCTGCGGATCGAGAATCGAGCGACAGGTGCGCAACGCATGCGCGCCGAGAAGCCGAGAGAGAGAGATAAGCAGAAGTCACCGAGGCTGAGCATAGCGGTAGATGATGGGCAACCCGATGCATCGCATTCATTTCGGTTAGGTAAATGGTAAAGTAAATGCTGTAGAATGTTCGAATGGTAGATGAAGTAGAGGTCGATTTAGCTGCTGCTGCCGCTGCTGCTGCTGCTGTGCCAGATTCGACTTTGCGAGCTTCGTGTTCGTTCGTAGGGCAAATTAATTCCTTGCCATATTTTATAATTCAACAGATGACACGAGCCAACAAAAGCCCCCAAGGAGTTTGAGCACCAACAGCAGCAAAAGCTTAGCAAAGAGGGTGCTCGGGTCTTATGTACCGCTTATTGCGGCTCGTTTGTGGCAAATGCCAGCGATCAGGATCTCTCTACTCCTGCAGCACATCCAACTTGCAGTCCAACTTGACCCTGCTTCTCCAATATTCCAAAATATAGTGTATGCCAATTTTCGTTTTTGCTTCAGCTTGCGGTTCGTTGCCAAAGGGCTGGCACATTAGTTTATTTATTTGAAAATGCCAGAGGTTTTTTTTATCATTTTTGCATTTGAAACACACAAAAAACAAAACGAAATAACAGTTTGTTGAACCTGCTGAGATGACAATGACCTTTTTCTATGCGATACTCTGACCAAAAAGGGGTTCTTCTGTTGGTTCGTCACCCTATAACTGCGTTTTGGCAAACTACAGTTAGAGTCGGAACGAAGAACTCTAAGTCACCGAACTCTACAGGTGGAAATTGTACGCTTGTCACACTAATTTTATAAGAGTCAATTTTTGTGGGTCTGTTGATTGTTTTGGGTTTGTTGTTGTTTGTTGATATCCTTGGTACCGTTGCACTTTCACAGTTGCACTCCTGTCACTTTGCGTTTGTGTTCACATTTGCAAATTTGCTCGTTTGTTTAATCCGCTGTCATGTCCTGAGTTGTGTTTTAGGTCTGTCTCTCTCTCTCTCTTTCTCACTATTCGATGTGTGTTTCAGTTTCGGTGTCTTCAAAACTACAACGTTTTGTGCCTTAATATCAAGCGCATAATAAGCTGATAAACAAAGCGACAAGTTATTCACAAAGGCAATGAACTTCTACTACAGGATCATTAGAGATGACGAGTCGTGGTGTCCTTTACTTCTTCAGGCAGTTAGTTTGAAGTTGAATGAACTACTACCAAAGTTCGATCACTTGCAAGTAGGCAATTACTATCCGAAGAAATGGTTGACAACGCTGGTCATTGTCCTTGAACAGAAATTAATGTATGTTTTTAATAAATATATAGATCCCTTGTGAAATATTAAAGATAAGATTACTGTTTATAATTTATGGGTTAAGGTAACTAGAGTTTAAATCATTCGTAATTGTTGTTGTTAACGTTAACTAACTTGCTTATAATCTCGCATACGATAGATTGTAGACAAATTCAATTTTATTTTAACTTTTTATTGATGCATATTGTAGAGGCTAAATAGCTAATAATCAGATTGATGTGTTTTTTGGCTAAAATCAAGCACTGCAATAAGTTAAGTTTAATAAATACCTATCCTATTTTAAGACCACTAAGCTTCGGTCTCTGCGAATACATATTTTTAAGATTTCATAACTCTCACGTCTTAACTACCATAGTTCAATCCTTGGCCCCGCAAGTGCACAACCACGCGGAGTGTCACACCCTAACCCCATCCCACGTTTAAGTGTATGATGCCCAGTGCAGACCCGCCATGTCTATGTACAGCGGTTCTGCTCAATACTTTATTAAGAGGAAAAAAAACTGAAGTGCGTTTCTGCAAATAACATTTTTTTTATTTTTTTTTAATGTACGAATACCCTAAATTCAATTTTTGTTACAAAATTGACTTTAATAAACCACCTATACGGTATAGCTTTTTTAGCTTTTGTTTTTGGGTATTTTTAAGGTTCTATAATAATGCTCCTCCCCCCTCACCGTACAAACTTTTTATTGATTTTAAACGGAGCTCAGAAACGCTCCTACAAGTATGCTACACTTTAGCTCTAATTAGAATTTGCAACATTGTGTTGGGAACAATTCCAGGAATTATCAATCTGCCAAAAGTATGCCAGTCGAAAAGCATGCTTTAAAATATTTTCATAGAGGTGAGTTTAGCCGTCGCACCAACCATATTTGTGTTTTAGGTGCGTACACATGCTAACACCAACCCGCAGACACAAGTAAAACATTTCGATACAATACGTTTAAAGTATTTAAAACCAGTTTTTTAAAGTAATCTAAACAAATATTCAATAAATAAGCACTGATGCAATGAATGAACCATACACATTGGTGTTTTTTAGTCAAATTGTTGTTGTTCCAATCGACTTATGCGCTCGTCCAGTTGCGTCAAGTGGCTTATAATCTCGTTAAGTTGAGCGGCACAAGGGCAGTAATCGGCTGAGGACTCCGATTCCAGAGAGACATCCACAACCTGTGGAAGGTTTGCAGATTATGCAATGGACTTGGAGATTGTTTCGCTGTGTTTTCAATAATTTTGTCTAATGTGCGTGTGAGTGATTAAAGTTAGTTAAAAAAACGGCGTATTTTGGATGTTCTTAAATTCCAAGGCCTTTGGTTTAAGTTCGACACGAGAGTGAAATTTGGGGATGGCCTGCGCCTCTTGTTTTGTTGTGTGTTCGCTATCAACAACCTGGAAGTGTTCATCCAGAGCGCGATAGGCCAACGATTCACGGGGATCGATCCGAATGCTCTGATCATTAGAAGCCTTCGAGTTGGTACCAAGGCTCGACTTGGAGGCGGAGCTGGTGTCGCCACAGGACGATGACAGGGACTTCTCGTCAAACTGCGAGGCATCGTAAGTGTGCAAATTCGATTGCCAGATAAGTAACTGCAATGGGTTAAAGATTAAGTAAGAAACACATAAAATAAACAACAGACTCTCACCTGACGATCGCTGCCTGCAGTGGCAAATTTGTTGCCATCCTGTGTAAAGGCAACAGCGTTGACAGCATCTGTGTGGCCTGTCAGCGTGTAGATGGGCCTGCCTTCGAGTAGATCCAAAATGCGTAGACTCTTATCATCACTACCAGATAAAAGGAAATTTCCACTGGGATGGAAAGCCACATCGTTGACGGGCGCCGAGTGTACGACATACATCTGCAACAGTTGGTTGTTCACCACATCAAAGATCTTGATGCGATTGCAGCTTAGAGCAACGGCTACCATATTGCCCCACGGATGCCAAGCGACCTGGCGCGGCGCTCCACGTTCCTCCGTGAATGTGCATACGCATTCTCCGGTGTTCACTTCGTAAATGCGCAGAGATTTGTCATCGCTGACAGTCGCTATTAGTTTGCCATTGGGACTGAATTTGGCTGAGCGCACCCAGTTTGTCTGCTGTGTAAATGATGAGATAAACTGACGTCTGGAGACGCGCCACAATTTGACTGCCTTGTCGTCTGAGGCGGTCAGTAGCATTTGGCCAGTGGGATCGAAATCGACGCTGCGCACTGGCTTGCTATGGGCCAGAAACTCGCCAGAGACACCGCGCACCTTTGGCTCCCAGATCTTGACCGTTCGATCGTAGCTGCACGAGGCTATGAAATTACCCTTAGGCGACCAGCTGACGCCATAAACAGCCGCCGAATGCGAGGCAAAGCGAATGCAGCGAGCAGCTTGCTTCAGATTCCACAGAATGACGGTTGCGTCCATTGCGCTGGTCGCAATTTGGTGACCATCCGGACTGAAGCGCAGCTGTGTTATGTTTCCCGTGTGTCCCGTAAAATGGCGCTCCAGTGCCGGATCGCAAAACAAATTATTTTCCATTGTAAGTTGATCTTCTTAGTTTTAAGTATGCTCTAGACGATCTGCTTTAAGTTTTTAGCACGTTTTTACTTTTTGTTTAGTTTTGTTGCACTAGCAAAATTCCGCTACAATTTAAAACCATGAAATGCGTAGCGACGCCAACTTCGATTCATCAACATCGATAGCAAGACATAGCAGCCATCTTTTGTCGACCACGTTCTGTAATAAGTGCTGTAAAACGATGAGGCAAACAGACTTAACAGCACTGACGATAACTGAGATAGTGAGGTTGCGGTGCCGCAAATAAACTTATCGGTTCCATTCGGCACACTTGTGTTTATTTTGGTGTAACAATTCCAAAGGATTAAGAACAGGAATTGCCCTAAAAATATGTCATTGCTAGCGCAGAGCGTGCGCCAAGTGTTGCGCCACACAGCCCAACGCACGACATTAACTGGTAAATGCTAAAAACACCTAGAGTGAGCGTAGTGACATAACGTTACAATTTCTTCCTCTTCCCCGGTGACTGTAGGTGCAATGCGTGCGCTTAGCATAAATTCAACATTGTTGCAGCAAAATAAACCTGCCACCATTGATGTGTCTGCCATTGCCAAGGAGCACCAAAAGGAGTGTCAAACGATTTGCGACAAAATAAATCAACAAGTGGCGAAGTCGGAGCAAGGCCGACTCTTTGCCGTTGTCCACTTGTGTGGCAAGCAGTTCAAAATAACATCCGGCGACATCATCTTAGTTGAGGGATATTGGCCACCAACGATAGGTGATGAAATAAGCCTGGACAAAGTGTTGTTGGCAGGAGCGCGTGACTTCACACTAATTGGCCGACCCATATTGGATGCGGGCCTGGTTACGATTAAAGCCACCGTTATCGAAAAGACCCTGACGCACACCAAAACACACTTCAAAAAGAAACGCAGGAAACAATATATGCGCATCAATTTCCAGCGCTCACCAAATACCATGGTCCGAATCAACTCTATTGAGCTGACAAATCCAGTGGACGGCAGCTCCAAAGCAGAAGCAGAGCCATCGAAACGCTTGTTTTAGTTTTCAACTTTACCTAATTCAGTTAAAATATATGTGTAAATTAATGCACTACATGTGTCCATGCCTTTATCCAACTAGTATGTAAATATACAAGAGACGATTCCAGCGCGCCCTCTTTGTTTACAGAAATGATTTTTTTTTTGGTTATTAGCTCGTGGGGAACCGCTGTGTTCACCACTCCAGAGACTGCTGCCTCACTCGGAATGGCACTTAATTAAAATATGTACGGTGGTAATTCAATGGAAAGTGCCGTTGGCATTTGTGTTTTGGATCCCATTGAGGAGAGCAGCTGCAGCAACGTTTCTAACTGGTTGGCGATGTACGGGGTAAGGGTTTGTTGATTGTCGTTGAGCTGGTCAATGATCGCGTAACGTGTGCACCACTTGCTGCACCACATGTCTTTGAGATCTGGGCGACATGCAAGGATATGGGCGTACGCTTTGACCGCGGTGGTCTTCATGTTAATGAAGATTTTCTTAAACTTATCATTTTGAGCAAAACCATTGTTTGGGTTTCTCGTATGCATTTGATGTACTAATATTTCATTGCAGCTTTATAATCATAACCGAAGCACTTGAGGGGACTTTTTTAACTCATGCTCATTTGCAAGTTACCCTAATAACAAGTATGTAATATGGTATTCTTATCATATCTATTAATATTCTTCAAGTATCAATTGTGTTTATATGTATTCTCTACTTAGACAGGTACTTAGCGTTCGACCACCTTTGTGCATCAAGTTTGAGAATGAAAAGTTAACTGAAAAAAAAAAATATATATATATATATTATTTATATATACGAAAGACCACGCAGCTGGAGAGATACCAAAGCTTTTGGACTTGCCTCTTACTGACTTTTCACAAATAGTAATAACATAAGCATTATTCGTTATATAATATTTATTACTTAAAATTAGTTAAATATATAATTGAGCACAGTTTCGGAGTTTAGAGAGCACAATTCGAATATAAGAGCAGACTGTGAGCATTTAACATTTTAATGACACTGAGCGAGGCTTAAAACTTAAATGTTAAATTTATGAATAGTATATATTATTGTATAATATTGTATACATATATAAATAGATATATTTTAGGCACAGCGTTTTCATTAAAGAGAGAGCGAGTTCTCGGTCGATTTTGTTTGACTTGATTGACTCTTATAAATATTTGCGATAATTTCTTTCATATTTGTTTGGTATATTTTTTCATTGCTACACTACTATACTAAATAATTTAATTATTTTTCAATATATTTACTAAAACAATTTCTATTCGAATAACCATATAGCATCATCAACAACGGTTGCTATCGGGAGACAGGGCGGCGAATGGTTCTCTGTATGCTACACCTGAATATCAATGGGTTTTCCATCATTGCTGTAGTCCGATGTTAGCAAAGTTTCTGAGAGCTCCTTGCGTGCCTTCTGAACCACCCAAACCATAAGTGTAACGCCACAAATCACCTATTTTATGAAAACATTTTTAAAAATAAAATATACATTAATTATCGAATGCTTTAAGGGAAAATATTTTTTTAAAGTATTTTGAAAACTTAAAAGGAATTACAATGCATTGTGAACAAACCGTTTTCTTTTGCATTTTCTAGTCCTTAAAGCTTATGCAGAATTTAAGACGAAAACCAATTGGGTGAATCTAATGCAAGCAGGAAAATGCCATTAAAAATTTAAAAAAATTTTAAACTTAATTTATCACGCAACTCAAAGGAGTTTCTCCGTCTGCTAGGCAAAAAAAAAATCAATATACCTTAGTCTGGTTTGCAAAAGAAAAGCAAAATTTATAGCAAAGTGTCTAACAAGCTACACAATAGATAAGGTAAGGTCACAAGGTAAACATTGACTGTAATCTATTATTTCTAGGTAATAAGTAACTAAGCTTACCTCAAACACGAAACTAATGTAGCCGGTTAACTTGGTATCATGGTCATTGAGCACTTCATGCATGGAGCGCAGCGTGGACCCAAGATAAACATTTATCGTTTGGGCAGGAAGCAGACCAAGTAATGTGGCCAAATGATAATCCCGCGCTTTAATTGAACTAATCTGCAAAAAAAACATAGGATTAAAAGGGGTTAGGTATATCAAATTTGACTTCAAATTTATTTTAGTAAGTTTATAAACCAATTTTGAAGTCCAGAAAACTATGTTTGACTCTCTTCAAATTTGCAATTTAATGTTATGTAGATCACTCAAAGTGGAAATTTGTTTCAAAAACTCAAGCGTAATCCATTTCCGTTGTGCACTCTAACAGCAAGCGTCGACATTCTATTCTATATACGCGTACACTAGCACATAATATATTAAAAGATCCGGACTAGACGATACCCTTTATCCTATACTTTACGCTTACAGACAGTGTTTGAAAATATGTGTGTGTGTCTACGCGCATATTTCATCCTTAGCCTTACTTCAATGTTGCATATCTCGGGTGTTTCTCAACCGATTTCAATAAAAAGATAAGATCAATAAGATAAAAAGTTCAGAGACTATAAGAGCTAGACTCCACATTTGGAACTTAAGCTCGCCTAATCCCTAGGCAGTACAAGTTTATTTTCGACTTGCGATTACTCTTCCCGTTTTCGATATACACATCGGATCGATAACAACAAAATCTTGAATTTGGAATACTTTGAGATGCCATTTGAAATTTAAAACAAAATAATGACAATCTGTGAAAATTTTATTGAAATCGGTTAAGAAACACCGGAGATATGGGACATAGAAGTTGTGTATGCAGTATGCAGTATATGCGTACATACACACACACACATACTTGCAAGCACTGACTGTACGCGTGAAGTATAGGGATCAGGGTATCGTCTAGTCGGGATATCTCGACTAGAGCCTTCTTACTTGTTTCAAATACGCATTCCAAAGTAAACAAATATGTGAATTACAGAACAGATACACAAAAGCCACAATGTAAATGCAAACATACGTTTGTCTCTACCAACTGTGACCATGCGAGAACATACATATAGAACATTTACTACATACATATATGTGTATATATAGACATACGTCTATAGGCAATCCCTTGACTGATAGCAAAAAAAAACCCCCATTAAACCAAAAAGTTGTAAACAGAGCGCACGTCAACAAACTTTACAATAACCAAGAAACGGTATAACAATGAATTCCGTAGATAAATATGCTGAATATTAATGAATTTGAACAGCTGAAATGTTTGTAGCTTTATATAAAGTCTTATTTATTTGACATACTCCAAAAATGGCATTCTGCAATCCGAATGGTATTGGTGTAAGACGCGTAAAAAGCACAACGCGAAATGCTTTGGGTCCAGATATTACGCGCAGTATCGCTCGTCCAGTCTCATTTTTGATCAATCTGAAAATATCATCAACTAGACATTAAGCAAATTTGCAATAAGACAATAAAAGTAAACAACAAAAGTTTTCGTTGTAAAAAAAATACATTTTTCAAAATGATAAATCAAGAAACTACTTAAAAACAAGTCGAGAAGTCCCGACTAGACGATGCTCTTTACCCTATACTTTACGCGTACAGTCAGTGCTTTCCAGTATGTGTGTGTGTGTGTGTGTGTACGCGCATACTGCATACTGCGTACTACTTACTCAACTTCAATCCATATCTCCGGTGTTTCTCAACCGATTTTAATAAAAATTTCACAAGTTGTCATTATTTTGACTAATGTTTCGAACGCCGTCTCAAGTTTTCCAAATTAAAGACTTTGTTGTTATCGATCCCATGTGTATATCGGAAACGGGAAGAGTAATCGCAAGTCGAAAATAAACTTGTACTGTCTCGGGATTAGGCGAGCTTAAGTTCCAAATCTGGAGTCTCTAGCTCTTTTAGTCTCTGAGATCGACGCGTTCATACATACGGACAGACGGACGGACAGACGACTCGGCTGTTGATGCTGATCAAGAACATATATAATTTATGGGGTCGGAGATGCTTCCTTCTGCCTGTTACATACTTTTGCACAAAACCGTTTTAAATGAAATTTTAATTCACGAAAATTATTTTAAGTTTAATTTCCGCATCAAAACTTAAATTGAAGTCAGCTTAGCAATACCATATAGTATATATTTAACAAGTTAAAGGAACTGAAGGTAAATTACATATGTTTTTCTTGCTTGGGTGGGTATTATCGACATGCTTGAATGTGTAACCGAGCCTCGGTTGTGATTACGTTAGTACCTATCAATTATGCATGTATGTGTTTATATCAGGTAATCACAGTTCAATTACAGTCAATTAACTTACTGCCGCAGGCAGACCGTAAACGAGTTTAGCACCCCATATAACCAAAACGAACTTGGCCATACCCAAAATAAGGTTAACTGTTACCCACTATAATTGATGCTTGCCTAATTTGTTACTCATTTGTCCGATTCGATTAACAGATATTTTTTGGCTCACTTTTGTTGGCTTAACTATCAATTAACTTAGCTTACAATGTGAAGAGACAATTTTTTGAATACATTTTTCAAAGCTCATTTTATCTCATTGTTGTTTTTCAGAAAAGGATTAAAAACAACTTTTTTCAGTCAGATATTAAAAATATAGAAGATCCGACAGTCTATTATTCTATGAAATATACTTTATATATATAAAAGTGCTTCCCAACTCCAGTTTCACAGCTAAAACATATATTTTCAAACAACCCCTATTTTGCAGGGTATTTATTCTTTGCATAAGATAATTACTGATATTAATTGATATTTCGTTAGTGTTTCTACACATGTTAAAATACAGCGCAATAAATAAACAAATGCTGTCATTTACGAGCAGTTATTTTTAACCGTAAATAAAGTGGTTTTATTACCTGATAAGGCAATCGAATCATTGAACGTTTAACTTAACTGCGGAAGCTAGTATAAAACAAGTAAGAAGGCTCTAGTCGAGAAATCCCGACTAGACGATACCCTGATCCCTATACTTTCCGCGTACAGTCAGTGCTTGCAAGTATGTGTGTGTGTGTGTACGCGCATACTGCATACTGCATACAAAACTTCAATGTCCCATATCTCCGGTGTTTATTATCCGATTTCAATAAAAACTTCACAGATTTTCATTATTTTGTTTTATAATTCAAATTGCATCTCAAAGTTTTCCAAATTCAGGATTTTGTTGTTATCGATCCCATGTGTATATCGGAAACAGGAAGAGTTATCGAAAATCGGAAACAAACTTGTACTGCCTAGGGATTGGGCGAGCTTAAGTTCCAAATCTGGAGTCTCTAGCTCCTATAGTCTCTGAGATCGACGCGTTCATACATACGGACAGACGGACGGACAGACGGACAGACGGACAGACGGACGGACAGACGGACATGGCTATATCGACTCGACTGTTGATGCTAATCATGAATATATATACTTTATAGGGTCGGAGATGCTTCCTTCTACCTGTTACATACTTTTGCACAACTTCATTATACCCTTTTTTCCCATTTTTAATGGGATCAGGGTATAAAAAGGTTTATATGTGATAACACAAACTAACACACATGTTATAAACAATTTTCATTCATTCGATGCATTCGATTTTTATTTTGTACTCAAATGTTTTGACATATTTTTTGTGAAAAAGCACAAGTGCCACAAGTGAAATTAATGAAATATGTCAAGTTTATATCCGATACAATAACATGACTCATTAACTTGCCATTTTAAATGTTAATTTACTGGAAGTCGCAGCAAAAATGTTTTTATAAGACAAGCTTAGACGCTTTTCTTTCAATTTTTTTATACCCTGATCCCATTAAAAATGGGGAAAAAGGGTATAATGAAGTTGTGCAAAAGTATGTAACAGGCAGAAGGAAGCATCTCCGACCCTATAAAGTATATATATTCTTGATCAGCATCAACAGTCGAGTCGATATAGCCATGTCCGTCTGTCCGTCCGTCTGTCCGTCTGTCCGTCTGTCCGTCTGTATGTATGAGCCAACCGATCTCAGAGACTATAAGAGCTAGAGAATCCAGATTTCGAACTTAAGCTCGCCTAATCCCTAGGCAGTACAAGTTTCTTTCCGATTTTCGATAACTCTTCCCGTTTCCGATATACACATGGGATCGATAACAACAAAATCTTGAATTTGGAAAACTTTGAGATGCAATTTGAATTATAAAGCAAAATAATGATAATCTGTGAAAATTTTATTGAAATCGGTTAATAAACACCGGAGATATGGGACATTGAAGTTGTGTATGCAGTATGGAGTATGCGCGTACACACACACACACACTTGCAAGCACTGACTGTACGCGTAAAGTATAGGGATCAGGGTATCGTCTAGTCGGGATATCTCGACTAGAGCCTTCTTACTTGTTTTTTTTAAATCTATACAAATCAAATAAATTGTTTTTTAATACTTGCTAATTCCCAGTAACATCAAGCATTGAACACATAACTTGACTTTGTGTGGTATTCGCTTGCCTTATCAAAAAATATGTTATCACAAAGCACAAGTCCACAAACGAGTTTGTTTAGGTTGGCAACAAGTTTTAAATCAAGTTTTAAATCAAGGGCTTTTTGGTTATCGTTTGTAAATGATTTTACTTCATTCAATAAAAAGAACATGGCCCTTAGTTTTGAACAGGTAAACGTATTTGATCTTCATGCAAAATTAAATTTTTTTCCCACTTACTTGTGCACTGGAATACGATGACGGCAGCTGCGTATCGTTGCATGTGCAATGGCAATGCCCACATTGGCGCCCAGCATTACCGTAAGCCAACCTCGCCAAAAGCCAAACAGGTAACCAGCAGTTATCAGCAGCACAAGATAGCCGACGACAATGGGGAAACTGACAAGTGTGAAGAGTGCCATATAGATGACAAAGATGAGCCAGCCATTTTGCGTTTCAATCCAGAACAACAACTCCTTGGCATAATTGCGGGTCAAGTAGCCAACGACGAGCAGCAGTCCAAAGAGAGCAACTAGCAGTAAATAGCTGAGGTAACAGTTGCGCATCACAAATGAGTGTGCTCTTAACCAGCAGGTGTTGCGCCGCAGATAGGAGTAACGAAGGTTGCCATTACGTCTTGTGTTGTTGATATTTGTAATGGGATTTATTAAAAATGAATCACATTCGCTGCTCTCCTCTAGCACATTGGCAGCTTGAATATTGGCAGTTGGGAACTTTGATGAATACTCGCTGGCGCATTCCAGGTCACTGTTACTGTGTGCTTCCAGTGGAAAATGTGTACTTGTGCCGCTGTAACTGTTGCTCTTGATCAGCTGTGGTGAGGACAAAGGCGAACGGAAGCTGGTCGCTGATGTGGTGGCGGCTTGTAACATGGAATCATCCATAATTGGCTTTTTGTATTTGTACATGTTTATGTTGTTGGCATAGCTGTAGGTATTGTTGTTGTTATTGTTGTTACTGTTGCTCAATGGCAGCATTGTTGCAGTGGCGCTCATCTTATAGGCCAATTGGGCGTACAATTTACCCAAATATTTTCACACTTACAGTTATTTTGTGTACACATTTACTACTACTATCTCTTTTTTCCTTTTCAGCAGCTTGTTCACCACTTTGTTTTCTCTTTCACTTCTCGTGCATGGTTTTGCAGTTGTCATTCGTAGCAGTTTCACTTTTGAGTTGCCAAACTACGCGTTTAAGGAATTTGTTATAAATGAATAGGTAATCACACTCAAGCATAAGTAGGCCGCGAACTGGAAGCTGCTCTTTTTTTACACACACACACACTTACTTACTACTTCATAACAAATTCCATTTTACTTGACTTAATTAAATTAACTAATAAATAATAATTGACTTTGGCAATTTTGTTTTAGAATTTGAACACTCTTGCAGCGTTTTAAAGGTCACTTATCAAATTTTGAATTTATTTACAAATTGTAAAAATTACGAACTTTAAGTTAAAATATGTGAAGCACCACTGCACGAATACACATCCGCACACCGAGAAACATGAAATGAAACTAAAAGCTGCAGTGTGACCGCAAATCGTAAATCCCAAAACAATTGGCGTTCAAAACCAGCAAATGTTTGTAAGGTCGCAGATTGCATACTCTACATACATTTCGTAGTTGCCCAATAAGAAAACTAATTAAATTGATGTTTTAAAATGGCAATAAACACTTTACTCAAGAGGCGGACTAAAAACAAATATTTTAGCTCATTCCACTTCCTGATCACTGGGCAGCTTCTTGGAGTTACGTGACACGGACGATACGCTCGCTGGATCCTGAAGAAGCACTAAACGCACAAACGCCAAATTAAGGAGAAATGCCTGACCAAGTAGCTCACGTTGATAACGCTCCATCTTGGAGTACATAGAACGTAAATTCGAAGGAAACTGCACTTCTTTACACAAATTGATTTGCTCTTCTTGTACCGGTTGCTCCTTCATATTGTAATATGTACGCATCATACCTAGTATTGTATCCTCCGAAGAGACCCGCTCTGTGCCTACCAAATGGTTAAACAGTCGAGCCGTCAGGAAACGACGAAGGTAAAAGAGATTTGTTTTCGTTTCGCCGGAGCTCGAGCGTGCACTAAGAGCATAACTTAGCATTGCGGTTACTTGAGCCTTTTGTATGTTTACGTTCTGCTGGTCAATGCTGCCCGGATTGCTGCTGGCTTGTGCCATTTGTGGATTTTCCAAGACATAGCAGTCTGCCTCGGGGATCTGATGCGCCACATAATGACAGCGACGCACAAGCTCGGCCAGATGCAGTTTCTTGTCGTTGATTTCGTGATGCTGCCAGTGGCTAAGTACACAAGGTAAATATTTAGTATCTGGCAACTCCAAACGCGCCCAACTAACGCTGGTCACACCAATCCGAACGCCGACGCTTGACTGAATGTTTTGACGCTGCTGCTCATCCAATGACGGTGCTATAAATGGTGCCGGGCGTGATGTTTTTTTATTTTGATTGCTGCTCTGGCGAATAGCTTCTGGGTCCAAAATACTCTTGTAGAACTTAGTTGCTGCCTTCAGTCCAAAGCCTTCCACATGGAGTATGTCGCTTAGCTCAGCCAGCTGACCATTTCGTGCCTTCCAATTTTTTAGTTTGTTAACGCGCGCCTTTGTTATATCGTAACTGCAAGGAAAACAGATTTAATATACGATGCATACGAATGTATAGAGATAAAAACCTTAGCAGTTGCTCAGCACTGCGCGCGTTGATAGCATCTAGGATGAGTTTTCGCTGTTCTTCTGTATATGGCGGTAACTGTACAGGTTGCTCTGCATCATTGATGACAACGGATCCGGTACGTGACTGACTGTTTACCTGACGCACGTGATTTCTTGTTAATACGCGTAGCGCACGTTTTAGATTTAAAGTCAACATCATTTTATTCAGCATTGTACCAAAAAACAAATGCTTTATTATAACGCAAGGACAGCAAACTTTTTGTTATTAAGACTTCCAGTGTGACCAACTGTAAAGAGGTTAAGCGGTCAATATTATTTACATGAACAGCTGATTGCACCAGCACTTGCAGACACAGCTGATTGCGCAGCATCTAACCCGGAAAGCTGAATCGTTTTTGTAGTTTTAGTAAACACGCAGTACAAACAGGGCGTTCTAACATTCATCTGTAGATCGGAACGCTCGCGTTATAAATAGGCACAGGCATGCAGTTTTCCTGGATGAAACTAGCAATTTATCTGCTAACATTTCTGACATACGCATATTCTGGGTACGGCTCTAGTACGATTGTTCATCTACGGGATGCCATCATAGCGGCGGAGGCACTCTTCGGCGACGTGTTCAAGAATTTCATTACAGTTGTGCGCAAGTTTCGCACCGTTCATGAGGTATTTGATGCAGCCGTCGAGGAAAACTGTGTGTTTCAGTGCCCGGCGGCAGAGGGCGGAGGGCCAGGTAAGCATTTGACGTTAACATGCACTTGTAAACATTATGTAAAGCGAAATCTTACACTGACGTGTTTTTTTGTCTTGCAGCGCCGCGCGCTGTCCAAAATAAGTTCTACGTGCCCACCTCTGACGGCTGTGGTTCCCTGGGTTTAAGAATAAGTACAGACTACCTTCCTGCCGCCGAAATGGAAACTTGTTGCAATGCTCACGACATTTGCTACGATACCTGTAATAGTGACAAGGAACTATGCGATTTAGACTTCAAGCGTTGCTTGTATAGATACTGTGACAGCTATGAGAAGTCATTGACAAGCGATTTGATGACCAAGGGTTGCAAAGCGGCTGCCAAAATGCTTTTTACGGGAACGCTGACACTTGGATGTAAATCTTTTTTGGATTCGCAGCAGCGTTCATGCTATTGTGCGCCAAGCAAATCGACAAATTTTAATGGCAATAAGTATTCGAATAGCAAGGAAAAACAGCAGCGTCAAAAATATGGCTGGAAGGATCGCAATGAAATTTAGCGCCGCTCGATCATTACAAACAAAATACGTGTTATTTGTTTCTGTTAAACGTTTTGTGTGACATTTTAGTTGTGTCGTACATAAGTAACACCTGACGAATCTTTTTAAGCTTATGCGAAAGTAAACATAACCTTAGTATTTTTATACATAGCAATGACCATATTTAAATATGTGTCGTTTTAATTTATTAATAAAATTGTGATTTCACTAAAACCCATTTTTTCAAATACTTACAACAATGTTTAGGCATAAGTTATCGATAGCTCAAACATGAATTGAATTATCGATAAGATAAGGACTTTTGTGCTTTCCAGCACCACTTGCTTATGTTAAGCGCATTAGCCAACACTTAAAAAAATACAAGCGCAGCAAAAAAAGATTTTGCAATTTTTTAGTTTCTACTCAATACATTTTAATGTATACATTAAGTATAGTTTAACATGGGATATGATGTCAATCGCTTTCAAGGCGAAGTGGACGAGGAGCTAACATGTCCCATATGTTCTGGTGTTCTGGAGGATCCCCTGCAGGTTTGACAACATCAACAAAAATCGACTGAAACATTTTTTCATTATTATGGCAAAAACTAAATTTTTAGGCGGTCATGTGCGAACATGCCTTTTGTCGCGGCTGCATAAATGAATGGCTAACACGCCAGCCCACATGTCCAGTCGATCGCAATGCACTTACAACAGCCAATTTACGAGCAGTGCCGCGGATATTGCGCAACTTGTTGTCCAGGTAAGATGCCCACACAAAGGTAATACGTATAAGTACTAGATAAAAGTAACAATCAATTTATTTGATAGACTATCAATTACCTGTGACAATGCGCCCTATGGCTGCACAGCTGTTCTTAAATTGGATGCCTACAATTCACATTTGGAGGAGTGTGTACACAATCCGAAGCGACCGTTTCCTTGTGAAAAAGGCTGTGGCTTTGACATACCCAAGGATGAGCTAAAAGATCACAATTGTGTGTGTGAGCTCCGCACACTTATTGTTAAACAAACGGAGCAAATGGGTCAATTGAAATCAGAATTACTTGATCAGCAGCTGACCATCAATGAACTGAAGCGTGAGCTGCAGCTATTCAAAGATTTTATGCGTGCTATGCGCGTCTCGAATCCAGCAATGCGCGCCATTGCTGATCAAATGGAACGCGATGAAGTGATACGCTGGAGCAGCGCACTGGCCAGAGCGCGTGTGACACGCTGGGGCGGAATGATCTCTACACCCGACGATGCACTGCAGGTAAGCGAAACAGTGCTGCAGTTAAATTTAATGTCAATATATTGAAACATGTTTTTGCTAAACTTGAACAGCTCATGATTAAGCGCGCACTGTCCGAGTCTGGTTGCCCGCCACACATTTTGGATAGCCTAATGGAAAACTGTCATGAGCGACGCTGGCCCCGTGGTCTCAGTTCTCTTGAAACGCGTCAGAACAATCGTCGCATCTATGATAACTATGTTTGCCGGCGTATACCAGGTGAGTTATCTGGTGAATCTGGTAAAATCACCATCATGATCAACTCCACTAACTGATTAAAGGCTTTGTTGTTGCAGGCAAACAGGCGGTGCTTGTGCTAAGCTGTGACAATGCCCACATGACAGAGGATGTTATGGTTGAGCCGGGACTGGTTATGATTTTTGCGCATGGCATCGAATAGACAGCTAATACATTCAACTACTTAGTAACTTAAACTTAATACTAAATGTATATCAAACAGTGCTCAGTTTTGTTGTTTCCTTGACCTAATGTATAAGTTAAATCTTAAACGCAGAAACACATTTGTCCGTATGTTCATGCTAACATTAAGATTAACTTGAAATCACTTATAGGACAAAAAAAAAAGAAAGAAAATCATTCAAGCGCCTCACCTCAAAACTTTTTAGTTGTAGCAAAAAAAAATTATTTACAATTATATTTGTGCATATATAAATATACATCATTGTTTTTGGTGTATACATATATGTGCATATTCCATTTACACATGCATACACACATACAGCGAATACAATATTTTTTATTGAAATTAGCGATCTCAGCAATCAAATTTTGTTATTGTTCACTTAAGCTCGCTGAAAGCACAGAATTTGTGTATCTTAATTATTTGTGTCTTTTATTTAGGAAACTTAAACATTTACTTATTGTGTAATTATATTAAAAACAAATTAAAAACTAAAAAAAAAATACAACAGTTTTTAAATTAGTTGTAAACGAACCTTAAAATTAAACTGTATCAATAAAACAGATGTGAAATTGAAAAACTTGGGAGGCATAAGTTAAGTAGTAAAAAGCTCGCTTCTATTTAGTTAAACAGGTTAGGATGCTTTTAAAATGTATAATGAGTGGATATAATGATCTGGTTTTGAGTGGATGATACGGCTTATTAATCTTATAAGCATGTCAGTATGACTGAACAGCTGCGCAATCGCACAAAAAAGTTTACTGGGTTACAATCATCAAAGTTTTCATCGCCCCCAACCCACACTAACACAGAAGAGTTCTGGGAATCATCTGTGCGCCATCGCACACAAATATTTACTGGGTTACATTTATCAAACTTTTCTTAGCCCTCAACTTACTTACATTTACACACACAGAAGAGTTCTAGGCATCATGTGTTCCCGAAAAGGAAATTCAATAAGTGACTTTACCAAAAACAACATTAACGATATCAAACTAGTTCCTGCATGAGCTTTTAGAAAAAAACGAAAACCGGTTACGGCTTTTTGAGACTTGTTTTTTTTTTGTTTAACTGTCGCATTATACAAAACCAAATTTGCTTTAATCTTTGTTTCGTTGTGCGTTAACTCTCTTTTGTTTTGTAACATATGCCAAAATTCGATCAACAGTCTGATTAGTTTAAAAAATTTAAATTGTTATAAGCGCAATTAGCACTTGGAAGCAGCAAAGGGGGCGCCCCCTGGCGTTTGAAAAGTGAGAGTTTTGTTTTCTGTTGAATAAACCGCAAGCAGCGCGCGCAGCTTCCAATAGTCGTTTGTTGCGCTGCATAGCTTGCGGACGTGCCCAGAAATCTTGGAAGCAATCAATAATAACTAACGCAATGAATTTGTCGACATGTATGCTAATATTTGTAGTCGTTTGCCTAGCAGCGACGTCAGCAGCGCCACAGCTAAGGCAGCGCAATGAGAAGCAGGTTCAGGAGGAGACATTGCGTAATTTAGAAAAAATATTTGATTTCCTATTAAAACGATATTAATAACTTTGTCAATAAACAGCTGCCAAAGGCGACACCATTGAGGAGGTAATTGTGGAGTCTAGTCTGTACATTAGGCCTAAAGCTCGACAAACAGTGAGACGCGTGCGTTCCGTGCTGGATGATACACTGCGCGAAATCTATGCGGCGCACAAGCGCGTGAAGCGTGCAAGACGTGGCGGATTTGGTACTGGCTCCGATGGCAATGCACAAGTTGGCGTCCAAGCTGGCGGCATTCAATCCGGCGTCAATGTGGGCGCCGGTCCCAATGGCGGCATTGCCGATGCCAACGTGAATTTGAACCCTTTCGGTCCATTAGGACCCAATGGCTACAATCAGGAGCAAACGGCCTCGAACGGTGCAGCGAATAGCAATTACAACAATGGCTTCAATTCCGGCTCTTCGGCGGGACAGGCTCAGGCACAGGGCTTCCAATCACAAAGTGGCAATGGCTCCTTCGGTGCCTCCTCTGCCAGCACGGCCACCCAGGCACAGAACTTTAATCCATTTAGCGGCAGCAGCAATGCCGCAGGTGCCTCACACAGTCAAGTCTTTAAGCTGCCGAACGGTCAAACCATCAATTTTGCATCCACAAATAATTTCGCCAATAGCGGATTTGGCAACTCGGCCAACAGCCATGGTGGAGCGGTGTCTGTGAGTGGTTAGATGAAATGAGACGTCATTGTTGTAAAAGAGTGAAATTAACAAAATAACATAAAACTGAGTATTTGTTTGCCATTAACTTCTTCAAGCATTTGCATACTTGAAAATATATACAAAAAAAAAACTATTCGAACACTTTGATAAAAATTTTGTATTTCAGTTTTGGTTGTTTTTGGTGGTTATGGTTAATGTGTTGTGTCTTAATCGGATTCACTTTCGCTTTCCGATTGAAAATCGCCCACTTCAATGGAGAATGCATATTCCTGATCGCAACCCAAATACGAATCGCTCATATAGTACAAAGTGTAATCATGTTTGCCCGGACTTGGTGCCACAAAGTCAAGTTTGACTTTAGCTTTTTGTTGCAGTGTGAGGCGTTTAATGGAGAGCAGTGAATTGGTTTTGGGATCACCAATGACCACCCACCAGCCCTCTTCACGTTTCTGCGGGAAGAATGGCGCAATAACTGGACCAGTGACCTCATCCTCGCGTTCCAGCTGCACCACTACATTCACCGTGGAACCAGAGCTGATGCGATCTTTGTCAACCACCTCGTAATTAAGTTCAATGTTAGGATAGCGATTGCAGAATCGTGCCACATCAGCCATTTGGACATCAGACAGCTGCAGGAGGCGTGTCCGATCGTCATCCTCTAGCTCCATGATATCGAAAACAGTTTCGATTTTCTGCAAAGGAATATTAATTGAATAATCTGAGCTCCTTACTAAATGCTTTAGTATGCTGATTACCTTTTCTGTGCAGCGCTTTATAATTTCGGCATTGAAGTGTGGCAACTGTCGCAGATATGAATCCTTACTCCACATGGCCTGTGTAACCATCTGTGCCAGTTCCATGGCAGCCACAGCTGGCGACAACCAGCCATTGGAACTAAGCACATCCACACAAGCCTGGATCAAACGTATCGCCTTGCCAAGTATCTGCTCCGTGTCACCCTGCAACTCAGGGCCTAGCTGCAGACGTGACAGATGTGCCTGAAGTAGCAAGTTGGTTTTAATATGAGGATCATTAAATCTGCAACAGAATGAAATAAAAGTTAAATAAGTTAATAGTAAAATGGTTAAAAATATTTACTTGGGTGCCGATTCATTGGGTCCAGTCAATTTGTTGGGCAAACGTTGGGAGAGTGTGCGCAGAACCTGCTCCTCATGATGTCTTACCACAACATCCTCATACTCGGCTGCCGATGAGATAATCTCTAATAGACCGCGTACTTTAGTTTTGCTATTCAACGACAAACTGAAGAGCTCTGCGGAAAGAAGTAATATGAATTAGAATTAAAATTGAATATAATAAGTGATTAGCTCTCACCAATCGTCGTATAGTTAATGTAGTAGTAAGCAGCAATCATGCCCAGATTCAATGGCAACGTATCCATATCATCCTCAACGCTTATGCACTTTGACTGCTCCAAATCGCTGAGCGTATTCTCTACGAGCTCAGACAGATGATCGGATAAATGACGATGCGTGACGCCTTGCAGATTATAGTAGTTGGGATTTTGGGTTAATCTTCTATAGAGGAATGTCCATGTTAGATAATCAACTGCATCCTGTTTGTTCTCAATCGTTTTGGTGACGACTTCGGCATTGAAATGATCATGCATACGATGATCTAAATGACTTTCGATAGGCAACGGTTCGTTAATAAATTTCTTGAAGAAATCCTTTTTGGAGCTCTGACACATGAGCACACACTTGGCATCTGCATCGTCATTGGGTCTGTTGGCGCGTCCAATCATTTGCAATACATCCGTAATGGGATAATCTTCATACGAATGATTTTTACCATTGTAGAATTGCGTGTCCATAATGATAACGAGATGCGACGAGATGCTCATGCCCCAGCTTAGATCTCTGGAGACAACAGCCATTTGCACAGCGCCCGAATCAAAGAGCTGTTCCACCAAACGACGATCGGAGGCAGACAAACCTTCATGCAGGTAGGCAACGCCTTGGGCCAGCGTCTCTTTTAGTGTCATATCCGACATTCGTTCAAGGAACGGCTGAATGTCATCCTCCTCCGCATGGAAGAAGCGATTTGGTTGCAAATCCGATGCAGCATACGTTAAAATATCAATGGCCGTAAGGCGCGCCTGTTTTCGCGACGACACAAAGACAATGACAGGCTTGTGAGGACTATACTTGAGTATGGCATTGTAGACGGGTTTCGACATGGTTGCAATACGTGTGGCATTGTGCGTCACATTGAAACCCTGTATGTGCAGCTCCAGTGGTATGGGACGCACACTCGGATGGAAATTGAATGTGGCATTTGGATTGCAGCCCAGCCATTGTGCAACATCGCGAGCATCCGTCAGCGAGGCAGACAACGCCACAATTCGAATCTGTTTCTCAATCTGTGAGCTAATGTAACGCATGCGGGAGCACACGATCTCCATGACGGGTCCCTCCTCACCGCCTACCAGCTGCAGTTCATCGACGATAAATAGATTGATTTGCTGCACATTCTTGCGTTGTTTCCAACGACGAGACAACACATCCCATTTATCCGCTGTGGTTATTACTAGCTGTCCCTTGGCAATTAGTTTGAGATCCGTACCAGTTTCACCCGTCAACTTGACCACCTTTATGTCCAATGATCCAAACTTGGCATGCCAGTCGGCAAAAACCAAATCAGCAAGCGCCTCCTGTGACACCAGATACACACAACGTCCATCGCTGCTTTGACTAAACAAACGCATTATGGCAAACTCGGCAATTGTCATTTTGCCTGAGCCCGTGGGTGCACCCACAAAAACATTCTCATCGCTATTGTAGACGGCATTGAAGACCTGCGTCTGTATGGGATTGAATTGTGGGAAACGTTGTGCATAGAATGCCTCAAATTTGGGCTGACGCAAAGCACTGATGGGCAACGGCTGCAAATCCAACAGCTCTGTGGGTGGCATATTCTTTTCGGGCAGTATCAGATGCCTAAAGGAAACGGGCAATTGCGTCTCGGCGCCAATCCAGCGATCAGAGACAATGCGCAGGAAATATTGCGGTGGCAATGGCTCAAAAACGGGCACAAAGAACTTTAACTGATGCTCGTCTTGGGCATACTTTTGCTTGAGAAGGAAGAATTCATGATGCAGTATAAGTTCCGAGTCGACATCCTCAATCAATACCCAGAAACCTTCCGACTGGCCATGAACCTTTTCATCCCATTGAAAATCTGGGGTTATTGTCAATTCCACACGAAGTGTGGCTCTCGTTATTGGCTGAATGTGCGTGGATAGCTCTAGTTTGGGAAACTGATGAACAAACTTGTGTATAGTTTTGCCTAATTTGGGTACACGTATAAGTTCACCCAACTCATGCGGCTCCAGATCGTATAGACGCGACCAGGGAAAGTGCTTTTTTTCCAGCTTCTTGGCTATCTCCTCTGGCATCTTCTTAAACTGACGCAATGGGGTCATCGATTGCCACATGCGACGATCAATCATCTTGCAAAGCGTCAACGTTTTATCGGCCAACTGTGCCCAACCGCGAGTCAGCACGATCTCGAATATGGCACGCATCAAACGCGCGGCAGATTGTGTTATAAAGACCATATCGGACATCAAAGCAAATCCCTCCAGCTTCAATTGCGAGATGTAAGCTTGCAGCAAGACATTCACCTTGGCACTATGTTCCTCAATTGACTCCTTGATGGGTATGGGTACGCGCTCCATTAGCTTTTGCAGCTCCAGTTTCTCCTCTTCGCGTACGGAGATGTGACGGAACTCCGAGGATAGTGAAAAAACACGAAACAGTTCAATTTCACTTAGCGTTTGCTTCAGCAACTGATTGTAGGTCAACATTGTCTCGTGTGTTAAATAATAATGCGATGCAATGCGTCCCAGATCTGTGACCTGAAAGTGTCCCGTTTTGCGTTCATATTTGATAAGGCCACTGCGCTCCAGACAACAGGCGGCAGTGTGCAACAGATCAGCGCGATGCTGTTCAAGCAACGGATCCGCTTTGATAGCATCATGCGAGACGCCATACAAGGTGGGATTGCGCAGCATTCGTATATACAGATAGGTATAGCCCAGCCAGTGAACAGCATCCTGCAGATGCTGCACAGTGCCCAAAACAATTTCGGCATTCAACATATCGGGCAGCTTGGAAACAAATTGGGATTCGATAGGTAACTGTTGGTTGAGCAGCGATAGATAAAATTGCAGTTCACTGTGATTGGTAATCAGTATGCCTTCGCCCTTTGTATCGTATTGTGGACGGCCAGCACGTCCCAACATCTGCAGCACATCCAAAGCGCTGAGTTCAACCCATCGACCCTTCTCCGGATTATAAACCTGTGTGCCTTTTATGATGACAGTGTGTGCGGGCAAGTTGACACCCCAGGCCAAGGTGGCTGTCGATACGAGCACCTGAATATGCCGATCCGCAAATAGATCTTCCACGAGCGTACGATCCACGCGAGTCATGCCTGCATGATGTATGGCAAAGCCATAGGGCAAAAGTTCCTTGAGCTCCGAATTTTTCACCTGCTCGGCTTCAGTTCTCAACACTTCCATGCTCGCTGAACCCTCACGCAGAAAGCTGCCTAGTGTATCCTGCTCCAGGCACATGTCACGTACAGCACGCGCTGTTTTGCCCGTCTCCTTACGGGAATGCACAAAGACCAACACTTGATTACGACCAGCATGCTCCATTGTCTTCTCATACACAATCTCGTTCATCACCTGGAAACGCTTCAATGCCTTCTTCTCGGTCACACCAATGTACTGCTGTTCCAAAGCAACTGGGCGATAGCTGTTGTCAAAATAAAAGAGACCCTTGTCGGGTTTGACGCGCAGAAATGTGGCGACATCCTGGTAGTTGGGCAAGGTAGCAGATAAACCAACCAGACGCACATCCTCCTGTGTGGTCTCAATGTTGCGTATTGTACGCGCAACTAACGCTTCCAGCACCGGTCCACGTTCATCGTGCAACAAGTGAATTTCATCAATGATCACCAGACGCACCAAACTGACAAATGTCCGTTCGCCACCTTTACGCGTTATAATATCCCATTTCTCCGGCGTGCACACAATCACTTGCGTTGCAGCAATTTGCTCACGCGTCAACTGATGATCGCCAGTTAACTCGGACACGGTGAGATTGTAGCAGGCAAGGCGACGTCCAAAGTTGCCAACCATTTCCTGTACCAGAGATTTCATGGGTGCCACATAAATGATCTTGAAATCCTGTGCATTGATGGTGCCATCCTCATTAATATGCTTGCCAATCTCACGCATCATCGTGAGTAGAGCAACATTCGTTTTGCCCGCACCGGTGGGTGCACATAGTAACATATTCTCATCACTGTCCAATGCAGTTTTATATAGTCGGCTCTGAATGCGATTTAATGTTTTAAAGCCATCGAAAACGGGCTGCACATACTTGGGCAACTTGTCGATGGGCTGAAGCTCCTCATTGTCATCGAAGGGCACCTGTTTCAGGGCAGGCACATGCACCTCCTCGTAGCCCTTGCGTTGCTTGCGATAGCTACCGTCGGGCAGCTGGCAACGCTTGTTCGCCATAAAATGCGAGCCCTGGGTAAAGGCCAATTCATTCAGTTCCAGCAATTGACGTACTCCGGCCACTTGACCAGCTGCCGCAGCTCCACCATCATCGGCATCACCTTTTCCACGCTTGTTGGCCCGCGCATCTGCCTCGACTTGTTCATCGGCCTTGCCCGTGTCCAATTGACGTAGGATCTTTGCAAGCGCCGTATTGCCACGCATCTTTTCGCGTATACGCTGCCGCTCACTGTCTGTTTGTGCGGACGCCAGCATGGTGCAATAGAGTATCATTTGACGATTAAGTTTGAGCTGCTTAATAAAATCAAAACAATCGTAGCCCAGCAGCAGCACAAGCTGATTCTCGCAGTCACGCTCATCGGCAGCATCTTTCAATATTTTAAGAACATCGGCTGCTTTGCTTTGGGAAACCATTGCATCCTTGTAGTACTTGCTGAGGCAGCGCTGCAGCCAGTAGGCATCAATGTCCAGTGGATGGAGCGAACGTTCCTTCTTCATATTACTCGCAGCCTCCTCGCTCGCAAGCTGTGAATTGAATTGTGAATTGAGTAATGCATTAGTGTTTTGTGTGGATGAAAGAATTCGCAAACAGCAGGTACTACTTACATTTTCGGCATGTAGCGTATGATCAATGCGTGCCTCCTCGCCCTCGTCTTGGGCATCATCGTCACGGATCTCGCCGTACATATCATTGTCGCTCTCCTCTTCAGACTCTTCGAATTGCACATTTATACCGTAGGTGTCGTCAATTTGCTCCTCATTGTTGGTTGCGGCTGTTAGTGCATTTACAGCATCGCTGCCAAAATCTGTGATCTTCTTGCCCAGATTGACAAGCAGTGCAAAGCGCTCGTCTGTCACTTCACCCAGCAAACTGTCGATGTCGCGTTTGCGTTCGCGATCTTTGAGTCGATCATTCTTCAGCACAGCAAGAATTTCGTCTGCCGCGCCACATAAAATATCACGCGGCTGATCACCCAGCGCTTCCTGTATAAAACTAAGTAGCACTTCGTATGTCTGACGCGTCTCTTGTGTTTTGGGGCGATAGACTATGCCCACCATTTCGTCAATACCCTCCGAAAGCAATGTTGCGCCCTTCATGCGCTCAAAATCATATTGCGCTTCGTCACGTTTCTGCCGCTTTTGCTTGCGTTCCTCCGTTTTTTCCGGCTTCGTACGCTGATAGCGATCGCCCATACGGGTGCCATCGAGTTTACCCACCAGTGAACACACCTCGCCGGTGGCTTCATCGCGGCGTGGTCGTTCTATGAGACGTACATCAGCTTGCAGCACAAGATTCGAATTCTGAAAAGGAGAAAAAAATCAACAAACAATTTTCGGCAAACGTTTACCTCGTGTCACGGCGCTTTTATGAAAAACACATTCGTATCACTTACCGCCTTGTACTCGTACTGCAATTGACGTGCTGCGGCATCCGCCATGACTTTTTAATATTCCTCTGACGTTTTTAGTGCTTAATTCAATTATCTTTGGCAATTTTATCGCGTTTAATGTGTTTTTCTTGCCGCTGTTTCTTCAATGGCTATGTTGCATTGATACCGATAAGGTATGTAACTTTTTAAATCGATATAAAATATCGATTAGAAGCTGAACACTTGTATTTATTCGCGCTGGTCACTCTGTATCCCGTGTAAAGTAAAAGTAAACAAAACAAACGCCGCTCTCCTGTGATTGTAATATATTCAGCGTCGCTGCGATAAGCAAATCAGTTGCATTGCGGCCTTGGCACCGAGTGGACCAGGCCAAATACGAAAATAACAATGTTGTCGCTGCCTGGTACAGGTGATGATCTCCGCTGTCCCGGTTTCTGTGATTGCCACCTGCCCAGCTGCGTCGATGTGGCTAATCACAAGGGACACATTCCAGATTTGGTAAAGTGCCGTTGCGGCGAGGACAGCGGTAATGGGCTACAGTGGCAATGGCACCAAGCGAACGAATCGGATGCACAAATCACAGGCCGTGACATCATATTCCATCCCACGTACAGTCAAGGAACGGCAATTGTGCGAGGCGAGCAGTCATTACATCCGGATAAGGTGCACTTCTGGGAGATGCGCGTCATAACAGTGTTGGCGGGAACAGATGTAGTAAGTTCTAGAAAATAAAAGCATAGCAACTGCATCAAGTAAGGGATTATATATATGGTGAACAGATAAGCAACATTTTTATAGATAAGAAACCAAGGAAATCTATGCACCGAGCTGTCTGGACTGATAAGCCATTCATTCCTTTCCTAGAATGCCAATATTTAAAATATTACAATGAAAAGGTCAATGCAAACATATTACTTACAACTAATTTATAATTTAATGTAGATGTTTGGCGTTGGCACCGACAGCGTCAATTTGGAGCAATTCAAATTCCATTTTGTCTCAGCACTAGGAACAAATGCTCAGTCATGGGGCTACTCGTATAATGGCAAGGTTCAGCACTGTGGTGATCAGTTGCCCTACGGCCAAAAGTTCTCACAAGGCTGCCTGGTCGGCGTCTATTTGGATCGGACACGTGGTCGCTTAGAATTCTATTTGAATCGTCGTTCACTGGGCGTTGCCTACACAAACATACCGACTGATCAGCATGTCAAAATCTATCCAATGGTCTGTTCAACAGCTGCGAAATCAGTCATACGGCTGATTAATTCCACATCAGTGCCAGCCACATTGCAGCTGAGAGCATTTGAATCACTTGCCAAGCAGCCCGTTAGACTTGAAGAGCTGCGTCAAATGCCTGGCTTGAAGGGCATCATGCGTTCGTATTGGTTTCTTGCGCCACCCGTTCGATATTCCCGGTGCTCCAGAGATCCAGAACTGGATCTGGGTGATGAGGCGGTGCTCTCGAGTTCCAAACTACGTTTGGGTCGAAAGCAAAAGTATCAAGGTAAGTTTTTAAAAATGTTATACAGGGTTTTTAGTTGCGAACTAATACTAAAAACTTTTGCATTTATATTACTGCGTTTTTGTGAGGTGCTTTAAAATAATTTGAAAGTTTTTCCCCTTTTTTGGTCTTTCATGTTTAAAAATCTAAACTTTACGTAAATAAATTTAATTGCTTTATATTTTAGTTAAGGGTTAAGGGCAGAACATCTTTAATCTTTATAGCTTGCTCTTTTTAATATTTAAGAAGTAAACATATAATGTCTTATCTGTTTTACTGTTAAATAAAGCTGAGATAAGCGCTGCAATGGTAATTAAAGTTCGTTTCCCTAAAAATCGTGCAACATGCATTGGCTTAAAATTTCTAACAATATTAGTTTCTATTAAAAAAAAATCACGAATCAATTTGAATTATTGTTTCATATAACAATTAACCAATTGATTACGTTCCCTAACTGATTTCATAAACGTAATTCCAGCCTGGAATTCTTGTATCTATTTTAAGAACCTTTATTTAAAACGAACAAAAGACAATTGACAGCCAATTTAAATATTTCTCATGCTATATTTCATATTTCAGACAGCGATGATGTCAACATCGATGAGGATATATATGCGAATGCACACAAAATACCGCTGCGACGCAGTGAGAGCGGTGACGAGGAATATGCCGCGTCGATACACGAGTTCTGTGATGAATACTTTCATTATTTGTTGTAGGTGGTCATTGTCTGATTAGCGTTCTTGGCATTTATTAAAAAACAAATGTACTTTAAATAGTTGTTTATGTATATGTGTGCGTGATTCAGTTAACACTCTTTTCAATTAATCAACATATATTTGTTAACTGGAGTATATTCGATGCTCTGTTTGTGCTTTGTTTTTATTAAGGCAGTCTAGAATATACTTTTAGGCAGACCGTAAGTATTTATTTTAAATATATGTTTTTTTTGTTGTATATATGTATGTATGTGCGACAAACTGTTGAAAGTTGTATTATTGCAATGCTGCTTGGGATCTTAACGGAAAGTGCTAGGGTTAGGGCTTGAGAAACTCAAGTTGGATAGCTAAAAGAACTTAAAAATAAACTAAATGTTAGTTGCATTCGGATCCGTTCGACGCTCGCTTGAAGATGATGCCCAACGGCAGCTAGTCCATGTCATCGTCATCATCATCCGATATGGTGTATTTTTTTTGAGAGCGCTTGCGACGAGTTTGCTTTTTCGATGTGGTCGCTGCCCCACTGCTGGCTACCGATGCCGCTGTTGAGGATTGTGTGGGTGTGGCCGGAGCGCTGGCCAATGATTTATTTAGTTTTAGCTTCATTTTAACGGCTGCCGCTGAGGTGGTGGCTATTTCTTCATCATCCGAACCATCATCACCATCATCGTCATCATTATCCGAGTTGTCGGAACCACCGCCATTGCCATGAGCATCGCCAGTGTTCTCACCAGCGGCAACAGCAGCTGCATCTGCAGCCGCCGTAATCCTTTGTCTAGCGCCTACAAAGGTCTTTTGCAGTGCTATGGAATCGAGATAAATAAGCGAAGCCTCCTCGTTGTAGATTTGCGCATTCTGACAGAGCTGCATAAAATCCTTTTCCAGCTCATTGAGATCCGCATATTTGCAGTCCTCGATGCGTTGCAATATCTTCTTAATGTCCACTGGCCGTTTGATTATTTCATAGTAATCGGGCAATCTCTGTCGAGAGGGTAACTTCATAAACGGTTCGGAGAGCGTGCGACCGTCTTGGGTATGCTTGATGACACAGCTCATGATCTTGTGCATTTGCTTCTTGGAGCGTTTATCCAAATTCTGGCGGCGTCTGCGTTTCAATATGAGTGAATCATCGTCCGACTCTTCTTTGCGATTCTTGCGCTTGCGTCGCTTACGCTTCGGATCGTTATCCTCAACTTCCTCCTCTTCTTCAAATTCTGCACCATCATCGATAGCCTTGAGCCACTCCTTTTCCGTCAAACTGTCCGTATAATCCACCTCCTTTCGCTGTCGTGAGCCGCGCCCTAAAGTTACAAAAAAAATGTATTAGTTTAACATTCTTAGTGAATATATAAAATTAGGCTCACCTAAAATAGTATCCTCATCGTATTGGTAATGGAAACGCTCCACTTCATCATCATCCTTGGTTAGCCAGTCGGGCAGCTCGGATTCATCGATAAGACGATCCCTGCCCGGATGAATGTCCTCATCCTCTTTCTTGCGTTCAATATCCATTCGCTTGAAAATTTCAATTTCTTCTTCGCTGCGCGCTATCATCATGTTGATCATCTCATCATCGGGCACTTCATTCTCCTCCTCCTCCTCATTGTCATCCTGATGCAAAATCGTTTGCAGGAACTGCTGTCGCTCGCTACCCGTCGACTTCTGATCGAACATACCCGCCTGAATGACCTTTTCGTCCATGTTGAGCTTGTAACGCGCTGCAGCCAAAATACGCTCCTCCACCGAGTTGACCGTCATAAGACGTAACACACGCACCTCATTACGCTGGCCAATACGATGCGCACGATCCTGTGCTTGTAAATCCTGATGCGGATTCCAATCCGAATCGAAGATGACCACAGTGTCGGCTGTCTGCAAATTCAAACCAAGACCACCGGCACGTGTTGACAGCAAAAAGACAAAAACATCAGAGCCCTTGGCATTGAATTTGCGCAGCAATTCGCCACGATCCTCGGCCTTGGTGGTACCGTCCAGGCGCAGATAGGAAAACTGACGAAAACCCAGATAATCCTCAATGATGGTCATGCACTGGGTCATCTGACAGAAGAGCAGTACACGATGATTTGTTGCCTTCAATTTGGGCAAGATGCGATCCAGTAGCTCAAATTTACCCGACACACGATAAAGATCGGGACCTACAGGGTTAACCAGTGAATAGTAAACTATCTTCTGCTGCATCAATTAATTAATTATTAAATTACCTGAAACAACGCCATGTCCACCTGTATGATCGCAATACTTCTCCTCGATGTGCTGGAACATAAATGGATGATTGCACAGCTTACGCAGCTGGACAATTGTGTTCATCAGGGCCTTGGCGCCACCCTTGCCATGCTTACCCTTTTCGGAGCCATCGGTTAGCAAAACGCCCTTACTCTGCATGTGCTTGTAGAGGACACGCTGCAACGCCGACATATCACACTTGATAATGTACTCGACCTTGTCGGGCAGCTGATGTTCCACTTCCTTTTTAAGACGTCGCAACAGGAAAGGACGCAGCACCTTGTGCAGACGTCGAATAATCAAAATGGTTTCCTCCTCATTCAATTCAACTTTCTCGCCGGTGGTGGCAAATGGTGCATTGAACCACTGTTCAAATGTGGAGCACGACTTGAAAATTGATGGTAGCAAGAAATTGAGCAGTGCCCAAAGCTCGGGCAGCTTATTCTGTAGTGGTGTGCCCGTAAGTAGCAGACGATATGGCGCTATATAATGCGTATTGAGCACCTGCGTCAATTTACAATGATGATTCTTCATACGGTGACCCTCATCGATGATCATGTATTTCCATTGGATTTTTGCCAACACCGCTTTGTCCTTGATGACATACTCGTATGTGGTGAGCAGTACATTGAATTTGGTTGCACGCATCTGATTCTGCAGCAAGCGACGACCCTGTGGACTACCCTTGTAGCTAACAACGCTTACAGCCGGTGCCCATTTCTCAAACTCAAGCACCCAATTGGGTAGCGTCGAGAGCGGTACAATAATCAAAAACGGGCCCATCACCTTCTTACGATCCATTAAATAGGTGACCAGTGAAATGGTTTGAATGGTCTTGCCCAGACCCATCTCATCGGCCAAAATGCCATTCAAATTGTTGTTATACAGCGAAACGAGCCATTCGAGTCCCTTAATCTGATACTCTTTTAGTAAACCATTGACCATAATGCTTGCCTGTTCGAAAACCTTTTCGTGCACAGTGTGCGCAATGCTGTAGTATGTTTGCTCCTCCGTTTTATACTCATCATCCTCGACTTTGACTTGAGTAATCAAATTGCTAGCTTCCGAATTACCTGGCTGTGCTGATTTATCTGTGGTATCCTCAGATCCATCGCCAGCAGCATTACGCTCCTGTTGTGGCTGTTCCTCGAACTTTGGCTTTGTATCGTCATCGTCTTCGTCATCATCGTCTATCCAATCCCAGCCGGGATGCATGTTTAGCCAGCGATGCAAATGCTTAAGCATTGGTGCATCATCACCGGTTAACTTCTTGCCACTGCATTGTTCTACCACACTGACACGCATATCTGCCACAATGCTGCTCTCATCAATATTCACGTATTCGCCACTCATGAGCAGTTCCTTTTTGTACTGCTGCAGACGTTTGCCTTCCTCCTCTTTCTTTTTCATTTGATCGTCCTTGTGCTGTTTCACCATCTGGGTGAGATTGCTAATGTACTCATCGGTCTGTGACAGCAGGAACGCCAAACGTTTATCCTTCTTCTGATCAATCAGTTTGCGATAGCCCTCCTCATCCTCAGCCATCAAACGACGCATACGCTCCTTTTCGATGCGCTCCTGTTCCTTCTTCTGTTCACGCTCTGCATTCGCATGATGATTCATTACCGCCTTGTTCATACGCGCCAACTGAGCCTGCAAGAAAGATCATCGTTAGACAGAATCATTAAATATTTTTTTAGTTTTGACTTCTTACTTTGTTATTGCGATGGAATTCGCGTAAATCTTTGCCATGCTGCAGCACTGCAGCTAAGAATTCCAAATGCTTCTGCCTACGTTTACGTTCCGCTTCAAGTTTCTGCTGCTTCTCCAGTTTTTCGGTGGCACGTGCCTCACGCAACCCTTGGCGCTTGGTGCGCTTATAGAATTTCATATTGATGGCCGTCTCTAGTGTTGTGTCACGCCGCGTGCACTGTACAATTTCCATGCGCAACTGACGTTGAAAGTTTAAGACACGCAACGCACGCAGCTCGATGGCTGCCTGTAGACGGAGATCCTCGGACATGGTGGCAGGCAGGCGTTGCAGTTCCTGCATGCGCAGCGATATTCGTGCCGCAATCCGATTTTCGCGCTCCTGCAGCAATGTTATGGGATCGAGACCCACCGGTTTGGCAACGGTAGTCACACGATTTGGTTTTGCCATCGGCTGTTGCTGGCCGGGCGGTGCACCTGGGCGTGGTGGACCTGGTTGTGCCACCTGACTGCCGGGCAACCCTGGCGCCGGCGGACGCACACCACCTTGCACACCCTGTTGCATTGGGGAGGGTGGTATCAATGGCTGACCACTAGCTGGACCCATGGCCAAAGGTTTGCCACCATTGTGCTGTTGATGATGTATCTGCTCTGGCGGTGGTTGTAATGGCTGCTGCTGTTGTTGTTGTGGCGGCTGCTGGTGTTGCATTTGTTGCTGCTGCTGTTGTTGTTGCTGCTGTTGTAGCTGTTGTTGTTGCTGCATTTGTTGTTGTTGTTGCTGTTGCTGCTGTGGCGGAGGGGGTGCACCGCCTATAAGCGGCGGCTGTGGTTGCAACGGTTGCCCCTGCATATGTGGCGGCGGTGCCGGCTGCAGTTTCTGGCCAGGCACAGGCTGTCCGTATGGACTAGCTGGCGGCGTTGGACACTGTGGAGGTGTGCCTGTCGATGGCGGCTGTTGTGGCTGCATGGGCTGTTGACCCGGATGGGGCCCACCCGGCGGCGGACCAACCGGCATTCCTGGCGGTCCAATTGGTGGCGGCGGCTGCTGTTGTTGTTGCTGCTGCTGCTGCTGTGCCGCCTGCAAAGCCTGCTGCATCTGCATGGAAATGGGCTTGTTGCGTGCCAGCATGCGATACGCTGTGATCTGTGTCCGCAGCAGTGTCACCTGATTGCTATTAAGATGCTGATGCTTGGATGTGGCACGCATTGCCAGCAGCTGCGAATAGCGTGGATCCTCCTGCAATCCCTTCTCCTCCATAGAGTCGATGGCCCTTTGCAGTGCATGTAGATTCTCTTGGCCGGAACGCTCGGGCGGACCACCAGGTGGACCCCCTGGTGGACCACCTGGGGGACCTTGACCTGGCTGTGGTGGGCCCTATAAAATTATTAAATAAGATAACAAATTTGATAATGAACGAAGTCAGTGATCGCATTTTGGGTACATGACAAGAGTTTAAGATAAAATGTGATATATTTTCTATAGTGCTAGTATATGCTCTGTATCCAGATCTTTCCTGCGTTTTAAGTGTTCATATTTAAAGAGTATTTAACAGTCGACACGCGATGTTTCTTCAAGCAAAAGCTCGTCGTATCTCATAAAGCTAATTAATATTCTCAGACAAGTTAAAATGAAATGAAAACCAGTTTCAATTCAGTACACTTAGTGTGATTTCAGCTGCAGTTCTGTCAGGTTACACAAAAACGCTTACCGCCCCTTCAGTTCCGTCTGGCAAAAAAAAAAAATGGCAAGCATCGACTTAATTGAGGAGCTATACAAGTTCATTTACCCGCTAGCCATTCGGGCAGGTGAAATACTGTTTGAAGGCTATGAAAATGGTGGAAAAGCGGTGGCACTAAAACTTAATCAGTTCCATAATGTGGTCACCGAATATGACAATCAAATTGAGGAGTTTCTAATGGCTAGCATACTTGCCAGCTATCCGGATCACAAATTCATTGGCGAAGAGGATACGCATAAGAACAACAATATAACTAAGGAGCTTACAGATGCGCCCACCTGGATCATCGATCCCATCGATGGCACATCCAATTTCATTAAACAAATACCCCATGTTTCAGTTTCAATTGGACTTTCGATTAATAAGCAAATTGTGTTGGGCCTTATTAATAATCCTGCCCAGGCTAAGCTCTATACAGCCAAATTAGGTCAGGGTGCCTTCTGCAATGGCAAACCGATTCGTGTGAGCGATTGCGAGCGATTGAACGATGCCAATGTGGCCTATGAGGTGTGTCTGCTCCATGAGTCAACTATTAGAAACAAGCACATTAAACGCATCTACTATATCGGCTCCCAAGCAAGACGGTACACAAAATATCATTTGGCTAGATAAACAAATAAAAAGTTATTTAACATATGTATTTTCAGTTTGCTGGGCTACGCAGCTGTGGTGGATTCACTTTGCATGGTTGCTGCCGGAAATTTGGATGCTTTTCACATTGAGGATATGTATCCGTGGGATTGTGCTGCTGGTTCATTGCTTGTACGTGAGGCCGGCGGCGTTGTAACCCATCCCTATGGTGGCGCTTTTGACATTATGAAGCCTGATTTGATTTGTGCCGGCACAGAGGCATTGCGAAAAGCAATCGAGACGCTTATACGCCAAGCAGATCAAGCCAAATCCGTTGGTTGTGATGATCAGGAAGCTCAAGTGTAACTTCATATAGCTTACGAAAGCTTTCGTTTTGTGTTACGATAAAACAAAGCTTTATTAGCACGTCAACATTTGTTAAAGTTTCCATATGCACCTCTAGATTGGTTTTAAATAATAACAGTGTTGCCACCTTGCTGTTGATAAACATTTGCAGTGGTTAACATTTAAAGATGAATTTCGCACTTAAATAAAAGGGTATTAACCAAACAGGTAAAGAAAAATAAACCTGCAGATACATTTAGTTATTCTTTTTAATGTCAGCATGAATAATATGTAGATATTAGATTACTCTGTGTAATTGACATTTAAACCTCATTGAAACTAAAGTTAACAATGAGTTTTTATAGATGAAAGAGATAATGTCTATTAGACATAGTAATAAAAGCAAAGATTTATCTTATCATTTGTTCTCAATCATTATGCAAACTCATTGCAGACTTAATCACAGAACGTTAATACCCCTTTCTCATGACTCTTCACTTAAAAGTTCAAAGCTTTGTGTGCATTCTAGGCGAGCTTTGCGAAAGCTTTTTATATTTGTGACTCAATTAAGATATTCATTATTTAGTGGCCAGCAACAGTTCGTCGAGTTAAAATCCAAAGCACAATGAGCAACAACACAATTAGCGAGTCCAAGCTAAAGGAGTATTACGATGTAGCGCTGGATTTGGTGGAGAAATGTGGACCAATGTTGATGGAGGGCTATACGAAGCCAAAAGCAGATTACAATGTCAAAGCAGACTTTTATGATTTGGTCACTGTGTGGGACAAAAAAATCGAGGATACCCTAACTGAAGGTCTGCAGGCAGCGTTCCCCGAATCTCTAATTATTGGGGAGGAAGAGTCGGCGGCAACGAAACGTGAGGCGGTGTTAACAGATGCGCCCACCTGGATCATTGATCCCATTGATGGAACTACAAATTTCGTCCATCGTATACCACATTGTTGCATTTCAGTGGGTTTGACTATTAACAAAGAACTTGTTGTTGGCATTATTTACAATCCGCCGGCAAAGGAGCTATTCTCGGCGTGGAAGGGTCACGGTGCCTATCTGAATGGTGAGCGCATACACACCTCTAAAGTTACCACAGTAAGTATTATGTCACTGCCAAAAAAAAAAGTAAAAGAATAACAATCATGTTGATAAAGCCATTTTAGTATGTATAACAACAAACGAAATTCGTTGATTTGTTTGCTTGCCCACATTTCAACAAACAAAATTTTCCGCAATAGACCTTGAAACACACACTCTCTGAAAGCACAAAAGTCTTTCTCTTTGAGTTTTCTACTCACTCTCTGTCTCTCTCTTTCGTAGATCAGACAAGCTGTGGTTTCCTATGAGATCTCTATGATACATGCCGTTGCTGTGCGTGACAAGAATCTCAAACGCATTTACAAGTTGGGCTCAAATGCAACAGCGTAAGTTAGAACAATAATGAGAGCAAAAATGAGAGTTTTAAAATGCACTCATTGTTTTTGTTGTGCTTTGCGTTTTGCAGCACTCGTAGCTTTGGCAGCGGCGCTCTCGCCTTGTGTTATGTGGCAACGGGACAATGTGATGTTTATCATGTTGAGGATCTTAAGCCGTGGGATATTGCAGCTGGCGCCGTTATACTTACTGAAGCAGGTGGCGTAATTTATCATACTAATGGTGGTAAATTTAATGTTATGAAACCAGATCTTGTGTGCGCTGCAACCGATGAGCTGGCCAAAAATGTTATGAGCCTGATTCACGAGGCGAATCAAATAACGGAATATACATTTAAATAATGTAATGATGTTAAAAAATATTGAAAAAAAAACAGATGAATTTATAAAAAAGAAAAGATCAGAGACTTTTGTATCTAAAGTTCCTTGGAATTCTTAAGGTGCGAGCTTAAACCATTTATTTATGGACATATAGCTACGACAACTGTTTGCAATAGTCAGCTACATGCATGTTTAAGATAAAAAAAACTTCTACTTGTAGTCGAGTCAAATCAAATGAGATAAAACGGTAGGGAGAAGCAAGCAAACAGATATTAATTTTTCAGAGCATCTTTAGAACTGTCTGTCATTATATGATACGAGTTTATTGAGCGCATAAATCAAAGCTCAATCTAAAGAGATGTGAGAGCGAGAGTGTGTATATAAGAGCTTTTCTCAAGTAATACTAGCTTCTGATCAGTTGGCAGCCGAAGACAAGACACTACGCAGCGAAAGTTACGGAATTCGCAATTGCATATTCTTTATTGTATACAAAAACTGAAGCAACAACATCAACGTTATGTTAACGCAAATTGAAGAATTGTATAAATTTATCTACCCGCTGGCCATAAGAGCGGGTGAAATTCTGATCGAGGGCTACGAACGGGAAGAGAAAAATGTGGATATAAAGGGTGCATTTTATGATGTGGTCACAGATTATGACAATAAAATCGAAGAGTACCTTATGAGCGAAATATTGGCTAAGTATCCGCAGCATAAGTTCATTGGTGAGGAGGAGACGGCAAAGAACAATAATGTATCCAAGGAGCTAACAGATGCGCCCACCTGGATCATTGATCCCATCGATGGCACGTCCAATTTCATTAAACAAATACCCCACGTATGTGTTTCAATTGGACTAGCAATCAATAAGGAAATTGTGCTGGGCATTGTCAATAATCCTGCCCAGAAGAAACTTTATACGGCCAAGTTGGGACAAGGTGCATTCTGCAATGGCAAACCGATTCGTGTGAGCAGCTGTAAGAGTGTGAGAGATGCAAATGTAGCGTATGAAGTGTCGCTACTCCATATTCACAATGTGGCTAACAAGCACATAAAACGCATCTACCACGTTGGATTACATGCCAGGCGGTAAGTATACATCAATCCGTAGGAAACAGGATTTGTACTTTAATATCGAATGGTTTTTCACCAAACACAGCTTGTTGGCCTATTCGTGTGTGGTGGATGAGCTTTGCATGGTTGCGGCTGGCAATTTGGATGCCTTCTACATTGAGGACATGTATCCATGGGATTGTGCCGCTGGATCGTTGCTGGTGCGAGAGGCTGGAGGGGTTGTCACACATCCTTTTGGCGGACCCTTTGATGTTATGAAACCGGATTTAATTTGTGCCGGGACAGAAGAGTTGCGCAAAGAAATAGAAAACTTGCTGCGCAAGGCCGATCTTGAGAAATCTGTGGGTGGGGGTGTTGAGGTCTAGATTGTTATGCAAAAATATGCATAAGCCATAACCATTAAAAACACCCATTAACAAATTAAGCTTGAAAAATAAAACAATTAAATATAAAGTGTATGCAAAAAAAAAAGCTCAACCACAGCCCTATCAGTTATCTGAGCTTTCTACTAAAAGCTTTATAGTATAGCTTTATAGTTCTCTTTTAATCACAAAAGTAATGACGAAGTTTTCAAGTTTTTTAGTTGTTGTTTTGTAGCCGGACAGGCCAAAGAGAAGCGCTCGGTTAGTCTCAGTAAATATCTCGAATAGAAATGTACAAACGATTAATTATTTCTCTAACCATTTTAGCTTTTTTCAAAGCTATTGATATGGCCAGCAATGTAAGCGAGTCAAAGCTAAAGGAGTACTACGACGTGGCTGTGGATCTGGTCATTAAATGTGGTCCCATCTTTGAGGAGGGCTTTAATAAGACTAACAAGGAGGTTATGGTTAAAGCTTCATTCTTCGACTTTGTTACCGTCTACGACCGTCAAATTGAGGAACAACTAACCGAGGGCCTATCACGTGCTTTTCCCGAATCCCTTTTCATTGGCGAGGAAACATTGGCTGGCATAAAGCAGCTGCCCGAGCTAACGGATGCACCCACATGGATAATTGATCCCATAGATGGGACCACAAACTATATACACCGATTACCGCATTGCGGCATTTCGGTTGCTTTGACAATTGATAAGCAACTGATGGTGGGCATTGTATACAATCCAGCAGCAAATGAATTATATACAACACGAAAAGGTCATGGCGCCTATCTAAATGGCCAGCCCATTCAAGTATCGAACGCTAATACGGTTCGTACGCCTGATTTTTTGTCTCATCTTGTGTTTTGAATGAGATTGCACAATCTTTCAGATTGCCAGCGCTGTTGTGGGAAGCGAAATCACGTTGATTAACGTGCCAGTTTTTCGTGATAAGTGCATTAAACGCGCCTATAAACTTGGCTCTGTGGCTGCTGGGTAAATTGGATATATACAAGATAACAATATTTCTGACACAATTTATTATATTTTTCACTTTACAGCACTCGCTGCTTTGCCAGCGCAGCCATGTCTCTGGCTTATGTGGCTAAAGGCACTTTGGATGCATATTATGTGGACTATCTTAAGCCATGGGATGTGGCTGCTGGCGTTTTGTTGATACGCGAAGCAGGCGGTGTTGTGCACAATACAAATGGCAGTGAATTTAATGTGATGAAACCCAATTTGGTTGCAGCTAGCACAGAGTCGCTTGCTCAGGAAGTTATACAACTGATCAAGCAGGCAGATCAGATTACGGATTACACATTCACTTAGATTAGCTATTATTGACACTTACATTGGGTGGCATGCCGTGCGTTTGATAGCCAATAGGCGACATATTGGGTCCAGCTGGTGGCATTTGCATTCCCATATGCGGACCTGTTAATTAATAAAGCACAGATTAGAAAAGGTAAATAAGAACAATAACAAATTGCAAGTTATGCGCATACTCATGCCCTGATGATGTGGCGGCATATGATGACCAGGTGGTCCCTGTGGTCCGGGCGGGCCATGCTGCATGGGATGTCCGTATGGGCCAGCTGGATGACCCGGCGGCGGTGGGCCCTGCATGTGAGGCGCACCAGGCGGTGGTCCTTGCGGTGGTCCCTGCGGCGGCCCCTGAGGTGGTCCCTGGTGCGTGTAGGGGCTATGTGGCGAAGGTGCTGGACTCTGCGAAGGTGGTGCCATGGGGCTGGGTGCCTGCGGTGGCGGCATCGGACTATTCGCCGGCGAGGGCGAGGCCATATCGCTGTGTGTGTGTGTGAGTTACGTTAATGTGTGTGGTCTCGTTCGTTTTGCACTGGAGTAGGCCCTATAAAGGTTAGCTAAAAAGTTGTGGATACGTGAATACACAGTATACGTGCTTAGATTTCAGCATTGTATTGCTCTACGTTGTTGCGCAAAGTCCATTTTAAATGTAAATGTAAACTTTTTACATATGTAATCGTTTTTATTTGGCTTTGTTGCTCTCCCTCACCGCCACACACAAAATTTTTGCACATGTCGGAAAAATCATATAAGTCGAGCTTGCAGCGCTTGTTTTATGCATTTCAGCTATGAGTTACATTATCAGATTGAAGTTTGCACAGTTTTAAGATCGCAATTTTACCTATTTGCACAATTTGAATGCTTTTTATATTTCCCGATTTTCACACTTTTCTTTGGGCGATAGACGCGACAATGGCGGACGTCTCTGTATAACAAATTAAAAACTGTGACAACCCTATGCGCCGGTATAAAATGGATACGTTCAGCATATCAATAAAGTGTTTTAAATTCATGATAGTAAAGAAACTAGCTAGTTTAAAAATAGGCATTTAGTTATTAATTAATGACTAAAAAACAGATAGTTAATTAGTTCGATAATTTTTATAAAAATATTTTATTTTTGCTGAACGCATGCTATGACACGTCATGTTGACGTGACCTGTGACTGGCAAATTTGTGTCATTTAGTGAAAACAAGACCAGAATTTGTCTCGAGAGCAAAATAATATAATTAGTTAGTTATTTTTAATATTTAAGCATTTAGAGGCACTTAGCACATTGCAACCGAGCTTTTATCATGGGTAGGTGAGACGCCACAACAGAATTGCCCAAACTTGCTAATCCTTGGCGTTTATCGTGTCTGCCGCCTGTCATAAAAGCCACCACCTTTGAATTTATATTTTTTTTTCATTTTTTTTATCGTTGCAGGTGGGGTGCTCAGCTATTTTCGCGGTCTGCTCGGATCAAGGGAGATGCGCATCTTAATACTGGGTCTGGATGGTGCCGGCAAAACAACAATACTGTACAGGCTACAAGTCGGTGAGGTGGTCACAACGATACCGACAATTGGCTTCAACGTGGAGCAGGTCACATACAAGAACCTTAAATTCCAAGTCTGGGACTTGGGCGGACAGACAAGTATTAGGTGAGAAGCATTATTTGGTTTATAAGCAGTTAACTCATTTAATTTGATACATTTAATGACTATTGTTCCTAATCTTACGCTTGCAAAACTGTTTTAGTTTTCTTTATCGCGTTTAATTACTATTGGTGACGTTCTCCTCAAATTATTTTTTTTTCCCCCTACTGATATGTAATGTGTTCCTAATCTATTATCTCTGCATCTCTGTGTACAATTATTGAGTAGAACAAAGTGCAAAAAGAGCAAGTTAAAACATCTGTTTACATTCAATAACTTATTTTATTTATGAGGACGAAGAGCAACCTCGAGCTTGGTTATTAGTTTCGGACAATTCTTTGATCAAACTAATACTTACATATTTATTTTTATTTGCAGACCCTACTGGCGTTGCTATTACAGCAATACGGACGCAATTATATATGTGGTGGATTCAGCGGATCGTGATCGAATTGGCATTTCCAAGGATGAACTTTTGTATATGTTGCGGGAGGAGGAGCTCGCCGGCGCGATACTTGTTGTGCTTGCCAACAAACAGGATATGGACGGATGTATGACCGTCGCTGAGGTACATCATGCGTTAGGTTTGGAGAATCTAAAAAATCGTACATTTCAAATATTCAAAACGTCGGCCACCAAGGGCGAGGGACTGGATCAGGCCATGGACTGGTTATCCAATACACTGCAAAGCCGCAAATAGTCATGCCCCAACGTGCCCTTCGATGTGAGCCTGCCCCCCTTGTAAAATTGTCCAAAGTGTCCACCCATTAAGAGAGTTGGAAGTTCTTTAACGCTTGCGCAAATATCTAAACACACACACACACATACACACCAACAACTTTGTAATAACTTCTAGTAATATAATTATTAAATTATAGGTTTACAATACATGTATTTGTGGAAAAGCTACCATTCGGGCAATCCAAAACGACGTACACGCTGCTCCTGTGAATCCAGTTCCATGCGCACCTTTTGACGCATATAGAAAATGGGACAATCACGATTACAGCAGATGACCTCCTCATGCAACGACCCCTGACAACGCTGGCACTCGGTCCATAAGCGGGAGAAAGTCTCCTCAAGGCCTCGCTTAGCGGCCACCTCCTTCTGATATAGTTCACTCATTTTGGGTTCACAGTGCGGGCACAACGATGCCGTTTCATAGCCTTTGGGCATCAGTGTTTTGCAGCCAAGACACGAAGCCTTTTTGGTCATAAAACTAGCCAAGCCACCAACCTTGGAATGGACCACGGTACGAGTGCGAGTGTGCTCACCCTTAAGCAGCACCGACTCCGCTTTATCGCCCAGTATGGGTTCAAAAATGCGCAGCAGAGGCTTCGACAGCTGTTGCTCCAAATAATAGTTGGCATCGATAGGCACACTGTTCTCCAGCACATAGAGTGGATCCTCTGCCTTCGCATAAGCTGGTGTATTTTTGGCTGCTGCACAAATCACATACGGTACACGATCACCCAATTTGGGTGCTGTGCCCGCGTCACGTTTCTTCATCTTTGCCGCCAGCTCCACATGCGCCTGCTTGGCGGCATAGTCCGTTTTCGCCAACTCCTTGGTTATGACCAAATGCGAGATATCGATGCGATTGCATAGAAGATCGGCAATAACCTGTTTGGCATAATCAACGGCACCCTCGGGATCTCGATCAATGAGCAACTTTTGTAAACACGAGTTCATTAGATTGGCAACAAGTGGCGAATTATCCCGACGCACTGTCTCAATGCCCTTGCAATCCATTTTGTCGTATTTATCCGGTTTGGTGAAATATAAGCCCGCATAGCGTTTCTTGTTGATCAACAGATATGGATAGTAGACTTTCTCAAATTCCAGTTTAATGGGTCGTACAAATTTCGCGCTCACCAAATCCGCCGCCTCTCTGCCCAGTTCCATGCTGCGCTCCAAAGTCTTTACGCCAAAGTTCACCATGACCGAATCTGTGTCGCCATAGATGACAACTGCATCATTCTCATAGCCATTGGCGCGTGTGTAATGGGATTCAACTTCGTTTTTGGTTAATTCAATCATGGTACGTCCATAGGCAGTGACACTGCCCGAGATTTCCAAACAAGGCAACTTGCCAACTTGGGCGCCAGTGAAGCCATATACGGAGTTGGCCGAAATCTTTAGTGCAAGCTGTCTGCCATCCAGCACTTGACGCTTGAATGGATCCGTTTCTACTTTTAAATCATTCTTGGCACGCTTACGTGCAGCCAGCAATGATTCCAGAATCTCAGGCAACAAGCCACGCCGCAATTCCGCTTTTACAAAACTATTATTAGCGGGTGTGCGTTCCACTTGATCATCGGTCAATCCCATCTTATCCTTCGCACCCGGCAGCAGAAGCGTGGTGTAACATAAGTTGTGTGCCATCATTATGCTGGGATACAGCGATGCAAAATCGAGTGTACTTATGGGATCCGCATAATACCCTCTCTTTGGCTCAATGACCGTTGCACCCTCGAATTGTTCATCAGAGCCACTCGACGTGTAGGAGGGCATTATGAAACCCTTTGTCCTAGCCTTGCGAAGCAGCTGACTCAATACCTTGATCTGTTGGCCACGGGTTAGCAGGGATTCGAGCGGCACACCCGTCACACGCGCCATTTCCATATAGTTAACAATGGCCATCAGTTTGCCAAGCAAACGAAGCGGCAAATAGGCATCCTTAAGACAATACATGGCTAAGCGTCGTCGCGTCTGCTCATCACCATTCTGTAGATCTGTAATTATGCTATGATGCACATCCTCTTTCTGTTCCTGCAGAAAATGATAGCTGACAGCATTCAAAGTATACGAACGTAATTTATAATCGCGCAGCAGCACAAACAGTAAATCGAATGGAACGCGTCCTTCAAAGTTGACATATTGATTTTCACGTCTGCCCATTTGCTTGGATTGCAGCACCTGTTCCTTGATAACGGAACGAATGTTCTTAATGCGTCCCAAGTACTCAAAGTTCTTCACTTTCAGATGAGCAGCCCGATTCAGCAGATAGGGTATATCAAAATTGTTAATGTTATAGCCGGTTAGAATATCCGGATCTACTTCGCGTACAAATGCGGCCCATTTGTCGAGCAATTGAGTCTCCTTGTCGAAGCACAGCACCTGGCTGCCAATGATTGGAGCACATTTGTTTAATGTAAAAACATTTCTAATGAACGGCTCCGCTTCGCCTTGTCGTATGACCATGTTGGCTATCTGTATGACTGGATCCATTTTGGCCTCCGGAAAGATACCTCTTCGACCGGCGCACTCAATGTCAAAGCTGAGGATACGCAGTGGCGCCACTTTGGACCATTCGCCTTCTGGCTCATGAGATATGAATTGATCATAGGCAACGTCCACTTCCAGTTGGCAACGTGACTCTGGCGCTGGTTTGGAATTGGGTCCACGTAAACGCCATACGCCCGCCGGCAACTCAATCCAATTGCAGCCTACCACGCTTGTCTCCACCATAAAGCGAATGTCAAAGTCAATGTTATTCTCAAAGGCGCGACAGTCCTGAAAGTCAAACGCGCCCATTATGACCTCCTTTTTTAGCAGCCTCGACGCTGCGGCCACAAATCGTGGCAGCGTTACGGTTATCTTGATGTACTGCTGCTTCTCATCTCCCTGATAGCCATGGATATTGAGTCGCTGCACTAGCTCCACGGCCAACACAGCCTCCTGAACATTGTCCTTATTACCGCCGCGTATGTCAGCAATAGTTTTCCTGTCTAGCGCCTCGTGTAGCTCTGAACAGTGCCGTTGCTCAAAGTTCTTGGGCGCAGATATATAAAAATAGGAACAATATCCATGAACATGACAGCACACGGAGTTGCCTTCCATGGTCACACCGAACATGCGAACGACAGGCACTGGACCCAATTGGGCACCTGGCATGCCCGGTAGCGGTTTGCCCACATAGTTCTCAACATCCAACTGCTGGAATATTAGACTGTCGGTGAGAGGATTTAACTGTGGAGGTGGCGCACGTGACCACCGCTCGCTGGTTTGTTGATTCTCGGGCCCCTCGCCCAGCAGCTGTGATATGTCCATCTCATCGTTTGGCTCAAACGCGGCCAGTTCAGCTTCAAAACCGCCGCCCATGTCATCATCATCGTCGTTATAAGCTCTGCAAATTTTTCAATCAAAAAATAAAATTTATATATTGCAATCTTTAAGTACCTTTACCTGGGCTTCTTAGACTGGCCATGGGCTGTGCCATTGCCATTAAACTTGCGTTTGGCATCCATGCTGCCTGCCTTGTATAATAAACAAACCAACAAAAATTCGCAAATTAAAAGCTGCAAAAACAACGCGGCAACTGGGCGGGAAATATATGGATCAACTGTTATGTCAAAATCAGATTGGCAGCTCCGTCCAGCTGATGGTATTTTTTGCGGTCGGAAGAAGTGGTATTTATTACTAATTTGTACTAAACATGTTAAAAATTTATTTGGTTGTTTTATTGCTAATAAAATTAAGAAAATATAATTTATAATTTTTAGAAAAACATAGATACATTAATGTTATATTGTTAATTTATAAGGTGAAAAACTTATTTAAAAATGTCACTTCTTTTATATTGTGGTCCTATTGCTTCTTCTTCACTCTTTTGCGCGTATAGTATTTTGGTTGTGAAACATATCGGTCACACTCACCAGCAGCAGATATTTTCGTATGTAAAACGCATTAAAAACTAATAATTGTGTAAATATTTGAGAAGTTAACAGTGCACCTATGTCTGTTTCTTAGATAACGCTTAATAAGCTCTGGCTGGCAATAACATGCTGCAAAATGCTTGACCTGTGAATATCAACCAAATACCTTCATTACCTGGCGGGGGTGTGTATGTGTGACTGTGTGTGTGTGTGTGTGGGGGATGTTAAGTGAATCACAATCACACAATTAATACAAACGCTGCAAAAAAAAAATGTACCAAAGCGCCTGCAATGCGGCCACGACAGGATCGTGTGTGCCCGGTGCGGGCAATCAGACGGACAACGATCGTCAGGCGGCGCTGATAGCGCAACAACCACCCACAGCGCCCGTGGAGCCCGATTACAGTGGCTTCGATATCGTTAAGGCCACACAGTATGGTGCGATAGCACGTGTGCGCGATCTCGTAGAATCTGGCTGGGATGTCAATCAGCCGGATAGTGAAACAGTCACACTTCTTCACTGGGCGGCCATCAACAATCGACGAGACATAATTAGGTATTTTCTGGAAAAGGGCGCCACAGTTGATGCTGTTGGCGGCGAACTTAATGCCACCCCACTGCACTGGGCTACACGACAGGGTCACTTGGGTGCCGTTGTTCTCTTGATGGCCGCTGGTGCTGATCCACGCATACGCGATGCAGAGGGTTGCTCCTGCATACACATCGCCGCCCAGTTTGCGCACACTGCCTTGGTTGCCTATTTCATAGCCAAGGGTGTGGATCCGGATTTGCAGGATCGCGGCGGCATGACGGCGCTTATGTGGGCTGCCTGGAAGGTGAGTTAAAGTACCATAAAATACCCATTATTCTCTCACATTGTAATTGTTCAACTCGAATACCGCCCTGCATGCCAGTTATCGATAAAACATTTAGCCAATCATCAATCATGAGCAAGTATGTGGATAAGCCAGGGAAACAATTCTTCTTCTTTCCCTTTATGCATTTCCCACATGTCAATAGTATTTATAGTCAGTAAAGAGTTATTTGTATGCAGAAAAAAAAAAATTGTTAATTTATGTGTATCGAATATGAGATGATTATAGGAAAAATAAATTTTTCTAAGTTAAGTACACGTAAAAAGTATTTTGGGAAACTCTTAGGAATTTAATTAATAAAATTAAGGAATTTAATACTATTATAGTTGAAAGACATTTTTTAAATGTCTTTTCTAAGCTCTTAATCGATTCAACTATTAATAAGCTTTTTCGATTTGAAAGTAATAAATTCCACAGTTAAAGTTTAAATTATTAAAAATTCTTTTTTTTTTTGACAGGTGTGTGCCCTGGATCCAGTGCGGCTGCTGTTGACACTGGGCGCCAATCCCGCCATGGTTGATTACACACATGGCAACACAGCACTGCATTGGGCGATATTGGCGCGTAATGCCACCGCCATAACTACGCTAGTGCTCAAGTCAAAGGCTTCGCTTGATGTGCCTAATTTGCGTGCTGAGACGCCGCTAACCATGCTTGAGGCTCAAACGGGCGCTATTTGGATCGGTGCCAAGGTGATGGATCGTGTCAGGGAGGCAGCACTTACGTCGCAACAGCGACGATCTCTTGTCTCAAAGCTACGCCATGATAAACGCTTGCGCTGGTGGTCCATGGCTGCCTGTCCATTCACCGCCTTCTATTTGGCCGGCATTGTCTTTACCATTAACACATTGTATATTATCAAATTTTTCCTGCTTGGTTGCCTGTATGCGATATTTCATACCATTGGCAAGACACTGTTCGATGATCATCTAATGGCATTGCTACCGCTTTCTGTGTATCTCGCTACCAAGGCCTGGTTCTATGTCACTTGGCTGATGTTTATCGATGATGCTGTGTCGTTAGCGACAACCGTGTGCTTCCTAATCTGTTCACTTGGACTCTGGGTATGCTTTCTAAAGTCCTGGAAAGGTGATCCCGGCATAATACGTCCCACCAGAGAGCAGCGATTCAAGGTACATTACTATAACATGCAACTTGCGGTTTATTGGATTAATCATAATGTTCTTTATCTTTTGCAGACAATTATAGAGCTTTCGGAACGTGGTGGCATAGGCTTTGAACCCGCCTCCTTTTGCTCAGGCTGCCTAGTTCGGCGACCCATACGCTCCAAACACTGTTCTGTGTGTGATCGTTGTGTGGCACGGTTTGATCATCACTGCCCTTGGGTTGGCAATTGCATTGGTCTCAAGAATCACAGTTACTTTATGGGCTTTCTCTGGATGCTGTTGATTATGTGCGCCTGGATGGTCTACGGTGGCGCCAAGTACTATGTTAATGAGTGTAATGTGCACTTTGACGGTAAGTCCTCAATTTTTGTATTCACAAGTGTGTCTTATAAAGAATGTGTTATTGTAGATTTCCTCACCGCCATGCGAGCTATTGGCAATTGCAATGCCTGGGTTGGCTGGGTCATGGGTAATGCATTGTTGCATATGTCATGGGTGATCTTGTTGACTGTCTGCCAAACGTATCAGGTGGTATGCTTGGGCATGACCACCAATGAGCGCATGAATCGTGGTCGTTATCGACACTTTCAGGCCAAGGGTGGACACAGTCCATTTACCCGCGGTCCACTGCTCAATTTAGTGGACTTCCTGGAGTGTACTTGCTTTGGACTGATGCAGCCGCGACGCGTGGATTGGATGAGCTACTATGATTATGATGCCCAAGTGCATCAGACAATTGAGAAGGAGCCGCTGTTGCGTGTCGATTGCGCCGATGGCGATGGACTTGCTGGTGATCATCAGTATGTGTAGGATAAGTCCCATCGGGATGCGAAGACGCTTCAAATGCCCATTGCGCATGTCTAACAATTCAATGTGCTATGCTTTAGATTTGCCCAACCCAAAAATACTAGCTTTGTATTATTTCTCGTGATTAACAATTGGTACGCTTGCTGAAAACAAACAAAAAAACAACTTTTTAAAAGGAACAACAACAAAAGAAAATTATAGACAAAAGACAGAAGCGTCATCGCTGACCGATATCGGATCGAGCAACATAAATATAAATACGTACATAAATAATGTACACGTATTTTATATCTGTAATTACTAAACTCTGTACATTATTTCAAAATATTTTTCTTGTTTTTAACGGGAATCACAAAAAAAAAAAACTTTTTTGTCGTCACTCTAAAAGTATTTGTAATACCAAATAGTAAACGCTTACACCGAACAAAATGAACTTTATAACTAATGCAAACAAAATCAAAAATTACGATTTATAATAACTCAAGCAATATTTATAAAAAAAAAAAATTCAATTCACCTAACGTAAAAACAATGATTCACAAATTTGTAAAGCGCACAGTAAATACCCTTTTTAATGTATGTATTTAACATCATGTGTATTCTTAAAGCAAGATTATAGTTAAAGAAAGATTAAAGTTAGCAGTTGCTTACACCAAACAAATACTTTAAAATTGTTAATGTGGAAATATTATATGGCAAAAAACGATTTGCATACTTAAAGAAATATACAAGAAAAAAAACACTATTCTAAACGCGATCCGATTCAATATGCACTAGTCTAGTCAGCAATCATTTAAGTAAATGTTATAGTGCAAAAATAAATTCGATAAATATATATATATATACATATATAAATAATATTGAATATATTAAAATATACATACCATATACATATATAACTATTATGAAAATATATACACCTATGATCCAAGTATCAGTGAAGGAATTTCTAACAGTGCAACAAACCTGACAAAACAAACCCAAACACGACATTTAATAAAAACAAAAACAAAAACCGATTCTAATTGTAACACGTTACTTAAATGCATTTAAAATTTAAATAACAACTTTAATATTATGAAACTTCAACTAAATATAAAAATATGTATGTATGTAATTATATATAACTCAAAAAACAAAAAATTTTCGATAGACTATTTTGTATTCGAGATTATACAAAAATATTTTCACTCTGCAATTTGCTACGAGTTATTTGTTGAAACATTTTATATATATTATATATTCTTTTGCTTGCAAAATTCAAGATGAAGAATATGGCATACGCTTTTATACAAAAAGACTACGACGAAATGTAATAATTCAAGCGTGGCATTATATTATAATGCAATCGAAAGTGTTATTTTCGAACCGATTAAAAGCATAAAAATATAATGGAAACAACCAAAAATCAATAATTGCTTGTCTTTAGTTTAGCCACTAAGTTCAAGACAAAATTATGTGTATTAAATAGTTAGTAGAATGAAATGCGAGGTGTATGTGCGTTAAAATAAATAATAAATAGAACTTTATTCCGTATTCAAAAAAAAATATAAAACAATGTGATTTTTTTGACTTAACTTTCGCGTGGGAGTGGGGACAAAGTCTTTCTGGATGCATTTTTTTTTTATTAAAACAAGATTTTGTGAAGGTAGGTCGGGCATAAAGCACATAATTCTCTTTTCAAAACTTTAGACGCGATTCTCCCGAAACCACTTGTTAGAAAGTGGCTGTGACTTGTGACCCGATTTTAAGAAACTTTTTTAATAGCCTCTAGTTTCGTGTAAACTACAAGATTTTGATTAAAATGTCGGAGCTTTGATCTAAAAAGGGTGCATTAAAATGTCAAAGCTCGATCGTATAATGAAGAAAACCCACATTTCCTTTTGAGTTTCCGATTATCCGTTCCCGGTTCCCGTCCACCCGAAGTTAATAGTCAACTTTAAAGCGTCCCATAAACCCAAAAAAAAAAATTTAATTTTAATTCAATTACATTTCTATCAAACACAAAGAAATGCGCTCCTTAATTTCTTTTTGAGTTTAGAAAAAAATCGAATTGTCATTGGGTTTTTAATGCCTTTTTGGTTGGTTTTATTGTTATGTTGTGTTTTTCTTCTTCTTTTTTTTATGACAATATTTTGTAGATTTAAATTAATTTTTTTTTTGTTTTTTTCGACATTTATGAATTACATTTATAGGCTTCTTTTAAAAATAGATTTATTTTTTTTTGTTTAGTTTATGATAAATTAAGTGTTCTCAGTTTTTTGTTTAATTCATTTTTATTTATAATTTTTTGTTATTAAAAGTAAAACAGTTAAATATATTTATATACGATGCTATATTAAAATACGTTATCGCATTTCATACTTAAATTTCGCTTGTGTGATTAGTTGCTATCCGTGTTGCATTACAATTGTAGCAGCAGTGTAAATGATATACAATATGTTATGAATTATTTGATTTTCTTTATTTATGTTTTTTTAATGGTCAATTTAGTTTGCTTCCATGCAAATCATATGAGAATTTATGCGCGTTTGCAACGTGCTGAATTTTTACTTGATTTTTCGTGTTTTGTTTTTATTTTTTTGTGTTATCTCGTTAAAATATATAAAAGCTTATGCACTAGAAGAGTTTTGCAAAAATCTAGCTGAGAAATGAGTTTAAGACTGAAATCGTTCGATCGGAAAGCCGTGACGGCACTGGTCGGTGTTTTTTTCTTTTTGAGTGTGGGTAGCTTTAGCGTCTTTTTTTTGTTTTTGTATTGTAATGTTATATAGTCGCATCTATATACAATATATTGTGTATATATATTATATTTAGGTGGGTTGCGGCGTGGCCAGCTTGAGCTCAATATAAGTGTGTAAATTATTTAATTGGTCGGAGTAGAAATGGTAGATTCCAATATATATATATACGTATATATTCCAACTGTCTGCACATAAAACACGAACATATGTCCGCCCGCACGGTTCGCATAGTAAAAGAGTTAAAAAGATACAGAAGAACATAATATTGCAATGCGTTTCATAAGCGCACTTGATCCAGTAAAAAGCAAATTAAACAAATTTAATGTTAGATACTAAACTTAAAAAGTATAAAAGACGCAACGTTTACACGTGACACAATATCATGTTAACTCAATTCATGAATTTGTTGGGTGATTTTTAAAGGAACTTAAGCTCACAAATTGGGTTTGACACCGTTAACCCGGTCTATAGTTTGTATCTTGTAGTTTTTAGTTTTTAAATGGATATGTTTTTTGTGCATTGATTTGATGTAAGAAACCTTTAATTGTACGAATACAAATACGAGCTTACAATGATATTGTGTAACGCATAAATGAAGCTTTTATACCTAGCTAACTGCGTTCCATGCCGCAGACTTTGGATGCCCAACAAGTAGCATATATGGTGTATATTTTTAAGCTAAACACAGGGTTTATTTTATTATAATTGCAATTGTGCTCTTGTTGTGCATGCTAAGAAAACTATAATTAGACTACGTTTATGCCAAGCCTTCATATACGTGAAAATAATATGATTCAAGTTTTTTATTCTTTTGGACACAATCTAAATATAAAATCACGAATAGAGGAACACCAGCATAAACGTGTTAAATAAAGTTACGAAATATTTTATACATGCCTTAGCTTAAGCAAAAAGTGTATACAGATGCTTACGTCTACATATTTATATATATAAGATGCATATATATAAACATTTTTTAGTACGCGTACAATTTTTTTTTAGGCTTTTCTTCAAGTAGTTCTTTTTTTGTTGTTGTTTTTTTTTTGTATTTTTAATAAAAAAATATATATATAAATATATGCTATTTTGAATTTGATTTTATCTCTCTGCTCATATGTATAGTTATTCTTATTTTTTTTTTATGTTAGCTGCATTTTAGATCTTTTTAGCTTGCTTAGTTTTTTCCCCTTCTTTTTTGTTTTGTTTTGTTAAATATGCGCACTTAATATATGTATATAAAAGTTCAATGATTATTAGTTATACATAGTTATTATGTATATAATATATACATACATATATTTATCTTTTAATTGGGAAAATACCCAGTATAATGGGTAAGCTTGGCCTTTTTTTTTGCTTTTGTTTATTGAAAAAAATTAAAAATTCATAACACACGCACACACATACAAAAATATGTCCTATATGTTGAATAAAAACAAACAAACAACAAAGTGAAGAGCCAAAAAAACAAAAAAGAAAATAAATAACAAATGTGCATTGTAAATAGTTGGAAAAGAAATTAAAAAAGTAAGCCTAGCCAAAAAGGGATAACACAATAAAGTTTTGTATCATTCTATTGTTCCTTGGTGCCAGTGTGCGTATGCGTATGCGTATGCGTGTGTGTGTGTCTGTGTATCCGTCGGCGCTTGATTATTGGTATTGTTTTTACAGGCTTTGCTTGGTTTATGCATTTTGCATTTTTGCTTGGTCTCATAATATGTATAATTTTTTCTTTTCTTTTTTTTATCATATATTTATAAACATTAGTTCCCACTGATGTTACGTCTTCTGCAACAGCTCGCTTTGTGGGCTGGGCGGACTGGACAACTGTAGTTGTTGTTGTGGCTGTTGTTGTTGTGCAGCATTCAACATGGTCGGTGCAGACAACGTGCTCGCCTGTGTAATAACTGTTGTGGCAGAGATTGTCTGTTGTTGTTGTTGCTGCTGCTGCTGCTGTGGCGCCTGTTGCATCTCCTGCGTATGCTGCTGATTGATTTGATTGTTAAGCGGCTGATTTGAATTGCACAGCACCGAATAGACGGAATCAACTTTACTAAGCTTCTCAAAGAGCGGTATTAGCTCACGTAGTTCACAATCGGTGACATCATCGAACCACGACTTGACAGGAACCTACGAAAATACAGAAGAATTAATAGAAATGTCGATTGATAGATAGATAGATCGATGTATGTTGGTTTGTTAGTTACCGCATTGTCGGGATGAAATATATAACTGGCCGGTGAATTGTCAACAATGACAATCTTTTGTAAATCTCTACCCAAACGATTTAGATCCTTAATGTAATTACCCCTGTAATAAACGCATGATTCCCTAAAAAGTCTTGCACGAAACACATTCCACCTGATGAAAAAAAGAAGAAGAATGATACTGATTATTGCTGATTACTTTTATTATATGACTATGTACGACTTACTTGTCTAGCAGATCAGCAACTGGATCTGCATATTTGGCTAGTGATGCTGTAAATAAAACGCATTCGTACAGTTCACCCATCTTTTGCAGAAACTCATCGACATGCGGTCGCTTCAGCACATAAACCTGATGTATGGTGCCATCGATTTCCACGGGCACAATGAAATCGGCATTAGGTATGGGCTATAAAGAGTTATCGTTCGTTAGATTGATGAATTGAACTTTACCGATATTGCTGCATGCTGCGTATATACCGTACCTTAAAACTACTATGCACTAGAGTTTCATCCAAATCGATAACCATACACTTTCGATGCATATCGGAGTGCCGAATTTGAGGTAGTAGGTACCTTTGTTGGTCCGGTAAGGGTGGCGGTGTTGTTGAACCATCGATCTGTGTACCATTTTGGTTGGTTTTCGTTCGATTTCGTCGCCAGCAGCAAAGTAACGATTGTAGAATACCTCGTTTTTGTGGCTTTAAACGATCCACATCTTCTGAAATAGGGCAAAAAGAAAATATAATTAACTTAGTAAGTAAATAAGTTATTCCATTTATAAGTTAGGTTTTTATGTGTTTGTTCAGAAGAGGTCGAAAAAGAAACTTGCAGTAAAAGTTGAGAACGGTTGGTGAATTAACATTTTTGGGTCAGATATTTCAAACATTAAGTCAAAAGAATTTAAGCTAAGACACGTCAATTATGTTATTTCTTAAGTTCTATGGTTTTTTTTATAAGAGTTAAGAGATTGTTATAAGAGTTACATAAAATCTGCAAAAAAATCTATAAAATGTTATAAGAGTTAATAAAAATCTGTATTTACATTTAAATACTTATCTCTCATATCTTTAATCTATTACTATGTAAAATGGTTATCAAAGCAAATTTGCAAACTCAATTTTAACCTTGCAAATAAATGCCAGACATCAGATTATAAACAACAATATTTGAATTGAATTAAGTCTGCTTACACTTTATGCGGTTTTTGAGGCTGCATTTTAATGTTTATTGATTAGTTTGAAACGCGATTTTGATCGAGTGATCTTGCATGATAAATACCCTGTATTCAATCAATGATTCACTCAAATTTGGTTATTCATTTTAAGATAAGTATTTCTCGAACGCAGTTATAATGCATCGATTGCAAAATCTCCTCAACAACACAATATGAAAGACCAATAAATGCAGCAATAAAGATATATTTCTATAAAAATAAATATGTTTTATACGTTATGCGCTTTGTTTTTTTTCATATTTTATTACGCTTATGTTCTTTTTTGTGTGCAAGGGGATAGAAAAATCGAAGCGAAAATAGGGAAAAACCCACTGCGTACAGACACGTACGCCACACCAGATAGAAAACAGGGAGGGTGGAGTGAGTTGGAGGGGAGGGGGGGGGGGTGGATTGGGGATGAGTTTAGCATACATGCATGCGTTTAATCGATAGTAAATGCTATAATTGCATGAGACATACAGACAGACTCAAGAGACACGCACATACGTAGCCATAAGGCCATCAAGTAAGAAGGTCACCGATTGACCTTTAAGCCGTGTGTTGTGTTCTGTTCTGTTCTGTTGTGTTGTGGTCGCTTTAACTCTCAGGTCTCAGGTGCGCTTACCTTCCAACCAATCCCCGCCGCCTTCTAGTGTTATGTGTGCGTGTGTGTGCAGAACAAAGAAAATAACACTTGTGACAGGCAACAACATGAATGAAAGAGTGCAGCATGCATGTATGTTGAGGATTGCATCAGCTAAGCTAGACGTTAGTCGGTTCAATGAACCGTTAGCTTGCAAAACTCAGCTTAGACATTACACACATACACATACATACAGACATTTATCCAGCAGCACTTAGAACCCTTCACGTCTCTCGCAAACTGTGTGTGTGTGTGAAGTGCAACTGTACTTGGAATATATTATGAGCGTCACAATGACGAGGAGTTGAGTAAGTATGTACGGGATAGAAGCACGCACCAACACACACATACACACCCCCGCAAACACGCTTGTGCATATATACGTACCTATACATGATTATTAGGCAGGTGAAAGGTGAAAAGCCCCTGGTACTGTGTTAAACGCTGTTAAAGTAAAACTTTGATATAAGAACCAAAAACTTAATGGAATGGGAGGCTTTTTTCAATTTGTCGCCAACTTGTTGAACTGACATCCGCAACACTTTTGTCAATATTGATAGGCAGATACACATGTTAACATATGTGTGTGTGTGTGTGTGTGTATCTATATTTAGGTTTGTGGGCTCTGTTCTCGATTGATGCGCATTCAAGCACAAGCCTCCTAAACACCCCCTCTCCAACCCTCACTGCCTACCTGGCTGCCTGCCTTCATTACGTTCATATAGGCTCTTGTCCTATTTTTAAGTCTTTAAAATTGAATTATTGACTTTCTGTCTGTTGCGTGTATGCATGTGTGTGTGTCTGTGTGTGTGTGGGTGTGAATTCTTTTTTTATGTTTATTTTTGCATTTCTTTTGCCCATATTTATAGCCTCATTAAATGAGAGCGCACAATTTGTGCGTCTATAAGATTTTAAATAGACACCAAATTTGGCATCCAGCTGACCGTTATAATCAATCGCTATTAATGAAATCTGTGGGTGGTACACACATACATACAAACGTACATCGAAATGTTAAGTAGCACAGTCACGAATTCTGTGATTTGATTTGTTGCATAGGTGGGTTTCAATTTAAAACCAAAAAAACCAGGCTAAGTACTTTTCAGAAAGTCTCGCAAAATTGTTCATGCAATATATATTGATAATATATAAGTGATTTTAGTTAGTGCAAGTTGGATTAACTTATGAGTGTTTATCAATTTTACTAATAGGTTTGGAATTCATTTCTATAACAACAAAAATATAATACTATTCGATACAAAGTGGGCGAAAAAATAACTATTTAATATTGATAAATGCGTGTTATACATTTGGCAGGTGCCTGTCATATTAAATATTAACTGTTAAGAATAATCAAATGGGAATGTCTAAAAATATATGTATACACATGTTGAAAATTTGATTTACAATCATTTTCAGTTTTTCTATTTACGAACCTAACGCAAAAAAGTTCACAATCTTAATAAGAAGTAAGGGGTAAGAACTAGTTCTAATTGGCGTTTGTACGTACATTCATATGTACATATGTGTAACTGTAAATAGTTATTCACAATAACAACAGCTGTCTGCATCTGTAGCCATTTTTTTTTTTTTGTGCCTTTTGCACACAATTAAATATCAGATTTATGTAACAACAAACATAAGCAACTTAAAGCAACAACAACAACAACAACAAAATGAAAATGAAAGAAATTGTTGCTGCATTAATTTATGCAAATGTGAAATCCGCAGCAGACTGTTAAACGGCCTCACGCGTCAATTGGGAAAATATTCACAATTTTCGCAGTTTTGAGTGTGCCGACGCGGAATGGCAATGAAAATGACAAGCGTTTCTTTTTGTTGTTCTGTTTTACATCTGCTTGCCAAATACACACACACACACACACACAGACAGACAGACACAAACACAAAAGATTTAAATGGTAGTTGTGTATTTGCTCGATAATTAATTTAAAGCAATTTGGCATTAAAAAGGAATCCAATGCGAATATTGCCACCCAAAACCAACGGGTTTCATAAACTTTAAGAAACATTTTGCAGCCTTATCTTATCGCAGCGTTCACAATGTTTGCGTTATCTTCGCGGCCCGCATACATATGATATCATTCTCAAATCATTATACGCGCGCGCTGGCCTTAAATGGGCACCCAGCTCGACCTTCAGCATATACATACATTTATGAAGCTTTTAAAAGTTCACACATACACTCACACCCAGATATAGACGAAAACAAAATGAAGTGAAGTGATGGGCGAGCGAACTGTAAACAGCAGTTCTTTTTGTGTGTGTTTTTGTTTTTGGTCTTTGCACGTGATGTTTGCACAGGCTGGGAAAACACCTGCTACACAAAAGAGCACGACAAAGAGAGTGAGCGCGCGCGAGAGAGGGGTATTTATATATGGAGAGGAATAGAGCTGAGATGCCGACCCTTTTGTGCAGCAATTGCACAAAGATGTCGCGTTTTGGGGGTTGCAAGGGGTCAATGAACCACCGCCCCACCAAAAACAAAAACACCTCGAAATTTTTGGATCGTGTTCAATTGAAGAAGTTTTGTGTTTTTTGGTTTATTTTTTCAGGCTGTTGCATAGATTTAGAAAAGAGCCAAAAATAAATTAATTATTGCTTTTCAGCTGAATACAGCAATATGTATGCATGTATTTGTATATACAGGAAATGTTTAGCTACTCAAACCATCAAAAAAAATTTTTGCACAGCACGCGGCACGCACATACATATATACATATACATACATATATTCATTCCTTTCATGCCATAGATATATACAAACTTAGACGTATGAATGTTTATTTGAAATGTGTGTGTGTGTGTGTGGATGTATGTGTGCGCATATTATTTATTTTTAATAAGCATGCATTGCGCTATTTCCACAGTGCTTAAAACAAATACGTACATTTAAATGAGTATTTGTTGTACCTGTTTTAGATTTTTCAACGCCTAAATAAATAAAAATCAAAACAAAAAAAATCGCTGCAAGCAATAAAAATTAAACCGTAATTTGTTTTTATGTACTGTATGAAAACGAAAATAAAAAAGGTTAAATGAAATGCAAATAATACAGAAACCATGGTTTAATTTTAAAATATATATAAGTTTATACATATTTATTTCAAATTAATTGCTAGATAGGTATTGAATTTAAATTGCAGAAAATTACTATTTAAGTATTATTTATTTCTATAAATTTAATTCCTTTCTAATTAATCATTCATTTGCGTGTTATAGCTTATTTTTGACTACCTTTCGACATTATCTTTGTCAACAATGAAATTTTTATTTTTTTTGTCTGCTTACACTTCGAACACTACTTATGAACAGCTGTTTGGCTAAGCTGTCAAATTAAACAGTTATTTTGAACAAAGCTTTTACAGTTGCGCTTTCTTTTGGGAGAGCAACAAAGAGAGTGAGAGAGAGCACATAATCATTAGCATGCTTGTAAATGGAGTCGATCTGCTGTAATACAATTATGAAAATTACTCAAATTAAAATATTTATCACAAACTTAATTTATATATATTTTCAAACGAATCCGTGAACACGCGTACCATCAATATTATGAACACCTTTGCCTTGAAAAACTTATTTATACAATAACAATAACTTTTTATTTGTTATTTTATCGGAAAGGGCAAAGCACGCGCTCTCTGCGTATGTGTGTGCATATGTGTGTGTGCGTAACTCATTTGGCTTTAAGACCTTGAGAAATTGAAAATCAGAGACAGCTAAACGCGAGAAATGAGATACTAGAGCGTTTGCCCATAAAAACAAAATATATCTACATGTACATGTTTATATATATATGTATATAAATATTTAAACACGGGCGGCGGTCGGGTCGGACGTTCAGGCATGCAAACAGCACTTAGGCGGCGGCACCCACACCGAACATTAAAAAAAAACTAAAACAAATAAAACAAAAACACATACATATGTATTTTAAACATTGCCGGTTCTAACGCTTTGCCCTCTCTTCACACCCACTCGCACACAGCTGTGTGGCATTGATGACGTTGCCATATCTTATGGTCAGAAAGCTCAACAAGTCAAAGAGTGAGAATGAGGCCTCTCTGTATACATATACATACATACATTGTGATATGCACACGGAAGTGCTCCATAATGTAGATAAATATTTGAGTTTTGGTTTCGAGTTAAGTCCAAATCGACTCAGAACTCAGAACTGAGCAAACTTATTAAGTAAGCACAACGATAGATAGATGTCAATTAGCACATAACCGCAAAATTTTGTTTTTGTTTTGTCTCTAAAATGCCCCGCCATTAGACATGTACATATATAAATGCATGTGAATCTGTGTTTATGTGTAAGAATGTATAGGTGTGTATATAATGTATAGCTGTCGTCTGTTTTTTGCGACCGCAGATAAGATTAAATTTTGTTATTACTGTTAAGGCGTTCGTCTTGTTTCGCTTCGCTTCGCCCCGTTCCCCACACCGTTTTATGTACGCTGCAGTAGAAAAAAAACAACAAAAAAAAAACATATGTGCACATATTTATATGTAATTGGGAATGTGTATACAGACACAAACGTAGTTATGTACAAGTGTATGCAACTTTTTTTTTGCTCTCTTTCTCAATACGAAAATCGCGCTCTCTCAAACTGTTCATTCAAGCTTTTTGTAAGCTACGCTTTATTGTTCGTCTTTTGCTTTGTTTGTTTGTTTGTTTGTTTTCACATCGAAAACTAGTCGACGTTGACTATCTGTAAATACCGGTTTCGCCTTCATCCTCTCGCGCTTGTTTTTATCTTAACTTGTAAATAGTAGAGTGTGTGCAATTTAATTGCGGTTTCAATTGTTGGGCATGTGCTCTCTCTCTTTCTCTTCCTTTGCACTTGTACTAAGGACATGGAGAAAGGCAGTTAAAGAAGCATCGCAAGTTTTGTTCTAAAGTTAGCATGACGTCAGAGTTGATTACAGGTGGCGCTCGAAAAGTTGCAAGCTGCTACGTCAGAAGCTAGCAAGTGGTTAGATCATTCACAATGGATATAAAAACAGCTGCGCACAAAAACTCACACTCAGTGCTAATGTTGAAAAGAGACAGAGAAAGGAGTAGGGGAAACGCAATAGCTATATAGTAAAGTGAAATGGTATGGGTATGGGTATGGGTGAGGTTATATATCCAATAATTGCTAAGGTCAGGGAGGGGAGGGGGGCACAGTCCAAACTTGGAGGCCACTTGTCCTTTAAGTATTTTTATTTCGTCTTTGTTGTGACGCCGCTTGGGCTGCCGTTATGACTCATTGGGGTGCTCTCTTGGTAGTGTGTATCTTCTGTGTGCGTTACGTCTGTGTGTGTGTGTGTGTGTAGTTTGATGTTTGTAGTTGTTGTTGTGTCTTACCTCCTTTGTCACTTGGATAGACATTTAGTTGTTCATCATCGCGAGAAACTTGTGTTATTATTGATGTTGCATCCATTACACGGCGTGTTGCTGCAAGGTTAACGCTGCTTTTTATGTCCCAAATCCAAATCCAAATCCAAAGTTCACAGGTCGAAGTTTCACAAAACGTTTATTTATTTATATTTTTTTAGCTGCACAAAATAATACACATACACATTATTAAAATTATTATATTTTTGCACACATTTTCTAAGAAAACTTTATGTTTTTCTTATATAGAAACTCATGTATATATATATATATATATATATACATGTGTGCATGTGTGTAAAGCAGACTGCGACGTCGACCGCGGCTGCGACTGTTGCCTGCGCCAGACAGTGGAATTTTACAATTACGCTTTGACAGCCTCATTCGTTGGTTTCGTCGTCGCAGAATGCAAATGATTTTCCCTCGCGATATTCACCTTTTGCAACAATACATGTAAAAATGCACTTTCGCCTTTTCGTTACTTTATTAAAATTAATTAGAAATGTATTAAAAAATCAACGGGAATCAACTTAAAAACACTTTCTTTTCTTGCACTGTTGTTTGGGCACATTCTTTATTTTTCTTGGCGTCTACTTTTTGCACGCAGCTTCTTGGCGTTTTATTTATAACGCACTCAATAGACACACACACCAACACGCACAAAAACACACAAATCAACACAGCACACACTCAAGCACTGCTTCTCTCGTCACTTTTCACTGTTTGCAATTGTAATTGTTGTTTATTTCAATATCGTGCTCATTTTGAGTATTAATTAAATATTAATTGCAATCGAAATTCCGCGCAACAAAACAAAACGTGTGCTCCTCGAAAAAAATCTAGCAAGACTGTCTCTCTTAGTGTTGGATAGTTAGTGAACAAAAAACGAGTTGCTTCCACAACACTTACATTATCTGTTATGTTAATAACATCATGCACCTCTTTAAATTTACATCGACCATACCCAACGAGTTTTTACTAACAGAGAAAAAATATAGCTGGCAACTCTTATAATTTCCAACGAGTATAGAATACATGAGTGGAAAATAGCGCCCCTTTTTGCCTTACAGAAACCGTCACGACTATTTAGAGGTCGTTGGAAAGGGGGAAAGGGGAATAAATATTCCTTCTGCTTTGTCAACTCATTCTCAAAGTGTGCGATGCGTGAGAAAAAGATAAGTTGTTTAATGGTAAGTATAGATCCCACATCAAGAAATTGTATTAAACTAAAACTGGATTTACTTACAGAAACAGGAATTATCTTTCAATTGCCTTATCTATCTTTCAATTTTGCCTGTTGTGTACAAACGAACATGTTCGAGTTTACAGGGGTAGGGCGCTCTGTTGTCCTCTCTTATAGTTACATACTCGTCGAAATTATCTTGGTAGCGAATCAAATGATCTACTTGCATGAACTTATGTCCGTTCATCTTGTTAAGTGAGTCATTCGACCGAAATTCTTCGGAACGATATGAAATAACTCTACAAACAAAGGACGCACAAACAACGCATACATAAACAAAATGCCAAGGAATGGCGGCGATGCCGGCAACGGCTGCAGTAGCTCCAATGCCACCAGCGACGGCTGTATATATCCCGACGATGTCATACTGGAAAAGGGCGTAGCATTTAATGTTCGTTACACGGGTTGCGTTGAGGTCAAGACCTCCATGAAATCTCTGGACTTTGAAACGCGAACGTTGCTTGCACGGTAAGTTAAAAATACTAAGTTTTTATTTTACTCCAAATAGTTGCTTTAGGAATTTTCTTTTAGTGAGTGTATAAATCGCGTGTGCGAAGCGGCTGGCTTAAAATCTGCAAGCAAACGCCGTCTGGACAAAAAGTTGCACAACTTTATATCGGATCGGCCAAGCATGCAACATGCAGGCACCAACATTATTATCAACGTCTCCAGTCGTGCGTTGACGCTCAGTAATGTGGAGACAGGCGAAGTGATTGCCAATCACAACATGCCGAGGATTTCCTTTGCTTCCGGTGGAGATAACGACACCCACGACTTTTTGGCCTATATAGCTAAACGGGAGGGGGATGAGTGGCGTGCTTGCTATGTGCTGGAGTGTGCTGGCGGTCAGAGCGAGGATTTGATTGTGACCATTGGCAAGGCGTTTGTGCTGCGCTTCAATGCGTTGAGCAGACAAAATGATCATTTAGCTAGTGCCGGTGCAGAAAACATGAATCAAAGTTGCAAGGAGAATGTAAAAGAGTATTACAACGATTTACCAAATAAGCTACCGCCAGAGTTGCCATGCGAAGAACAGCAGCAGCAACAGGCACAACTTCCATTTCATCCGCACGCACCGCGCGTTGCACAATTGAATTTAAAGAAGCCGCGCGATCGCTTAAGTAGCAATCTCATTGACCTTAACTCCCCGCCACCCGATCAAACCACCAACAAACTGGCACTTGGCAACTTCGATCCGCTGCAGGTAGCTTCGGTTGCTGGCGGAGCTGCAAGCGCAGCCGCTGCCTCTAACTCAATACGCGATGTCTTCGATGGCCCACAATGTCCGCTCACAGCCGAAATTTGGTTCCATGCTGCTATCTCTCGGCCAATTTCCGAGCGTCTGTTGCAGCAGGACGGCGACTTTCTGGTGCGCGAATCTCAGGGCAAGCGTGGCCAGTACGTGCTAACTGGACTTGAGGGGAAAACACCCAAGCATCTGCTGCTCATCGATCCCGAGGGCGTGGTGCGAACCAAAGATCGCATTTTCGACAGCATTAGCCACCTGATCAATTATCACTGGGTACATGCACTGCCAATCATATCGGAGGATTCCGAGCTGGTCTTGCGTAATCCGGTGCGTAGGCCCAATCTTGATCAGACGGCCGACAACGAATAAACAACAAACACTGCATACTTATACAATCTTTCATATACCATATACATATTTATATATATATATCTATATATATTCGGGTACACGCTTAGATTTACATATGTGCACTTGTAGAGAATATCTTTTATATATCGTCTATCATAGTAAAAAAAAAAAAAGTCAACCCCATTTATTTATGGATCGAATGTTTACATATTTATATGTGCATGTCTACAGTATTTTTCATTAAAATGAAAATAAACCAACCAATTGTGTTTTTGATTTTACCTTGTGTTTATCCAATTTGGGATTTGGACAACACTTTCACTACAAGCCATAAACAAGACATTAAACTGAATTAATATTTGTACATTTCACACACGATGTTTATTGTGTTATCCATGCAACCATTTTTTTTGTTTTAAATGTAGCAAAAAACGAAGCGCCATCTAGCGTCCTTCCGATTAAAACCTAATTGCGACGTCCAAAGTTGTTGGTGTTGGGCTGGGTGAGCTGCAGACCACGAATGTTGTGGAAGTCCAACAGCTTCAACATCTCCTTGGTATCGGCATCGACTTCGATGATGTCCTGCTCCAGAGCAGAGACAGCAGGAACGTAGTTGTCACGACGCTCACGCTCCTCCTCCTGCAGCTTAATGGAGATACCACGCACCTGTGAGTGGCGCAGACGGCCCATCAAATGGGTAACATAGCTGCGAACAGACATTGTCATTTAGTAAGATAACTTTAAAACTTTCTTTCTATAAGTAACTCACCCGGCAATCTTGTTGCGGAGGGGCTTGGTGGGAATGATAGCAACCTCCTCGCAGATACGCTTGTTGGTGTGGAAGTCCAACGTCAGGCGAGTGTAGTACTTCTCGATGATGACCTTAGCGGCCTTCTTCACTGTCTTGGTTCTGACGCGACCCTGTAGTTGGTTGTTAATTTAAAAATACACTGATTAGTTGGCGGCTCTTTTTAATACATAAACAATACACTTTTCAAAGCAATTACATGACTGCAATGAACGCAATTTCACTGCGCGCTAGCGCTGCACATATTTTGTTACACTTTGCTTCACATATCTTTGCTTTTATTACAGTGATTGCATTTTTAAATTAGGTTTTTAATATTATATTTGATTTTCGGACACCCACCATTGCTAACGTTGTTACCGGAAAAGAACAGAAAAGAGCAGCTGTCAAAGTGACATGTTCGTTGTGACTGCATAAACAGGGTTGTATTCAAAATGGAAGAACAAGCATTGTTTCACTGTGACTGGCAGTTGAAAGAAGCAGCACCATCACCAAAGTAACGGAAAACAGTGCAAAATTATATGCTTCGCAATTTTCAAAAGTGGGTCACTAAAGAAATGGAAAAACGCAACAACAATGATGAAGAAGGCGCTGCTGCTGTACCTAACACCAATTTGGAGGAACAACAACAGCAAGCAGGCAGTAGCAATGCTAACAGTTCTGAATTTCAAATTACTTTGAATGATTTTCTTGATTTTCTCAAACTTTCCTGTCACGTACACGAAATGATTGCAAAAGTCGAAGGCAAACCCCAAAATCGGGAACCTGTGCCTCCCGCAGAGACCCTTGCTGGTGTTTATGCGAAGCGCAATCCCAAAAAGGAGGAGTTCGACTTCAATACTTTGGCCGAAAATCATTTAGTAAATGAATTGTTTTCTCTGAAGCGTCCAAATCGCCAGTCGCAATTGAACAGCAGCACGAGCCGGGATGAGAATAGCCGCACCAGTCAACTACTAACGGAGCACAAAGCATCCATGCGAACAACCGGACACGTTCACTCCGGTCGCGGCTTACATCCGAAACTTAGCGAGCAGCTGGACTATGTCATCAACGAAGGCGTCCTGGACTCTGTGCTCTCTTTCATATGTCCACTTCCCTTGCCTGTTGCGGCCTCCACCAACAACGGTCGGGCCAAGACCACCAAACAGCAGCCCCAGCTGCTATCACAGCCACAGTTGCCGTTGAAATCGGAGTCCGCTGCTGCGGCATTTAAATCGACAACGGAGCTGGCCTTTTTACCAACTCCTAGCTCTAGCGTGAGCTCGCCCAGAGATAGCCCGGGCATTTTGCTTGCCGAGTCGAGTAGCTCCAATAGCATGGTGCGTGCCTCGGTAAAGGAGCCGCTAAGCAAATCTTCGTTAACTAGTACAACACGACGCAAATCCTTGCTGCTGGTGAAGGATAGCAAGCACTCGCGGCAGGAAAAGAAGGAGTAAGTGTACCGTTTAGTTCCTTAATTTCCTCAATTAATTTGTTATCCAATTTAGACCCGAGGTCGTCATCCATGTGTGCGACGAGGTAAAGAACACTTCGCGAGACTTCACCTGTCCACAAAGTCTGTTGGTTAGCAAGATGGGTTATTTTGCTGATGTGACAGCCGGTCAGCGTTTGGAGGAGATGGACATATCGGTGCATTGTGACATACAGATCTTCGATTGGCTAATGAAGTGGATCAAGCATAGTGCCCAGCATCAGGAAGTGCAGGCGCCAGGTCAAAGCAATGCTGCTGCTGCTGCTGGGCCACAGCTCGATGGCAACAATGTGGTGCCCATTTTGGTGTCGGCCAGTTTTCTGCAAATGGAACCTTTGCTACTGGAGTGTTTGACCTTTTGTCATGCCCATCTCAGCGAGGTCGTGCGCACCTCGACGAATCTTTCGTGTCTCAATGATGCACTTGTCAGCCGTTTGGCTGCTATGTTCACCAATCTGGAGTTGGAAATGGTGCGCGATAAGAAGGAGCGGGTTACACCCCGGCTCTGGACAAAGCTTATACAAAGCCTTTGTGAACCGGATCCCGAGGTGCTCCGTGGACACTTTTATAGCATTTCTGGGCTTTTCCGATGCGCTCGCTGCTCTCGTTGTGTGACCAACACGATGAAATCCTTTGTCAACTGCATTCCGAGCAATATACGTCTGAATCGATGGGGTCAATTGATTAGCGGCCATGTGAGGGACACTAACTGGGATCTCAATGTGTATATCATCCAGCTGTTTAAGGAGCTCAAGTCTTGGCGCAAGGTGTATTGGAAACTTTGGGGTCATTGCCACTATCTGTACTGCTGCACGTGTGAGGCACATTTTCCAGTCTATCAAATGACCTGGTGTCGCTACCATCCCGAACCGCCCAATTTCCTAGGTCCGGAAACCGAGGGACGCATTGCCGGGCCGGCTGGACGCTACGCCTGCTGCAATCAGCAGGCATTTCGTTACGAAACGATGCCAGGACCCAATGTAAATGATCTTATCGATCTTTTCCTGCATTTGTATTAAACCTTTATTCCTTGCAGGGCTGTCAGTTTCGGGAGCATAGTGTGCTTGTGGATACGGATCGGGAGCGTGCGATTTTAACCATTGCCCAATTGGTAGCCGAGAACTATGCGATGTGTGAGCAGCCACCATTGCAGATCCAAGAGCAGGCCGCTGCTGGCGAGATTAGTCCTAATTGGTTGGGCATCTCATTGACCCCGCAGCGTTGCCGCCAGGGTCTACTCCCACAGCTATGCATGGACAGTAAGTCACAAAAGCTGTCAATCATTTTTCATCTACTTATATTAAAACAAATGTTGACATCCAACAGTGACCAATCATCGGGTTAGTCGACGCTGTCGCTATGAGATTGAGACCAGCACCGAGTCGGAGACAACATCGACCAGTTCAGAGGATGCAAACTGTCAGCGTCCACGTATGCGCAATCCACTGCTCGATGATGACTACTCGTCCAGCAGTGATGGATGCGAATCGGATCATCGACCACCGCCGCGTAAACAGCGTGGCAAGAAGAAACGCAAGCGGTAAGTTGAGGTTTGTTTTCGAAGCACCTTTTTGAACTTAATCTCTTGAGTTAGGCCTGCTGCTGTCTCGGGTCGTTTCTGGTCGGGTGAGTTGTCGGCACGCAGCAATCAGGATCATCAGCGTGACTTTGAGGAGAAGATAATGAAGCAGGTGGCCAGCTATGTGACCAAGAAAACCGGCACGGATCAGAGCCTGGTGCACAATGCCCAACCGTTGGGTGGCACCTACGTGCGTCTGGAGTCCGAGTGGAAGGAAATGCTCAAACAGCGTCACAGCAATCACAATATCCAAAATAGCAATGCCAGCAACATGGCTGGCGGAGGTGGCAATGGTGGAGCAGGCGGAGGCGCCACTATCAATAGCAATAGTAGCAGTCAGAATTTGTACACCGGCGTAGGTGCCACTGTTGGTGGCATGTCGTGCGGCCCGGGCGTCTCCTCGATGTCCAAGCAAAAGCACAAGTAGATTATAGAATCACTTATGACAATATTTAAAAATAATTATGACAATGTAGACAAATTTTAACAATGCGACAAAATTAAGTAGAAGTGTTAATTGAATATTCACGTAATAATGCATTTCTTAATAGTTGTTTTTATTATTTAACTTAACGCAATTTACAAAGATTTTTTAATCATAGATTGTTGTATTTTGTTTTAACTTTTAAAATTAATTTTCCTTTCTTAGCATTGGGTTTCTTTTTTTTTTTGCCATTAATATTAATTCAGACACAGAATTACAATTTCATATGATTGATTATTTGTTTTTGTTTTTTTAAGTGTTGCAATTACTTGTTACTTAAATTTGCATGTACATTTATAGATTTTAATGTTTTTTTTGTTTGTTGCCTAACAATAAATGCAGATGCACAAACAGAACCCTGGGTTCTACACATAATAAAATGGATTTTTGTTTTGTTTTTTTTTTTGGGGTAGGGGGTGGGGGGCCTTAGGCTCAACCTGTAGCTGGAAACGCAACACAATTAAATATATATATATCTGTGTGTATCGAAAAAAAAACAATAAATCACATGCATTATTGGTAAGGGGAAGTTGCTTTGGCCAAATCTTCCGCTGCACATGAATTATTGAATAATCCTTTTTGTGTTTTGGTTGCACAACTTAAAGATTTGCACATTGAAATGGTTTTGCATTTAAATATTGTTAACAGAAACACACAAAAATAAACGTTAAATAAATAAAATTGTATGTTTGTGTTTGCTAATCGTTTTTTGTTTTGTTTTTTTTTGGGAATATTTTCGTTTCGGGAAGCTGATGGCTGATTGCGATTGTTGGCTTGTTACTAAAAAATTTTGACTTAATGTTGTTGCTGTTGTTGTTTGTGGTTGATTGAGCGTAAACGAATTGACTGATTGAACTTGGATGTTGCTACTGCTGCTGCTGCTTTTTTCCCTGTTTATATATAATTGTTGTGGTTGGTATTATGCTGCTGACATTGTAGGTGTTGTTGTTGCTGTTGTTTTTATTGTTTACTGCTGTAGTTGCTTTAACTCTCGATTGACCGCAAAGCTAACTGAATAAGCATTCGGTCGCCTTCTCCAGATTCCAATTCTCTTTGGATAGCACAGCGCGCGCATCATGCTCATCAACGCCCATGTCCTTGAGACGCTGTATCTTTGAATCACAATCGGGAAACGTGTGCGGTCCGCCCGCATATGCGTTTGTCCAGTGTCGGGCAGTTAGTACAAATAGTTCATGCTTGTCCTTGAACTGATATGCAACAACTGCATCCTGTGGATCATCGGGCTCGGCTGCGGCGAGCAATGCTTGCAGCGACAATAACACCGTACGCAGCGTCATTGCAGCGGCCCAATTGTCCTTTAGTATGTCCAGGCAAATGGCGCCAGTCACCGATGAAATGTTCGGATGCCAAATACGTGTTATGAAACGAACCTACATTTAACATATTCCTTTATATGAATTCGTAACATTTAAAACCCAAAAGAACATGCACTTACTTTTGGTGGATTAAATGGGTATGTTTCGGGTACTTTAATTTCAAGCACAAACTTCCCACCCTCGTATGGTGTGTCTGGCGGTCCGGCAATCTCTCCGCGCAACTCTGTCCAGCTGTCATTGACCAGTTCGATTTTGATCGAGCACTGAACGATCTGCAAATATATAATTGGTTAGATCAACTTCATTACAACGCGCGCGCCAAAAATGGAATCAAAGTCCGACGCAGTTATCGACGCGCAACACGCAACGATTTGTCCTTGAATTTGGGGCCTGGGCCAAGGACTGCGTTCGCGCTTTTATTGGGGACAATTGTGAATGGTATGGATGGAATATTGGCAGACTTACCTCTTCGCTGCGCATTACTTCTTTAAATTCGCGCTTGATACGTGATACTGCCATGTTCGCCATGATTATGTGGGTTTTGTGTGTTGTGTTGTTGTTGTTGGTGTTGGTATTGCTGTTCTTCTTTATTTGGTTGCTGCTGCTGCTTCTGCGGCTGCAGTTTTGTTGTTCTTATTTGTTAGGGTAAGCGGTAAGTTTGCGTACAAAACGCGTTACACGTTGGCGTTGTGTGAAATTATTTAGATTTATGAAAAGTTCAGCGGCGGCAGCACACAAAAACAATACGATACGCTTAACTATTTCAATTATATTAAACTGACACTTTTCTCAATACAATTTGCATGGAACCAGGGCTAATAGACTATCGATAAATAATGACAGTCAGCTGCTGTGTAGTGTGTCCGCATAAGTTTACTCTAAAATACCGAAAACATCGTCTATAACCGATAGCAGCTAAGGCTGCTGTTAATGAGTGGAGTTTTTTTTATGTGTGGAGTAGAAAATGTTAACTAGTATGTTACCCGCTAGCGCTGAATGTGTGTAAATGCTGTTGACCAAATATATTTTGAACTTAAGCTCAAGTTTGACGATTTTAGTTCTAACTATGATTCTATTAAACAAATTTGCGCACTTGCTGCAAACCAGTTTTAACACACAAAAAAACCTCCACCTAAATCAAGTCAGCCGACAAGTCTCATTGCCAGCTAAAGATATTTTTCCACAACATGCTCAAGGTTTCGGCTTGATCCCTTGAGCATAAAGAGAAATGAACTTGATTTGACCTCAGACAGATACTTCTATTACGCCTTGGAAGCCGTTTCAAAACTCGTTTTCTGTCTGATAAAGGCCTAGTTAACTATGAATTGAGACACGCATAGCAACAGCACCAAAAATATTCCTACACTCTCATACTCAAATAATGTACATACAAACAGATCTTTAATTATTATTCGATCGTTTGACTCTTTATTTTTGCATGTTTTACACAAAAGCAAAGCATGCGAAAAAACGTGCGTGGGACCAAGTTGCAAAACAACAAAAACAACCGATTTCCTTTATGAAGATCATCAAAAGCTGTTTATGCTCAATCTTTGGGTTTACAAGTAACCCAATAAACCGCTTTATGCTATTTTAGGTATGCCCATACAACACTACAAGACTGCTCCAATTCTTTTGAGAACTAGCTTAACTTGAATTTTTATCAAAACTGATAACAAAACATTTTTATTAAAACATGTATTCGAATGCTTCTAAGTGACTGCTTTAACAGTTTTTTTCTTCCTCTGATTTGTTTGTTTTTTTTTTATTATTATTATTTTTTTTGGGCACGTGTTTCGCTTGTTTTGCCATCCACAGACGTCCGTAGGCCCCAAGCTCCAAGACACACCGAAAATAACGCTTGCCGGCACGCTCACTCTTTCGACTCTCTTTCTCTTAGAGTCTCTCCACGTTTATTGTTTGTGCGTTCGTTTCCTATGCGCTCTCCCAGTTGAAAACTTCATCGACTCCGTCGACAATGAAGTCATTCAGCTTCTGCATTTTCATTGAAGCGGTTGCATTTGTGAAGTGCTAAACAAAAAGATATTCAAGTTGTGATACGTGAAATTGAAGTTTCGATTGTATTAAGCTGCTAAAGTTATTTGCGACCGATATTACTCTGCACATGTTTCATGTAAGTTGATATTTATGTTTATGTGTGTGTGTGTTTATGCTTTGTTTGTGCATTGTCAGCATTTTAAAAGCCGACACGTGGTTGATCCCCCCATCTCCTCTATTTTGTTGTTGTTGTGAATGCAGCGACGCCATTTGCATTTGCGTCAACAGTACACACAAAACCGACTACGTCAGTCACTGATAGCCTTTTCTTTGCAAAAAACAAAAACAAAAACAAAAAAAACTTAGCCATTTTAGCTATGACTTTGGTTCATTTATAATTAGACACGAAAACAATTTGACAAATCTGTACGTACGCATTTCGTTTGTCTCGCATCAGCATCAAGTACAGTCGTACAACAACAACAACGCCGATAATGACGAGCCCCTTTTAAAGTGGCTAACGCCGGCTGCTGCTTTGGGAGCAGTACCTGAGGGCAGGCAAAATATACTATTAGCTAAGCGAATTGAAATGCATTGCACGAGTCCCTCGTATTTGCATCAAAACAGCTGTCAAAGAAAGAAATGGAAAGAGAGAGGGCAGAGAGCCAGAGCCATAACCAGGAGAGCGAACGAATGAATCAATTGTTATGCGGCGTCAAAAGCTTCTGGCGCGGGAATCGCAATGCGTATGTGTATTTTTGTGTTTGTGTTTGAATGTATTGGAAACGCATACCGTCATATGCAAGCGCTCAGTTATCAATTGCTCACTCGCTGCTCTCGTTGCTCTCCGTAGCTGCTGTCAAATTTTAATCTACTGTCATAGTCAGTCGAATAAATATAAATATAAATACTTATAAAACACAATATAATATAGGATACAGCTGTGCGAATTTTGTACATACAAACGTGAGTGCGCTCTTTGCTCAAACAGTTTTGCTCGCACCAAACATAGAAACGTTTTCTCAGTCTTCTATTACCGTTAGCATCTGACAAGCGGCAATAGCGCGCACCGGGCTTTTAACCATTTGAGAGTTGTAAGAAAAGCACAAACATGCTTAACACAAAACGCATGGAGCCTGAAAACTGTGGTGCGTATACCATTTGCTGTTAAATTTACTTACCAAACTTTATGTATTTTTTGTGTTTATGTTTGTGTAACAGTTGCATTTGTTGCAAGGTAAAGTAGTCATTTCATATAAAAAGCCTCCCAACCATGCAAACAGCTGTTTGCGGTGTGAGAAAAGCTTTTTGACACGCGCCTGCTTGCATACCCAAATAATTTTTCTAACTGCAGCAGCGCAATCTCACTCACACACTTACATTAAAGAGACAGCAAGCGCAGGGCTTTGAATGAGAGAAACCAGTGTTGCCAGACTACGGTTAAGTAGCAAGGATCTCTTTTCAATAAGAACATTTTAATAGTCCACCCAGAATACTTTAATCAAAAGTAGTTTTGCCTTAAAAGACTGAATAATTTATATTGAATTTATTCTAAAAGACTGAATTATTTATATTTAATTTATGGTAACTGGCTTTAAATGTTTTTAAAGAGTCCTTGAAAGATATAAGTCGATCTGGCCACAACACGAATGCTCGCTCACTCACACAGGTTGTGACAGCTATACGTCAAAAATAATCACATGGCTACTTGGGGTGGTTTGCTGTGGCTCTCTCACAAACACACATAAACATGCACATACTGTTGCATTGTAAACACTGACAAGCTTTTTTTCGCTGCCCACAACCGATGTATGAATGAATATTTAGCGCGTGAGTGTGAGAGAGCGCCAAATAAAAGCACTATCGCTGCTGCTGCTTACATGTACACAATGCGCTCTCTTACACGCGCTCTCACACTCTCTTTCCCTATGCCCCACTCACTCATGCACACACACACATTAAACGCAGAGCAAATGCGGCGACGTCGCTGCCGCTGCTTTGGCAAAAAAATTTTATAATAAAAACTTGTACTCGTAGATTGTGTGATGCCAGTACGTTCTGCTAATCCGATACGCGCTAGAAGTTTGATCCGAGACAATTTGGAGAAACAGGCTGGTTGTCTAAATCTTATACACTCCAGAATGCCAAACATTAAAGTGTTTTCGGGCACCTCGCATCCGGATTTGGCGCAGCGTATTGTCGATCGCCTTGGCATCGACCTGGGCAAAGTGGTCACCAAGAAGTTCAGCAATTTGGAAACATGGTAAGCCTTCCCAACTAACTAAATCAACAACAACAACAGTAATAACAACAAAAATGATGTTAAATGTGCAAACAATATTATGTGCTAAGTGCTTCACAAAAAAAAAAAAAAAGAAAGATTTTTATTAAAATGCTAAAATGTGTCCGTGTTCGGGGCTCCTTGACATTCACTGAAGGTTGCTTTTTGATGCGTGTGCCATGCGTTTTCTCTGCTCTTCGTCGTTTATGAAACAAAAGTGAATTATTTTTGGGTCATTTTTTCGGGCAATGTTTTATAATGTACGCGTGTAACTGTGTAAAACGTTCTTTTGATACATTGTTGTGTTTGCCCTGTTTATTTTATATATTTTTATTATTGATTTAACAAGTGGACTGTACACCGTAGTCATTGGTTGCTTTGCTGGTCGCGGTCGCCGTGTGCTTGCCTTTGTATGTATGTATGTGAGACACACACACACACACATTCCATACACAGACACAATAGAACTCACGAGCGCGCTCTGGCAACACCGCCAATGTCGCGTGCAAATTGCTAGCCGACAGTGAAATTAAATAAAAACTAAGACACATAAGTTTACAAATTTATTTAAGTTTTAAATTAAATTAGCATATTTTTTCACCCAGTCACATTTGTGACACAGCATCAGCTCAGAAACATTCGCAAGCACACACACAGGCACAGACAGAATCGAGCAGAGCAAGTCAGCTGCTGCTGTAAAAACAACATCAACAACAACCACAAATAATAATAAAGTGTGTGGCGCCTTATCATCGCATACAGTTACACAAAAGCCCCCTCAATACAGCCAAGGCGGCTGTTAATAAAATTAAAAAACTACGTTGAAAATGATACAAAGGAAATTAGCAAACAGTTAGAGTGTAAGGCAACAAAAAAAAAAAAGAGCAGGCGAAAGAAATGAGGCAATGGCAAGAAAATTAGAGGTTATAATATAAATAATGCGCGCTAAGCTTTTTGACATGATACGCGCTTGCCAAATGTGAGCGAGTGAGTATTCATAGTGGTATGTATGCTTGTGCCAGTGCGTATGTGCATGTATTTTGTTATGCTCACGCTCACGCACACAAACAGAGAGCGCGCCACGCAACTTATACAAAGGTAAACTCCAAAACAGAATCAAAGGCAGACGTAGAAACCAAAAGCAAGTCAAAAGCAAACCACAACACGACATTGTCACGTTTTTTCGATTCCCACTGAGCGCCACTAAAAGAGAAAGAGCGCACGTTAGAGAGCAACTCAAAAGTCAAGCGACGACGACGACGACGACGTCAACGTCAACGACAACGACGCCCCCACATGTTAAACGCGCGCTCACGCGTCTCGTGCTCTCTGTCATAAACAGCAGCAGCGCTGCGGCGACCCCCACGTGTGTGCTGCGTCGACGGCAGACACAACAACACAGTGGTTGTGTGCTAATTGTTGTTTTTGTTTTTGTTATTTGTGCTGCGCACTTGTCGGCTTGTTGTGGCTCTTTCTCGTTTCTTCTCGCGCCAGCGCTGCTGCTGAGCAACAGTGTTACAAATATGTTGTCAGTTAGATTACTCTCATTGTTGTTGTTATTATTATTGCTATTGCTGCTGATGCTATTTCTCTTGCACTTTAACTTGATTGAAGCATGTTTTATTTGCGCGCTGATGGGCAATGAAATTTTGTTATTGTCGCTTGCTTCGCGGTGTCGCATAAAAAAGTTTGTAATAGACGTACAAATTATTAGTCCACACAATAATCAAGATTCGACTAGAACGGCGCTCAGCTGACGTCATTAAAATTAATATATATATATTGACGTGTCGTGAATTTGTTGCTGGTACATATTTTCTCAGAAAGCATAAAGCTTGCTTGAAACTTGATAATTTTAATTCTACGAATTTTTATTTTTTTATTTTAATTCGATTCAAAGTTAAAGGGTGAAGCCACTTAATGATAAACATTTATTATTTTACCCATTTAAGTGGTTTGAATGACAGCTCAGGGCGCTTTTTGGGGTAAGCCACAAATGACCTTGCTGATGGCAACAGAAACCTAACCACCAATGCAATTTCTCAATAACCAATCATTTAACCAAATGGCCACCAACAAATTCTAAAGGTCACAACACGCAATAACTAACCCACATACACAATCTTCTACGATTAACAAATACACACACACACACACACACACAAATTGAAAAGTTTGATCGATAAGAAATTTGCGTGTTGTCGAGGAATGGAGGCGTTCTTGAATTGGGAGCAAGGGCTGCGGCCTGTCCCCGAGCTGATAAGTCGAAAGTATTTCAAGATGCCAAGATATCAATGTTTAAAGCCATGTTAGCATCTAGTATATCTATATACTTTTTGACTGATAGTCGTTAGCTGTAGATTACATTATCACACACACACACACAGACACATATACTAACACACATGTGCAAAGTTGTCAGTTGTCTGGCAGCAAAAACAAATAAATAGAAAACACATCGAAACAGCTAGTTAAAAATACATACAATAAAAAAAAGAAGAATGGAAGAAGAACAAAACCAGCTGCTTAGCGACACAGCGACAGCTGCAACAGGGGGAGGGCAATTGCCAGAGGAGTGCGGTGTCGAATGCTTGGCACTGTTCCAATAGCATATCCCCAAAGAGTTTCTCATCCAAACCCAAACACAAACCCAAAACCAAAGCAGTGTGTTGGCATTTTAGCAATGCCAGCAGCGAAAGTGTTTTCTTGTTCGATTTGTTTTTGGTTTCGCCAAAAGAACAAAACAAGAAAAGTGCATTCATTTCATGCAACGCCAACTGTAACGGCAGCAAACAGCGATTGTTGTTGTTGTTTGTGCTTATGCAAATGCATTTGGCAAAGCCTCTAAAAATCTAAACCAAACAATGCGGCGTATGCGTAATATTTGTGTACAGCTGAGCAAGCGTGCAATTGCTCTTCTCTGCTTGCTGACTGATAACACCAAAGCTGTCCCATAACTCGATGTTCGATTAGCTTCCATTGACGCTAATGTCCATTCGACACACACAAACCATTAATTATTTGGTTTCGAATCGAATCGAATTGAATCGCATCGCGACGCAAAGAGATGGGGCTGGGGTGGAAATTTGTCAAAGTTTGTTTTCAATCGATAAACGGACGTTACGTTTCGATTTTCTGGGCTGGTTCGTTGTCGTTTTCGTTTTCTTTTCTTTTTTTTTTGTTGCACGTAATTCAATTAACCTTCACAATGGCAATGACCAAAACATGCCTGTGTGAGAGTGTTTGGGTAGTCGTAACAAAGAAAAAAATCTAAACGTAAACAAAAAAGAAACTGAAAGAAAGTTGAAAATGTTTCAAACAAAATATTCCTATATCAGCTATATAATGATTATAATATTTCATTGGCAAGCAAAAAAAAAGTGTGTTTTGTTGCCAATGTACATCCGGTGTCGAATGCCTGAGGTGTTGTTCTTAAATTTAAAAAAATAATGTAAATGTTTTGAAAATAATGTGATCAAGAATATGAAAGAAACATGAATCAAAGTTTTGGTTTTGTTAACATTAAAATGACGCATGCAAGAGCATTCAAAAGCAACCTAGTGAATGGAAGATGACCTTACATTCAAGACAATGTGTGTGTGTTTGTGTGTGTGGGAGGGTGAACATTCTTGTATATGTATATATGCATATGTATATGTATAGCTAAGGGTTCTCGTCGACAAACACATTGCACACACATGCAAACCAATGCAAGCGTCAGCAAAACAAGAACGAATTTCTCTAGTCGAGAAATCTTGACTAGAAGATACCCTATACTTAACGCGTACAGTCAGTGCTTGCAAGTTTGCAGTGCATACTTGGCTTTACTTCAATGTTCTATATCGCCGGTGTTTCTCAACCGATTTCAACAAAAATTTAACAGATTGTCAATAATTCGTCTAAAGTTTCAAATGCTGTCTCAAAGTTTTCCAAATCCAAGATTTTGTTGTTATCGATCACATGTGTGCATCGGGAACGGGAAAAGTTATCGAAAATTTGAAACAAACTTGTTCTGCCTAGGCATAAGGCGAGCTTATGTTCCAATCTGGAGTGTCTAGCTCTTATAATCTATGAGATCGATTCGCCAGACATGGCTCGGCTTTTGATGTTGATCAAGAATATATATATACTTTATGGGGTCGGAGATGCTGCCTTCTGTCTCTTACATACTTTGGCACAAAATCATTATACACTTTTTAGCCGTTTTCAACGGATTCAGGGTATAAAAGGTAAACGAATTATTAAAGGATAGCTTGAGAGTCTGTTGGCTTGTTTTGGAGGGCCAATATTTGTGCATATGCATGTTTAGACGCCAACAACCAACAGAAATAGTGCTAAGTAAACAAAAGCCATTTATGGGTTTTTTCCACAAAAAAGAAAGGCGACACTGTGTATATGCTAGAAAAACATGAATCAAGAAAAGAAAATTCATATTTATTTAATATAGAGCAAACAATTTGATTATTCATATGTAGACGTCAATAAATACAAAATATAAAAAAAACATTCCTATCTTATTTCAGTGTCGAGATTGGGGAATCGGTACGCGGCGAAGATGTTTACATCGTGCAATCCGGTTCCGGTGAAATCAATGATAATTTAATGGAGCTGCTGATTATGATCAATGCATGCAAAATTGCATCAGCGTCTCGTGTTACAGCTGTGATACCTTGCTTTCCATATGCCCGCCAAGACAAAAAAGATAAGGTAGGTTTGCCTAATATACGTGTACGTAATATCTATGTAATCTTTAATTTTTCTCAAAAAACTTTTAAAATCTACACACACACACACGCATACACACACACACACACACGGCATATGAGAACTTTTACGTTTTACTATCAGCAAGATTCAGAGACAGTAAAGCATATAACTGTCCAAAGTTAATAACCAACTATATATATATAGTATTATTATTATATATTGTTTGTACTATTTACTCTATTCGATCTGACAAAAATATCTACATATACATATATATATTCATATTCAATAATGTTTCTCTTTGCGTGTGTGTTTTTATTTCAATTTTGTGCATTTTGAAATCTTTTATTTAACGGTTGCAAGGAAGCAAAGCTGTCAAAAACAAATTGCAAAAACAAAAATCTATAAAAAAAATGTGGAAAAATTTGTCATTATAATAATAATCTTTAACAATATTGTAAATTATTCTTATCCTTAAACATACTATCTATATATAAATATGTATTTTTTCTTCAATTAATTATGTTTATGCCGCTGTTTTCAACTTTCAACTCTTGGTGCTTACGAACCGAACCAAACCGAACCAAACCAAACCAAACCGAACCGAACCACCTCTTCACTCCCTCTTTAACTATGTATACTGTTTACCATGTATCTTTTTTGCCAATATTACGATCTCAAGTTGGCCAGCAATGAGGAGAAAGACAAAAAAGAAGATAGCCAGAAACTTGCTAAGAAAAACTACGATTGGAAATTTAGGGTAAAACTTTTAAACAAACAAACAACAACTTCAACTTTAACTTTAACTTCAACTCTCTCGAAACTCATAATTCCATTCAATGAACAAATAATAATTAATTTTTCTAATTTGTTTTGTTTTCTCAGTACTCAGGGCAATAAATAACTCATCCAAACTCATTCAAGAAAACTATAAATCCTAAAAAAAATTTTACAATATGTCCCTCATCCAAAGTCATTCAAGAAAACTATAAATTCTAAAATAAATTTGTATGTCCCTCACCTGTGGGCTTTGGGGTTTTTTTTTTTTTTTATAATATCTTAGTATGTTGGTACATCAAAACTCGTTCGTTCAATATTATACAATATTCGATCTCGAAATTTCCAAAAATTAGCTTTTTTTATGTTTAATACACGTGCTGCATGTTTAACTAACTGAAATGAAAATAAGAAAAAACTATTCTAGAAAAAAAATTTATATATATATTAATTATTAAGATAAATGCAATGAAAAGCGCAAAATTGCTGCAAATATTTTTGACTAAATTTTAAGCAGTTGAAAAAAAAATTTCTCAAGCAATTGGTAAAATATGAAAAACAACAAATTTCCACATTTTTTTTTTACTTTTATAATTTTTGGTTCCTTTTTGCCGATTCTGCTCATTTAATTCGGTTTGTTAGCCATCGGCGGCAACGGCAGCGCTTCATTGCAACAAAAATATATGATTAAACACTTATATTAACACAATATTTATGTATACACTAAAAATGATTTGCTGTCTGCTTGTTTGTGTCATGTTTTGTCGTTCTTAAATATTATATATATATACATATAGTAAAATACTATGATACTATATGAACAATATTTTATTTTTGCATCTTTGTAGCACTATTGCACTTGGTTTTTTTTCCCCCAAACAGGAAACGCAGCAAAATTTTCAGTTTTCACATTCAAAAAAAACAAACCGGGTTTAACTGATAAGAACATTTGTTTGTTTGCCTGGCAACAAAATAAAAATATGAACAAAATTGTTCCGATTGTGTTTTTCGCAATGAATGTTATTTTCCAATTGATAACCCATTAGGAACGTCAATGATTTACATTTTGTTTTGACGTCAGTGGTATGGCGGGGCGAGGGGTAGAGAGAGAGGTAATCAGTATCTTGAACCCCGGGTCTTAACTCAAATTGTGCACAAATAAATATGTTTTTCTCACTTTTGCTACTATCTGAAAAGTGCATTGCTATTGAACTCAAAATGAGTTTTTTGACATCAAGATTGATTAAGCAACAGCCGATTAAGTGCAATTAATTTGGAACGAACTCAAACTGGAATACTACACTATAGTATATAGTACTTAACTTAAGATAATTTGCTTTTCCAAACGAATCCTTTGGTCAATCTAATAATTTATTGTTTGTCATCTTTTCTTGCTGCTGTTTTTCCCTATTCCCCTATTTTCTCCCGTTATACTAACGAAAAAATATCAGGCACCAGATATTTGCACAAACAATACAATATATATCATTTCAAGTCCCCCCTTTTTTCGGCCCCGCATAATGTGTTTTGTCTTTTAAAAATAGTTTTAATTTGTTTTTTTTTTTGTTTTTTTCTTTCAATAAACTTTAAAGAGAACAATTTTCAACTGAACTTTTCGTTTCTTCTTTTCTTTTTATACTTTTATATAAACATATACCACAAACAAATAAATACCATTCCAAAATATCGTTTAATATGTGCTTAGGAGTTTTCACCCAGACAATATACTGTGAGTAGTTTTCTACGTCTCTGCGGAGGGTCTAAAGCCTTAACTTTTACTAGCTTTCAGCAAAAACTATCTTATACAAAATAATCTGAAAAACAACCAAAAAAAAAATCTTGCTTAAAGCTTTAAACAAAAACATTTTTTAACTAAAGATTAAAAGTTTATATTTTATGTTTGCCTTCAAAAATGTTCCACTTTTAACAACACTTATTGAAAACCCAATTTTTATGCATGATTGCTGTTGTTTTTTTTAAAATCTGGTCAAAATAAACAACAAAAAATTCCGCTCATGTTTTTTTTTTGCACATTTTTTAACCAAAGTTATGTCCCCCTTCATTCATTCTCTTTCTCTTAACTGGTGCGCACTTTTTACTCATCTTGTTTCTCTCTTCCTGTCACTCTTCTACACTGTTTGCTTAGCTCAATTTTACTCATCGTTGCACTTGGGTGCACCATTTGTAACTGTTGTCGTGTTTTTATATTATTATTATTGTTTATTGTCAAAAGTCAACGTTTTTGTACATAATATGATATGATGCCTATCGGAAATTTGTACGATTTTTATGTGTGTGTATATGTGTATTTATTATTAATTTTTGTATCCATGGTTTACTCTATCTATCTATCTCTCTCTCGTTCTCTCTCTTTATCATAATGCCTAGCTGTAAGATGCTACTTAATAATAGTTTTAAGATTCTAATCAATTACTAACTACGCTAATGTTACATGATCAATTCTCTATATTTTTCTACGCTGGCCCATGCACAGAGCCGTGCGCCCATCTCGGCGAAACTGGTCGCTAATATGCTATCAGTGGCCGGTGCGGATCACATTATAACCATGGATCTACATGCCTCGCAGATTCAGGTAAGACCTCAAAAGCTATTTAATTACACAACAATTTTGTTTTATTTCAAATTGACACATTTGTTGAGAAACCCTTTACAACATTGGGCAACAATGAACTTTAATTGAACTAAATGTCAGCAGCTAACTTGCCATGCTCTGAATTTATCGACAAAATTTCGGTTAGTATCTTAGATAACAGATCCATCAAGTATTTGACGCGCTCATCTTTCTCTTGAACAATACGCTCCAAGTTCAAAATCTTTTCTTTCAAAAAGTGTTCGTCCGCTTTCATCTTAGATCGTGAGGCACGGTCCTGATTTTCCTTGTGATTATCGCCAAAACTTTTGTGCGAATTGCTGTGTGAAAGCGGTCGAACTTGAATGCCATCACGTTCAATTGACATCAGATGATGCAACAGAAATTTAATCGCATTTATGTTGCCCATCGCAAGTTGTTCCAGGGTCGGGCGCATCAGTAACAAACCCGTGCGGCGCAACACCTTCAGATTAAAGGTCTCCCAGTTGAGTATCTTAAGCTCCCGATTGCCATGCGATGTATAGTTTTTCATATTGACCAATTTGACATTGACATTCTTGAAGAGCTGTGCCATATGCACAACATCGGAGAGTTTGCGCAATGTGTGATGTTGAAGCTTGATATCCTTCGCTATTAGCCAGTTCTCCAGCTCCGTTTCCTGATGCTCATTCAATGAGCGTAAAATTGTCATTTTTAAATGTTTGGGAAATGTTAGAAATATTTTTTTTGCTGAAAGATCTGTAATGTTTGTGTTGAAGAAACTGTTTCGAAATAATTTAATAAAGTTCAATTCTCCATGACAGAACAATTTAAGGTTGCTACTATAAACATTTGTTGTACTTTGTAGGGTTTCTTCGATATACCCGTTGATAATCTCTATGCCGAGCCGGCGGTACTCAAATGGATCAAAGAGAACATTCCCGAATGGAAAAATTCGATCATTGTGTCACCCGATGCCGGCGGTGCCAAGCGGTAAGCTTATATATATATATTATATAATACAACCAGACATCATTTATTTTAAATATATATATACTTGTTTAGTGTTACTTCGATAGCGGATCGCTTGAATGTGGAATTCGCTTTGATACACAAGGAGCGTAAGAAGGCCAATGAGGTGGCATCCATGGTGCTGGTTGGTGATGTCAAGGATAAGATTGCCATATTGGTCGATGATATGGCTGATACATGCGGCACGATTGTGCATGCCGCCGATCGTTTGGTCGAGGCCGGTGCCACCAAGGTGCGTAGTTCACTTCAAATCAATAAGAAACTATACTTAATACTTGTTTTATTTTTGATTTTTAAGGTTTATGCCATACTGACGCATGGCATTTTCTCGGGCCCGGCGATTTCGCGCATTAATAATGCTTGTTTCGAGGCGGTTGTTGTTACCAATACCATACCACAGGATGGTCATATGCGTGATTGTCCCAAGATACAGGTTAGCCAATATACAGAATCTCTCTTAACTATAACTTAACTATCTTTTTCATGTTCTCTCAGTGCATTGATGTTTCGATGATGTTCGCCGAGGCTGTTAGACGGACACATAATGGCGAGAGTGTCTCGTATCTCTTCTCAAATGTTCCATATTAAGCTTGTTACAATATCAACTAACAACAACAACAACAACAACAAACACCACCAGAAAACAACAACAACAACAACAGGATACAATTAATAGTTGAAAATTCAACAAAGAAACAAAATTTAAAGCATCTTTTGCCATTCATTCATCGTTATACATTTTTTATTAACTATTAACTATGTAATTAAAAAAAAGAAAAACTCAATATGAGATAAAAAATCACTTATCGTCATTATGTAATTATATATATATAAAGTAGCATAAAACAACAATTTGCACACACACTTAATTGCCTTCATTTTGTATACAAAAAAAAAAACACATACACAAACTTATTTTATTTGTTAATCTTTTTCTGTTTTCTTTAAATAATTGAATAACGCATTTTGTAAAAGATTATCAGCTCTTAGAGAGAAAGTTAGTTGTATAGAAATTATATAGTAAAAAACCAATACACACGTATACATATGCACATAACACCAACACACACTCACAAAACAACAACAACAACAAAATATTGTAATTTTACACCAACTTTTTTGATGTTTCTTCAACATAAGTCTTGATGAGGAAAAATACCGAAAGCAAAATTCTTGCAAGTTCAAAACTACAATTTTTAGTAAAATTAAGTAAATAAGCGAAAACAAACACAATTGAAAAGAAACTTAGCAACTAGGCGTTTAAAAAAAATCAAACGACAACAAAAAATAAATCAAAAATAATAAAAAAAAAAACATTCAAGAAAACTGGCTTAAAATTGTATTTTTAATTCCTGTTGATCAATTTTATTTGGTCTTTCAAACTTTAAGCCTCCATAAATAACTTCAACTCATTTAACTTCAGAACAATTGTTTATTGATAATAATAATTACAGGGATGTTCGCTTAAAATTCGATATCCTCCTCATCCTCCTCGTCATTGTTCAGACCGACCTCACGAAAGTCAGACTCCAGCACCGCAATATTCTCGCGAGATTCACTGAACTCGCCCTCCTCCATGCCCTCGCCCACATACCAGTGGACAAAGGCGCGCTTCTTGAACATCAAATCAAACTTGTAGGAGAGATTTGAGAAGGCAACCGCTATCGCTGTCGTATTGGAGAGCATACAGCAGGCCCGGGATGTGGGCGCCAAATCGCCATCCTGCACAAAGGCGGGCTTCTCATAGTTGATGCCAATCTTGAAGCCCGTCGGACACCAGTCCACAAATTGTATGTGTCGCTTCGATTTGATGGCCGAGACGGCAGCGTTAACATCCTTGGGCACAACATCGCCGCGATAGAGCATGCAGCAGGCCATATACTTGCCGGCACGCGGATCACACTTGACCATCATGTTAGAGGATTCAAAGCAGGCGTTCGTTAGCGATGTGATCGCATGCTGCTCGTGAGCGGCACGATCCGCAGACATGAGCGGGGCATAGGCAACGAGTGGAAAGTGGATGCGTGGAAAAGGTACTAGATTCGTTTGGAACTCATTCAGATCGACATTCATGGAGCCACTGAATCGGAGTGAAGCCGTCGTTGAACTTACAATTTGGGCTATTAAACGATTCAGATTTGAATATGCCGGCCTCTCCACTCCAAGCTTATTATTGCATATATCATATATGGCCTCGTTGTCCACCATGAAGACACAGTCTGCATGCTCGATGGTCGAGTGTGTGGTCAATAGCGCATTGTATGGCTCCACCACAGCCGTTGAAACCTTGGGCGATGGATAGACGGCAAAGGTCAAACGGCATTTCTTATTGAAATCACTAGTCAAGCGTTCCATAAGCAATGAGGTAAAGCCAGAACCGGTGCCACCGCCCATTGAGTGAAAGATGAGAAAACCCTGAAGACCATCGCATTGTTCCACAATCTTTTGAAGTCGCGAAGTCACCTTATCGATCACCTCCTTGCCAATTGAATAGCGACCGCGTGCAAAATTGTTCGCAGCATCTTCCTTGCCGGAGATCAGCTGCTCCGGATGATAGAGATCTTTGGTGACACCGGTTCGCACACTATCAATCACCGTCGGCTCCAGATCCACAAAGATCGAGCGTGGCACCTGTTTCCCATTGCCGGTTTCCATAAAAAATGTATGCGCATCGTTTGCTGTGTTGCCTTGTCCCACACTGGCGCTGCTGCCGCTCTCGACCAGTTGCTCCTCGGACTTACGGCTACCATCCATATTAATGCCATGCTCCAGCAGATACAGTTCCCAGCAAGCATTGCCAATTTGAATGCCGCATTGTCCGATTTGTATCGAAATGACTTCGCGCTTTAATGCAAACAAAATGTTGGACAGTTTTGTGGTTTTTGTTATTAGTTTATTTGATCACAAGCAGCTTACCATATTTGAGATATTTTAAAATACAATTAGTTTGCAAAAAAACAATTTAAAAATCGGCAACAACTTCCAGATGAACCTTTTCTTCGCCCAGTCACGATGCAGCACAAAATGGCAGACCGCTGCAGTAACTGGACAAGTGCCGTTACAATGTATAGCACAAAGCAAAATGTCAAAAGAGCGACCTGTAGAGTTGCATTGATAATGTGCATGAGTTGTGAAACTTGACTAAGGATCTCATCTGCAGAGTTGCACAGTATCATAATGTGGTTTAAAACTTGACTAGGAAACTTCTTACAACTTAAAAGAATTCTTCAATGAGCATTATTTTGGGGTGCAATAAAACCTAACTTAAAATAAAAAAGGTGAACCATGAAATAATAACCTTGCTTTCCTGAATAGAAACTTAAAGGTTAAGGTTAAAAAAAATAACACAGTGTTTGCTGCATTGCTCACGTCTCTAATCCTTGCTAACGCCGGGCGGCAGCGTCACATCAAACACAATGGGTGCATTGTTGGGCAAGTAATTGATGTCACATGTGGAGGCATTCACATATATGATCCGCCCGTCACTGGTTATGCCATAGCCCTCGTGCACATGTCCAAATACATGATATTTGGGCTTAATACGCTGCTGCACGCTGCTCAGCAGCTCTACGCAGCCAGCCCGGACGCCAGAGCAGCAGAGATCACCATGTCCAACGGGCGGTGTGTGTGTTACAAGTATATCTACCGCAGCGGGTATTAGATTCCATTTATCCAGACAGTCTGAACCACGCGGCAAATTAAAGGCCCAGCGGCAAAACTGAGGCTGCCAGGGCGATCCGTAAATGCGCACACCCCAAATCTCCAGCAACTCATCCTCGAGATAGGTGCAATTGGTTAAGGCCTCGCGTATATTCGGAGTATTAACGGCACTCTCCATGCTCTCCTTGTCATTTCCCAGCGTCGGAAGATCGTCTAATACGCTCATGCCCGTATGCTTTGTGCTGTTCCAAAGATAACAAATACGTGAGTAAATTAAGTAGTATATGTAAATTTGAGATTCGCTTACCGTTCGGAATGTCCTTGCTGCCCCTTGCTCTGAAAGGGATGCGTAAAGGTGCGATCGAAGCTGAGCTCATGATTGCCAGCAATCACAATTTTGTGCTTGTGCGGCAGCGTACCAATCCAGTTGTTAAACTCAACGACTTCCTGCAGTTGACCACATTTGGTGAAATCCCCGGCATGAATAAAAATATCGCCTTCGGGTATATCGAACTTGATGTAGGGCGTCAGTGAATGCGTGTCCGACATGCAAACCACACGCGCTTTATTTGGAGCCACAGTTGTTGTTGGTGGCTTCATTACAACTTTAATGACACGCTGGCTTTTGCTGATTTCTTGCCAAGCGGCGGTTGGATCGCCGGTTAGCGGATGTACGACTACAGGCGTAGATGCCATTGTTGGTCAAGTCACAGTCAGTTATTAATACAACATGATAGTCACTATCGCTGTTAAGTGCACAGTGTTAGTTTTAAATTTAATAAGACAGTAATTCTGCGATAAAAGATAACAAATACGCACAGCGCACAAAACAAAATGTGATTAGCAGCTGTTTGTTAGGGTTGTCAGAGAAACAAAAAGCACATAAGAAATCATTGCGAGGCATTGCATTATAAATAACACTAATAACAGCTGAATTAACGCTACTTGTTTTTTAAACCAGCACTTTAGGAATTATATTATGTATGCGCGTAATAATAATATTTTTTAAGTTTGTTGATTTGGGCTGCACTGATTTTGTGACGACATGCCCTACAGTCGGTTGGCAAGGCTGTCGTTAGGTGGCAACGCCACTTGCTAAACAAAAAACAGCTGTGCCCCACTGCTCGGTATCTCTGCTTCTTTCTCTTCACGTATTGTAAATTTTTCGTTTGCCTATTTATGGCTAATTTACTTACCATTCGCCAATAATTGCATTTATTTCTGTGTTCATTGTGTGTTTAAGTGCAAGTGCTCAGTTTGCTGTAACGCTAAAAGGCAGTGCGTATAACGCAAAATTGAATGTTGAAAGGCTTAAAAGAAAGATGGCTGCAAAGCGTCTGAATAGCCACTCTGCCTAATTACTGTATATGCATGTGTTTGGGTCAAAAAAGCAGACATGGAAGAATCATTGGAACAGCAGCCACAGTTGCTGGACGCATTACTGGACGCCAGCAACGGCATGAGAGGAAGCGTTGCAGGTGAGTTCTATTTTGGTGCGACTCAATTACCTCTGACTGGGTGCAGTTGGTTTCGCTGTCGACGTCACCGCTAATTGTTTACGCCCACATTTTAAGTGTGCATTTTATTTGTTATATGCAAGTGTGCGTGCGTGTTTGTTTCTGTGTGCATTCACCACCTGGCTTCCTTTTGAACGCCTTCTTCCCCCCCCCACCCACCCGCACCGCTTTGTTTAGCACTTTGCGTCGGCGCTTCTGCGTGTGTCGATTTCAGTCTGCTTGTTTCCTCATTCCTTAAGTGATGATTCACTTTGATTGTGAGTATTCTAAAGAGGCAATCAAGATTTTATGGCATTCGCAATGGCCAAGTGGCCAGACTGTCTGCATTTGACTTTCGTTTTATGGCCATTGTTCTTTGACTCTTGCCATAATTTATTGCACTGCTCAACTTTGTGCGACGCAATTTTTTATATCGCCTTGACGCAGCATTTGGGGCTGTTATTTACCGTTCCAATTTACAGTTACAGATGAGCGCATGCTTAGCATAGACACAGACCTCTGCTTATTTACACCTCTCACACACACATTCGTTAAAAAGACCCGCATGGGCGAATTATTATTCTACTGTTGATCGTTTATGGGGGCTGCTGACCTAGACCTAGTCATAAGTTTGCATCGGGTATGCGCTCTCTCCCAATCCCACTCTCTGTCTTTTGCTCTCTTTCACTCAATTTGCGTTTTGTTTGCGGCATTCTATTTCGCATATTCATTCACAAAAACCAAATAAAATGACGGATAACGAGAGCAAAGACATAAACCTTGATAATGATATTCACAAAAGCAAAAGAACGTCACTCAGTCAGTCAGTCGGTCAGTTTGGTCACAACATCTGGCTGGCACTTATCCAACGGATTTTCTCAGCTGTTCGTTTGTTTGGTGATGAAAAAAAATTCGCTGCTCGACAAAAGTCAAATGTCGAGAGTGTGAGAGCCTTAGCCGTTGTATGCGGCACCTGGGCAAAAATTGCATAAGTTGTGTGCGCGTTTCTCACTCAGTCCTGAAGCTTCAAAGCTCATTTGTTTGCCAACGCGCCAAGTGTCAAGTTGCAGTGCGTTACTCTGCTGCTCGGTGTGTGTTCTATACTCAACTCTTCTTCTGAAACTGTTAGTGTTTGTGTTAATGCGTGTGTGTGTGTGTGTGAGCGAAGGCGCGTTCCGGTCGCGTGTTCGTCATCGCGTGTATTTATTTCTTCTTTTTTTTTGCTTTTTGTCTTTGCTTTTGTTTTTGCCAATTTCTGGCGCGTTGTTTGCTGATTTATGTGGCGTGGGCGTGATGTAATTTGCAATAAAAGCAGTTAACTAACACTTGGACACAGAAACATACACAAAGATAAAGAGAGCGAGAGAGAGTGAGTGGGGCAAATACGAAATGTGCTAATTCCTGAGCCTTTTCGTTTTTGTTGTTGTTGCCCAAATATATGGCTTCCACAGTTAATAATCAATTTAGTTGTTTATTGTTACAAAAAACATATTATGGTTTTTTGCATGATTAGCAAAGCTTTGCGAAAGATGGCAACACAGCAAATCGACAACAAACTGAAAATAAACAAAAACAAAAAAAAAACAGTTGCAAATATTTGCCTAGAAATTTGCGCACACAAATACAAAAAAGAAAAGCAAACGTACATTGAAAGTTGATTTATGTAATGGCTAAAGGCATAAACAAAAGGGCGCAACTAAGAACGGGTTATACAATGTATAAGCTGCAGCCATCAGCTTAAAAAGTGTATTGTGTGCATGTGCCTTGGGTTTGTGAGTGTAAGATTACGATTACGCATACGCAGCGTGGTACGAAAAGTGCAGAAATTTTAGTGAACGCCAACTGTGCTCTACCCTATCGGCTTGTTCTAAGCTAATTGCAATGGAGCTTGTCACATGCTGTGTGTGTGTGTGTGTGTGTCGGTTTATCTAATTTATGTTAATGTCTCAAATATAAGTGACAGAGTGTGACAAACTCAGCAGCAGTAGCAGCGCTACCAACAAATAATGTTAATTGCTGTGCTTTAGAGCTGCGCTGTCGACGCCACCTGCTCAGCTGATTGAGTTGTTGTTAGTTTTTATTACTGTGCGGCTTTTTCCAATTCGCCGCTGGCAACAGCTGTTTCATACTCACACTCACCCGCACTCTCATGCGCTCACTAAATGACTCTGCCTTGCTCGCTCTCTCTCTCTCTCTCTGCCGTTCTGTCTGTCGCTCTGTGTTTTGCTCATTCAGCTGCTTGTTAATCATAATTTTAAATTTACAATTATCGTTTGTTTTGATTTTGTGTGCTTTCAATTTGCGAGCGCACGCGACGTTTTTTTTTATTTTTTAATTTTCTATTCGGTGCTTTGCTGTTTATTGTTGTTGTTACTTATTACTCGATTTTGTGGCTGTTGTTGGCGTCGCCGCCGCTGCTTGGAACTTTTTGAGCAGCGCGCCGTTGCGCGTTTTCGCCGCAGTCGAAATTCGTCGCTGCCAGAGTTCGCCTCGCAATTTGAACGTTTTCTACAATTCTGCGTTTTGAGATTTATATAGATTGTATATTTTTGGTGTTTTTGTTTTTAACCAACAGAAATTGTGTTTTAGTGAGTGATGTGAACGTGAAGATATATATATATATATATATATATATATACCGCAGCGTATATACACACGCACACCTATAAATAAAAATACGTTAAATAGCCGCAAAACATTTGTAATTTGACAACAGAAATTGTTTGTTGTTGTCATCAGGCCGTCGTGTGTATATTTCGAATTCAAAATGCTGAGCTCATTTTTTTTGAGACGCCTTTAAACTGGCTAATTAGCATAAAAAAGCATTAGAAATACATACATCATCAAAGCGCTGCTAAAGCTGTGAAAATTACCAATAATCGTTATTTTTATATATTTATCTATCTATCAACATTGAAATTTATTAATGTCCTTATTATTTTTATTATTATCGATACGTTCTTATCTCAAAAAGTCTTTTTTTATATACAAGTGTTTTTTTTTTTATTGATGCTTTTTAAGAAATCCAAACTTTTCGATTAACGTCATTCGCGTTTCGGTGACACATTTATGATCTGTGTGTGTGTGTGCGTGTGTGTATGTGTGTGGCGGTGGCCTGTTCTTATCAGTTATCAGCGCTTAACAGCAACAACACCAATAATAACAACACCACCATATAATAATCCTGCATAGAAGCCAACAAATCGTCGCACAAAACGCAACACAATTAATTACAATAACTCGTAAATATAAAATATTGTGCTTGGATACAAAAGAGACAGAGAGAAAGAGAGCAAGAGAGAGAGCAAACCTCTGCTCACGTGCCATTAATTACAAACACTTACGTACTATATTTAATCGACTTGTTAACGTCCACACCGCCCCCGTCAAGGGAGCTTGTGGTAATCAATTTGTGAGCGTTTTGAACGTTTTGCAAATCTGCCTGAGCAACATTTTCCTAGCTGTGATTATTTTACAAATTTATGCGCCAGTTTCATGTTATGGAACTTTCAATGGACACCAAAAAAACTAAAAGGTAACAGCTCTTAACAAAATCTAACACAAAAATATCGCCGCCAAACTTGTCAAACAAACTGACAATTAAATATTATTTCTGTGTGGGCTTCACAAAAAGTTTTTCAAAATACCATTTTTTATGGCCCATTTTCGGGAAAGCGTAATTTCGAAATGTTTGTATATTTTTTCATCTTTCTATCTAGCTTAAATAAAAGCAATAAAATTCGAAATCATTTCCACGAAAATCTCTTTTTTGCTTTGTGTTATTTTCATTTGCATTTGTTGTTTAATTAATAGAATGCTTGCAATCAGCAATCAACTCCTAAACAAATCATAAATATTCGAACAAATTATGGCCAAAAATAATTTCCACAAATTACTCGTTGCGCTTGTTCTTTTCCTTTGCACAATATTCGAACTAAAAAAATTGCGCATTGGGTTAGAGTGTTTTATTTTATTTGTTTCTTTTATTTACTTTTTTCGCAACTGCTGCAGTTTTCAACTTTTGGCCCACTGAAATTGGATGAGAGAATCAGAGACACACTTGAGAGGGGAGACATCGAGAGGAGAAGGAGAAGACATGTCTCTTTTTTTTTTTGCCAAGTTCTTGTAGTTGTAGCTTGTTGTTTTTCAAATGACACATACATAGCACATTTATAACAAAAATTTTTGAGTCGTTTTTCCATTCGTTTTTTTGTTGGTTTTTTCATTTCATTTCTTCTGTGGGATTCGAGCGTGTTAATACGTTATTAATAAAATACACAAACAAATGGAAGAGAATCTGTCTTTGCTGTAGGCTTATTTGATTTTATATTTTTAACGTCACTTTTCCATATTTTTTTGTGTGTTCGTATACCCTGTAGTTTCGTGTACATGCGTTTGAATGTTAATCTCATTTATGTCATCCGGATATATAGATATATTTTTTATTCGCGTATTATGTTTTGGTTTCTTTAAGTAAAATAGACTTTTTTCAGGGTATTCTTAAGATTGTTTCTACTCATTTAAAATATATTTTTGCTATGTTTTTCACATTCATCTCTCATGTGTGCTACATGTTTAGATAAACGATGAGAAACACACAAATAGAAAGCTACCTTTTATTGCATTGCCCGAAACGAAAGAAAATTCAATTTCCATTTGTATTTTGTTTTGTTTTGTGTTTCGGATACATTTTGCACAACCAATATGACAGCTTGGGTTATTCTCTACCCTTTAAATATGTACATGCTATGGGCATAAAAGGAAAATACTTTTACGTAACTGTCTCATTATAAAAGCTTTATCAATTATTCAGTGACAACGAAACCTTTTGTGCCCTGAACTTCGCTGTTGACCTTTAAGTGCCGTATTGGTCCTTGATGTCCTGTGGAACAGCTGACGTTTTGTGTGGCATTGAAATATGCCTGCCTGACACACCCCGCTTTTCCTCTTTCTTCTCCTCCTCCAATATCTTGCTTGTCGTCAATAGGCATATTCACTTAACCCACACTATTTATGTCATTTATTATTTATAATACTTTTGAGCTTTACGTAATTTCAATAGTTTTTTGTTGTCGTTTAGCTTTCAAAGGACAACACAGCGATATTGGAATTTCCCTTGAGTTGAGGACACACTCTGTGTGTGTGCTATACTAAGCGGTATTGATTGATTTAGATTTGTCTTGGTTTATCAAGTATAAAAATTACAAAACGTACATCTATGGTAGTTGGTTAGTTGTAGTTATCGATTAAAATCGATCAATGTAGCTTGTGAATCGCTGAGAAATATCCGAATGAGAGTATTACAAAACCAAATCTTATTAAGTCTATAAAATACAAAAGGTACATATAAGCCATTAGTAAAGTTGTATTTATAATATCGATAGATTATTATCGATAAATGTAGTTTGTTAATGTGCTTCGTTAGTTTCGCTAAGAGCTATCCGAATGAGTGTATAGCAAACCCAAATCTTTATCTTGCTTAACTTTTTTTTTAACCCAATACTGTCTTCATGTCTTCATGTCGCCTGACCAAAACCTTTTTTATAGGTGGTTTTCACAATTATCCAATTCTATTTTATGTTGCTCAATTCCACGAACATGAACTTCTGCTGAATTGAAATCATAAAGTCAAACACAAACAGACTTATATAGAAGTTTGGTACTCATACAAAATAGTGGACTGTATTTTGAAATTGGCTTTTCGCTTGAATTGTTATCATTAAGCGTGTTTGAGTTTCTGTATGTGTTCGAAGGCGCCAAGAGATAAAGAGATATATAAACAATATATGTTTGTACTATTGAATATTGTGTATGAAAAAGAGCTAGCCGTATTGGAGACGACATGTTTGTCATATGTGTTTTCAAAGATTGACAGATTGATGGGTTGTCGTCGTCGTCATCATCATCAATCGAAGTAACAATCTGCACAAAAAACCAACTGTTTTCCGATATATTTTTGCCAGACATGCGATATGACGATAATGAATTCATGTTCTATGCATCGTTAACATTTCTTAATTAAGATACAGCGAATGTGGCAAATAAGGAAATTGACTTTTAACGATAAAAGCTTTTGACACAAAGATGTATTGTATTTCTTATACAATATACAGAGGTGCGTCATCCTTACTTTAAATGCAGTGGTTTATCCAGAGGCCAAATCATGATTCAGAATCCCTTTACCTTAAAAATCAATGCAAGATATCATTTTCACATAAATTTTGACAATCATAAAATTTTTTGTGGGTCCACTTAATAAAAATATTACATGCTGATGATAATGATAATTATGGTGAGATAATAATATTTTCTATTTGCAGATACAGTTTGCTAAACGCATGTTAACGAAACCAAGAAATACTTGGGTAAAAATTTAAATCTTTGTAGAGTTGATAAGTTTTACAAACAACGCACAAAACACACATCAGAGCTTTGTTGTTGCTAAAAGGGCGGGGCGAAGGGTTGATAAATGTTATGTGTAATTCCTTAGACAAATAAATGAATCATTATTGATAGATATTCGATTTTCGAGTTACACATTAACATGTACACATATATGTATATTGTTCGCGTACTGATAAGATACTAAATCCATTTAGAACTCATGTTTATATTTATTATTGATATTTCCATTTGCACACAGGCACAAATCAAAACCCAAATGAGCAACACGTGAGCGAGGCTGCCACAGTTGTTGTTGCTGGTGTTGCGGCTCTAGGCTCACCAACAGCATCGAACAGTTCCAGTCCAACAACAATACTAGCAGCCACAGCTACACCAGTAGCACGAACAACTGGAACTGGAACTGTAACAGCAACAACAACATCAACATCAACAGCTGTCAATACAACGCCTACAAAAAGTCCACAGCGCAGCGTTTACCACGAAGATGGTTATCTGGCCATTGGGGATAGCGTTGATAACGAGACACAGCTGGAGCTGGCAAACGGTGCCCCTGCACAGCGTCATTCCATTAACTCGGGCGATTACACTTCAACACCCAAGTTAGGCCGCACTGGACTTAATGGAGCTGGAGCAGCAGTAATAGCAAACGTAACCGCATCAACAGTTTCAGCTACAACGTCAGCAAATGCTAGTGGCACCACATCGCCCATAAATTATCAAATACTTGGAGACGACTACCCTTACAGCATAGAGTATGAGTCACAATATCAACATCAGCAACAACAACAATCACAAAACCAGCAACAACACCAACAACAACAGTTTCTGACTAATCAAGAACTGTCGGTTGGTGTCCAGGCAACGGCGACCATCAGTTATAGTGCAAATCGTCAGAGTTACGCCTCACCACCGGCAGCCTTGCCGCCATTGATTATACCGCAACGTCAATCGCTGTTGCCTTGGGGCGCCCATTCGCGCAGCTCTATTATTAACGTGCTGCCCAGTTACACACAGGCCGAGATGCATGCTCTGGCGGCAAGTGTGGCCAACGTGGAGTTGACCGCACCACGGCCGGGTGAAATTGTTATGCGGAATTTGTTTAGCGATTTTACGGCGCAGGCAGAGAAGAAAATCGAACTGGTCATGCTGGAGAGTGCCGATAAGAATCTGTCCAAGCTGCTGCAACGTGGCGAGGATCAGCAGTTTGATCAGTTGCTCTCGGCGCTAGGTTCCGTGGCGGAGCATTGTTTGCCCTCACTGTTGCACACGCTGCTTGCCTGGCATCGCCGTCAGCTGTCCGACATGGAGATCAAGAATGATATCAAGAAACCGGCGACGGGCAGCAGCGTTCAGGCTGTAAACAAGACCAGTGTTGATCTGGACTTTCAGCTGCAGCGTCGTGAGGCGGCTGTGGAGTTTATATTTTGTCTGGCGCTTATTGAGATACTCAAACAGCTGCCGTTTCATCCTGGCCATGAGGATCTGGTGCGCAGCATTGAGAATCTGGCCTTTAAGCACTTCAAGTACAAGGATGGCCTTCAAAATAATCCCAATGCGCACAATATACACATGATTGCAGATCTATATGCGGAGGTAATTGGTGTGCTTGCCCAGAGTCGGTTTGCATCGGTGCGCAAGCGTTTCATGTTCGAGTTAAAGGAGCTGCGTGGCAAGGAGGCATCGCCAACAACAACACAAAGCGTCATTAGCCTGTTGATGGGCATGAAGTTCTTTCGTGTCAAAATGGTGCCCATCGAGGAGTTCGAAGCCTCGTTTCAGTTTATGCACGAGTGTGGTCAGTACTTTTTGGAGGTGAAGGATAAGGATATCAAGCATGCACTAGCTGGATTATTTGTGGAGATTTTAGTGCCAGTTGCAGCAGTAAGTAAATGAAAATACTTTTGGCAAATATATTGTAAAGGGTTTCTTTTTTTTTCCAGGCCGTTAAAAATGAGGTGAATGTACCCTGTGTTAAGAACTTCGTGGAGCTGTTGTATGTGCAAACATTGGACGCTTCAACCAAGTCAAAGCATCGCTTGGCACTCTTTCCACTGGTCACCTGTCTGCTGTGCGTTTCGCAAAAGGCGTTCTTTTTGACCAACTGGCATTACTTTTTGGCCATGTGCTTGAGTAATCTTAAGAATCGTGATGCTAAAATGAGTCGCGTTGCTCTGGAATCGCTCTATCGCCTGCTTTGGGTCTATATGATACGTATCAAGTGCGAGTCTAACTCGGCGACGCATTCGCGACTACAGAGCATTGTGAATTCGCTATTTCCCAAGTAAGTCATCATTTATATATTTATTCAATAAATTCCCTGTAACATTCCTCTCTTTGTTTTGCAGGGGCTCCAAGGGAGTTGTGCCGCGCGATACGCCATTGAATATCTTCGTGAAGATCATTCAGTTCATTGCCCAGGAACGTTTGGACTTTGCTATGCGCGAGATTGTCTATGATTTGCTGTGTGTGGGTCGGTCCATTAAGGTCATACTGAATCCGGAACGCATGAGCATAGGTTTGCGTGCGTTTCTGGTCGTTGCCGACTCGTTGCAGCAAAAGGATGGCGAGCCGCCAATGCCGCGCATAGTGCCTGTGCTGCCATCCGGCAATACTTTGCGCGTTAAGAAGACCTATATTAACAAGATGCTTACGGATGATACGGCACGTAGCATCGGTATGTCCACATATTTTCCGCATGTGCGTCGTGTGTTTGTGGATATTTTACGTGCACTTGATGTGCATTGTGGCCGACCGCTCATGATGACCAATACACAGAATCAGAATAAAGAGCCGGATGAAATGCTCTCGGGTGAGAGAAAGCCACGCATTGATCTCTTTCGCACGTGTGTGGCAGCTGTACCCAGATTAATACCTGATACAATGACCGCTCAAGAGTTGGTCGATTTGCTGTCACGTTTGACCGTGCATATGGACGAGGAGCTGCGCATACTGACGCATCAATCGCTGCAGACGCTGGTCATAGACTTTCCGGATTGGCGTCAGGATGTCGTGCACGGTTACACACAGTTTCTGGTGCGCGATGTCACCGACACCTATCCGCAATTGTTGGAGAACTGCACGCGCATCTTGTTTGTCTTCCTAAACATTTGGCGCTGCGCGATTAATGTCAATGGCGCTGCCGCGGCTGGCAACACTATCAATGTGCCCAGTGCCACTGGCGCTGGCATCAATACAGCCCAGTCAAAGGTTGGCGGCACAGTGCCAACAATTGGCGCAGCAGTTGCACAGGCAATACCTGTGGCTGCTGTGGCCACACCACCTCCCATTGGCAAAGATGGCACAACGAGCAGCCAGCTTTCCAAGCAGCAGCATCTAAACACCGCCAGCAGCGCTGCATCCAGCATAACTACCTCGAGCGGCATGTCCAGCATTACACAGCACACAGTGCTCAATATGGTTGCCAATGATGTGAATAAAAAGAATGAGATTCCGTTGGTTACTACCCTGCATTTTGTTGAGGGATTTGCTCTGGTGCTGCTCTGCAATTATCGACCATATTTGCGCAAGCTGGCCGCCATGATACTCAAGGAGGTAAAGAATCTAATGCGTGCTCTTGGCATACCCGAAACAGAGCCGCCACTTATCGATGTTATGGATCGCTGCTGTCCGCAGATTGTTGAAAAGTGTCTGCCACTGTTGCCACAAGCGGAAAAGACAGCAATACTCAATGCAAATTGCATTGATCTGCAGTGGATAGCAGAACGCAGTAGCGGCGTTTGGCTGGCCGGACTAACAGATGGTAAATATTTATTTATTCTTTATTATGCAGCTGTCAAAACGATTGCTTTTCCTTTTCAGACAACTCAAAATCATCGACACTGACGCTGAATCTATCGCAGTCTAGTTCAAGTGCAGCTGCTGCCGCAGCAGCGGCCTCGGCTGTAAGCTGTCCACAGCCACCATTTGATCCCTGGGCTAGTTGTCTGTTTGGTTTGCTCGAGCGTCAGCGTGTCTTGCAGCAATGCCCCTCGGCGGTGGCGCAAGCTTGGCCAATTTGCTATTCACGCCTTAATGCGCTCTACAGCGTCATAGATCCCACGTAAGTTGAGCAGTTTTTACAAAAGAATATTGTTTAATGAATGCCACAACTTCTATTCGCAGCCCTGTTAGTGACAATCGTGCGTCATTGTTGCGTGGTTCGGCGCCAACCAAGAAAATGCCCACCGAAAGCCAAAAGGATTCGTATATGCGCTTGTGGCGCAATCAGGTGGCATGTGCTATGCGCCTTGTGCCACAAATACCAAGTGTTGCCGTTCGCTGTGCCTCGCCCGATTTAAGCTTGAGGTAAGTGCTGAGACGAAACATTCACATCTAATTCCACATTTTTCAGCACATCCCAAACCAAAAAGCATTTCATTTGTTATGTTTGGTTAACATATTACTTTCAATTAACATTAAGTGCAACTGTGTGTTTTTGTTGCCTCTCAAAATCTAGTTGGACAACTCGTGTTGTATGCGAAAATCGTTTTAAATGTTTGTTTTAGTATTGTATCGATTGTCTACAAATTTCTAACTGCCTGTTTGTCATGTTTGTAATCACAACAGCCTGCATATGCACACGTACTGTCATAGACACACACACACACACACACACACAGTCAATCACGCATACATTAATATCAAACGTATTGGTAAACAAAACAAAATTGTAGTAAAATCAAACATCAAAAGCTTTGAAATATGGTATGAATTAAGAATGAAATTCCGTTTGAATATATTGAATTTAGAACTGTATTATTAAAACGTTGTCAATGTTGCATTTAAAATTTATTTGAAGTTTGTTTGTTGTACACATTTAAATTAAGTTAAAGTTTGTTTTTGTTTCTTGTTCAACGTTATTTTGCATTTTGGCCGTTTTAAGCAAAATTAATTTGCATAATATGCAATGTAACTGGAAATGTAATTTTGGCGCATCCGAAAAATAAACAATCCAGCATCACACACATGCTAGTGCATTTGTTGTGTTAGCTGTATGTGTGTGCCTGTTTACTATTGCTGGTTGTGAAAATTGATGTATTCGAAATGCAAATAGCAATTTAAAGCGACCGATTTGTTTACACCTGAAATCAACTGAAAATTAGTTTTAGAATACATTGCACAAAAATTGATGTGAATAACCTTATAGCTATTATTAACATATGTGTTATAAAAGTAATACAAATTATACTCTAACTGCATAAACTTTAATGTACCGAATAATCTCTGTTAGCACTTAAAATTTTGTATAATGTATTTTTCTTTACTTTTCTTACTTTCATTGTTTCTATTATCCCTCATAGTCACAGTCACAGTTTTTTTTTTGTGTACGGCAAGGTAAATGTCAATTCAATCCATGTACCACCTACAGCCATGACCACCAACCGACACACACACACACATGCATTTGGTTCAGTTCAACATTAGACGTGGGAAAAAATAAAAATACCAACTTGTCAGTCATTGAAAATGTCATATTCGTTGCTAACATTTTCACCAAGTTCAACTTTTATATAAACAATGTACTATTACCTCTATCTATATATATAAATATGGATTGTAATTTATAGTTTACAAGATCAATCGGACTCACGTTCGCTATCCGATTCCTTGGACAATATACCATCAAATGTATTTGGGCCCGAGGGAATTGTGACACGTTTCACGTTGCCGCTCTCCTACGGACGCAAAGAGGCGCGCCAGAAACGACTTGGGTAAAGCAAAATCAAACAACCAAAAAAAAAAACCATTGACTCAACCAATCTCAAATGCCGCACTCGCAAGAAGCGTATAATTAATTTACATAATTGTACTCCGAATTCTTTTAATGTGGTTTTTATAGCTCTGTGTGTGTGTGTGTGTGTACGCGTGTATGTTAAGTGTAATTTTTGGCATGCAAGCTTATGGTTTACTGCTTGTAGTTTTGTTTAGTTTCCTTCCAGCACAGTCTTTAGCATTTATCTTTCAATTACAAATGTTTGTTGGCAAAATTTTGTTGCATAAATTTTAATTCATAGAAAAGGAAATTTGTAGAATTTTGTAACTTGAGGACGACATAAAATTTTGTTGTTTTTACCAATAGAAATATGATTTGTAGTTTGTTAACTAAAATTACTCACAATTTTAGTTTATGTTTGTTTCTCTAATATTAAAGTATTCCAAGCTTCAATTACTAAATCAATACGACATTTGCGGGCCCTATTCTATGTGGGCATAATTTTTTATTGTTATATATAGACTTATTTCAATTTGTTTGTTTGTTCTGCGTGTGCCCTGCCGCTTATTGCCTTTTTGTTGCCGTTAAAAAAAAATACGGCAAAATCATTATGAGTGAAATTTCTTTATTTATTTTACATGTAAATGGGGCGTTACCACCCACAGCACGGTCGCTTGACTATTGTTTGTCACGCCTGCTCGCCCCCTAACGAAATCAAAAAAAAAAATATATAAAATATCTTGTTTACCGACAAACATAAATTTGTTTTTATTGTACTCCTAAAATATATCCTTAGCAAAAAAAAACTTAGGGTTGCGGACGAATAAAAAAACTGTTTTTAATTAAAATGTGCGCTTTAAATATTTATGTGAATATAATTGTTGGCATGCTGATGGGCGCAAATACATACATATATATAAATAGTATTATGAGTCTGTCTCTTTTTTACTCAGCTCGGCTGAACCTAACCTCAGTCAATATCCGTTCCGCAAAAACTTAAGGACTCTCTTTAAGGACACATTTTTTTTACTCAAACACAAACGCATAACGACACCGAAAAGAGTAACCATATATTTCATTTTTATAGCTCATCACCAGACTCTCTGAACGCGGATCGCAGTGACAAGTCAGCGATGGGTAGCGCCTCGCCACAGGCACTCTACAAGCTGGTGGTGCCCCTGCTGCGCTGTGAGGCCATTGATGTTAGGGACGCGGCTGTCAATGCGTTGGGCATGATAAATCACGATGCGCTTAAGTAAGTAAAGGAGTTTTTTTCTCTTTAAACTGTTTAACCCCGTAAATATCTTCTTGTGTCTCTCGTTTAAAAGAGATCTCATGGAGGAGCTTGTCGTCTATATACGCGAAGCCGTTGATCGCAAGCAGGAGAACATGCGGCGAAGACGACGACGTGATGCATTGCGTCTGCAGGTTGTGCGCGTGCTTGAGAAAATTGCAGAGAATGGCACCTTTGGTGTTAGGTAAATATTCTCATTATTCTCACAATTTCAACAGCAGTTTCTCACGTTTGATTTTTCTTAAAACAGCACCTGCGTCTTGGAACGCGATACGATGTCGTTGCATCCCACATTCGTGGAGTATATCGAAGGCGCCATGGCATATTTAATGGCCGAAACGGACAAAGATAATCTCAGCATACGTGAGGTGAAGGCACACTTCTGCAATTTCATACGCAAAATGATTAAAAACTTTTCACGTAAGCTGCTTGGTTGGGCATGTAAAATATTTATTTACATTCACACTCATGTATCTTGCAGTGGAGTCCTGCGCTACTTTGTTATCGCGCGATTTGAAGCGTAATCTATTCAATTTATTTGCCACCTGGTGCGGCAGCTTCTCCAAGCCGCTTAGTATTAGCTCACAGATTGGCCAAACCCTTGAAGAGGAGAAACTGCAATTTAGCGCTTTACAGGCAAGTTGCATGCTTCATATATGCTTAAGCTCTTTTGTATCACATGCATATTTCTCTCCCTCTGTCTCCATGCAGGCCATGTCCGCTTTACTGTGTTGCGGACACATCTTTTATACGCCACATCTGCAAGACGATGGCATTATATACAAATGGTTGGATTTGCTGCTCACCTCCAAGGATGAAAAGGTAACTTGACGTTGTGTGGACGCAATTGTTTTTGCATTTTTGATTAATGCTTTAAAAATGCACATGTAGATTTATCAGCTGGCACGTGATACGGTTGTGCTGTTGCTAGAATCGAATCCGGATATGGGACAATTGCTGGAATGGGTTATCGATCGTTGCTATACCTCGACGCCACGTGAAGCGGATGCTTGCTTCCTGGCTCTGGCCTCGATCTTCAGTGCCAAGTAAGTTGAATCAATTGGCAGCTTATTGTGTTAACGCATTCGTTGCCATCCCTACCATCATCTTGATTGTCTACTTGGGCGAACGTGTTCCATTTACCGAATAAGCTCATTTACCACATATCCTGCAGTCCTCCTGCACACTCGACTGGAGTGGAGTGCGTGTGTTTGTTGGTAACAATGGGCGGGATAGCGCTTAAGTAGCGGCTCACGTGCCTGCCGGCAATGAAATCGCCTTAAATTTACAACCTTCAACGATGGCCAACAAACAATATGTAGTATGTGCTATATCTTGCATGTGCATATATAGCTTATAACTGTGTACGTCATATTGTGTTCTTTAAAGCACAAACGAAGGACAATGTGTGTGCACGACACGTTCCATTTTTTATACCCTGATCCCATTAAAAATGGGAAAAAGGGTATAATGGTTTTGTGCAAAAGTATGTAACAGGCAGAAGGAAGCATCTCCGACCCCATTAAGTATATATATATTCTTGATCAGCATCAACAGTCGAGTCGATATAGCCATGTCCGTCTGTCCGTCTGTCTGTCTGTCTGTCCGTATGTATGAACGCGTCGATCTCAGAGACTATAAGAGCTAGAAACTCCAGATTTGGAACTTATGCTCGCCTAATCCATAGGCAGTACAAGTTTGTTTCCGATTTTCTTCCCGTTTCCGATATACGCATGGGATCGATAACAACAAAATCCAAAATTTTTAAAACTTTGAGACGGCATTTAAGACATTAGACAAAATAATGATCTATGAAATTTTTATTGAAATCGGTTACGAAACACCGGAGATATAGGACATTGAAGTTATGTATGCAGTATGCTGTATGCGCGTAGACACATACACATACTTGCAAGCACTGACTGTACGCGTAAATCAGGGTAGGGATCAGGGTATCGTCTAGTCGGGATATCTCGACTAGAGCCTTCTAACTTGTTCTTAATTGCGTTGCTGCAACTAGGCAACAAAGATGGTACTGAGATTAATATTTAAATTGCTATATAAAAATATACATATGTTTTATATCTTAAGCTTCTTAGAAAATGATTTTGCCAAAGCTTAGCTTACATATTTACAAGGTTGCAAGCTGCAATCTGAATTTAAGTTACACACATAAATATGTGGATAAATTCCAAAGAGTTTTCACTCGACTTTTGTTACACAAACCTTAAAAATCAAATATTCACTAAATTTCGAAAATTTGTTTAGCCTTGATCTGTTTACGCCATGCACACAAATGAATTTCCCTTTGCATTTCTTGTATGTCACTTTTGAGTTTTCTTCATATGTGGCCCAAGCAAGCAACTTGCAGCGTGCAGTTGCAATCTGTTGAATGTTTTGCCATTGTGCCATTGCAAGCGTTTTACGTGGAACAGCTGCAACTGTTGTGTAAGTGTGTGTACATGTATGCCTTTTGCGTGTTACAGCCGTATACAAATAAATTCATTTTATGCTTTACTGCAATTTGTTGCAGCTGCCGTAGTTAACTTTGATTTAATGTAGATTTTTGCTTTAATGTGTTAAACAGGTTGAATGTCTATTTAAAAACAAAACGTTTTAAAAAACATAAATAAATTTTAAACTTGCCGCAATAGGTATTTTAAATGTACATCAATTGCGGAGCTGTTTTTTTTGTGAAATTTTCAAAATAAAAGCAATCTTAGGTTATTTTAATGAATTATATAATTTTTAGATATATCTTTTCTTAGTATATTAACAAATTCGTTTAACCTTATATAGTCAATCGAATCTGAGAAAACGTTGCATACTTTGCAGCGTGTAGATCCTGTGTTCAAATTCGACAAGTATATGCAGTCAGACCAGGACAAAAAACAGTTTAGTGATGCCCATATTTAGCATTGTGGCACGTCGATAAAGTGTGTAAGCAGTGTTAACGATATGAGTGCAACCAGTCTATGCTATACTCAAATAAGCAAAGCAAATTTAATGTTGTCAGACATTTTACGGTTTTTCTGTAAAACAAGCTCGTCTTAAGCTTTTAAACCGTTAAAACCGCTACTCGGTGAACTTTTAACTTTAGCGTAAAGTAAAACAAAATCCTTGTGCACACAAAAACCAAAAAACCCATTAACCTTATGTCTTTTATTTTGTTTCATTTGTTTTCTTTTAATATCTTTATACCAGGGAGTATCCATGTGACCATTATACATCTGTTATAACTGTGACGCTGTTGATGACTGGCTGCCCGCGGGTGGAGGTGCATGCAACCGCATTGCAGCTGCTGCAAATACTTGACAAACGGTTTTTTGGCAGCGTTGTGGGCACACTTCACAGCGACAACGAAAAAGGTATGAGCTCTTCTATTCACCATCGTGCCAATAACTAACAAACTGTACAATAAACTACTTGGTTATAATTTAAACGTAATGGTTATAAATTTAAACGTTTTTTTCTCGAGTGTACCTGTGTATTTTTATGCCACTTATCAAAGTTGTGTTGCATTTATTGAGCAGTTGTGAAAACTCGAATGAAACTTTCTATTTAAGTTTTTAAGAATCAATAGGATACAAAAGTGGCTGCAAACGGTAAACTTGATTTTCCAACTTGTTAATTTCTTTCCATTGAGGGCAGGCTTCAAAATTGCTTCAATATTGGTCAAAAAGTTATTGAGAAGCTTCTCTTATAACATCTACCTAAATTGTTGGTTGTTTATTTTAAATTATTTTGCTATGCTTCGTCGTTTTCTCCTGCAACTTTTCAATCAATTTTTATACCCTGATCCCATTAAAAGTGGGGAAAAAGGGTATAATGGTTTTGTGCAAATGTATGTAACAGGCAGAAGGAAGCATCTCCGACCCCATAAAGTGTATATATTCTTGATCAGCATCAACTGTCGAGTCGATATTGCCATGTCCGTCTGTCTGTCCGTCCGTGATGCCATTTGAATAATAAAACAAAATAATAAAAATCTGTGAAATTTTTATTAAAATCGGTTAAGAAGCACCGGAGATATGGGACATTGAAGTTGTGTATGCAGTATACAGTATGCCCGTAGACACACACCCGTACTTGCAAGCACTGACGCTTAAAGTGTACGCTTAAAGTGTAGGGATCAGGGTATTGTCTAGTCAGGATTTCTCGACTAGAGCCTCGTTACTTGTTTCTTTTAGAGAAGTAATCAGTAATAAATAGATGACAGATAATAATAAACTTTAACTTACCGCAATGAGAGCTTATTGAAGTATTTCATATATTGACTATAGTATCTTAAGTTTAAACGCTCTATGATTTAATTGTAACGCATCTCAAGTCAAGTTCCTTGATCATTTATTCCCCCAAATTTACATACATTCCTCAGTATTGCTAGCTAACTTTCAATAGCTTATAGCTTATCATTATGCAACTTTATCAATAGTGCTTTGTGGCATTTGTAATTTATACACACACATATCTGGCTTAAAGCATTGTTGTTTTTGAGGGTTCTCGTGTAGCCGGGCTATATATGATAATATAAACGGCTTTCACATGAATTTTACAAGACCACATTAAATTATGTGCTACACTTGCTGTTTGTATAAGAGGATTTATGTGTGTGTGTGTGTATATGTGTGTCCGGAAATTTGATTGAATTCAATTTAATTTTCTGTGCAAGAGCAAAGGAATTTGTTCCTCGACAGCAGCCAGCCAGTCAGCCCCTCCTTTGCATAATTTCATGGCAATTTGTTATGTATAATGTTCGCTGAGCTATTAATGTTGAAAATTTTGGCTAACAAGAAAGGCCAACACTTGCAGCGTTAAAAAAAAATATTTGTGGAATATTAATAATCAGCAAACAAAAATTGCATAAATCAAATGAATTTTCCATTTACTTGAATTTGTATGGGACAAGAAACAGATTCGATGAAAATAATCATTAATTTTCCACGGTAATTAGCAGCAATTTGTTAACGTGGTCCTGCACGTGCCTTCTGGTCATAATCAACAATTCTATTTCATTTCCTCATAATGTTGAAATTTAAAGGTGGCCTTTTTTTAAGTCAGGTTGTGGACCTTTTTATATATATAAACATTAAGCAGCTTTACTTTTGTTAATGTTATGGCATGCTTGGCTCTTGGCCTAATTGAACAGGTGGCTCAGAACTTTTAAGCAGCTAAAAACAGTTTGCTTTATTCTTGCTTAACTTGGGCAATAAACAATGTATTTAAGTGGGTCGGAACAACGGAAATTAGCTCTAATCCGTTTATGCAATTGTAAACGTCATTTGTGTTTAGATAATTCGATTAGTTGTCGCCTAAAGCAACGATTAAATCAAACCAACAATTGAAATAACTAATAATATTGTTGTCCCCAGAATAGAATGAATATTTATTTTATTTATATAAGATACATTTACATACGTACATATGGTATTAACACTAATTATAAATATATATTTTTTTCAATTCTTAATTTTTTTTTTGTGTGTGTACTTGTTGTTGTCTACAAGTTTTGTATTTGTTATGGTAAAGGTTATTCAATTAAATTACAGCGATTAAGCATTACCATCAATTAACGCACATATTTTAAATTTTACACATAGTATGTTCTTTACAACTACAGTTGACAACGGGATTGTAATGTGGTTTGGAAAAAGCGTTGCTAGAGCTTTGTAACATAAGTTTATATATATTATACACATATTTAATTATTATATATTATTAATCTTTTTTCGCTGTATCAATTATAATTGAATACTAGCTTTTAAAAAGAAAAAATATATGTATTACATATTTGTTTATTCATTATATACACGTATATGTTTTCAATTTTTTTTTGTTCTTGTCTACACTTTTACGTTGATTTAAGCAACATCACAAACAGTTTTCCATCAAGCTTACACAGAAAGGATTTTCGTCAAAGATTTCCTTTGGCAAAGTTTTTTTTTTTTCAACAACACAAATTTCTTAATCTACACAATTAATTTGAAAATTATTTTGGTTTACTTAAGTGGATGCAGTTCGTGCATCTCGTTCCAGCAATGCTGCGTCATCATGCGTCTTCGAGTTGATGTGCCCGTATTGCGGCAATACTCGGAAACTGTCAAAGGAAATGTGAAAATGTATGATTATATATAATTCGCGCCTTGAGGCAAAAACTCATTAGGTGAAGGCGTCGCTGCTTATGGCAGTCAACCGTTTAATTGGCTTCACGTAATTTTTTTTGAAGTGGTTGCTAGAACACTAAATTGAGGTGTTGAACTGTATTTTATAACCGTTTTTTTTTTAACTGTTAGAAATGTAAGAATTTCTATTTTGAAGGATCGTATATCAAATACAAATATTAAAGTCCTCTGTATTTGCCTTATTTTTTGATTCAAGGTTTGACCCTTTTTTTTAACCCAAGCCCGTTGCCTTTGGTCCTTATTTACCGCGACGGCCGTGATTGTAATTTTAATTTGTATTTGCATTAGCTGTTAGGCGTTGAACCAATTGAAAATGGTTAAAAAGGGTATAATGGCTTTGTTCAAAGGTGTGTAACAGACAGAGGGAAGTATCTCCGACCCCATTAAGTATATAAATTTGTGATCAGCATCAACAGCCGAGTTGATGGTTCTCGATCTCAGAAACTATAAAAACTAGAGGCGAGCCAGATTTGGAACATTGATAATTCCCGATTCCGATATACACAATATACTGACAATATAAAGTTGAGAAATCTTGAAGTTAAGTTAAGTATGCAGTATACGCGTACACACACATTTCTCGACTAGAGTCTTCCGACTTGTATGTATGTTTGTTGTATGTTTTGGTTCCTGTGACCTTTTGATTTTGTTTGCTTTGTTATCGCAACGCAGTTATATGACTGCTCCTTATTTTGGGCAAGCTTTGGCCTTTATATAATTTGGTTTCGGTTGTGGTTGTTATATTTGCATACATATCGTAGCGTACATTTAAGCGCGGTTGTATACAAATTAGCTACATTTAAAATTGATTTCCCCACAATACTTAAATAGAATTTTTAATTGAATTATTACTTTATAACTGAATTATTTCTTTTTGGTTTATTGAATAAATAATGCAAAGTTTAAAATAATTTGAGAATATTTGATTATCTGTCATCGAAAGTAATATACTTTAACGGATATTAGCTAACGTTTTATTTCGGCATATTGTAATTCTAGCCAATCACTGCTAATCAATCATGCACATGCCAGGCATTATACACACACAAACACCCACACCTATATAAAGTCTGTAACTTGATAAACAACTTTGTAATAATGATCTGTGTGTGTTTTATTGTTTGAAGTTTCACACATACTCGTATACACATGTACATAAACAACATATTGCGTATACTGGTACAATTTTCCTTGTACTAAACGAAATTTTAGGGCCCTCGTGCTGGTTGATGTCAAAAACAAAAGACGTACAAAAAATAAAAAAATAAAAAAAAGTATTAATATTGTCACTCACAAACAGTTTTGCGTAAAAAGGGTTTCTTGTGGCCGGGCCAAGGGCTGTGTTGTTGTTGCTCGCTCGTGCTGACTTTAATTTATTTATTATTAAGCCAATTATAAAGTGGCTGCGACTTTAAAGTTGTGACGTTTTTGTGTTAGTTGCGTATAAAAAGGTGACGGCAGATGATATCATCACCCTCATTTGGCGAATAAATCAAATTCGCGCATTGTTATTCAGACTTTGCGGCAACCTTTCTATTAATATAAATATCTATTTTACTTTCGAAGCGAAAGATTAATGATGACCGCTTCCTTTTGGGAATGTCCTCGATGCGGCTGTGGTTCATTGTGTGGTTCTCTTTATGTATGAATTATTTAATAAATTATATGGCCAAACAACGAACATTCCGCCAAATGTTGGCTATCAAATGAAAGTCAAAGAGTCACGATTGAGTCAAATCTAAGGGCTAAGTGAAATTTTGCGTCACAAATGCCACGCCCTCAAGCGATATTTGGGCTTAATATATAAGCAGAGCTCTTTTTATAGCATACATTTTGTTTATGTGTACGTGTGCGCGCGTTCCTTGTCAGCTTTAATGGCTTAGCAGCCTTTAGGGTAATGCACTGATTGAATTGGCTGTGTTGCCACATAATTCCGTCAGGATGCGTGTTGTTAGTCTAAGTGCGTCCTGAGGCGTTGTCAATATTCAATAGAACTCAAATAGACAAAAACCGGTAATCAGCAGCAGGTCTTGTCTGAAGCATATTGCATTCAGCGCACGTTTCCCCAAAGCGTATACAATATTCGCAAAAGCAACAAAAAGTAGAAACGCGAAACTATAACGAATATAGCTTTGTCCAATCAAAGGCACGATTTAATGCTGCCTCTGACAGCACGATTCAAACTTTGCCAACCAACATCAATCATTAATTTGCCACACATATAACGCTTTGAATTTGAAATAAAACCGTTACGGTAAAGTTTTCGTTGGACTCAACGCAATTTTTGTTTCAAGTTAATGAGCTTTTCATTAACTAAAAGTAGTAAAAACATTTACGCAAAAATACCAAACAACGCTACTGTAAATGAAATTTACTTAAGAATACTAAGTATTTAACTTTTGGACTTAACTCGACATCTGACTTAATGGATTTCAAGGGCTCAACCGAACTGCGCATAACTTGAGACAACAGATAGCTTCTTAGACCAATTACCTGGAATCTGTTTGCCGTCCAGACGGTTATTTATCAAATCAAAAATCTAAATTAATCTGATTTGCCTTTCTTTCACCTGCGTAAATTAAGTGAAGCTTGAATGGAATTTTACAGCACTCTTGGGCTCCTGCATTTAACTCAATCAATATTTAAACAACAATTGCCGATGTTTACCCATTTGTCCTGCAGTTGGTAACGATTGTTTACTAGACTAACGGGACACACAGAGTGTCGTGCCACAGTTAGCTTTATTGCAGCAGTACCCAGCAGGCAGCAGCCAGTAGCCACAGCTCTTTCTTCCACAGAAAAAAGCAGTTGCGTTGGTTGTGACAATGGCAACACTAATTTTATTTGATGTAAACGAGCGCTTTCCCGTTCCCGGTTTTGCCACTTGCACTTGTTGTCTGTGTCACACCTCTCTTATACGTACCGACTTGTCAATATTTGTATGTAATACACACACACACACACAGAAAGAAGAAACCATCTCGAATGTGTTTATTCTTTTAACCTTGGCTGCATGACTGACATCAACCTTTGTTATCCTTCAGTTTTTAACATTTAATTTAATCTGCATTACAGTTCAAATTTGCTTTTCACATGCTACAATGCACTGCTTCGAATGTTAAGGAAAGCATTTATAGCTGGATTCACAATCAAATTAAAATATATCAACGTTTTTATTTAAATCTCTCTCCAATGTGCGTGTTTGATTTTATGAGTGGCAGCTTTTAATTTGAAGTGCCTCAAATTTAAGCTTTAATAAATAATTCGCCTGCGTGAAAGCAATGCGAACTCGTTGTAACTACCATTTGTTTATGTGGTTCAGGTTTGGTTTCTCAAGCTTACATCTTTAAAAATGTTTTTATAACCCTAAACTCGTGCTCTCGGGCTCTGATTTGATTGTCTTTCGTCTGATTAATTTTGCATAAAACTTGAGAAGCCATGAAGGCAAATGGACCAAAAACAACAATATGCAAACCCACTGGATGTCATAAGAAAAATGAAATCAATTTAACTTTAAAGTCCATTGTTCGCTGCTTTTTATAAAAAGCTTTTACTTTAACCCAAGTTCTTGAATGCATTCTGTCGAGGAATACATAAATGCGCAGCTGCTTCTCAGAACGCAGTTTGTTTAGTCGACAGTAATTGCGGTAAAACAGAAATGCTCTAAAACTTTGAGGCTGCTGCTTAAAGGGATATGATAGTATAATCAGTTTACTAAATAGTTTCATGCACAAGCGCTTAATTAATTTATCTGAATTTAGCTGAGAATGTTCTTCCACTTTCAGAGATATTGTTAAGCTCTTCAAGTTGACGTTGTCATTCTTGTAAAACTTTCCTTTTTTTTTGTCATTTTAAGTTAATTAATATTCACTTGTACTCCATAATTTTTTTTATTTGAGTTTACTTAGTCGTGACAGTTGGTCCATGTTTTCTTACCTGTCACTTGAGTGATGCCTTCCCTTTGAGCCGATGAGACGCGCCGAAAAATGCTAAGCACCGCTTTGCTGCAAGCAAAAAGCAAAGGATAATTAACGTAAAGTACTTTTCACGTCTACTCCAATACGCGAAACGGAAATGACAAAAGTTGTACATTTTTCGAATGATTTGTGATAGACAAACAAACACATACGTTTGTATACTAAACATTTAAAAATGTTTCAAGTACTTACCGAAAATTTTGTCCGCTCACGCAATAAAGCACAAAATTTATGCCAAAATTTGTTATAAAAAACGCATGGAAAATATATTGCAAAACAAGTGTCGTATTTTGCGTTTTGGACGTTTGTGTCTGAGAAAAAAAGGAGAGAAAAATTCAATGAACCAATATATATAACAAGTAATTTTGCATTCTGTAATATAAATTTCCCACGAATTGCCAATTACTATTAACTGATTGTTGTAGGCGTAGTGGGAAAGACCATAATAACCTGTTGAGTCTATTCGACACTTCCAGTCTGCTGCTCAGTGTGACAGAATTCCATCTGCTCAATTAACTTAGTGTCGCAATGCAATCAAAGTTTAATAGATGCTGCGTTCTCAAGCAATTTGCCGTTTATTCATTTCTTCTCGGCTGACAAGCTCTCTGGCAGGCAAATGTAAATGAAAATCGGATGTATACTCAATACGGCGAGCCACATATTTCACAATCTGCATATTTTCTGATGAAAATATTCGCTGATTTGTGAAGCCCATGTTGAAGGGACTCAACAAGATGGCATATTTTATTTATCTGTCTGTGCATTAAGTCATGCGAGCTTAAGATTGATATACATAACGAAGAAAATGCAAAGTACTTTAAATTTACCGAAGTGAAAACCTTAAATAATGGGTGGACTTCGTTTGAGTATTTTTTTTTTGTGTTGGAAAACAAATGCAAGTTAAAATGAGATTTACGGTAATTTAATGTGGTTAAGTGAAGAATTTTTTTAAGAACGTAAAGAGTTTGCGTTTGTGTTTTACAATTTTTTTTTTTTTTTATTTTTACGATGACACAATGTCAAAAGTACACAAACTAATTGATGTTTAATTACTTTCGCGTACATACATAAGGTGGAGGCAACCAAGCGTAGCAACATATTACTCTCTTTCCCTTTTTGTATAACATACATAACAGCTTATGTGTTTGAGCGATACAGTATACAGAGTTTGCAAAAAAAAAAAACAAAACGTTGCATTCAAGTCAAGAGTTGAATATTGAAACCCTTTTTTGTTTACTTTAATTTAAGAGCTGTATATATATATAAGTATTTCGAGTCAACATACTTCTGACAGTAAACATATATACATATATTCGTCATACCCAAACTTTCTTTGACTTTGAAGATTATTATTATGCTAAGCATGTTTTTGGTACTGCTGTCGAGTATTTGACCTTTGTCAACCGAACTCAAGTCAAGCTATTTGTAGTTTTTGGCACAAACCCAAAAGATAATTATCAGCACACACTCACTCATCCACTCGAATGTCTCTTTTGATGCAATAAGATGTTCTCGGTCGAGCAGCTATAAATAGTTTGTGTCCCATATTGGCAGTCAGTTGGTGTTGGCAATCAGCTGTTGCAAAGCGTTTGCTTTTGTGATTTTCGTCAAACAATAACTAAACTTTGTGCTCATACAGTCATAGTTCAATGAACAATGGTACAGCATGTTGCACACTTTTGTCTTAGTATTGTTTGGCAACTGCCTGGGGTACGGTTTTTCATCAGTGGCTTGTTCTGGCCTTTGTTACTATGCCCATTGTGTCAGATTTTATTAAATTTAATAACAATATACCGAATACACATGTTGGATAAACGTTGCTGTAGCTAAAAATCGATTAAGCACAAATTTAGCGCTGCCCACGCGACTTATGCGTAATTGAAATGGTATAGGCAACGCTCGTTTAAGTTCGTTTATGTTTCGAAATTGTATTATGCATGTATGTGTATATAAGCTTAAGGTGTGTGGTTTTTGTGTTTTCTTTTGTGTTAAAAATTAATGTTTTTTCCTTGTCAACAATATAATAACTTAATTGAGATGTTTGTGTTGCAATTAAAAATGTGTTCACTCACCTCCCAGTAGGCTTCGATGCGCAACAAGCAGCTGGGTAAGTTAAGGCAAACAAACACGGTTGAGACAATTAAAAGCATTTTGGTAACCTTCAGTTGCGATGAGTTCTGAACGTTGCGACGTGCTGCAATATAAACGAGTTGTGCGTGAAGAAATTCGCTAAGTATCTCAGCACAAGTATCTTACACAGTTTCAAAACTATTTAAATTATCAGGTTGAAAAGTTGCGAGTTGCCATGGAAACACTTGAAAGTAGTTTATATTTTCACGGTTCTTTGCGCCTTCTCATAAATGCATGCTAATTGTCGCCATTTAATGTGTGCGACAAAGTTTACAGCTAATGGCTTAAGGCAAACTCTCAACAAAGTGCTGTATGTGTGTGTTTGTGTGAGAGATTATGTGTGCTTGCCATTTAGTTTAAAATAAGCAGCTTACCCTGAAGTCATGTCACAACTTGGTCACAACTAACCCCAAGTTGGACAGTCTTACCTGGCTTTGGTGCAATCTCGCAATGGTGTTGCTGTTGCTGCTGCTCCGTTTGCCTTGAGACACTATGCTGTCCACTCGGGTGTGTGCCCGTTGACTTTTGACGCCTTAGTGATGCTGATAGACGATATGTGGATGCTCTAGCTTCGCCATTTCCTGACATATTAGTCAACTGGGGTTTCCTACTAAAATTAACTTGATTAGATAAGATGGTATTTGATGGCTGCACTCTATGCAATTATATTGGCTTTATGTATATACAGAACATGGAAATTCTCATTTGATCTGACTACTCACATTTTGTGCATTGTTAGGGTGCGTCGAACAGTAGCAAATTTCCAAACAGTGCAACCTGTGCATGTATTCAATACGGTGATGGTTGTAAAGGGCACCGCATACACAACAATCGAGTCCCAGTAGTTGAACAAGGCCAGTTGTTCCTGAAACAAAATATGTTAACGAAAACGTTCACACACATGGCTTTTATAATTTTCATCTTTAATTCGATTAGGTTCAAAATCTGATCTGACACCATGGCGTATGCGTAATTCACTTGCAGTGCAACTGCTACTAAATTAAATTACTGTTGCCCCCTAAACCTGTCAATATATATATAAAAAAAAATACTGTATCCATTATTCTTTTATTTTCTTGGTATTGCGCAAAATTCGAAAATATTGAAAAAATTTCTTAGAAAAAGTTGAACAATTGAAAGCAAGTGTTGTAATTTTAGAATATAAACTTTGTAGAGCAGCCAATTATATAAAATAATTTGTAACATAAAATAGGATACCATAGCCAGTATCCTGTATTTTTTTTTTTTAAAGCATTCTTCTCCTGCATTCATCTTTCTATTGAGCGTGTATTTTAGTTTTTTTTTTTGCAGCTTTACTGGCGTTTGTTAACATTTGCATGGAAATATTTCGCTTTTCTGTAATTGGCAACCAACACCAGACACATATATTTAATTAAAAATTGCTTTGATTTTTGAATTGCTTCACAGTCCAGTCTTAAGGCTCATTAAATTGTGATATTTATGCTATCAGTGCTGCAAAATGTGCGAATTCCCAGAATATTTGCAGTTAATATAAATGTGTTTATTTGTTGTTTTTGTTACATGATTTATATTATTATTTTATTTAAACATCAGAAAAGGATTTAATTGCTAATGAGAAACGATATTGCGAAATTAATTAAATCAAATGAATGCGAACATTTTCAACTGGTTGGGAATGTACTTAAAAAAAAGGTAACTTGATAGCTTTTCACTGCTTGCACAATTCATAACCCATAACAATAACCAAAAATCAATTCAGCTTTCACTTTGGCTCAACCTGACCAAATTGTTCAATGAGTAATAGCTTAACAATATTCCGTTATTAACCAACTTTAATTCAAACTAAAAGTTCACATCAAATCACGCTCAATTTATCCATACGGCATAAGGTATTCTTTAGAAATTGTAAACGTTTCAGGCATTTCCGGAGCGCAGCTTGCACTCGCCCCTATTTCAATTTATATCTGCACTTGCTCTGTTGCTTCCACACAGCCATATGACATATGCTGTTGACCAGCTGTTGCTGTTAAAATGGTTGTCACTGCTCAATTTAAATCAGACTTTGACATGTTCTGTAATAAACCATGTGATCGTCAGCTGGGACCTTGTGTGCTATTTTTCTTGGGCTTAGTTTGATTGATTTAAGAAGCTAAAACACAAGTAGTAATAGTGTGTGAGATGTTTCTTTTCTTGCCTGTTCATGATTTCAAACTTGATTTAAACTTCGTTTCTTATTAAAGTTCAGTTTTCGTTGACTACCCAATTCATTTATTATTGACATTCCTATGTACTAGCAACCAAACAGACATCTAACTCAATTTGTTTCTATACATGCCTTGTCGCCCTTTTGCACATGACTAATTTTCTGTGAATTAGTTACTTAAGCGTTAACAGTTCCTTTCAACACGCTCACACAATAGCGTCTTGTCGAACCCGCCTCAAGTCAAAGAAAATAAAAGAAATAAAATACAAAGAGTATAATATATATATAGTAAGCTTTGCTTACTTTTAAAATTTATGTTCTTCTTCCTTAACCAGAAATGTCTTTACTTTTCAATATTGGTTTCTGTTATGTCAATACAAAAATAAAAACAGACACCCACGCTACACTCATCGATCTACGTGGCAAACGAGTCAACCTAAAATAATTTACGTCAATGCGGTAAAGAGAAACGCCTTAAAAGTGTTTTTCTCTTTCCCTACAGTTAGTACTGTTAATATGGGCGCATCATTCATACGACACGTTCGCGAAGAAAATATGTATGCCAATATTTGGGTTTTTATTTTTGTTTTTCCCATCGTTACTGATTGAATTTGAATGTCTCAGATGTACATAATGTACTTGAATATTATATGAAAAAAAGATGTCGGCACTCCATCATCTTAATGGGCGCAAATTTGTCGCCAAAGCTTCAAGCTTCATTTGTTGTCGCGGCTAATTTAGCAAATAGATGCAATCGCTAACAGTTTGTGCCTTATTTTACTTGCACTGTCTGGAAATTAGCATTAGATTTCATATACCTCTGTACCTTCAGCACAACAAGAAACAAGTGTCAACATAAAACGTAATGCAAACAGAAATTCGAGATTTATCAAATGCCTTGGAAAATAGTCACCCAGGCCAGAATTTTTTGCGGCGCGTGGCAATCGTTGGGACGCACCCAAAAAATGCAATGCTCACAGTGAGGAAGGTGCACGGTTTAGCCCTACCTCTGCCATTGCTTGGTTTACTGTTTTTACGTTGCGGTCAAAAGTAAATAAATATTTGTCCTGGTTTCTACTTGCGGTCTGTGTTCAACGCGTTTGTATATCCTAGAGCTTCACGAGTGAGCGGGGTTGACAACATTGAAAAGGATTATGATCTTGACAGGATTTTTATTTAATGCAAGCCAATGCCTAGACTTAACAAATCTTTTAGGAATTCGTACAGGGTATTTAATGTTCGTTGACACATCGCTTAGGGTTAAATCGTGTCTTTTGGTATTATATGACATGCCGCTGCGTTTTGTACCACATTTGAGCTTCTTATTTGTGGTTTCGCTAATAAATTGTCAATTTACGCCTAACTCACTCAACAGTTGGCTCGACAAACTGTGCGTTTGATTAATTGGTAACGTTTGAGACGCTTTTTTTTGTTTATGTTGTGTTTTTTTTCCTTTCCGCATTTATTTTTGTGTTTATTTTGTGTGCATAACACACATATTACGCATTTAGCTTAAGGCTTAAACAATTGACATAGTTTGTTTCTTTCTTAAATAACCAATACGACAATGTCCTTTATCAAAGATTAACACAAAGCCAAACTTAAAGTAAGTTCAATGTCTTACAGGCGAAAGAGCTTTAGTTTTAGTTCTTATCCAAGGGTACAGCAATGAAGTTTAACAGTTAGTAAAGCCGACAGCCAGCAACGGAGATCTTTTATTTAAGTTTTCGCCTGGGATTTAAAATGTTCACAGATTGTGCCAACGTTTGAGGTTTCTCATAATGAACGGAAATGTTTGGCAAACACTTACGAAACAAAAGGGTTGTGAAATCATTTGATAAGTGTTTTGCGGCCATTCGTCCATTTATTGGAGCGTGACCTTAAATTGGATTTTATATCCTGTTGACAAAAAAAGGACGATTTGAAAAAGCTTCAATATTCAAGTCAATAAATTTTATAAACAACAGCATCTAGATTCAAAGAATAAATGAGAAATTTAACATGTAGGTTCTATTCAGAAGAACAAGAGCTAACTTATTCAATCCAGACAACCAAAAATATTATTAAAAATTAATAAAAAAATTTATCAAATTGTAACATTTAAATGCAAAGTAACATTTAAAAGTGCAATCGCTATATTAAGGTTGCAATGTATTTTTAGCCCAATTAAATTTGACTTTTTGTCTTTCCTGTCGAGTTATGAATGTGCGAAATAGAATAAATGCCATAGAACTAGGCACAAGCAAACGAAGTTTGGAATTTGGAAAATGTGCGCGCTTCAGACTGAATACCAAGAAAATGAACACAATAGAATGTCGAAGCAAACATATATATGTATCTGTGCAATATGTCCCGCGTTCTCTCTGGCTGCTCACTTGCTACACGTTTGTACATTGTCATGCTATTCGCAGCACATAGTTGCTTTTGCCAACCCATTTAACGACAGACAGACAAAGAATTACAAACCGAAGGACACCTGTTTTCAAATAACAAAAATGTAAAAACAGGTTACTATACTTCATGTTTCAATGTATACAAATTGAGACTGGGACAGGAGTAAGGGAAACGCCTACGCCTTGTGGCTGTAATACTTACCTTGTATGTGGTGTTAACATCGCAAATGGTATCATTTAACTTGGGACTGTAGACAGGCTTGGCAATCAGTATATAGGGCACACAATGCACACATCCGGCCAATGTTAGGCCAAGTAACACAAATTTGGCACGACGAACAGTGCACATGACTTGTCGCTTCAATGGATACATGACGGCAATGAAACGCTCCACGGTAAATGCGACCACAAACCATACCGAACAGAAGCTGGCCAATGAGCTGAAGAATGTGAAGAACTGACAGAAGTAGTTCTGATTGTAAATGTTTACATTCAGAAAATTAATCCAATACATGAATAGGCAGAACAGAAAGCAAGTATCGCTAATGGCTAATGCGGCCAAATAGACGCTCGATGATAATTTGCGAAGTTTCGTCATGAAAAAAACAAATACAGAGAGAATGTTCCCAATGCTGCCGGTGAAACATATTATCGGCACATAGTATCTATGCACACAATCGCTGATGAGGAATGCAATCCGCATAATTTCCTCGTCCTCAACGGACATGTATTCCAATTCTCCGCTAGTATTTCGATTACTGCTATCACTCGTATAGCTGAGTATTGTTGTTGTAATATTTGTAGTTACAGTTGTGGGTGTTGGAGTGGCTGGTTCCACTGATGTGTCCTGGCTTGTGTTTGCCATTACTGTCGCTGCGGTTACATCATAAATATTAGCCATAATTGTGTTTTGTACTGTGTTCGTTGCACACATTCACAATGGTACATTTGTTTGTCCGACAATTTGATACTCGCTACATTGGTCCTGCGGCTAGTTTATGGCATCTTCTTCTTCCTTGGCAAGTTTCTCATTGTTTAGTTGAATGGATGCACAAATCTCTGTCCATTTGTAAGTATCTAGTCTTATAAGTTTTGACTCTTCTACTGTTTATTCTGTCCAAAGTTGTTCAGGTACAGTTCAGCAAACAACTAAAACAAAACAAAACAAAACAAATAAGAAGCCATTTCAATGGGTTCAGGGTATAGCAAAATTTAAGGATACCAAAAATTAATTAATTGCATTTTCCAGTCGCACTTCAAAAATAAATGAAACGTTAAAAGTTTGTTCATTAAACGCTCTCTTCAAGCGCAAAAGCAATGTTTTAAGTGTACAGGTAAAAACTTTGTGGTACTTCAAATACGTGAAATAAAAAAGTTAAGTTTAAGTTCAAAAAAACTAGAACTGTACTTGACCTTGATGCAGTCTGAATTAAAAGTTTCGCAGAATATATAATTTTTTGTCATTTCCTGGAAAGTATGTTTTGTGATTTTTACTTGGCTTATTGTTCACGAATCAAACAAGAATTTTTTAGTGCTGGCATAGCAAATATAAAGAAAACCAAGTAAGCAGGCTCTAGTCGAAATACCCCGACTAGACGATGCCCTGAACTTTATACTTGATACTTCACGTGTACACTCAGTGCTGGAAATTATGTGTCTGTGTGTGTGTTTATGGGTGTGTGTGTTTGTGTGTGCGTGTGTGTGTTGTAGCATGTAACGTGGGAAACGAGAAGATGGAAATTGGAGTAATATTAGAAGGGTGCAAGCCAGCGCGGCTCCGGCTTTATGATCGGTAGAAGGGGCAGGTTCCATTTCTGTTATTTTCTAATATTACACTCTCGTGGGCTATTATTATCAATCACAAATCGCGTGCGGGCCATAGTAATTCAACCAAACGCAGAGGGAACGGGTAAGGTAACGTACGGACAGGACTCGCGATACTTCTTACATAACGCGTTGGAGGCGACGCTCCACGTTCTTCGTTTGGCTGAGCTGGACTGGTGTTGTGGTCTCAGCCGTTGCCCACCCTACCGTGATCCTCAAATTCCACTTCATTAAATGAGGGAGGATCCCTAAGCCAAACGACCTACTAAGTCCTACTTCCTACATCCCTTCGCTGCACGACTCCCAACAAAAAAAAAACTTATTGATTCATTTTAAACATTTAGTTTACATTGCCTTCATGGCTTGATGTACACTTCTTCTGATGCCTTCATGGCGGCTTAATATTAAATTATTTGTGTTCTTATCTTACTAATGTGCTTTATATTATTTTGCTATTTATACTGGTCATTCACTAAATTTAAACATTATTTAGGGGGGGGGGGGGGGGGGTGGTAGCTTTGGCTTAACGCACGCGTACCAAGCCACCGCAAGTTGCACTTGACTTTGAAAAAGGTTAAATTCGCCGAAAAAGTTAATTCCACCGTTGATCACCAAAATATTGGTAGCGGCAAGCTTAGCTTGGGCAGCCGGTAATAAAAGCTCAAATTTACTTCACTTCTTCACCGTATAGCTCTCGATGCTTCAAGATTAAAAGTATCATACGCGTCTGCTTACAAGAAAGTTTTCGAATGGGGTGATGCGGAAATGCGTGAAGCTGCCGGTGCATACATTCACAGCGCAGCTGTGCAGACTTGCATGCCGATCATTAGGGGCTGCCAGACTGCGTGCAGATCAGCTGACGGTGGGGGGTTGCTTGACTTTAACCTTTGGCGGTCAAATCGCCGTTAAGGTTAAAATTCAAATTTGAATAATGAAATGAATAATTATAATAATATAATAAATGAATAATAATTATTAAGGTCGATTCTCACCGAACCCTTACAAGCGCACTACAGTGTGTGACAGCGCATATACTGCATAATTTACGTAATGTCCCATATCTCCGTTGTTTGTCAACCGATTTCAATCATAGATTATCATTATTTCATTTAATGTTGCAAACGTTATCTGAAAATTTTCCAAATTCTAGATTTTGTTGGCATCGATCCCGTTTGTATATCAGAAACGGGTAGAGTTATCGAAAACAAACTCGTACTGCCTAGGGATTAGAAGAGCTTAAGTTCTAAATCTGGAGTCTCTAGCTCTTATAGTCTCTGAGATCGACGAGTTCATACAAATAGACGGATGAACGGACGGACTGACGGATATGGCTAAATCGACTCGGCTGTTGATGCTGATCAAGAATATATAAATACTTTATGGGGCCGGAGATGTTTCCTTCTGCCTGTTACATACTTTTTCACAAAACCATTTTACCAATTTTTAATGGGTTCAGGGTATAATTAAAATTGATACAAAAAAAGTTCGCGAACTTTTATTTGTGATGATTAAATATTGTATTGGTAATCAAACTTTTTCACACGCACTGAAACTGACAAGTGCACATCGCAGTCTTTTATATCTGATTTTTTTTTTTCATTGAATGAAATCTGAGCAACTTTTATATTTGTTTGTTTATTTTATTTGCAATGAACGTCAGTTATAAAAAATTTGTTCAATCAATTGGTCCACCAATTGCTCGATTGACTTTACCGTCGGCACGTACAATTTCGGTTCGTTTGGTTCTCCGGTTTTACTGCTGCAAGGAAGTGTAGCCTGTAGGACAATACGCGCGTAACTAAGCCGAGACAATGGCAACGGCGGCTTTATAAGCAATTCCGAGCGTTTCGCCAACACTGGAAGGCGCCAAAAATTGCCGCAAAGCTTTTTAACCGAATTGTTGGCGTCGGCGCATTAAGCAAGTGGCGCCATTTGAGCCATTGAATCAACAGGTGTGAAGGTCAGGGTTTATGTTAGAGCAACAAGTGCGGGCTTCCCCTAAGTTATCCAAGGGCTACTCATTGGCTATGGGGCGGACAAATTGAGGAACCTTTGTTGTGTCATTGATGTTGTTATTGCGTTGCTCACTAATTTTCATTGTAAACAAAATCAGAAATTTCGCCTTCCAGCGCCGGGAAAAAGCTTTTCGACATCAACTGGAAATATTTAGGTTCTGTCGGGCATCCGAAGACTTCAGTTGTTGCCGAGCACTCAGTCTTGTCAGAGCCATAAAATGAATGAAAATAATCCCTTCGGTTTGTTTTATTCGACTAACTTTTGTGTTTGTATTGCGTTCTGTTTTGTTTTACTCAACTTGAGCCTTTTACTTTCTTGCATTGCAGAAGATGACAAAGTGGGCACTCTGGATGTGTTGCTTAGCAGCGCCTATTGTCGTTCGCAGCGTTTTCTTTCAAAGCAGTTAGCACAATTGCGGCCAGAACTAACCATGTCGTTATTTTCGGGTGAGTAAACCTCATAGTCATATTCGAATTGCTTTATATCTACATTGTCTTATTACAGAGATTACGCATCGTTTCCAGAGCGCACGCGAGGATGTTCGCGCCTTATTGCTGCAATGTTTGCTTCCTTGGTTGCAGAACATGGAACTTGTTGCCACGAGTGTGCCGCCTGCCACGCCACTCTCCTATATAATGGTTGGTTTTCTTTAAATTGGTTTGGCTTATTTACTCATTCCATAATTTAATATTGTGTGTTAACAGTATTTTCCGGACTCGGGCACACGCGGCCGTCGAGAAGGTACCGGTTCAACGGAGGCCACGGAAATGATATTAAATAACCTGTTTTACATAACTGCGAAGGTAAGAAAGCGTTGCAAGATAATTGAATAGCGCTTTTAAATTTTCTCGATGCTCTTCAACAGTTTTCTGATGCGCACCCGCGCGATATTGAGGAACTGTGGGGTACATTGTGTCAATTCTGGCCCAACAATCTAAAGGTTATATTACGCTATCTGGTAATCATGAGCGGAATGGCCCCCACCGAACTCTTGCCCTATGTAAGTGCCCTCATTTAAAAGCGCTTTTCGAAAGACATACATTGTGTACTTGCAGGCGAAACGCGTTGCTCTTTATCTGGCTCGCAGTTGCCCGGATCGTTTGCTGGATGAGCTAATGGCCGAGCTGCAAACCGTGGAGACGCTCAACTGTCTCATTGAACGAACTGAAACGCCACCCTTTTATAGGTTAACCAGCATGCGGAAGGCATCCAGCCACAGCGCTGATGGTGAGTAACCGCCGGAGAGTAACCTGATTGTGGTATCAATTTAAAATCGTTTTGTTTTTCCTTACTTTTACTTTTCCTCTTTGCTAGGACAAGCAGCGGGCGGAATTAATGATTCCCGCACACAGGATCTGACTGTGGAAAAGGGCACAATACACACAAAGCGACACAGCGGCGAAGATCCCATTAAAATTGGGCAAGTACTCTTTACTTTTGCATTACCCTAAGTCACAATTGTAATCATAAAGTTTTCTTTTGTGCTTGCAGCACCTGTAAGTCGGACAGCGGTATACGTGCTTATACTCAGGCAGCTGCTGCTGCAGCCGCTGCTGCTGTTACGCCCATCACGGGCGGCAGTCGACCGCCACGTGGCGCTGACAAAATAAGAGCTGCGTCGGGTCCCTCGATACTGCCACGGCCCGAGGATATACTAATCAATGATCCAGAGCTGCGGCAGGAGGAGAATGTGGAATTGCGTAACACCGCAGAGGCTTCAACCAATGCACATCCTCACCCATTGCCCATGCCAGAATATGGTGGCTACTTTGCACCGCTGACAGAATTTTTGCCAGATGTCAGTTTACCAATCAGCGGTTTTCATCGGTAAGTTCTAAAGAAAACTGAATACTTGTTTTAGAATGACCTTTTTAATACCCTGATCCCATTAAAAATGGAAATAAGGGTATAATGATTTTGTGCAAAAGTATATAACAGGCAGAAGGAAGCATCTCCGACCCCATAAAGTATATATATTCTTGATCAGCATCGAAAGCCGAGTCGATATAGCCATGTCCGTCTGTCCGTCTGTCCGTCTGTATGTATGAACGCATCGATCTCAGAGACTATAAGAGCTAGAGACTCCAGATTTGGAACTTAAGCTCGCCTAATCCCTAGGCAGTACAAGTTTCTTTCCGATTTTCGATAACTCTTCCCGTTTCCGATATACACATGTGATCGATAACAACAATATCTTGAATTTGGAGAACTTTAAGATGAGGTTTGAAACATCAAGCAAAATAATGACAATCTGTGCAATTTTTATTGAAATCGGATAATAAACACCGGATATATGGGACATTGAAGTTGTGTATGCAGTATGCGCGTACACACACACACACATATTTGCAAGCACTGACTGTACGCGTAAATCAGGGTAGGGATCAGGGTATCGTCTAGTCGGGATATCTCGACTAGAACCTTCTTACTTGTTTATTTTGTGTTGATATTCCCTAACTAATAATAAGTAGTAGGGTAGTAAGCTTGTGGTGTGGTAAGGTATTGGTATGTGTCATCTCCAATTACTGAGCGTATCCAATACAAGTGGGCAGTCACATTTGTAAATCCAGCTGGATGACCAGCAGTGCAGCCGCCCTGTGAGAAGAATGAGGTCACACCAACCACTATGTTATTCTCATATGTAACAAGTGGTCCGCCATTGTCGCCAGGGCAAGTTGATCGGCCACCAGGTGTTCGTGCACACATCACTCCTGGTGCTAGAGGGCCATAGAATTTAGCACACGATTCATTGGGCATGATCTCTAGATCGACGCACTGCAGCGATTGGGCGAGCTGTCCATTGGCCTGTTCACCCCAGCCGCATGCAGTTGCCCATTGGTTTTCAAAGCGATCATTGCAGGAATTGGGCAAATTAACCTTGTTGACCCAGTACGTGAACTGTATTTTGGGTATGCGTATTAGACCGATATCATAACCTTTTTCACGAGGCCATTCACTTGGAACATAGAAATCGGCACTTCCTACTCGATAAGTGAATTGTCCTCTCCTTGTGTTAGAACCAAAGTGAATATCCACAAAGTCCGTGGTAAGGCATTGTGCTGCGGTCAGAACAAAATTATTGGCAATGATAGCACCACCGCACAATTTGGTTTGACTGCTTCCGTATATTCCTAACACCAGACTGACAGTATGAGGTGCTTTGCCTTCATATGCAGGATTGCCATTAGCAATGATGTTCAAAGGCTCGGCTGTTTCGGTCGTCTTATTGCCACTTACTAGCGCAAAAGCCAGATACAAAAGAACTACCAACAGTTGCATGGTTAGACTGCAAGTTAAATGCTAACTTCTTCGAATAGATGTTTATATACTCTTTCCCAACAACTAATGATTCGTATCGTAACTAATTGTAGGGCTTAAGTTGACAGCTTACAATAATGTAAGATAATAAATGGCGGAAACCATTAGTTATCTAAAACTCTTTATATGAATAAACGTTTGTCTATTTGACGTAAGAAGCCACTCTTTTTTGTTGGAACCGTAACAAATTTAAATTTTTCCGTGGATATTTATTTCGTCAATCAAAAGCTGTAAGTATCCAGTTTAGATGTTATGGTTTCTATCAGAACACTGACTATCACGGTAGATTTTATTAGTAAGTGGGTTTTCATTGGTGCGGCCACATTCCAATAACAAAATCAACAATTGCTGTCTTCAAATGTTGTAGGGTCGTTTGCGATATGAACTACAACTTCATATTGCTTATGTCTAAAGACAGTATCCAAGTTTAAATTTAAGGCATAGCTTCATTCTTTTAAACTAATTGTTATTATAGATACTCTCATAAGAATTGATTCTCTATTAGTAATAGATTAATAATGCAACTTTATTTGCTATTCTTGTTAAATAATATACAGTAAAATATGTGTATATAGGTTTTGTAAGTATGATTTGGATTAGTACAAGATCAGGGTGTTAGTATGCAATGCCACTCTTTTGACGTATCCAGTCCAGATGACTTGTGACTCGTGTGAATCCAGCTGGATATCCAGAAGTGCATCTTGTGGAACCAAATTGACTAATTCCAATGAGGATTGTATTGGATTGAGTAACAAGTGGTCCGCCTGAGTCGCCCGAACAGATTGACCTACCGCCAGCAGCACTCGTGCAGAGAATTCTGCTATGAACCTGACTTGAGCCATAATATCTGGCACATTGAGCATTAGAGATAACAGTAGAATCGACGCATTGAAGGTTTTGAGGTGTGCTTGTCGTTGTCGTTCTTCCCCAGCCGCAAGCTGTTGTCCGTTGGTTAACATACTGATTTCCCTGTGAAGCCAAACCTGGTAGTGGAACACGGTTAATACGGTTCGAGTATTCAACGTGTGGTGTGCGAATCAGGGCAATGTCATCGCTTGGATGGTTAATGATGTTACTACTGGTAACAGTGTGTCTAACTGAACCCTGGGCTCGTTGGTTTGAGCCGTAGTAGATGGTTACAGTACTCATTCCCTTCGAACAGTGGGAAGCAGTGACGACCCATGTGTTTCCAATCATTGATCCACCACACACCGCACCGGCCCTGCCACTTTGAAAAGCCAGGAATACAATGTATGGCGCCTTGCCCTCAGGTGCTGTATAGCCATTGGTGATGACATTTAGGGGTTCAGCCTCATCCGGATACGGATTTGGTACCTCATCGACACTCGCTATGGCAAAAGCCAAACACAAAAGAAGAATAAACACCCTCATGTTTAAATTGCAAGTAAGAACTTAACAGCTTTGAATGTTAGCTTTTATACTAGGATTCTTAGACTAATTAGTATTTTCGGTAATATGCAAAACGCATAAGATACTTAATGACTTCAGACATTAACCAAGCATTTATTTTCAATATCATTCACGTCGAGGCTCTGCGGTACGAGATTAGTGTTTTAATATGGAATGCCAGTTCGTTGACCTATCTAGTCAAAATGACTTGTGACTCGTGTAAATCCAGATGGATGTCCCTGAACTCTTGATCAGACAACTTGGTGCTACTTTTAGTTGAACAACAGTTTATATAGTTGTTCGACCCATAATCACTTGTTTAACTTAGTTGAATAAAAATTCCTTTTTTTTACAGTTGCAATGTGGCTGTGATGTTACTCACGGATATTGTGGTGGATGGCATTCCTGGCATTGACTGGACACTGCATTTACCACTTATGCTGCACATTTTGTTCCTTGGTCTGGACCATACACGCATCATTGTGCGGGAGCATTGCAAGCAGCTGTGTGTTAATCTATTGATTGTCCTCGCCGAGCACAATGACCATTTGACAGTGGCACGCATTTTGCTTAACAGCGAGACAAGCAAATTGGACTTGGGACTGACTGTGCCTGCTCTGCCCGTGATTGACAATAATTTTACGGAGTTGCATCAGCAATTTGATAGCTATCTGCTGCATGTGAGTCCTCAGGCAGCTGCCTATGCGGTGCAGCATAATGTCTCCAGTTCGACGATCATTGCTGCCCACTCGAGTCATTCGAATCAGCAGATGCTGCAACAGAATCTGCAGCAAATGCAGTCAGTGCAGGGTGCTGCCAATGCTACACCACCCGGACTGGCCACCATTTCTGCTGCGTTGCAGATTAATCCGAATAATACGGAGAACTCGGAAGTGCCGTTAATACATGCGGATGAGCATGCCCCACCACACCCGGGTCCCAGTATGCCCATAGCGCATGTGATTAAGAGTTTGCTCAAGTTTCTCGCTCACGACACTTGCCAGCCGTTATGGAACTACGAGGACATCACGGCGAAAGTATGGGCTGTTAAGTCAGCAGAGCAACTAAGCTGCTTTCTGAAGCACATGGTCAAGGTGTTTGCCGATAGCTATCCACAGGCCCGCATTGCTGAGCGCTGGGCGCAAACGGCTTTGCAGCTTGGCCTCTCCTGCTCCTCACGACACTATGCCGGACGCTGCTTGCAAATCTTTCGAGCACTCAATGTGCCCATCAACTCCCGTATGCTGTCAGATATTTTATCCCGACTGGTAGAAACAGTTGCCGAGCAGGGCGAGGACATGCAGGGCTATGTGACGGAGTTGCTGCTTACCCTTGAAGCAGCTGTCGATAGCTTGGATTCGGATTTCCGTCCGTTAGATGTGATGAAGGATATTTTCAAAAGCACTCCCAATCTGAACAACAAGGATGGTGGTCCCAATTCCATTCTGCCCGGCAAGAAGTCACCCTCGGGCATGACACCGCAGTCCTCCAACTACTCAATACCCAGCCATGGACGCAGCACCAGCTATTCGGTCTCCTATTGCGTTCGTAAGGCCAACAACTCACCCTGCGACAAGCAGGTGGAATTAAGGAATCGTGCTTCAGGCATCGAACTGGAACGCAGTGTTGTCAGCAAGTTTGGTGTCGGTAGTGTTGGCGTCGGCGCTGGCTCTGCATTGTCGCGTTCGCGCAGCGCTCAGAGCCTTAAAATGTTGGGCGATACAGCTACACAGGATGACAAGATGACCATATTGGCGCAGCTATTTTGGCTATCGGTTTCACTGCTTGAATCGGACTATGAGCATGAGTTTATGTTAGCATTGCGATTGCTCACTCAGGTACTCCATCGATTGCCGCTTGATCGTCCTGATGCGCGTGATAAAGTGGAGAAACTGCAGCAGCAGCTCAAATGGACAGCATACCCGGGCGTGCATGCCCTGCTACTCAAGGTGGGGGTTTATATTTAAAACAATTGAGCTTAAATTAATATTGGTTTTCTTGCATTTCAGGGCTGCACTCACAGTGCCACGTACGAGCCAACCATAACACTGCTGTCCCAGTTTGCTCCGCTGCTCACTCTGCCCGTATGTGATCCCACTCAGAGCTGTGCTTTTCCGATGAATGTAATTGCCTTGCTACCGTATATGCTGCTGCATTATGAGGATGCCAATGAGATTTGTATCCGTAGCGCTGAGAATATAGCACATGTGTCCACCGAGCTGGGCGCTAAGCTGGAAAATCTGGGCACTGTGATGACATTGTACAGTCGCAAAACCTTTTGCAAAGAATCGTTTCAGTGGACCAAGTGTGTTGTCAAGTATTTGCATGACACATACGCACACATGGGCCTTCACATGTTGGCCTTTCTCATCGAGGTCCTGGAGAAGGGACCGCAACAGGTGCAGGTGCCGGTGCTGAATGTCATTCATTGCATGCTCCACTATGTGGATCTATCGGCACCACACGCGCAGACCATCAATGCGGATCTATTGCGCGCTATTGGGAAATATTTGGATGTAAGTTCGAAATTTCATCAATTGTTAACCTGCTAATGGGCTTATTCTCAGACTGTCAATTGGAAGGACTCACTGAAGATACTCAAATTGATTGTCACACGCAGCTCATCGTTGCAGGTGGTGCCACCTAGCGATGGCAGCAGCGCCGGTTTATCGTTCTCCTTCTATGGCGCATATCCGGACTCGGATATGTTCTGTAAAAAGGAACTGGCCGGCCGCACAATGGAGTTTACATTTGATGTCTCACAGACGCCTCTAATCGGACGTCGCATATTGCTCAAAACGGAGGAGCCAAACTCTGGCGGTGCTGCATCTGGCACGGGCAGCTCCTCGCTCAACTCGACACTGACAAATGCCACCACCGTGACAGTTGCGCCTGCTCAGCAGGTTAGCGCACAGCTGCAGCAGCAACGCGCCCACAGCAATGTGGCTGCCATTGCCGCCTCTGCCGTCGCTGCCCAGCAACAGCAGCAGCATCAGCATCAGCACGCAGTTGGCCTTGGCAGCATTGTTGGCACACCCAATTCACCGCGGCGTAGTGCAAGCTTATCGCCGGCGGATACTGTGCCACTCAGCGGATGGAAGCGTCCTTGGATGTCGCAGTGTCGTGTGCGCGAGTGTCTGGTTAATCTATTGACCACCTGTGGACAACGTGTTGGTCTGCCCAAATCACCATCGGTAAGTTGCTGGCCTTGTTGCTTAGCGATACGGGGTCGACAGTTTGTCAGCTCGTACATTAGCAACAAGGTGCATGTTTTGAGCTCCCCTAGCGCTAGCTTATTCAGCTCTTGCTTTTTCTTATATGGCCATCATCTATACAATTTATTTATTTCTACTTCTTTTTCTTTCATGTAAAAAAAAAACCTTTCAAACAAAATCAAAACAAATGAAATTAATACAAAATCAAACCAAATCTAACTAACTCGCCATTATATCATCATTAACAACCCGAACCAAACCTAATTATAGGACGATTTTATAAACTCTATTTGCTCAAAGGTAAAGGAACATGTTTCTAACAGCCGCGTGTAGCTTTGCTTTTGTTTACGTAATTTGTTTTGGCTCGTTTCATTTCATATCATTTGTAGAACGTACTTAAATGCACCATTTATTTTTTTTTTATTCACACATTCTTCACAAACAGAACCAAGTGAGGTCCCAGTTTCGTATTTAAATCTTGTATTTGAATATTAAGTTTTGACTCTTGTCTGCTAAAACTGGAACGGTTCTTGTGATCATTCTCTTGTGTTTCATTATGTTTTGTTTGTGATTTTAAATTTTGCATGTGTGTTTTGTTTCAAATTGTATATATTTCGATTTCTTATTTTAACACACTCAGTCTTTGAGCACGTCACTACTAACGGGATCGATTGCAACCAGACAAAGCGTAAGCTTTCCAGACTTATAATTACAGATTTTTTTCCTTAGATTTACTTCAGTGTTTTCCTTGCATGCATCTCCGTTTAATTTGTTACTAATATTATTTTGCTTGGTAACCTGTAGGTTATATTTAGCCAATCCTCGGATCTGATGGAGCGGCAGTCATCGGCTGCGTCATCCACCGAGGAGACATCAGGACCGCAGGGCGATCTGAGCAGCGGTTCACGTCGTGACGACGGCCAACCCGATTTTACCGTTTTTAAGGACTTTGATTTCTTGGAGTATGAGGATAGCATTGCTGGCGAATCCACAGATAACTTTAATTGGGGCGTTCGTCGCCATCAGCTCTTTGAGGGTGACGAGGATTGCTTAAACTGTGGCAGCGTTATGGGTGGTTCCATCAAAGGTGGCCACTCTTCAGCGCTGGAGGATAGCTTCAGCGACAAGACACCAATCTTGAGCAAGCGCAAGCGACAGACAGCTGACGATTCTTCTGATGAGGAGGCCGAGTCGGAGTCACCGTTAGACGATGATCATCGTCAATCGTTCTTGAAGTCCATCTTCAGCGGCGCACCGCCGTCTTCGTTGAGTCTGCGTGAGCGTCGTCGCCGTAATTCGGTTTCACGCAGTGATACTAGTGGCTCCAGTGCTGGCGATTTGGGTGACATTACGCCATGCAATGCCTCGCCACATCTGCAGGGCATAATTCGTTTCGGCGCAGCTGTTCGCGATGAGGCGGAGGAAAACTGGCGACGGCAGCTGCAGTCCATGCTGGTAAATCAGCCCTCGGCACACACCTCAGAGCTTCTGCTACAGCTGTACAGGCTGGTTAAAGAGTTAACCTTCAAGACAATCAGCATCTCCAAAGAGGCCAAGAAATTCTTCACTGGTATCGGCTCTCAGCTGGGCAATCGTATTTCACTTTTTACAGATTTGTTGAGCTCGCGTGCTGATCCGCCACGTGTGTGGTGCAGCGAGATGCAAACCACAACGCCAAAGCTATTTGAAACTCTCAGGTTTAATGTGTTGGAAGTGCAGGAGCATCTGGAGACATTCTTCGACCGCAAGGATCAGGTATTGGAGGTGTGTATCATTATAAATTAATGTACGAAGTTATTTTTAATGTGAGAATCTTAATTACAGTGCTTAGATGCAGTGAAAACATCATGCAAATTATCACTATTCAATGAAGCAGATGTGCCAGCTTCTGGCTTGGAGTTACCGAGCAGCTCCAGTAATGCTTGCATGCCATTTGATCCAGCCTCTACTGAGGTTGTCCTGGACCTGGGACGCTCGTTGTACAAGCTTATGTTCCAGCTGCTTTTGCTCATTGAATCGAATCATAAAATATCCTCGAACGTGGTTAACCATTTTCGCAATAATGAAGACGTAAGTATTGACATCAACCCTGGATATACGTTAATTAAACTAAATGGGTTTCTTTCAGATGCATGACATATCCGATCTCTACGCCCTTGTGCGAGATGCTTTGGTGCGCTGCACAAGCGAAGCTGAGTTGGACTGCTTAGAGTCGTCGACTTCAACGGAAGGCGAACACACTCCCACTCCCTCCCCCGGCTTGCCCATGACGCAGGAGGAGTTTGAGGCGTCGCTGCATGAGCACATTGACCTGCAGCGCTGGTCTAGCGCCATTTCCCATGTGCGTCAGTACCGACGCGTGTCAACACTTAGCGCAGGCGATCAAAGTCTTACCATCTTTAGCTATGGCAATCTGGATAGTCGTCTTAAGTTCGATGAGATGTCGATAATATTAAATTCCTATGCACAAAGCATAATGAAAGATCGCACAGGTATGTTTCACAACTGAACAAAATATTTTAAAACATCTATAACCTTTTGCTTGACCCAACAGAAGCCTTCATTGTATCTAAATCAGACTCGGAGCTGTTTGAAGTCTACGCAATACTATCTGAAAACTTGTATCACGTCTCGAGCGCACTGACCAACATGGAAATCAATATGAAGAGCTATTCCATGGGCGCTGGATCGAGCAATTTACATCGCAGCGAGCAGGATATTGTGACAAATCTTTAAACAAAAAGGAACTTTACATATGGCGAAGATTAGTGCAGGATTAAGCTCATTTTGATATGTAATCAAATTATGATGTTAATATTTAAGCAGCACTATAGGGCACTACTATTCAGTTGAAAGTTGGTCAAGCATTATTATGCATGAACAGATGTATTTTTAAGTACGGTATAATTACATAAACTACTTATATATCCAACACGTATCGCAACTAGTTTTAACAAGGTTCATATCATGTCAAAAAGACGAAGATATAAAACTATATGAGACAGCTTTACGCTTGACTCTTTAAAAACATTGAACAAAACAAAATGCAATATTTTTCTATAATAATAAAAACATTTAATTACAAAGAAGTGTTTGTATTATTCCTGCCCATAATCAACCTGGACATCTTAATTTAATTAGAGCAAATATTCACCTTAGCATTTAGTCATGTTTTTTTTTTAATATTATTTAGTAGCTTCTTAACTTAACTATGTGAACAGATTCTTAAGCGCATTTCGTTGCTGTTTATTGTAGTCAGCCAACAGCTGCTTAGCGCTGTTAAGCTCATTTAAAATTTGCTTGTTTTCTGGCAGTAATGTATGTGCTTGCTTTAAGTCATTAATGGCCTCCTCATAGTTACGCATTTCCCGCTGTGCTTGTCCTCGTCTATAGAACGCCTTGCTGCAGGTTGGATCCAATCGAATCGCTTCGGAGCATTCATGTTTGGCATACTGATAGTTACCCAGTTTTAATTCAACTGCTGCCATATTGATGTTGTTCACCACAGAGAAAGCGTCTAACTTTTTCAGTTCGTAGTCGGAACCTTGGCTTCGTTTTGGTTGCTGCCATTCAAAGTTTCTGCGCAGCATAGTATAGTAACGATTCGCTTTTCGATATTTGGCACGCGCATCATGAAAATAACCCAGCTGGTAAAAGTGATTGCCCGACTGTCGCAGGCCCGTGAGCAGGTTAACAGCTGTTTCACACTATAGTACCAAAACAAGATTCTTAAATTTTATACCTATCACGATGACTTTGCATAATTTAGAACTCACCGTTGGCTTTGTGAATTTGCCCGCCCAATCTTGTGGATAGGGCGGTAATTTATCAGCTGTCTTGTCGTTGCATTCAACGCCCCAGTCTTCGTCAGGCGCCAACTCGCCGCAGTCGGTTATCGTAATCTCCGCCGTTGGATGAGCTTCATCATTGCAGTTCTGTTCCATTTCAGCAACAATGCCTAGTCCGCGTAATACGCGACCCACAACAACATTGGTGTCGTTTAGGTTCTCACAGCCAACAGCTGTGATAAAGAACTGTGAGTTGTTTGTATTGGGTTTGCCATAGTTGGCCATGCTAACCACACCCTCCTCGTTGTGCTGAGATCAAGGCAATAAATTTGATTTCTATAGTTTTCATTAGCTGTTCATTGTTGTTAATTCAGCTCACCGTCAGATCAAAGTTCTCATCCTCAAAGAGTGGACCGTATATGCTCTCACCGCTTGTCCCATCATTATTTACTATATCGCCTCCTTGGACAGCGAAGACGCGCTTGATCGTATGGAAATTCGTGCCCTTGTAGTGTAGGGGCGTTCCTAATTGCCCAATGCCACGTTCACCCGTACACAGAGCTCTGAAATTTTCCGCTGTTTTTGGCACAACATCCTTGCGCAGTTCAATTATCATGCGTCCCGCTGCGACAACAGAGAAACGTATATGTATGTACATGTACATGTGTGTACCAGCGATAATGTTTAACTAGGTCAAGTATGATTGCGCGCTGCTTTGCTTACCGCTTTCCTGGTCTATGCTAATATCAAAGTAGACTATTGGATTTGTTTTCTTCACCGGTTGCAGCAATTGCTGCTTATTTGCACTCATCTTGGTCATCGAGGCGCTGCCCTTAGTTGCTGAGTTTTAGGTTTAACTTATATTTTAACTTTTTCACAACAGGTAAACAAATAAAATGCGATTTACATTTCGACTGTGCTGTCCATCTGTTGCGTTTGCACTGCTGCAACAGCTGTTGGGGCTGCCAACTGCTTGCAAATATCTAACAGATTGATCCCGGTGGTTTTAAAAAATTGCCATCGAGCTGAAAGAGAAGTTCTTTTTACAAATGATGACCTATTCCATGGAGTTGCATGTCTCCTTTAATGCATAATATATGATATATATATATTTGCTGTATTAGCATTTAAGAATTTGTATTGGTAATTTTTATTTATAAAATACTTTTTTAAAGCAACAAATCAATTACCGCTGTCTATTTGGCTATAATGCTTGCTTATGCCTCTAAATTTTTAATGTTGACTTGTTACGCCTCATTCTTAAGCAAGAGCTGCATAATGTTCAAGCAATAAAGCAATTTGCTTGGAGGCAACCATATAATTTACAACTAATTGAGCAAGGACCTCCTCCTCAAATGTGTATAAAAAGGCTTACATGGTCAAGTCTCTTATTGGCAGTATTAAATTTTACTTACGACATGAAGAACCTTTTGGATTTGGAGCTAGAAAGAATCGATGGCCTGACCAAGCCTGGTTTAACTTGGGTGGAGTATAGTGCTTATGGTTTGGGTGTAAACATTGCTCCGAGGAAGCGTAGTTCCTGGCCCTGTGGCTTGTGAGTTTTCCGCGAAATTTGAGATTATCAATATGGTTAAAATAAAGTTAAAATTTTATTTACAGCTTGCGTATATTTGCATTGGTCGTTAATTTGAACCTTATATATAGCCTTATCAAATTTATAATGGCCAATTTTAAGGTGTCTTTCGAAGCTTATGTTGAGGTATGTAAAACTTGTTTGAAAATACCGATATTTTTCTACTAATATGATTCCTATCAGGCTGTGCTACTAAGCTTTCAGCTCTCAGTTGGAATGGTGAAGATGATGCATTTTTACATCCACTTGGAGTCTTGTGTAGAGCTCGTGGAAGCCACTGAAACTGGCAATGTGCTTAAAAACCTGGGTCTCTTTGATTTGCGTAAGTACTCCAATTTAAATTTAACCACACTGTACTACATATTTATACTCGAACTTTTTAGATTTGACCAACAAGCAAGCGTTAAGTAAGACATTGGGATCGATGTTGAAGAAAAACTGGCTGGCGATCAATAGTCAGGTTATGTTCTTTTTCAAAATCGTGAGCATGCCAGTTTTGTATTATTGTTTGCGACCGTATTTTCAATACATCTACGATTGCTATGTTTTAAAGGATAATGAATGCGAAATGACCTTAAGTAAGCGTGACATTTTTATCTGAGAATTGTCCGTTCAAGTCTCGTTTTGTATAGCATATCCAGCAATAGTGCCGTTTGTGCAGTTGGGTAAGTATGAAGTTCCCTCCTACTGGGTACGCTTTTATCTTCTACAATCTGGTCCGGTTTGGTGTTTTTTTGGTAGGTCTGAAGATGAGTTACTTTCCATAAAGTTTAACTTTTTTTTCCATTAGCTGTCTTTGGCTTTAATAGCCTTTTTGTGGTGCTCACCAATCATGAGGCTTGCCTTCTCGAGATTTTGCGTTATCTCGTTCAAAACTCCACGAGCGATGAAGTGGTTCGTAAGGAATCAAGGGTTCAATTTTTAAGTTGCTGTGCCAAGTTATTTGCGCGTATATCAAGGTAAAACTCTTTATAAAAAGCGAAACATATTCGATTTTCTAATCTCACTTCCACAGACATCATTCTCAGATTGAAACAGTTTTTAAGTACATCATTTTGGTACAATGTGTAATTAGCAGTATTTTGATATGCATGCTGCTCTACAAAATCAGCACTGTTTTGGTAAGTTATCCTTTATACAAATATTTAAATAAATATATTATATACCGATTTGTTTACCAGGAAGTTGGTTTTGTCTGGATGGGCATGATTATGGTATATTTTTTGACCATTACTTTGGAAATAAGCTTATATAATGTCAATGCACAAAAGGTCGAAAACCAGGTAAGGTTCTTAGACAAAAAAAATTCGTGTGAAACTCATAATTTGTTTTTACAGAGCGAATTGTTATTTTTCGACTGGTACAATTGTGACTGGTATAACGAATCTGAGGACTTTAAATTTATTGTAAAACTTATGCTGCTATTCTCTAGGCGTGCTTTTGTTTTAAGCGTTGGTGGTTTTACCAATTTATCACATGGATTTTTGGTGCAGGTAAGCTAAGAATCCCAGAGTTTCTTAATTTCCTTTGTTAAACTCTATTCTCTCCTAGGTATTTCGTATGAGTGGAAATTTCTTTTTACTTTTGCGTAATATGAACGACAAATAATACACTTAAAAATTACAACGTTGGAAAACTTTTATTTTTAAAGTAAAATTCATAAGCGACTTAAACACGATAAAAATATTTTAATTGGCACATTAAACGTTGGTGACAAATATGTTATTTATATAAAGTGGAAATAGATTCCAGAATGGTACATAACCATTTGGGGGAGTCAAAAAAATGCAATTTGATTTGGAGTTGTACACGGCACAGTTTTCAATATATATGTAGTATAATACAGTTGTTGTTCATGGCTAGCTTGAATTTAAAGCACAATTGGCAGTAAAGAATTTTCTCCTTTTTTTCAATATTGGCATAATAGTATTGCGATAATTATATTCATATGCATATTTGTTTATATATTAAAGATGCTTTAAAGCTTGTTTTTTGTTTTCTTCTCGTTCTCGTTCGTATTTTCTTTTTTTTTAACTAAACAAAATATTTTAGCTATAAAACTAAAATTACATAATTTCATTCAACGGCTACAGCTAATTCCGATTTGTTCGTTTTCGCCTCGTATTTAGATGTTAGTTGAAGTAGTTGGTAGTGCACTTAGTTTGGGTCTGTATAGTATCTAAGGCTCAAGGCGATTGCGCCTAAAGCAACCATCTGGCAGTGCATCAGATATTAAACGAATGTTATCCACTTCGTCGTTTAGTTCTCTCAACTCCGCGTCGTACTTGTCGATTAATTTCTTTTGTATGTTGCGCTGTTCTCGGTACTTCTCAATGCGTCCAGTCAGATTCACACGGCTGATATCGGTTTCGACAACACTAAGGCGATTTTCTGAAAGCAAAATAGAAAAATATAAAGTTTCAGGAGATATTTGGTTGATTTTCAATCGTACCTAATTTATCCAAATCAGCTGTATTGATGTCCTTTAAGTTCTCCAGCTCGTCCTTAATCGCAGAGAGCTCGGCATTGGCCTTTTCAATATGCTTTTGTGCCTCCTGCGTATCAGCCTTGGCCTGACCCACCTTGCGCTTGGCATCATCTACAAGATTATCATCTTTGGTTGAATTATCCTCAAGATGGAAGATGTTCATTTCAGTCAACTTGACGCGAGAGTTCAGCTGATCAGCCTCATCACGCAGCTTGCGGGCAGCAACCTTTGTTTCATTAGCCTTGCGGCGAATCATCTCGGCATCCTAGAATAACATGCATATAAGTTAAGGAGTTTTATTCCAACTGAAATTTGAACTTACTTTTGAGGCCTGTTCGGCATACTTCTCTTGCGCTTCCTGTGCATTGTTTTTGGCCTCGTTCGCATTCTTATTGGCACCGACGAGAGCTTCCCCAGCCTGTCGTATTAAATTACCCGCATTCTCAATCTCCAGCTGAATGCTGGGCACTGTCTGCAATGCCAAACCTGCTTTCTCCGAGGATCTTTGCACATCGGACTGAAAGCCAGCCAGTGTATTGTAGGTATTATTGGCTTCTTTTAGTGTATTATCACCCTGTTCCACTGCCTTGGTGGCCCTCTCAAAGGCAGCCTTGGCTCGCTCTAATAGCTCAACGTCATCCTTCTTTTGTGCATCAGCGCTGCATTAAGATAGTCCATTAGATTGGGACATATTTGGGAACATCTTTTTTGTACTTACCGTTGTAGCAATACTTGGGCAAAATCACGTTCGGTTTCAAAATCGGCAAAGACCTCACCATTGCTATTGGACAACTCATTTATCTTCTTGAGTAGCTCATCGGCGCGCTCGTTGGCAGCAACTGCCTCTTTTTTCAATTTATTGATATCAATGTCCGGCTGGGTTTGTCGGTTCACATTGTTGAGCAGCGTGAGTGCCGCATCGTAAACTTCGTTGGCCTTACGCAGCGCCTCCTTTGAAGTTTGGGCAACAGCTCCAAGTGACTGCTTCACTTGGTTTAGCTCGAGGCGCACTTCAGAGCGCAGCTCCACGCTCACCTTTTGCTGCAAATCAATGGCATTCTTGGCCAGGAGATGGGCCTTTTCAACGGCGTCCTTAGCATCCTTGGCGTTCTTCAGATCGAACTGTGCTTCGGACTCCAATTTATCGGCAAGAGCGCGAGCTTCGCGGGAAATATCGGATATCTGCTCAGATTGCTCGCCAAACTCCACAGACTTGTTCTTTGCCTTGGCCAAGGCCTGAGCACCTTCGTCGTTTAGCAGTTCCAATGCCTGTTGCAGCTCCTTCTTGGCGTCATCAATGATCTTGTGCAGTTGTGTGTAATTGCTGCGTGCCTTTTCAATTTCGGCATTGGCATCCTGCTGCAGTGCATCGGCACTTGTCAGATGACCACGCATGCTGTCCAGCCGCTTGTGTAGATCGTTAATTACTTCGATATAGGTCTGCCCACCATCACCAGAGCCAGAACGTGCATCCTGTGCCAAAATGGCCACCTTCTCCTGCACTGCCTTCAACTTGCCCTCGAACTCCTCATCATTTGTCACCGGCGTGCGTGCGATCTCGTCAAGCGTGGCACTCAAATTGGCCAACTTGGCACGATGCTGATTAGCCGCCTCTTGCACCAGATTGTAACAATCCGGACAGTCGACACAACCACGATGGCGATCGTATTTGTTCTCCTTGCAACGATCACAGCGATGTCCCTCCACATTATCATTGCATGGACACTGGCCATTCTGGTCACACTGGAAGCCCTTGGAGCCGCTCTCGTCGCACTCGCAAGGCTTACAGCCATCCGCTGAGAAACCGAAGAAGTAATTCTCGCATTGATCACAGCGCACACCAACAACTCCGGGCTTGCAATGGCACTGACCCGTATATCGGTCACAGGTGGAGTTGTAGCTGCCTATTGGATCGCACAGGCAGTTCTCACATCCGTTGCCGGATCGTATATTAAAGTAGCCTGGCTGGCATTCACCACAATCACGGCCAATGACATTCGGCTTGCACTGACACTGCCCCGTCACCTGATCACATCTCGAGATACTCTGTTCATCCTGCTCTGTGCCGGCGGCATAGCAGCTACAAAGATCGCACTTGCCATGAGGTAACGCCAGTGGATCTCCAAAATGTCCAGGCAGACATTGATCGCAGTGTGGTCCAGCGGTGCTGTGTATGCACTTTAGACACTCGCCTGTGGTGCGATTGCAGTTACCCACCGCATTAGGATCGACATTGCCATTACAGTCGCAGCTCTTGCAGGTCTCAACATCGCCTAGGAGTCCCGTTGGATCACCATAGAAGCCATCGCTGCACTGCTCACAACGTGAGCCGAAGTAGCCCACTGGACATTCCGTACAGATGACCGTATCCCCATTGATTTGCATGCAGGCACCATCGTTGGGGCAGGGACAACGCTTGCAGTCGTAGGGTGTACCTCCCAAGGCATTACCATAGTAGCCCTTGGCACACTGGTCACAATTATCGCCTTGAGTATTATGCTGACAGATACAGCTGCCTGTCTCCGAATCACAAATGTCTGCATGTCCGTGGCAGTCGCACGGTATACAGGGCATGAAGGGTCCTCCACGTGCGGGACTGTGACGATAGCGTGGCGCACAGGATTCACAGAACTGACCCAAATAACCCTCGGGGCAGGTACACTGCTCAATCCAGGTTGCCGGTTGTCCGGCAGCACCTCGATGCGCCGTCTGCAGCTCTACATCATCGAGATTGGCCTCACCCTGCACAGAGTAGGTAGCCCTAATCTTAATTGCCGTCAGATTAGAAAGTATCGAGAGAAAACCACGTGCCGATTGGCTGGGCTGCCACTGATAGTCATGATGTTCGTGCAACCGGAAAGTGTACTCCCTTACACCCTGATCGGGTATGCCATTGCTCTGCGCAAAGATGGGAAGAGATATTTTGCTGCCCGCACCCTCGAGGATGACATCGCTGGCACTGCTACTTGGTCCCACTTGACCCACAAGTTGCAGCTTGAATTTCAGATCGCGATTGTACGAGGCACGCTGATCGCCCAGGAAGCGATCCGGCGCCAGGAAGTAAACGTACTCATTACCCTGAGCTGTGGTGCCAATGCTGCGGCTGTATTGGTTGTATTTTATGTCCACATCGCGACGATTCAAATCAATTGCAGTCCAGCGTTCCTTGTGTTTGTTAAAGCTCGAGCTGACGGAGACAACGGAGTAGCCGGGCGCAGTCTGACACTCCGATGTATGGCCATAACAGAAGCAGGGCGTGCAACCAAAACGATTGCTCTTATCCAAGTTAAAGAAGCCCGGCTTGCATCTGTCGGAAGTTGGGAGGTTAGGAAACTGCACGAACAACTGGTAATATTTACTTACTCATTACAGCGCCTGCCCTCGACATTCTCTTTGCAGTAGCAGATGCCGCTCCCGGCATCGCAGGCTGGCGTGTTGTCATCTGAGCCGCGAGCATCGCAGCCACAAGGCTGACAGCCATGTGGTCCGAACTTGAAGTAGTTGTTGGCACAATGATCGCACTTATCACCAGTGACTCCAGGCTTGCACTGACACTTGCCCTGGCTGTTGCACTGCAACGAACGGGAGCCGACGGAATCACAGTTGCAGTTCTCGCAGTGGGCACTGTCCCTCATAAAGAAGTTTTCCTTGCAGCGTTCACAGTTGGCACCATCACGATTATCACGACAGTCCAGACAGTGACCGCCATGACCCGTAATGTTAAACAGATTCGCATCAAAGTAGCATTTTTCCGCAAAGCCGTTACAGTTGCAAGCTGCAAGTACAAAGCATCGAGCTCAGAAATAGAATTTGCATTTTTTTTTTTGTATCTAGGAATATTCATTACAGTTGATTAGGTACCAGTTAGCAGCGGTGCTGACAGTTAAGCGATTCGTTTTTAGGGCATAATCATAGGACCAGCCATAGGTTTGCGTGTTTGCCACGAGGCAGACAAGTTGCAAGCACAGTCTCAACATGACTGACTGATTCAGCGGAGCAGCAAGTGCACACAGAAAACGTTAAATGTTAGCAGATATGGCAGCTAACGGCAAAGTCGTATATCCTTATATAGAGCAGCATGCACAATGGGACAAATGCTTTTGCAAGTGAAATTTTCTAATCGTCTCCAGAAGCCAGTTTTTATACACCACTGTAACGAGTTTACTTACCTTTGCACTCATTCACATCCGTGGAGGTTGCCCTTTTCCACTTGACATCATTATACAATGGCAAACAGCGATCGCAATCGGGTCCATCGGTATTGTGGCGACACTCGCAGACCAGGTTTCGCTCTCCATGCATTCCGGTGCTAGCCACACACTTGCTGGCATGACCATTGCACTTGCAACGTGCACCGACCGCAATATCGCTGATGGCATAGAAGTATGACTTCAAGACGCGAGCATCTCCAAACAGCTCGTCACCAAAGGTATTTAATCGATCCAGAGTGATCCGAATATCGGTTGCTGTCACCCAATCCTGTAGTTCCAGACTGCGCTCGAAATTGATGCCACTGGGACGACCCTCGAGTGTGGAGAAGGCAATTTCGCCATCACGCAGCGGAGAGATGTCACTGTATTCACTGGTGCAAAGAGCATGTGCCTCACCCTCACCCTTGCGAATCGCACGTGAGTCAGGTAGATAGTAGGTATCCCGACAGGTGGCGCTGTAGAACTGATAGGGTATCCACGGGCCGTTCTCCGAGGTGCGTTTGTAAATTGTAAAAGATTCGGGACGAGGTGAACGGAACAGAATACGCACATAGGTAATATCGTAGGATTTACCTAGAATTGTACTGTTTATTAAAGGTTATGTTTAAAGTTGTCGTCCTTAGAACTTACGCAAGTGCAGCGTTAAATTCACATGATTGGGATGCTGTATGCCCTCAAGCATCGTCTCCGATTGCCACCAGGTTGAATTCTGTGGATCATGCAAGTCCGTCAGGAACGATGGATTGTGATCTTCATATCTACAGGGATTCAATAAACATAACTGCATGGAGGAGTTTAACAGATTAAGAACTCTTACCTGCAGAATGCGCAGTTCTTGAGATTTGGATTCATGGTCTGCATACAAAAATGATTTTCTCCCTGCTCACCGCAGGTATTTGTTGCTTTGATTTGCAATTGATAGGCAGCATTGATAAACTCCGGCAAACATTTCTAAATGGGGAAACGTGAAGTGTGACACGGATAAAGATATCTAGATCACTATAGGAAAGACTAAAAGTCTATTCAAGGAATTTTCTTTCTTATTAAATAAAATAAAGATAATTCTTTGCCCCTATAATACATATTATTACTGTTCTTTTTATAGTTAAAGCTCTTTCACTTCTCAGACTTAAGACTGAAAAAGAGCGCTTTAGTGCGAAAGAAATTTATAGCCACTTTAAGTATTGCTTTATTGTTCAATTAGTTTGCATGTCTCCATTTAAATTAATGCTCAACAGATCTATTGACACACCAAAACAAGAGCGTGCCACGCTTATTTCAATTCACTTTAATTGAGTTGCATGACTGTAGATTAATATACAATGATATCTTTATAAGAAAGCTCCAAACATTTCCCATAAGTTATTGTGTTCGTACCTGCGGTCGGCCATAGGGATCATAGCACTCCAGAGCTGGCATAAATGTTGTGCCGCGCAGTTCGTGTCCACCGGCAGAGTTTATGGGCTGGCGTTGTGCGCCAAGCGCTGATGCCGCGAAGCTGCAGAGTAAAGCTCCAGCAAGGAGCAGACGCGCCGCAGAGGAGCCTTCGTTTGGACTCCGCCTGTTGCGTTTCATCGTGGGTGTTGGTCTTGTGTGCACTTTACAGACTAATGGGGATAACACTAGGTATGCGTTTTTTTAAACACTTATTCGAGTAGTTTCAATATTTTTTGGGTGGGTTTTTGTTTTGTTGGGTATTTTGATCACTGTCACAGTTTAAAACATAATTGCACTTGAGTTAAAAGGCATCAGTGGTTCCACGTGATGGTGGTTGGGTCTGAAGCGGCGTCACTCGCTGCAACATAAAATATTTTATAAGCTAATGCCAACTTATATACAGGAATATGTTTAGCAATAATTTTTGGTAGCACTTTCGGGTAAATTCACAATAAAACACATCTGTTGCACATATTGTTTGGGGAGAACACAAAAAGCATTGGTTTTTTTGTTGCGTAGTTTTAATTAGATCGCTCGCCGGTCTAAAATCTGCTGTCCGGTCAGTCAATAAGTTGCCCCATCTGTCTGTGAGTTCATTGAAGCTGTTTCAATAACCAGTACTTTCTGTTTACAAACCAAATCCAAACAAAACAAAAAATACTGCAAATGAAAATTTTAAATACCAAAGGCATACATAAACCAAAAAAAAAAAAAATAAATAATAATAATAATAAACACACACACGAAGATACGAAAAACGCGCTGGAAACGAACGCAAGCGTTGCCCACAAAATTTGTGTTTCCGACTTTACTATACTAAATGTTTCCCCTTGCATCCCACCATCCGCTGCCTAGTTGCTCTCTGTATGAAATTTGAAATTATTCCAAACGATGATTTCATAAACTTACTCCGCCATACAGCACATGCACACATGTACCTAGATCATTTATGTATGTATCTGGATAAATGAAAGCTTTTTTCAATTATTTAACTTGGACAAAAAAATGTGCAGGCTTAAAAACTTAAGGAATTTGCAGTGAAAATTAAGATGCATTCATTTTAATGATGTTTTAGCCAAGGTTAGATTAATTTCAAGCATACTTGAGCTAGTGCTTAAGTATCTTTCAGTGTAGCACTAATAAGCAAATATGCACAGTAAATTGAGTCTATTTACTTAGTTCAGTAAGATTCAAGATTATATCATTATGTATATAGCTAAACTGTGTTTAGTGTGTACAGTATAGATAAGTAAGGTATAGCAAATCGAAATTAATACTGAAAACCATCTAATGATAAGGAAAGGGACTAGGGAATAGAAATAATGGGATTTACGAGAAAAGTCTAGTTTAATTTGGTCAGATACAGATTGAATCAGCTTGTGGCTGACAATAAGATTATAGTACTTTATAGGAAGAACTCAATGCAAACATTTATGCTGTTTTGTAAGTATATACTCTTTAAAGTATTTTAGCAATTCCTACTTGAAACACAACCATTAACTTAAATTCTTATTGCTATCTGCTGCTGGTCCTCCATAGCTAAATGGGCTTATACAGTTTTGTATAAAGTTTTAAAATTGTTTGCACAAAGTTTCTGATTTATTCATAGTCCCGAGAATGAGCACCCCTCTGAAACTATCACTATTGAACTTTTGTTTTAGTCGCCATATATAGATTTATATTCTGGCTTATCGTCACACATTCTTTTTCATCAAATTTGTTTCATTTTGAAATCGAAATTAAGCACAAGAAAGTATTTAAGACTGTCGCTGGGGCAACATTTGATACACTTGCCTCCGATGCTTTTGTGCGCACTGTGCGTGGAACCCTTTTAAGAATGAGTTCAGCTGAGGCCAAGATTCACATACATAACACACACGATCACAGTTTATGTGGTCATATAGAGATATTCTTTATACACTTTTATATATATATATATATATACATATATATAGCACGAACGAACATCCGCTCCATTCAGATTTCAATTGTTGAGCTGATGCTGTTGTTGCTGCGGTTGTTGCTGCTGTTGCTCGTAGCGCCTTTAACACGAGTTCCTTTTGCGATAAGAATTTGGGGCTACGAACTACTACTAGCGCGCATACTTAGTGCGATATGGTTACATATAATGCCGCAAGCATGAACTGAATGGAGAACTCAGATTCCGATTGTGACTGAGGCACACTGCAAGCTGTCTGTCACTTTGTAGTTGTTGCTGTTGTTGTTAAAACGACGTTTTTGTTTGCACCTTTTGGTATTTATCTTTATTGAAGCGTTTGTTTTTATCAACTGCTTCACTACACACTCTCTCACAAATATGCTCACGCACTCAAACACACACAGAAACAACGGCGATCAGGTAGAGGAAAACCAAAACGAGCTCACTCAAAAGAAACTGCACACTCGGGTCTACGCGCTCAGATACTTTTACGAAACTTGGTTTTTGTTGTTGTTGCTGTTGGTTGCACAGGGCACAATAACAACGGCAACTGCGTTATTTTCGTCTTATTTTTGTTGTAGATACATTTTTTTATGTTGCATTGCTGGTAACACATGCTACATTTGATAGACATTTTAGAGGGTTTTCCCAAAAAGAGTGTTGTTCGTTTATTAATAGTTTGCATGTTGCTTGGAAAAGCATATGCAACTGTTGCATTGCACATGTGTATAATTGCATTTGACATCGCATTTGCTTTCATTTTCGAGGTTTATTTCTTATGCACACCGTCTCGCTTTACTGCTGACTCGGTTAAATGTTTAAAATTTTGTAGTTGCTATGTTTCATTATTACATTTTATCGTCCATTCTTTTTCATTTTTTTTTTTTGTTAGTTGTAATTGTATCACTACACTGAAGGCAAGAACCTTTTGAGTAAACAGTTCGTCATACGCCGTCTGCCACAAAGACACACACACACATACACACATGCACTTAAGCACACACACACACACATATGGACACCAACACACGACAAGATACTTTTTATCTTGAGGTTTTCTTTTTGTCGCTGGCTGTGACTGCCACAAAGCAAACAAAAAAGCCAACAAAGTACACACACACAAGCAGCGCAAAACTGCCGAAATTTTGTACTAAAAAAAAATTTATAAAACGGAAGAGTTCCAGAAGAAAATTTAAGACTCCTCCACAGAAGGCACACACACACAACGGAACACTTAAGCCGCGCACTTACTCCGCACAGAACACCACAGGCAACCGCTAACGAGGACGTCCAATGCTCAACTGACTCTTGAAGAATGCGGCGCAACTCGCTCAACCGTCTCTCGTTGAGTGAAACTGTGCTTTGCTCTTGTATCGGTATCTGTGTGTGTTTGAGTTTCTGTGGGTGAAGTACGAGTATGTGCGATCGTTGTTGTTGCTTCGGCGCTGGGGCACTCTCTGAGCTTCTTGGACTGCCTGTCGGTCTGGGCTTAGAGGGGCAACTATGTATTTGTATAGTTGAAATCGGAGGGCGATCGTTTCACACATTCATGAATTGATGCTTAATTGTATTTGCCTTCTTAGGTTTCAAGCCGAATTCTAAAAATGAATAATGATAATTTTGTTAGCACTGGCAAATATTTGAGTAAATGGAGATAGAAGGAATTGTGTTTGACATGTGTACAATGCTATTTGAGATCTTCTTGCGCTGCAGACTCAATTCCCGGCACACTATCGGAGTCTGTGCTCTCTTCGCTCTACTTTTGGACTTGTGTAGTTGCTTACAAAGCTAACAGGTTATCGCTTTCCAACTGATAAGAGTATGTTGTACGAAAAAGCAGCAGCACTTTCCGTTTCATTGACTGCATAAATGTCTTTAGGTTTTGCCTAGCTCAGCATAAAGGAAATAAAATTCAATTATAATCTTTACCACAATAGTAAAATAGTTAAATTTAGAGTATTGTAAATTTGAACAAATGTTCCTGAATTGTTTAAAAGCGGGCAACAACGTTTATTAGGAATAAGGTTTCCTTTACGTTACGCTTATGTCAACTTTTTCTTGTGCAATTATCAATCAATAATTAATTATGATGTTGAATTATTGTTTTTTTTGTATGTTACAGGCAGAAGCATCTCCGACTCCATAAAGTTAATATATTTTAGATCAGCATCAACAGCCGAAATGGCCATGTCTGTCCTATTTGTCAGTTGCAAAAATGTAAAAAAAAACAAGTAAGAAGGCTCTAGTCGAGATATCCCGACTAGACGATACCCTGATCCCTATACTTCACACGTACAGTCAGTGCTTGCAAGTATGTGTGTGTGTACGCGCATACTGTATAGTGCATACAAAACTTCAATGTCCCATATCTCCGGTGTTTATTATCCGATTTCGATAAAAATTTCACGGATTGTCATTATTTTGTTTTATAATTCTAATTGCATCTCAAAGTTTTCCAAATTCAAGATTTTGTTGTTATCGATCCCATGTGTATATCGGAAACGGGAAGAGTTATCGAAAATCGGAAAGAAACTTGTACTGCCTAGGGATTAGGCGAGCTTAAGTTCCAAATCTGGAGTCTCTAGCTCTTATAGTCTCTGAGATCGGTTGTCTCATACATACGGACGGACACACGGACGGACGGACAGACGGACATGGCTATATTGACTCGGCTGTTGATGCTGATCAAGAATATATATACTTTATGGGGTCGGAGATGCTTCCTTCTGCCTGTTACATACTTTTGCACTAAACCATTATACCCTTTTTTCCCATTTTTAATGGGATAAGAGTATAACAAGTAAGAAGGCTCTAGTCGAGATATCCCGACTAGACGATACCCTGATCCCTATAATTTACGCGTACAGTCAGTGCTTGCAAGTATGTGTGTGTCTGTATACTCCATACTGCATACAAAACTTCAATGTCCCATATCTCCGGAGTTTATTATCCGATTTCGATAAAAATTTCACAGATTGTCATTATTTTGTTTTATAATTCAAATTGCATCTCAAAGTTTTCCAAATTCAAGATTTTGTTGTTATCGATCCCATGTGTATATCGGAAACGGGAAGAGTTATCGAAAATCGGAAAGAAACTTGTACTGCCTAGGGATTAGGCAAGCTTAAGTTCCAAATCTGGAGTCTCTAGCTCTTATAGTCTCTGAGATCGACGCGTTCATACATACGGACAGACGGACAGACGGACAGACGGACAGACGGACAGACGGACAGACGGACATGGCTATATCGACTCGACTGTTGATGCTGATCAAGAATATATATACTTTATAGGGTCGGAGATGCTTCCTTCTGCCTGTTACATACTTTTGCACAACTTCATTATACCCTTTTTTCCCATTTTTAATGGGATCAGGGTATAAAAATATAAGAGTAGTGTTTTTTTAGCTTTTTTTTAGCTCAGCACTTTTAAGCTTTAGGTTTGTGTCTTGACTAACTTATTAACACTCCACAAAGCTTATTGCTACGTTAATCATTGCGGTTAATTGGAATCTGGTTGGCTTCGGATTTACTTATTCGCTTTATTTTGTATGAAATTCATTAATTCAAAGGAAAATGCTAAAAAGTAAAATACCTTTTAGGGACACACTTTGTCAGTTATGACATAAAAATATGTCTGCAGATTGAATTTACGGGAAGCAAACTATTTTATTAAATATTAATTGTGTGTACAGATAGAATTTTGTTAACAAGTTGTTGACAACAAGTTTAAGCTTAATTGTGAATAGACTAAACAAATTTCGTTAGTTAAGAAGAAAATCTGGCTGTTAAAAAAAGACTGCCAAGATTCCTACAACTACTCATCGTTGTCCTCAATGTTGATCTTTATGATATTGATAGTAGGACCTGGTGAATCGCTACGTTCTGGAAGTCCATTAACAGGAGCAACTGTTGTCGTCTCCGGCTCAACGATGCACTCATCGCTGCCAGTGGTGCTGATGGTTATTATTGGTATATTATCTGACCAAATGGAGCTCTGGGAGTCCTCTCGCACAACGCGCCGCCGCTGGGAAGCACTGCGTTTGGGAAAGGTTATAGGACCAGGCAGATCCAGTTCCTCCAGATCATCCATGGTGGCCAAAGTGGGCGTTGATGCGTGACCGGCAACAGGTGGTATTGGTGGCTTAACAGCTGAACGATTTGTTGAGGAGGATGTGCTGCTGCCAAAGTTCAGTGGGCCACTTGGCGTAGGTGAGTCTGGTTCTGGTGTGGGTGGCATATCCAGAGCTGTAGCACTCGAGTTGCTCGACAAAAGGGAGGGTGGTGGAGGCGGTGTGAAAGCCAAATATGTGGGCGTGGTTGGTCCCGGAGATTCATCAGAGCCTTGCTCCACATCCTCCTTTTTCAAATTGACTGCCTCTCGCACCAAAGCTAGCAGGGAACCAATTTTCTTGCGCCCCTGACGCGACAATGCTGCCAACTTTTCGGCATTAACCTGTCGCTGAGTCTGTGCCAGACTCGGAGTGGGCGAGGGTAACGGATACGTTTCACTTCCGCTGGCCACCTCGCTGTTTAGATGGTCTGATAAAGCCATCTCTGCTATTTCACCCGACTTATTTCTCTCCACACTCTTGTCATCGAACTTGAACACATCGGGTTCGGGCTTAGCAGCCACATTGCTTGTCTTTGACCTATTTTTGCGAAATTTGAACTTGCCCAGCCCAATGCTGTCCAGAGTGCCACCCTCTTTGGGTTGTGGCTGCAGCTGCTTCAATGACCTTTCCTGCTCCGCTTCATGTTCTAATGGCTTCTTCTCGTCAACAATGTGAAAGTGGCTCTCGGCTGTTGGTGGCTCCAAAGCATTTACTGTTGTCGGCTGTGATTCCGGTTCCGGAGTTGTTGGCTTCGATTGGTCTTTGTTTTCCTTATCCCGCTTGCGACGCAGCAAACTGACGCGATGTGCGTTGACAATGTGAGGGTTTGTCTCCGGATCATGTTCGCCAGCGTGGTCTTTGTTGTGTGTCAGCTGCTTGTGCTTGTCCTTCTTCTCCCTGAAGCTCTCCCTCTCCTTTTTCTCATGTTTGTCAACTTTAAAGGGATTCTTAGGATGTGGCTCCTTTACGGGAAAGTGGTCGCCACCACCACCTGTCCCCGGACTGTTGCCTCCACCGCCTGTTGCTGCATTAGCTGCCGCAATCGAATCAGAACGCGCTCGCTCCTGCTTGGCAATCTGTACAATATCTACAAGCGAAGGTTTCCTCGTGCGTCTTATTTGCTGCAGGCGTGATAAGCCAAACCGCTTTTCCTTGGGCTCCTCATCATGTGGCAAGGAGTCTTGGTGCTCAGTGTCCGTGTCATCATCATCGCGACGCACAAACGAGTCCTCATCCGAGGTGGCGGAGCCCTTGCGCAACGCCTTCTTCATGATGCGTGAGATGAGCTCTAGAGAGGTGCACAAAGCTTGCAAAATATGTTGTGGCACATTTTTTGAGGTAGATTCTTACCTTTCCTCGCTTGATTCTTGTACTCCTCGGTGCCAAAATCTGGGGGTTGTGTGGGCGTTACGGGCGAAGATGCCTCAAGCACTTTGCGCCAGCGATTTGTCAGCGCTGTGGCCGTTGGTTCCGCCTGCTTAACCTCTGGTACTTTGAAAATCTTTTTGCGCTCCTCCTCACGCTCCTTCTGTAGTTGGGTGCGCAGATCCTGATTAGCCTCGCGTAACGCTCCCGTCAGCGATATTAGATAATAGATGATGAGTATGAGGAGCAGCAACAGTGGTATTACAGTGCTGGAGGATGTCAGATAATCCAGAGGTTCATGAAGTTGCCTTAAAAGAGAAATGAGTGGGCGGAAATTAAACATGATGGAGTGACATTTGTATTCTATACTTACTTCGGTAGGGCGTTTCTAGTGGTATGCGTTATGAACTCGGCAATGCGATTGTATTCGGAGAATGGTCCGCAGTGCCAAGACGGTCTTAGCCAAACAATCGCGTAGCCCACGGGCAGCACACAGAGGAAAAGCATGGTCAACAGCAGCGATAGATAAAAGTTGTTCGACTTGGAGGCTCTATAAGTCATTACAAAGAAATTAAATAAATTATCCAATTAAGGTCAAGTATACTTACTTAAAGACTACCTCGTGGGGCACATTGCATGTGAGTACTATCCAAGATCTGAAGTACATCATAATCATTAATTTGACCAGGTTGATGAGCACAAGTCCCGGCGAGAAGAATATGCCCATCCACACTTGGCCCTGGTTATTTATCAACGTCAGAATGTTCTCGGCTATTTTAAAGTCGCCATACTGCATGTCAGATGCCACAAAAACAAAGCGTCCCATTAGTCAACACAGTATAGAGTTGGAAATTTGCTAGTATGGGTGGGCGGGTTTCTCACCTGTGGAAACGTTTTCTCCATGTCCCAGCACCAGTTTTGATTCACATAGCGCACAAATAGCGCACGCAGAAAGTCAATGCACAGGGGCGCCACAATAGACATCAGCTGCAAGACAAGGGAAAGGGAAAGACCTTTTAAACTCTTGCTTAAAAATCGCCACACGTAGCACATACAGTCCCGTTTGCAGTGGTGCCTGGTCCTGTCTTGTTCTGTTTTGGCCATGTTTATGGCTGATTTGATGACCGCATTTGCTGCTACTGCTACTGCAAACTAGATACTATCTAACCGCAAAAACCAATTCATTCTCTTAACCAAAATTCATGCACGAACACGTGCCCCAGAAAACAGAAAAAACCCACACCCGACTAAAAAGAACTCAATTTAACCAAAGCTAAAAATTTTGTTATGCATAAGGCATAAATGCGCTTAACTAAAGGTTCGTAACTTGCTTAATTTATGTGCTCAAATCGTTTAATAGAGATTATGTACGCAATGTCGGCTTGACAACAACAATATCAAAAAAAAAATAAAATAAAATCTGTATATAATCAAGCGCAGTGTCCTTTTTGTTTGTTTTTTTTCTTCTATTTTGGCTGCCGCATCCTAAGCTGTTTACACGTTCGCAGACAGCGTCAGCCAAAAAGTAGGCCCCAAAGTGCCGACCAGTTGACCCTGAAAAGTTGTTTATAGATCCCTATGAATTTGTTAGCGATTAGCCTTGAAGTTTACAATAAAATCCTTGGCCAATCGGCACCCGTTTAACTACGCAAGAAAAATAAAAAAGAAAACTTAAGAAATCGATGGCAAAGTTCAAAAATGTTTCTTATGCAAATGGCCATCGATATAAACTTTTGGCCAGACAGCAAGTGCCAGATGTGTGCTTGGCTAGAAGACTCTAGAGAGCGATTATTATGATAAAATACTTTCGATACTCTGTTAACAATGGCAAACAAATTCCATTGTGTTGGTTATTTGTCAAACATGCTGTCTATCTGTGGGGAGGAGTTTAGATTCAATAAAGTTTTTCGGTCCTTTTAACCTCCTACACAGTTTAAATACGCAAGATAAAACGCAAGCAGAGTATCTCACAGTCGAAAACTTTATCGGATTCTACTTAACGTTATGTCTCTGTCCTTGTATTCGCTTTGCGTATTTTGCTTTTGGTTTGGCTCTTGACTCGACACCCAGCCAAAAATTTGATTTTCCGTGCATGAAAAGCGAAAAAACAAATTTTTTCAGTTAAGTATTTTCCGCACAATTTGGCTAAACGGGATTTCACGCTTGGGTGTTGTTGCTCTGCGTAGTTGTTGTTGTTGTTTTTAAGTTCGATCATATTTAAAGTTTAAATGGTTTTTTGATATGTGCCGAACGGCAGCTGTTTATCTTTGCCGGAAACAAAACATTTGACTTGGCGCAAAGGGAAATTGATTGCTACTCGTGATGATGATAAATTTGCGCTTAAACTGTTGGGTCGTTAGGGAGTTTAGGGTGGCGAAATTGATGATTTTGCTGTTGGAAAACTGCTTACCCCATCAAAAACTATGACCTTTGACAGTTCCTGGCCAAGGGATGTCTCCCAGCACATGGTCGTTAGATTCATTTGAATTTGCTTCAGAGTCAGCTGCACCTCCTTGAGACGCATCACTTTTCGCTCCAACGGTGTCTTCATCGCGGTCGTTGGTCGCTTTACTTCACCACTCATTGTGAATGTATCGAGGCCATCCGGTGTGGTGCTGCCACCAAAAATATCCTCACCCTCCTTCGGACACACTGTTATGACACAGTAGTCCATATTGTCGTTTTCGTAGTAAACGGTGCTTCCTATATCCGCTATATCATCGAAGCCTATGAAATAGGGTGTTACAGTGACGCCATTATGATCTGTGAATTCGTATTCCTCGGTAGTGGTGGAGCTGCTGCCATAGCTACTGCTACTGCTACTGCTGCTCTCGATACTGCTTGTTTCGGTACTGTAAATGTCCGTTGTTGTGGTAGGCTCCTCTGTGGGAGTTATTCTGATAGTTGTGGTTATAGTTGTGGTTGGCTCTTCAGTGGTAGTTGCGCGTGTTGTTGATCTGCTGCGTCCACCACGCACTTTATTGAGTAGTTGATTCCATTCTTCTTCACTGAGAATTCTATTTGGTGGTCGATAAGTGGTGGATGTAGTTGTTGCTTGTGAAGGTGCTTCTCTGTAGGGTGGTCTATAGGGTGGTCTGTATATGGGTGGGCTATAGATGGGTCTGCTGGGTGGGTTGTTCACTGGTGCTATCGTCTCTGTGGTGCCTCTTGTATCATTGCGATGTCGCCGACTATATTTACTTGAATACCAAGTTGGTGGCTCCACTACTTCTCTTTTTCTACGCGTTTTCACTGGTTGCTCATCTATTTGAGCCAACACCTGGGCTAGTGGATCATCTGATTCCTGTGTGGTTGCCTGATCTTCATCACCTGCATCGGACAGTTCGGCACCCTCAAAATAATCTACATAATTGAAGTAGCTATCGTTGCCTGGTGCCGCTGTTGTTGTTGTCGTTGAGGAAAACAATTGTGGCTCATCGCTGCCATAATCATAAGACGAATCCTCATCGGTAGTAAAAGGCGCTTCTGTCGTTGTTGTTGTTGTGCTTTTTGTAGTTTCTATTGTTGTGGGTAAGGTTGTTGCAGGGGTTGTGGTAATAGTTGTTGAAGTTGTTGATTCTGTGGTTGTTGTTGGTGGTAAAGTAGTCCAAGGCGTTGTGGTTGTCGTAGGTGTAGTCGTTGTTACTTCTGTCGTTGTTGTTGGTGGTAGAGTAGACCAGGTGGTTGAAGTTGATTCTGTGGTGCTAGGCGATGTTGTTACTGGTAGTGTTGTTGGCAATACTGTTGTCGTTGTCAAGTTGAGTAACATCAGTGTAGTTGCTATATTCTTCGGGCTGATGAATATACGTCTGGGTTTTGAGCATTTCACAGTTATATTGTAACACTTTATACGCTGCAATGTGGATATTAATACACCCGCCACTGTGCTGGAAAACAAGCTATCACCGTCGCCATCCCAGGACGAAGTCGTAGTTAGGTCATCGAAGGGTCCATCCGAGGTGCTATCACTGCTGTAAAGTGGTGTTGTAGTTGTCATTGCACGTAGTGCCTCAATGGAGCTCATCAGATTGCGTAGCTCCTCAGTATTCGTTTCGTTTTCCAGCTTTAACATCTGCAGCGGTTTCTCCTTGCTGTTGATCTTATAGATGAAGGAGAACATGAGCGAATACAGATTCAACATGTTCAGTATCATGATGCTGAGCGGGGACGATAGAAGAGATTAGTTTGTGGTTGTGGCTGATTAGATGTTTTTCTGCTTACCGTGCTAATTGCAGACGCAACTGTTGCCTGGGATGCCAGTTTTCGAACAAGCCTAAAGCCTCGAAAATCATGGGCAAAAAGAAGGAAAGCAGCGTCATGGTCACGTTTACCGCATTGCGGCTAAGCCAATTGTCGTGCTTTGCCAAGTCCTCGGAACTGTACGAAATTGACAGCTATACGCAAAGCAATTAGCTCAGAGATTCGCACTCTATACTTACTGATTCACCAGAAGTACAACGGTGGCACCCGATAATCCAAGTAAGCCCATGACCAAAATGTTCACCAGTATTCTTTGCAGAATAACTCGCCAGCTTTTGTGCATAAGAGAGAGAGAGAGAGAGAGAGAGTCCAACTATAATGTGCAATTTTCAATGATTTTCACTTCATTTACTTGCGATTATCCTTTTTCTTTTCGGCTTCCTCCAGCAGCGCCTCCTTAAAGCCAACCACAACGGATGCAATGCGATTATGTGCCGTCTCCGCGTGTCCTGTGTGGATGTAAGGCTGCTGTTATAACGGGTTTCACGTTGCTGTTGCACACTTACCAATCATAAAGTCCCAGCCAGTGAATAGCTTCCAGGAAAAGACGCATTCATCATCTTTGGATGAAAGTTTTGAATTGCGCGAGTTTTCAGCCATTCTGTTAAAAGCGTGGAAAAGTCCGAGATGAGTTTTTTTTGTTGTTTTTTGTTGTTGGTGCTGCTAGCACAGCTTACAGCACATAATTGGCGCACAAATCCAGGCAAAAGACTAATGCCACATAAATATGAGTACAATTCACGCATGCCGCGCACGTGCCACAAACGTGTGGCAGGCAGGCAGGCAAACAGACAGTCAGTACAAGTGCCAAGTGGCAAGGTCAGTGCTGGCTGCCACGCTGTTGACATTGCTACTTTGTTCAATTACGAAATCAACATAATGCCGACAAAGCCATTAAACGAAACAAGCGTAGAACACTCCCTGCCACCACACTAGCACCTGACCCTACCCTTGTCCCTACTCTCTCTGGCTGCATGTCTCGTGTCAGACTGCGTGCGTGCGTAAATCATAATGGCCAAGTTTTTCTTCCGATAGGCAAAAAAGTTTTAGCCCACTTTGCTGTTTTTGGTTTTCTTTTTCTTTGCTGTTGGCAACGGACACGCCTAGTACCAAAGACTTGTATTATTTAATCAGCGCAACGTTCGGTTTAATTAATTAACGACCATTTTGGCATTTAGTTTACTTTTGTGGCTTTGATGACCAAAGATTTAATGAAGTATCTTCCAGTTTCTACTCACTTTCTTAGCGTGGCCACAAAGCTGTAGATATAGACCAAGACGGCGGTAAGAAAATAAGCCAATGGCAGCTTATAGCCGGATGTGCTGATGCCGGAAGTGCTCGAATAGTAACTAGAGCCAGGAAGGAAGAATAACAACAAAATAAAGATACACAATAAAGATGAAAGCCAAGAAAATTACTTAATTTGCTTGTTTTTTTACTTGCTTAAAAAACTAAAGTAAAAATGGCATTTACTTAACTTACCCATAAAACATGGGCGAATATTTTAAATATCCCTCGAATTCCCAGAATGTAAAAAGATTACCGGCCACTTGGAATTCCGGTTCGGACATGCGTTTGCGCGGATCCGTTTCATCGTGCTTGGTCGCAAAGTACTGAAAAGAAAATATGTAAAATATATATAACCAAACATGTTCTCAAATTAATGTTCTTCGCAATTTCACCTTACAAGAAAGTAAAGTTCAAAGTCAATCATTTTAAATGCTGTGAATTAAAATTGGAAATAAAAAAAAAAAACCGCACATGCGTACCTCCGGTCCAATAACAAAGGCAACAAGCGGTATGGCAATCATAATGTTGACCCACATTAACCAGCGCAGGAATGTAAAATAGGATGCGACGCCGGAGCCGAAATGCGATTCGATTTCCTTGATGCGCAGCTCCCAGGGTATGAGCACTGTGAGGAAACTGGCCGTTTCACGTTTCCAGTGCCGCCAGCGCTTCAAAAAGAAAACAAGTAAGAAGGCTCTAGTCGAGAAATCCCGACTACACGATACCCTGATCCCTATACTCTACGCGTACAATCAGTGCTTGCAAGTATGTGTGTGTGTGTACGCGCATACAGTATATTGCATACACAACTTCTATGTCCCATATATCCGGTGTTTCTCAATCGATTTCAATTAAAATTGCACAGATTGTCATTATTTTGTTTAATGTTTTAGATGCCGTTTCAAAGTTTTCCATATTGAAGATTTGGTTGTTGTCGATCCCATGTGTATATCGGAAACGGGAAGAGTTATCGAAAATCGGAAAGAAACTTTTACTGCCTTGGGATAAGGCGAGCTAAAATTCCAAATCTGGAGTCTCTAGCTCTTATAGTCTCTGAGATCGACGCGTTCATACATACGGACAGACAGACGGACGGACGGACGGACATGGCTTTATCGACTCGACTATTGATGCTGATCAAGAATATATATATATATTATGGGGTCGGAGATACTTCCTTCTGCCTGTTACATACTTTTGCACAAAACCATTATACCCTTTTTCCCATTTTTAATGGGTTCAGGGTATAAACAGACACAACTTGTTATATGCATGAGACCAGTGGGTTCGGATTCAGTTGGTGTCCTGCAACCCGGTTCAAGTTGATTTTGTATTTTAATTGGTTTTCATGTGGCTTACACATATGAAAAATTCTTGCGCAGTGTCGACCAGTTCTGTAAATTATGGAACACTTGATTTATTTTTCGTCCATAAATTGTATAAACATAAATATATATGCTGGACACTTGCCGGAGTTGCCTCGCTGTTGGGGCTTGGGGCCTTGCATTTCCGCTTGAAGCAAAGTGTTTTTTCAAGCCAGGCAAGTAATTGCAGTGTGTCTGTGGTCTTTGTGCGAGTGTAAGTGTTGTGTTTATGTTGTGTTTGTGGTGTTGAAAGATTTCACTTACCGCTGCCATTAAAATTTTAAACCTCGCCCACAAATCTCTCGTGCTGCGTGACATGGCAAAGCGCTCCTGTAGCGCACCCTCGTGGCGTGCCACATACGTTTTCGCCTGTCAACATCATTAAAAATGCCAAGCAGAAGTGGTAAGAAAAAAAAATAAACAGGGCGAGAAAAGATTGACACATGAAATCGAAATATTTGCTGTGTGAATTTAATGGCCCACCAGCTAAGGCAAAGGAAAAGGCAAAGGCGTGAAATGAAACACGCCCAGGCTTTGGGTAGGGTGTTGCCAACATACATACCTGCCGCACCAGCTTGAGTTTCTTGCGTATGGGCCATGGCTGTAATTTGACTGACTGTATGACCTCCTTGTGTAGGCGTATATTCTCAAAGATTTGCTCCTGCGTGGACTCCTGATTGGTGCCCTCCTCTGTTTGAAACAAAACGCAAAAGCAAAATAAACATTACACATACGCCAAGTTGACCACGTGCCAATAAATGGGCGCACGTAGTAGCTAAAAGAAATAACTACATACACCCAACCATCCACACAGACATTGATTAGCCACTGGAGGCTAGTAAGTTAAGCGTAATCTTTGTAACAGTTATTGTAGTTAATGTATGTGTGTGTATGCTTGCCTGAGCTTGTCGTATAAACACTGGAGCGTCGCCGCTCCACACTATCCAGCACGTGATCCATGGGACTTGATGCTCGTCTTGAATTGCGACTGCCACGTTTGCCTCGATAGCCACGCACACTGGCACGTCTTTGCATTATCGCCGATACGGAAATTGAGTAGTCCTCCTCATCGTCAACATCAACGGCGCCATTTTGTTGTTGCTGCTGCTCGTAGGGGAAGTCTGGATGATGTGCCTCCTGCTGATGATTATAGGCGCTATTTTCAACGTCGCTGCTTTGGTTTTGTGTGTGGAAATCTGTGTTAGCAAAAGAGGAATACGTAATATGTGGAAATTGTGAAGTTATTACAATTATGTAGAATTATTAGTGGCTGGCGCTTGTGCATACCGTTTAGTTCAGACAATCTGTTATCGTCCTGTGAAGCAGTTCTTTGTAATTGGAATAAAATGGAGGCGGGCATAAACGTTTCGTTTTATTCAACTGGAATTTTAGACAAAATTCTGTAAATTCCACTTATGTGTTTCCACTTACCTTCTGCCCTTTTGTCCCCTATAATAATCTCTACGCTCGTCGGCACTGCTCTGCATTTGCCAGCCGCCTTTATCCAATGCGCATGGTGGCGCCCACGTTACGGATAATTGATGCGGGGACGTTACGCCCGAGTTGTTCTAAGAATGGTTAAAACTTAATTTAATATCCCTTTTGTTGGTTCAGTTCAGCGGACCAACAGCTCTTTTATAAGCGTTTATATATTTATATGTATAGCGTAAATATTTAAAACACACACAAAAAAATATATGTATATATTCCTTATAATTTGTAATACTTTTTATTCATCACTACAGTTATTAAATTGGATTTAAATTTATTAAGTTTTAGGCAACAAAATTTATTTCAAAATATATTTATTTGTTGTGCCATTTGTAACGCTTTGGAGCAGCCTTATGCGCAGACTGAACGGCTTAGCGAACTGACCAGACTAGTCAAGCCGCAAACACACAGGACATCAAAAGGACAACGCGACACACACACACACACACACACACACAAAGGGAATGTTAAAGAGCGAGTGAGCGAGCGAGAGCGCAATGCTAAATTTTTTCTAATAATGAATGAATATGAATGAAGCGCTGAGAAACCAAACCGCACCCCACCCATGGACAGCAGACTTATCAAAGCCGAAACGTGCCCAAAACGAATACACAGACATACCAGTACACACACAGGCAGACACACAAATACCTAAGAACGTTAAGGAATTCACGTAGACACGCTTTACGGCGTTGAGGTAGGAATAGGGGTATGTGGAAGAGAGAGAGGGTATTTAAGGTAGCTGACCACTCGTTGACTTCCTCGCCCAGTTGAAACGAAGACGAATGAGCGTTAAAATCGCCAGCGGCATGTGATAACAACGCCGGGCGTAACCGGTTGGCCAAACGAAGGAGTCAGGCAAACCAGCCACAGGACATCGAATGTTCATTTAGATGGTCGACAGCATGGTGTGTGTGAGTGTGTGAGCGTGTGTTTGTGTCAGGATTGAGTCACGTTGTATTCTTGGCCTGGCTAGCCGACTGGCCTGGCATGTAAATGAAAATCAAACATGCAAGGGTTGATAAAGAAAATCGCAAATTACAACAGCAACAAACACACATACATATAGAATGGAGCATATTGTTCAGGTTTTGGACGCGCCCACTATTGAAATATGTTTTCAAATAACTTTTAGCGCTTTTAGACCGTGAACCATGTTTCGCTTTCAGTTCTTTGCTTTCTTTTTCAAACCAGATTTCACTAGACTTTTACTTTTGGATTTTCCTTTTAACTAAATGAAGTTCAGGCCTGCCTGTCTGCCTACCTGCCACGGCTTTTTAATTAACAGCAAAATTTATCTGTGCGTGCTTTGGCCACCCCTCTCAGCTCACTGAACTGCCAACTAAAATCATGTCGCACGTGTAGCATAATTTGTTTGGTTTTTATGGGTTCATTAGCCGCAGGTGGCGGCTGCAACGGTATTTCCTCGAACCTTCACAAATGTTTTCTTGTAGTACCATAGACCTGCTGACCCAAATGCCACACCCACAACAACAACAGACACCCACACATATGATTTAGTTTAAGTGGATTTCCATGTTAGATTGCAGTTTTTGAGGCGCTCATCATAAATCTTGCAGCCAAACATGGAAAACGCCCTAGTCAATGCAATATATTTGGTATATGGCTTTGACCCAAAAATAAACGTTGAAAATACATGAATACATAGGAATTTGGGTTAGTCGGCGCCTATAACATATTAATTTTGCAAAGAACACCTCCAAAACTATTCCAGTCAATTAATCTAAGCTCCAATTGAATTAATTATGGAAGGTTTTTCACTTGGCATTGTTTCCTGATCTCGATTAAATGTGAGTTCCGCACTGAGACTGCAAGTATCGGAGGTGCTGGCCATATGCAAACACATGACTTTAAATGTATTGCACTTGATTTTTTTTATTATTTCCTGTGTTTTACAATTCACCGAAATTTTGGTTTGTAACAAAAACTTTAACAAAAAATAATTTAACTGAATTCCTTAGCAGTTAAAGTTGGAATTGGGAACGAGTGATGTCCACAAAGCTCGATGGGCGTTTCATATTCGATTGTACCACACTTAAATTTTCGTTAGCTTTTTTCAGCATCATCAAGTTGGCAGAATCGTAAAGATCCTTGACTTTCATATGCAGCGATGCTTCAGATGGACTCAATGAAAGTGTATTTGTCGCACCAGAATCACCATCTAAAGGCTCCGAGCTACTTGTCCATTGGCGAGCTTTCACAATTAGTGGCATGGGTCTAGCCTGATCAGCTTGCTTCTGCTCCTTCGCGAAAGCAGCGTGCAAGCACAGCTCAGTGGTAGTTGTTGCCTGGAATGGTGGTCGTTTAAAGAGAAGCTGCTCCTTTGGTTGCTGATTATTTTGTTCGTGTTTCTTACACAGCTTGGGATAGTAGCGTTCACGCTCAACCTTATTGTTGGGTGCATATATAGTTATTTGCTGCAATTGGCTAACCTCAGTCTCCAAATTGTTGTTTATGATCTGCCTGCAAAAACTGGGAAGCGGCTCTTCAGCTTTATCTTTGCGCTCACTCCGGCAATGATGCTTGATCCAGTTTTTCTCATTTTGACAGCTAACGTAGACAGTCTTTGAAAATGGCGCTTGCCTCTCTATCATCCAGCCAGATTCGGCATTGAACAGTCCTTCTTCAGCATCGAAGCATTTGGGGGGCACCGTCCGTGATATTAAATTGCTAGTCAAATAGGATGTGGGACCCACTGGTTGCTGTCCATAGAAGAGCTCATTCTGATAGCGACGGTCACTTGGCGTCAAGTATTCCCACTCATCGGAAATAAAGCGGTCGTCTTTAAAAATGCCCTTCACATGCAGTCCATCATTGAACCACATGTCCTGAATGCTCACCAGCTTTCCTTGGTTAAATTCACCTTTAACTGTCAGCCGATAGGGTTGTGCCAGCTTCATCTGCCCAAAACCATGGAATTTTCCTGCATCAAATCGGCCTCGATACTCGCTGCCATCTGGATAGCGATAGGTACCAAAGCCGTCTATCATGTGGACCGCTTCTTTCAACGATCCCTCAAAACTGCTGCCCGTTAGGAACTGCGTCGTGGAAACGTTAGTTGTATTCTCCGCCATCGAGCTATGATTAGGTTTTCTGTTTTTCCTTTTTTCGTATTTTCAGCACTTTGATATTTGTTATTGAATATTTGTACTTTGTGTATTTTATTTGACACGTTGCTAGTTTTGTTTTTTTAATACAATAAAATTTTTTTTTTTGCGACGAGCCTTGACCTACTTATGTTTGAACCACTGGTGCCAGGTTTGCTGAGATTACACATTAGCTTTATGACTTAATGCATGCCTGCTTGGGTGTGGTCTAAACCTCTATCTGCTTGTTTTGTGCCAGTGTTGGGTCATTAGGCGTTTAACTTTATATACCCTGCAAACTTGTTGTGGAGGTTTCAAATGGTAACCAATTAAGTTATTAGAATAATTCCGTATATAGTATGTTTGTACTTTGAACTGTATCTTTTTTTTTAACTATTCTATTGGAAAGGTTTTTTTGAGAAACTTATGGAATTCTTAAGTTTTTCTTCCTCTTGCCAATAAAATGGAGAAATAGGGTATACTATACTTTGCCACCAATAAATACCTGGTCCCTTAAATATTTTATGGCCATTTTTCATGGGAAAATAAACGATTTGATCTGCGAGCTGCCTCGGCAACTATCAGCAACGCTTGACCAGGTGTTTTGGTGTTATAATGGTTTTTGCTGTTTTATGTCTGCTGTGGTCGTTGTTGATTTTGTATTGTTTTTGCACTTGGTGTTGGCTGTTGGTAGCAGCACGTGTCGTGACCAAATCGTAAGCACTCCCTGGCGTACAGTAAATCATGTTCACTTACCTCACTGTTGGCACCCATGACATTGGCGCTGCTGCTGCCAAAGCCACTGCCACCACCAACACCGCCAGCACCACTCACGCAACGATAATCGACAGAACCACCTGATGAACGTCGTGGTTTGCTGATATCCAAGCGAAGTATGCCCGGCTTGGGTCGACGCGGCTCCGCCGCTGGTGTACTCCGCATGGTATCTGCAGAGTCCATGGCTGTTGGTGTTGTTGTTGTAACTGTCGATGGTTCCACAAAATTACTTGGCTCGTTTTGCATGGTCAGACGAATTTACAGAGTGCCGCGCACACGTCCGCTGTGCAGCGCCAACGCGAAGCTACTATATCCATGTCCCGGCCAAGGAAGCAACAATTACGCGCCCAGTTGACAGCAGCAAAAGCAGCAACAACAACATCAGCAGCGAAAATAAAATGTGAATTAAACGCGTCGGCGTTGCCGTTGAAGCCACGCAATAAATGTGAATGTGAATGCGAATGTAAGTGTAAATGTGAATGACGTTGGCACGGCGACAGGAGCAGGCACTTTTAACTGTTTCTTGTTGCTGTCACATAGCTCATATGTTAATGTTGTTAACTCTGCATACTTTGTGCGTGTGAAAGTGTTGTGTTTGTGTGTGCGAATGGACTTCCTGTTTTCAGGGTCGTCGCGCTGCCTACACATTTATGTACATGGCTTTTAGCTTTATATAATTATGTCCGTTGCCTGTCTGTGCCCCAAAAAGTGTCAAAAAATTATACCAAAAAATAAAATACGGTGAAAATATCGCATGTCGCGCTTTTCATTTTTCATTTTCATTCGCTCCATTAGTGCGCTTCTTTTGTTTTAGTTGATAACACCGCCCCCTCACTCTGCACTTTACGTGCGCCGTATACGTTCCTAGTAATTATGACCGCACACACACAAGTTGCCTTGGGTTTGTGTTCTAATTTGCAATATGCGATACAAACGCTCACACGCCCCCGCGCCACTTACCCACCCGCCAAGCGAATGAGTGCGCTTGTTAGCTGCCAGCCAAGCCCACTTGCTGTGTTATGTCGCACGTCCTTGCGCGTCCATTCCATGCTGGTCCTGCTGATATGCAACGCTTGGATCTATTACATGCGCCGCACGTTAAATTAATTGAACAGCAAAGTGTGCAACACCAACAACAACAATAAACAGCTTTAATCCGCATATATGCATTTAATTTTTATTATTATTTTTATTATGTTGCAGAACTTAATTAATAACATAAAAGAGAATTAATATAATTTTAAATAGCTTTTGCAAAATGCTTGGAATGTTCCGATTGTACATGACAAATAATTAATGCGTGTATGAAAATATGTATGCATGTATAGTTGTGATATGTATGTGTGTAGGTGGTTTTGTGCGCTAACGTTTTCTATTTATGCTTAGTACAAATTTCAGTTTCAGTCTTAAAAATTGTTGCATAAATTAACTAAAAACCATTACGTACATAATTTTTTTTTATATCTCGGTTAAATCTCAAAATGTTTTGAAATAATGTACTAAAGTTTAGAAAGATATCCCAAAATCGTTAGGAAAATCGTCTTTTATATAAATATCTTTAAAATACGCCCATTAAATGCCTTAAATATTGTGTATAAATTAAAGCTAAACTTATTTTACTAAAAATTCGAAACTTATCAAAGTTTGAGCGCAACAAAAGTCGCCTTAAATTGCACTCAATCTTCAAACTGTTTTGACCCTTGTATCTACCTGGCTTACAAGTTGCCTGCTTACGACCTTTAATCCACCCAAGCTGCTCACTTATACGCCACGTATGCCAATAGCAATTTTGGGTGTGCAGAAAATTTATAGAGCTGCCCTGAAAATGCTCGCACTCACAAAACGTCGGCCACATAAGAGTAAAATCGATTTATGCATAAAATTGCTGGATGTTGAGAAATGTATGCATAGCAAACATTTGAGCTTGTGCTTCACGAAAAAGCTAAAGTGGCTGTGAGCGTGGGTGTTCCTGTTGTTAACTTGGCTTATTTACTTAACCATATATTTTGCAGCAAGGGATTTCCGTAGGGCAGCTGCAGCGTTCACGCTTTTCCCCCCATTTCGCATTTTCCACTCAACTTCTTTTATTTTTTGCGCATTTTGCTTGTTGTGTTTGCTTAGCTTAATAACCAGTTTTTCTCAAACATGAAAAGTTGGCCAAGTTAAGCAGCAATTGCGAAGCTTTTATTATCTTTCGTTTTCGTTTTTGTTTTGTTTTGTTTCGTCTTCGTGCTAAGGAGGCGTATGATAAATGCTCCCAGTTTGTCTACCTAATGAATTGGGCCCCCGACTGGTCTACCTGTTTGAGTGCCTAACATTCCCTGTTTGTGGGTGTATGAGTGAGCGTTTTTATGTACCTTAAATGCGAAATACTTTTACGTAGTTTATTAATACTTAAATACACATTGAGCTTTAGCTTTATGTTCGCTAATTGACTTAAGTCTACGCTTATACATTACTTTCGTGTTTGCTTTTATCTTCTTATCTCTTGTGTGTGTGTGGGTTCATGGCATTTCAATGAGCATGTCGTTCGGTTTGGGTTAATTTGGTCATTTAGTCTATAGATTTTCATATAAGCTATCCTAAGTATACAAGTATCTAGCTACTTAGCTCTAAAAAAACTCCATTCCTTGGAGCTATGCTGCGAAAAACGCACTTAGCAGCTAATAAACGCACACATTACGGGTGACAGGGGAGTTGGAGTTGACATTGTCTGAGGAGTAAGTTAAAATGTTGTCACTTTGCCCAAACGCATGCCAAGCAATTTACGGCGTTTTTTGGCGCTCAACTTAGTCCAAATGGTGCTGCTGCCCTCGACAAGCAGAAATTCATCGCATAAATCATCCGTTTCCTTTACCATGCCGCCATAGAAATGATCCTCCTGATACTTCTCGGACCGAGAGTCCCCGGACACGAAGCCGCTTTCTGGTCGGGACAAGGAAGCGGTATGCCAGGGCAGCTGTTGAAACCACCGAGCCACTTTGGCCGTCGACGAGAGCTGTGAAAATGAGTCGAGCATAAACAAAAAGTCAGTGTGTAAATTTATGCAAATGAGTTATGTGCGCAAATTGCTGTCCACCAACACCAAGAGACTACTAGGAGGAAGAGAGTAAGGGGAATATAGAAAGAAAAGTGAAAAACGGCGACACTTGTTTTTTTTTTTCCACAGCCTTTTTGTTCACTTTTTGCTTGCCATAATTTTTCATTTATCACGCGAAATTTATGCACTCTTCGGCCGTTCGTTATCCGACACGGCGTATGCGTAAACAAATGCGCTTAAAAGTATGCAGCACGTTCTTTTCTGCGAACTACTTTCCTTCATTGCTGCTGAAAAACTCATTAGGAAAATTGTCCATCGCTGCGTAAAGTGACAATTATTAATGGTTATAACGATAAATATATATATTATATATATATATAATATATAAATATATAATATTAGTTGATATATAAAGAAACTCGAGTTATTTATATATGCTTTTTTATTGCTGTCGCTTGTTGTTGTTTGCATGTAATATTGTTTGTAGCCTAATGTTTTAGTTAATAAATATAATATTCCTAGCATTTACATTAACCAGTTGTTGCAACCAAGTTATGTAGTGACATATTGACTATAATAAATTGTTTTATCTTTGGTTTTTTGACTTGGTATTTTTTTGAGCAAACAATTATGGAAGTTTTGCATTAAAATTTACATAACAACAATTTACAAAATAGTTTTCAACTTAACTGATTATTCTTGAGCTTAAGAACTATTTACTTTGACATTTTAAAGGGAGAGGAAAAATACTTGTTTTCAAAGTTGTGATTACGTTTATAGCTTATGATATGCTGCAGGTAAAGTATTTGTTGTTGTTTATGTTCATGCTTGAAAATACTTTGCAGGACTAGTAATTCGAAGAACTTAAAATGCAAACTATTAACTATGTTTGCTCCAACATTTAATACTGTTACTCATACTCAAACTCCACACACTCATATACTGATTCACACACACAAACACATTCAATCGTTAAAGCTTAGTTGAATAAAAATAACTTAAAGGCTGGTCCACTCTCAATTTTTGTGGGCCTCTTCTTCTCACTTGGTTGTGTGCCTGGCCCAAGCGGTACGTTGTACCTGGCTCATCATTTGGCTACGATTGGGCACCTTCTCGCTGGTGGAGCGCGTTATAAAACTGGGCGTGGCCGATAGCTTACGTTGATGTCCTGCCTCATCGGTGACACGGAGTTGCACCGTATTGAAGCGTGTTTCTCTTGAGTTGTTATTGCCATTGTTGTTGTTGTTGTTACTTTGACTGCTGCTGCCGGGACTGAGATTGTTATTGCTACTGCGTTGTCGCGGAGATGATGGTGAGTCCAGGGTGGAAGAACTTCGACTGTTGTCCCTTGTGCTAGTAGAGCCACCACAAGCCAAGCCAGCCAGATTGCCATTCGAGACGGCTACCTTCAGTTGCTCCTCTAGATTGTTTAGATTATGCTCAATGCTCAGCCGCAAATCCTCATTCAGCATGGAGCTGCCAGTAAATGAGTTTCGATTCAGTGTGCCCAGCGGCGATGGTGTTAAGGTGCCTGAATTGAGTCCAGATGACGATGCCAGAAAATTGAATGCACTTGCCGAATTGTTGTTAGTCAGCGTTGAGGGGGTTGCTGGTGTGCAGGACAACGGATTTACAAAGAAGTAGGAGTTGTGAGGCGATGTCGATGGCGTCAGTTGTTGCTGTTGCTGCTGCTGCTGTTGGGCAGCATTTGCATTTAGATTGAGTGCTTGCAGCCGATTCAGCAGCTCCTGGTTGACCTGAAACAAATCCTTGGAGAGCGCCTCCTGTTGCTGTTGCTGTTGTAACTGATTGCTGATGCTATGCAGTTGGCTCATTGAGGGATATGTACTGCTACCACTGGCTCCAGAAGATGTTAGTGGCGGTGTTGGTGGCGTCAGTTGCGCCTGTTGTTGCTGTGGCGTTGGTGTTGCCGGCGTTTGTTGCATACTTTGTAGATTCTGTAGATTTTGACTCTGCTGATTGAGGCCGCTCAGCTGGTGGCTAAGCGAGGTCAATTGCTGATTTATGTTGCCCAAATTGTTGATTTGCTGATTGATGGTAGCCAAGTTATTGTTGTTGCTGGTCGCTTGTAGCAGCAATTGCAGCTGTGACTGCTGCTGTTAGAAAGGGTAGCTCAAGTCATTAACACTGTACTAGCTTAGCTTAAACAATGAACAACAGTTAAAACAACAAACAATGAACAGCAATCAAGCAAACAGTCGATAAAAACGTGCAAAACAAAACGGAATTGGAAAGATCTCAGCGGGCAGCAAAGTAAAAACAAGCATGCATAGGCGCAAGGCTCTTAAAAATTTGTATTTATTTTTATTTTCTGTGTTTGTTTTGTTTTTGGGCTTGCTTAATAAGGAAGTCAACAAAATTATGAAGGCATAAATCAAAGCGCAATTTGTTTACGGCAAATTGGGGGGCAAACAACATAAACTCTCAAGTTAACTTGCCACATTCGGGGATCACTATACTAAAAGCACTTGAATGTTCGATCTCACCTGTGGTGCCATGCCAATGTTCGCTGGGGTCAGACCCGCGCTCTGCTGCTCATTGTAGGCGCCCAGCGAGGCCAAATGTTCGAGCAGTTCACGATTCTGTTGCAGCAGCTGCTGCGTTCGCGCCTGCGAGGGAAAAAGTTTGGTAAGTTTACTGAGTCTATTGCTAAATGTTTGTTGGGTGCTTACTTGAGCCTCAATGCGCGCATTTGTCTCCGAGATGAGCTGCTCTCGTACGAGCATCAATTGAGCAAGAGCCTGACGCGTTTGTTGCGCCTGTGCCTCCATCTGATCCTTAAGCTTAGAAATCTCAGTTCTAGGCGAGGATGGCGAACTAGGCGACTTGTCATCCACATCGCACTGTTTGGTTGATTATAAATATATTGATTTTATTATATTGAATGTAACGGACAACAAAAGTAAAATTATTCTAAGGTCTGGTGCCTAAAACCTATTAAAATAAAATCTTCCCAAAATCGAATCCATTTAAATGCCAATGCGAATTGTTATATTTCCGTTGTATTATTGAATTGCCGTTCCTCGCGCAACTAACAGTAACACAGTAAGATTTCGTTATATTTCTGGGCAATCGTATTTATTTATAATAATTTTCTATTACGTCAGGACGTTTTTTAAGCACAAGAATCGTATAAAATAAAATAGGTTATAAATGTAATCACTTGTTTATTATTTTGTCTTGGTTAAGTAAACAACCCAAATTTGTTTAGCTGGAAATCAATTTATGGAAATGACCTAAACGAAACACTCTAATGGATTCTATTTTTTCGCATTTATGGCATTTTAATAGTCAATGGGGCCATTATTTTATTTAATTTGCTGATAAGTATTTAATAAGTACACATGCGGCTAATTTGCTGGCTTCGTATAGGCTATGGATATGGGATATGGATACAGGATTGGTATGTGAATTGGAGTGCGTTTTTGTTTTTTTTACTTACCAGCAGGCTGTTCGATTTACGTAGACTCGACTGCGTTGGCAGCAGCTCCAAGTGGTTTGGTCGCTGCGGCTGCGTGTGGTTTAACTCGGGCGATATAGACAAGTGCTCTACAAATAAACAAAAGTGGGTACAGATTTAGTAGCCAGCTGACAGAAGGCGCTGCATGTTAGCCGATGAAGCGTGTAAATTGAGCAGAACTTAACCTCAACCTCAACCCCCAAGACCACTAAACCATTTGTCAAGGTTAGTGGAGACTAGGCTGGCTGGGATACCTGCTGCTTCTTTGCGAGGCTAGCGCTTATTTTCCACTTAATTACAGCAGCTTGATTTCAATATTTGTTTTAATTATGCTGTGCATACAGTTAGTAATGATATCATTATCCAACCCATTTACAGTTCTATTTCTCGTTCACACTATTCAAGGGTCCTGCCAAGTTCAATGTTGTGTTTATTTCGGATTGTTCTGCTAACTTTTTTTTTGTGATATATTTTATTTATGTGCAAAATATTTCATCTATTTTTGTGGCCCAAAAATTGTACATTAATTTTTGTTTTGGTTTTCATAGTCGCCGCGTGTGTAAATGAAAAACTTGCCAAACAATTAAATTGTGAAAAATCGTAAATCTTTATATAGACCTTGTACGAAATATTTAGGCAATTTTTGCATTGGCTTCACACCTGGGCACCTTTTAATAACAACGTATTGTTTTTACTTGAAAAATCAAACAAGTTCATCACAGCATGTAAATATATTTGGCGCATTAAACTAATTTCTACAGCTCGCAAATAATGCTTCACTGGATTTCAACAAGGATATGCTTTATGTGAATAAAAATAAAAATCTGAAATAACCATATGTTTGACAGGTTTTTAGATCTTATGGATTGTGGATTTTACAATCGAAATGACCCATTTAGCAAATTTCAAAGGAAATGTGCAAAATCTTAGTCAATTATACAAAATTTGTCAGCAGCTGCAAATAAAATGATTTTGCTTGTGGCTTAAAGCGCTGTTCAGCTATTTAATGAAAAAGAAACATACACTCTGTTATTAAATAATTTAATGTATATCTCTTACATATTTTCCATATCTGTTTTTGAGACAATCACTTCGTCTAGACGTCTATAAGACATTCAACTTACTTAACTGCCCTGACAACGCTGACTCTATTATCATCTATACCCAATCTCTCAACAAAGACACACACAAAGGCAGCATATGTTTTGTGTTCTTTTTTTTTACTTTTTCATTTCAGCTAGCAGATGGACCAAAGATATGAGTATGAAGAATTACAAGACTGCATATGAAGAGCACATATAAATGTACATATGTTTATCTGGTCTAATATATAAACAAAAGTAAATAAATTATTTTTGGCACACGACTCGACCAAAAGACATGCCAAAATTTCTAAATGTCAAATTGCTAAATGCCTCCCATTCTAATTCCAGCCCACACACAAACACAGACACATACAGCTCCACGTGATTTTTGCATGTTTTAGGTAACCTGGCGACAAAGTTTTGGATTTGGATTACTGTCCTAGTAACAGGCGCCAATTTCAGTAATTTCTTTCATAGCTACTTGAGGTACTTGAGTGTATTATTTATACATTTTCCTCGAATTTTCTGTCGCTTGTTTTCGATGAAATATTGTCAAAAAAGAAATTAAAAAAATATATATATTGCTATCCCTTTTGTTTTTTTGGCAGCTAGTCTACAATTTGGTGACGTCAAATGGTATATTATTAAAAAAATTTAGAAAAGTCGCTTTAAACTGATTGAAAATTTAAGCAATACGTGAAAATAGCATAACGTCAAGAAAAGTGTCTTCACAATCTATCAATATTTCAGTTATTTTTATGTTTCTTTCGTTTCGCTAATGAAAATGTGAGACTGATTTTTTTCCGTTGTCATTTGCATTTAATTGTTTATAAATTCTTATTAAATTCTCAAATGTGCCATATTTAAATGTCAACATACTTTCCCAACCCTCCCTTTACTCATTTATTTTATTTTATTTTTAAGCTGCTGGCCTTCGCTTGTAAAATGCAATTTAAATGCAAATTTTTGCAGCATTGAACTGAATTCAAAATTTAACAGCAAGAGAAAATTGCATTGAAATGCCAAACTAAATTGCAAAACTAATGCAGTCAGCTGTCCAGAACATCCAGACTGTGGCCGTAGGCCACCCACCAGTGGCCAAACAGCCAGGCAGTCAGCCAGTCAGCCAGCGTCGCAGCTGATGGAAGTAACCCAGGAAGCAGCAGGCGGTGCCGACAGGGAAAGCATTTCATTTATTTATTGGCCCACGCTGGCTGTACAACGTACAACGACCCAACACATAAGGGGTAGCGGCTGGGTGGGGTTCAACATTCTGTTTATCTTCCAAGTAATTGCATGTACCAAACAGACTCAGACACATTTTGACAAGTACTATACCTTTCTTTGGCGTCTCACTGGTGACGACGCCGCCATCCTCGCTGAGCTGCTGCTCGCTAATTTGCTCCACATCCAGAAGCTCAGACGATGAGACATCTGAGCGTTCGTCATTGGGCTCCAGGGAATTCTTATGAAGATTAAATTTGTGGCACACTTCAAAGGCTTGTCCGACGGTGCGCACAATGCGCATGGCCTGAGACTGTAATATACAAAAGAAGACAAGTCAAGAGATGGTTGTAGTAAATGTCTGTGTGTGTATTTACATATCGTGTAAGAACCATTAATATTAAACCGTATAAAGCCAGCAATTAAGGCAGCCAAGCAATTCAAATTGGCTGCCGTTGTAACACAATGAAAATTACGCGTACACCCCTGTGTCGAGCCGCATACCCACCTCAGAATCGCTGGCAGCTCTGCCGCTGGAAATTGCATCCTTTATGCGATTATTGCATAAATTATCACAGTCCAACCCCTGCCCTGGCATTGTGGTGCGCTCTAGCGGCGAACTGCGACGCCTCTGCCGCTGTTCGCTGAGCATCGTTGCCGACATGGCAACTATGACGGGCGACAGACCCGCCTCAATGGGTTCACGGAAAGAGAGCTTCTTCCGTGGTTTATCCGTCTTGGGTCGTTCCAGCATAATGCTGCTCGCATTGCCACCTGGAAGAGCATTCTGTCCGCCACCGCTGCCTCCGCTGCTCACACTGGAGCTGCTATGCTGCTCGTAATGAGAATCGCTTAAACTCTTGCGACGCTGCAATGTGTGTCGTTGCTCGGAGCGCTGATAGAGTTGTTGGGCGCGACGAAGTGCCTCCGGCGAAGCTGCATAATGTTCATTGGGCAATCGTTTAAACTTTAGACGCGCCTTCAGCACATCTCCGGCTGGATGTGGCTTGTGTGGCGTCTTGGCCACCGGCTGTTCCTTCTTAATCAGATACACAGTGTTCTCGTCATCATTGAAGAGTATATGCCGGGGTTTGTTATCAATGTAAGTGTCGTCCAGGAAGCGTAGTGGCTGCGCCGAGCTGTTCGCATTTGTTCTTGGCGCCAGTTCGCTATCCACACAACCAATTAACTCTCTAATGTCCAGACTCTTGTTGCGCGACAATTGCTTCTGTTTGCGGTGCGCTTTCTTGGCGAAAGAGAGTGGAGATTGTGGTGGCTTCTCCTTTTGTAGTTTGTCCTTGTCACCGACAAGCATGTCGCGAATAAGGCCGCCGCCACTGCGAAATATGTTGCGATGATAGTGCACCTCGGAAGTTGCATTAGTTCCATTTGCCTCCGTTTCGGGTTTGCTGTTTGTCGCAGCTGCAGTTGCAGCTTTGTTGCGACTGCGTGACCAGGGCAGAAAGTCAAAGGCCTTGGTGATTGGACTGCGTGTATTGGGTGAATCTAAGATCTGTTGGTGCTGCTGCTGTCGCTGTTTGTCCCGCTTGGGCGGGGGCGTGCCATTGGAGGCCATGGCTACAACACTTTTCTCATGCTTCATGGTCGGACGATGCGATCAATGATCTGTTAACTATTCGCTAAACACACACAAGGCCAAGATGAACACTTGGCTAACTGCTTGTCAACACTTTTGCTCGAGTTTTGTTTTGATTTTTGCTCGCACTTTTTGCACTTTTTCCTTGCTAAGTTCAATGCTGTTCAATATTTGTTTTCAATAATAATCGTTGCCAATTAAGAGACTATTAATTTCATAATTGTTTAGCTGTCTATGGGCTACAACGATTCCTTGGACCAGGTTATTCACACACATTGCCATACGCAGCATTTTTCGCACCTACGGTTCAAGTGTTTTTGTTTTTTTATTTTTATTAATTTTCACCATGTGCGTAAACGATATATAGTATATATATATTGAATTATTTGCGTCGGTTGTCCGCGGTGCTCTCAATTGTTTTTTCCTTTTCTGTAGTTGATATGAATACAAATAATTTTAGTTGTTTATTTATGCTTTTTTTTCGTGGTGGGAGTGAATTTTCTGCTAGTTGCGTTGCGCTTGCATTCAATTTAATTCATTTTCTACCCCAATGCACAAAACTGTCAATCTCTGTTGGGTTTATGTGTTGGTCAATCATTCAGTCAGGCATCAAAAGACTAAAGTGAATGATTTGCATATCTTGGAATATTTTCTAGTTATGTGCTTGGGTTAGTGTTCTGCTAATGTGTTTTGGATGCGCGTGAATCAGCTGATTGCATTTTGAATGGCACAAAGACGACAGCTTGAAGGTCTACATTTAAAAATACTTTTGATTACTAAGCGAAATAGTTGGGATTTGGTTATTGGCCACAAAAGTTTTAATATGAAACCGATTTCTGTATTGCATATAATAACTATTTTGATTTTTTTTGGTGTTGAAATCATCAATCATTTTGTATGTTATTTTTCCTAAATATTCCTGTTACCAAGTGTAGTTTGTGGTAAATCTATCCACTCATTTTGCATCAGTGTCCATCGTTGTTAACTCTGTAGCTGTTTTTAAACATTTTGTTCACGAGCACTTTGCAGGGCTACAACTGGTACATTAGCCGGCAACAACTCAAACAAGACATTGACGAGCCATCAGTTTGAAATATATTTTGACAAGCGCGGACAGAATGGTTTGCCAATACACAATACATATTACAAAATGTTGCGTACTTTAAATTCTGATTTATATTTTTCCCCCGCCATGGTATACAAACACTTATAGATTTCATGTTAATTATTAAGTAAACCCATATTATTTCAGCTTACACACAAACATCATGCGCAAACATTGCGCACACGCTGCCTGTGCCGGCAAATTTGTCTAACGAAGTGGCAAAAGTGTCGATTGATCCCTGTCCGTCCGTCCATCTGTCTCTATTTTGTTTTAACAGTCTGTCTGTATTTGTTTGACTGCACACAGACAGGTCAATCCATGCGCAATACGCTGACGCAACTGCTACTTAATCAAATCCAAATTAAACCAAAACTAAAAGAAGCAAAAGAGTGAAGTGAAAGAAACTCAGGTGGATGGGTTTCTTGATCTAAAGTACTTTTTGTGTGGCAATAAGCTTTGGAAACAGCGCTGCTTTAAATGCAAAATCAAATAAATAAAAGTTTTGATTCTATTTTCAGTGGAAAACTACTTCAAAATTTATGGCACAAATAACGCTTAAAACCCTGCCGTTAATCGGATTTTAATATTTGTTTGATTTTAAATTTTTATTTTACTTTTGTGCAAAGCCAACAAACTGCCAGCTTATTTGTTTTTTCATCTTCGTTCTTTATACATCTGAAAGTCTGTTTATTTGTCTGTCATAAGGGAAAATTTTTACCAAAAAAATCTTTATAGGACGCTCGACCTTTGCCTCGCCAACGCATTTGCAAACGCAAAGTCCGAAGCTCTCTTGGTTTTTAAGGCTACATGGCTTGTTTTTTATTGACTCTCGCCAGCAAACGTATGATTTTTATCGCCTTTTGTGCACAGCAGTTGCCACGTGTTCACTGTGGCCATAAGTCGTAGCAGTGGCAGACACTGTAACCGCAAGCCGCTCCTGCACTGATTACCACACAAATACAAACACACACTCAGTTGCAGGTGTTGCAGGTTGCTGGTTGCATGTTGTTATGTGTGGGTTATCCATTTTGCACCTGGCTGGTTACGGTTTTCGCTGAAATTTATTGGCTTGGCCTGTAACTAATTAACTTTTCATTAGTCACGTCAAGAAGCTCACTTAAATTTTAATTTACTCTCCAAAAGCAAACACAACCAAAGCACACACGCTGTTATATTTACCTATTTATAATGCTGCTACAAGTAAAAATTAACCTCACACGTTTTTCCTTCCTCTTTGTCTACACGTTTGTTCGATTTTCAAAATACTTTAGAGCAGACTATTAAAATAATGGATCTATTTTGGTTTAAATGCAAAAACGAAAAGAAAGAAAAGTAAGACGGCAAAAATCAACAAAATACAATTGAATTTCTCAACGTTTTCAACGACAGCCATTTTGGGGAAAAAGCTACAGCTACCACATACATGTGCAAATTATTAGGTATATATGTTTGTTGACTATGACCATTGCTGCAATTGTTCTTTGGGCTTTTTGTTTATAAAAACCAAAATAAATATTAAAATTGCTTTTTCTGTTATTTGAAATAATATAGAAAATATTGTCTATCTGCTTTGGATTTTCCCAAGCTGCTTACAATTATAAATAAACACGAAAAGCAAAGCCACCAAATCATAAATATTACATGCTATCACGTGTGAATTTGATTGACCATCACCATAGCATCATGTTTTTATTTATGCCACATACACTTTTGGCTACCTGTGGAGAACTCAGTTCATTAACTGTTCTTGCGTGGGTCGTTGGAAATGGAAATGGTTATTAAAATGAAGAAGATTGCGGCATTTTTATGGCACTGCTTTAGAATTCATATGCATAAACAAGTTGGTAAGTGCGTCAGTTCGGGGCATTTGTTTTTGTTAGTTTGATCCTAACATAAATGTAACCTGATTTGTACATCAGTTCATTTAGTAAGCACATTATTCACATGATTTCTAAGGTCATTATGGTATTCTAAAATATACTATGTTGTAAATTTTGAATGGCACGTTTTTCGAATTTTTGTTCTTTTGCAATTAATTTTCCAGCATTTTGACAATTTTCACTCGATTTTCAGCTTTTCCCCAAGACAATAATATCTGTTGTTGTTCTTTTTTTACTATAAGCAACTCGGTGGCGTCAGCGATAGCTCATGACAAAAACTTTTGCGACTTTTGGTTTTTTTGTTGGTGTTTGTTTCACATATAGAATATATTATTTTATTGTTGTCTGTTGATCTATGGACTAGCAAAATATTTTGCTTAAGTCTTTCGACTTGCCTTTCCCAGAATTTATTTAATTAATTCTTGTGACATATTCTCAAATTTTCAAATATAAACATTTCATTAGTTGCTATTCGGCAGCTGGCAGAAAATTCACTTTGGTGTATTTTTATTTTTGTTTTATTTTTACCAAAATAGTTTTAAAGTTTATTTGACACTTCACTGCATTTGTCACATATACACTATCACCTTTGCTTATTGCATAATTTGATCATTTTGAGCATTTCTCTACAGTTGAAAGTTTTTTTTTTTTGGTTTTTCTTATGCTTACAACGAACGTCTGAAACGGCGCACCGTCGACTGGCAACTGGACAAAGAAATCAGCAAATCTGAGCGGCGAAAATTTGCGATCTGTAGCCGGCAATCGAAGCTTTCCAAAAGCTTTTTCCGCACTCAGCTGTTTAGCTGTTAACGCGGCCGTTTGTTTCTTTGGACCGCTGGCAGCAACCCGCAGCGTTTGTTTTGGTCTTTTGGCAACGGCCTGCTGGTTAGACTGTCTAACATGGCGTATGCGCGATCTGCTCGGCACTTGCAAGCTATGGCGCTGGGGCGATTTTGTGACGTCACTGCTTTGTGTTTCGCGGAAGTAAACAAAGGCAACTTTTCGCTTTTCGTTTTAAGTATTTTTCGTTGCGCTGTGCATTACATATATAATAAATAATTTTTTGTGCTGATTTGCTGGCTTTTCAATTTTGTTGGCAGCTTACGGCTGCTTAGCGATAAATTAAGCGCTTTCATCACTTTGTCTGCTGTTTATTTTGACGATCCTGATCCATAATACAAAGTGCAATTGCGTTGCAGTTTGTTCTATTCCTGTATTGTTTATTGCCATTGCCACACCTCAACGCTTCTCACCTCAGCGCTGCCGTTAGATCTTTGGCCTGCCTGACGCACTCTGCAATTGCGAAATGTAGTTAAACACGTGCCACGTACTACGACGTGTGTGCAAAGACCTGCCCTGCCCCCGGGCCTGGCCTGGCCTTTTTTATACCCTGATCCCATTAAAAATGGGAAAAAGGGTATAATGAAGTTGTGCAAAAGTATGTAACAGTTAGAAGGAAGCATCTCCGACCCTATAAAGTATATATATTCTTGATCAGCATCGAAAGCCGAGTCGATATAGCCATGTCCGTCTGTCCGTCTGTCCGTCTGTCCGTCTGTCCGTCTGTCCGTCTGTCTGTCTGTCTGTCCGTATGTATGAACGCGTCGATCTCAGAGACTATAAGAGCTAGAGACTCCAGATTTGGAACTTAAGCTCGCCTAATCCCTAGGCAGTACAAGTTTCTTTCCGATTTTCGATAACTCTTCTCGTTTCCGATATACACATGGGATCGATAACAAAAAAATCTTGAATTTTGAAAACTTTGAGATGCAATTTGAATTATAAAACAAAATAATGACAATCTGTGAAATTTTTATCGAAATCGGATAATAAACACCGGAGATATGGGACATTGAAGTTTTGTATGCACTATGCTGTATGCGCGTACACACACACACACACATACTTGCAAGCACTGACTATACGCGTAAAGTATAGGGATCAGGGTATCGTCTAGTCGGGATATCTCGACTAGAGCCTTCTTACTTGTTTAATGTTTCACTTGTCAGGCATTTCGACAGTCTATGTGCTGTCTGACATTTTTTTTTTTTTAGCCCGAAGTGATTTGCTAATTGAAAAACTGTGTTGAAAATAGAAAATTCCGGTAGCTATAGACTTGACATTGCCTGAAGCTGAAGTTGAAGGCCACAGCGAAGCGAGGCACATGCCACATTCTTGCCACAGATAGCATAAAATCTTCGACTGGTTGGGAAATGGATTACAATTGACCGCAAAGCACAGTCAAAAATCAAGGAAAATGCATTTCAGTGGCAACCACAAAGTAAAAGCAATTTATTTATTTGACAACTTGTTAGGGGGGCCAGTCTCACCGGAGGGGTTGCCGTAATGCTGGCCACGATTTTATTCTGGCCAATATGTTTTGGGCACAATACGGAAATGTAGCGCCACGCCTGCTGTTAAGTCTAACAGACAGCTGCGCTTAACATTTGCTTAGATAATTTTCAAATTAAATTATCGTATGAAAGTGCCTGAAAAATGTGTGTGTGCTGTTTGGACACTGACGTTTTATAATGGCTAAACATTTTCATTGTCAATTGTGCATTAGCTTGATCTTAATTGTGAACAGCATTTAGAGCACTTCGTTAATATTAGTGCAAGCTGAGCTGCTTAAATCCATAAGACTTGAGGAATTGCCATTTAAGCAACAGCTCATAAAAATCTTTTTTTGCTAATCATATAATCGCATGCTCTTAATCCGTATTTATTCATACTATGGCATATGGCGCACATCTAAAAAAACGCTTGCTACCGTGAAAATCGTACTTATCTATGTATTTGTTTATTTTCCGCTTGTTTGCGTTTCAGGTTTTCCAAAACAGAAGCGAGTCGAGACGTGACGCGACGCGAAGCAATGCTTTGGTCGCTGGATGCCAGCCAAATTTGTGCATATGAGAAGACATTTTGCGAAAACAGGACAGCCGAAATGTCATGTACAAAATGTGTTTAATTTTGAACGCAGACACAAACAGACACAGTACGGGGCAGCATTAAAGACGGGGGTGTGTGTTGTGTGTACTTAGTAATTCATATAGTATTGCAGGCTGTGTGTTATTATTTATACAAGTGACAAATTCTTGGCAAATTCTAAGCAATATTTGTGTTTTACAGGCAAAGTACATATTTACCAAATATACTGTATAGCTAGATTATTTGTTTTTAATATAATAAACTTACCTTTTTGTGACTTTTAAATACGGAACATTTGAAAGTATCCGTGCTGGCATCGCGTGCTATATAACTGAATATTTTGAGATCGCTGCTGTCGTGGGACACATAAAATATTCTATAGATGGGATGATTGAGCAACTCGATTTCCTCGGGGTCATTGGTCCAATTCTTTTTCTACAAACAAACATACACACGCGCGCAGAGAATGACAAAATGTCAGTTTGTTTGTAAGTTAATTCTGACATATGATGGATGAGTTGAACTTACTTTTCGTCGACGTTTCTTGAGCACAACACGAACGCCGTTTACTGATATTTGTATGGTAACCTTACGCTTCTTTAGATTCTGCACTTTGCACTCGTACTGTGGATAGAGACGAAAGGATAATGATATAATGATATGAATGTCACGTACTTATGTATGTGTGTACAGCTGATGCGGCAGAAGTCAAAGATGACTTATACTGATTCTCAAATTTTCAATTAACATTTGACTGCCTTTGAGGCACGCGGCTAATGGCGAGACATGACAATAACAAACGCCGTATTAAGCGCGTCCCAAATTGAAGCCAGACAAGGCTAATACACAAGCACACACACACACACACACAGACCCATACACATGTCGAACGCAAGCTACTTGCCATATTTAAGCACGCACGAGACAGCAAAGGCAGGCAGGCAGGCGTGCGGGTGAGTGAGCGAGTTTGGTGTGTGTATGTAGGTGTGGCAGATAAACAAGCCTGCTGCTGCGTCGCCTTTTTATGCCGTTTGCTGTGGCGCGGTTGCGGCTTGTAAAAATCAAAGCACATGACATTGACAGTGACGCCAGGTGAAGAGAAAAGTGCTGCCTGCTTTTAGGTTGACAGCGAAAGTAGAATTGAATTTAAAGGACGCTCGCTCTGAAAGTTGCCTTTAATTGGCAGCCATCAAGGAAGCAAATGCAGGCCTTTGAATGTCTGTTTGCTTAGTCAATTTGCAGCCTGCGCTGCGTATGCATGATATTTGTTGTAAATTACTCACCCGTATGCGACGCATTGCCTGCACAATTTCGGCTCTGGTATTGGGACGCGGTACTTCCTCCCAGCCCACAAACTGCAATGAAAGAGAGAAAGCCAAGTTCAAGTTATTATTAGACAAATAACAAATAAAGAATAAGCTCACAACAAATCAAAACTAAGCCCACTGGCGTCAAACAATAAAACAATTCAACAGCTGGTCAAGTTTCAAAAAAGCTACACCCTTGGGCATTATACAACAGTCGCAAGCAAATCTTTGCAGCTCGTGTGCATTTGATTTGGCCAACTTCTGCTGATGTTGCTAAATGGTCAGCCAGTGCCGGAAAATTTTGAAACGCTCCAAATGAATTGTCTTGCACAGTCAACAAAAAAACAAAAATGTAAAAAATTAGTCACTACAATGTGAAGAAGTGCTTGTGTGCCCTTTGGGCCTAAATGGGGCAGACCAAAAAGTGGTTAACAAATTGACGTCATTAGTTTCGTTTTCATTTTGAATATACATTTAATGGCCGTCTGTTTGTGTGTCTGTAAGGCACTTGAAGATCTTCCACTTGCAATTGCCACAGAGTGTGCGGGCCAATATTTAATGGCCGCCTCAACAAATTAATGGTCAAACGGCATGCACAATGCGACAACCGAAAAACAAACAAAACAGCAACAAAGAAAAAATAAGCAAAATGAAAAAGCGAAATTATATTGCAAAATAAACTGCAATTTTCACGCGCAAATTATACGTATTGCCAAGGATAACGATTGCGTAGATATGGACCTAGATTTAAGCATTTTATTACAGCGACAACAACAATTTAAATGAGAATGACATGGCCATAATACAAGAAAACACAGTTGAACAAATGACAGAGACAGAAGAGGGAAGCAGTTGGAGGTTGTTGTACTTCAATTGACATCAATAAAAATGTGCATAAAATGCTAGCCACGCCCCCTCCAGGAACAGCAATAAAAACAAATATTTATGGGTTAGCTTAGCTTACTTGAGTTCGTGATTTGTTATCCTTGGTAGGATCTTCCACTCGACATAAACTGTTTTTGCCGCTCTTGCAAACATATCAAAGTCAAAGCCAACAAATTTCCCCGGAACAAAAGTTGAATGTTATTTGCATTATTATTGTAAATTGGTACGGCGTGTGCCATATTTGAATGTTCAACACATTAACACCGATTCACCCCTCTCTTGCACGTGTTTTCACCTGATCCACTAACTATACTACCTTATTCCAGATGTTGTTCTAAATATAACCAAGCAAATGAGAAATTCATAGAAAATAGATTTTGGCATATTGGCAGAATTAATAATAACTTGCCAAAAATGAAATGCTTTCAAGCCACCAATCAACACGTAGACACACACACACACATTGATTTCAAGTTAACCCAGTGATGATTCATAATAAAATGAGGAAATTATGATGGAAATATCATCATCAAATTGTTATTTATAGCAACACTTAAAAACCAAACTTAACGTAAAACAGAAATAAATAGTTTCTTACGAAATGGTTAAATAAAAACTAGAAATATTCTAGTGCATATTGTGGAGTAACCTTTAGACCGAATACCTCCCATTTAAAGCTACAACAATAAACAAACTGCAAATAAATAAGAATTAAGGCTTTGTGATTAAAATTTAAATGTTATTACTGACTTACACTTCCAGCGTATTGCAAGTTTTATCTCAATGCATATATTTATTTGCATTTAGTTAGCATTAAAACATCAACTGGTTTCTCACCGAAAAACCTTTCAAGCCAAATCCATTTAAATAAAGCGTTCTCACCACTTTACATCAACCGAAATGAAAAGAAACTGCTACAAAAAAGGAAAGAGATGATAAGGGTAAAAAGAACTAAAGAGATGCAGAAAACGAGAGTCTCCCACAAATATTTAGTTTGCATTAAATTCATGCAAACACAAAGCATAACGGATACAGCGCTTATCCTCTCCAGCTATACAAATCCTCGCGCAAATAAAAAAAAGGCGCTGCTTCTTCAACGCATCTAACTCCAGCTAGTCCTCACACCCAGTTCCTTTATCTTTCTAGTGCTCGTCCTTTTATTCGCATCCTTTTTTTCACTTAGAAAACGTTTCAGTAGAACGAATGCTATGCAAATAGCTGCAGGACTTTGTGCGACGCTTCGTTTAAATTCATTTACTTTGATTAAAGCCTCAGTCAAAATGGGCAACTTGAGCATTAGGATAACTTTTTTTATGAGAAAGCTGCAAAAGCCCAAGAAAAATTCAGAATATCCCACTCAAAATTTTCATGGCTGAGTTCATAATTTAAGTAATAACAAATGTTGAAATCGTTGGGTCTCAGTCAGCTCGGCAAATAGACTCGAAGACAATTTTGTGGGCGCATTGTTTTGATTACATTTTACGACTGACAGAACAAGGTATATATTATACTTATATACAATGTGTATCCATTCACCTTTTATTTATTTTATAATCCAACTCACGTTTTAAATGCTTGGGACCCTTTTCGTTTATCTATCAATTGGCTTAACACAACTTTATGGCAAGCAATCGATTTTCAGTTGAAATTCTATTTCTAGATTATTTGTTTATTTGCGTTCATTTAACGTTTTGATGGAAATCATTTTTAGAAGAAATATACAAAAAGCGAAAAGCTCAACGGTCAGTCTGTCTGCTTGGCTGTGTGCTTGGTTGTGACGTCAGTTGAAAATATGAAAATCTGATAAGATCCATGTAGAATTAATTTTAATGCCTTAAAAAAATTTCACATTTGTACAATTAAGCAGCGCTTTTAGATGGCTAAAACCGGGACTAAGATCCAAACCAAATTAATTGCAAAACCTAAGCTAAAACGTCAGCTGCCATTGGGTTAAAAAAGGGAAGGGTAAAAAGGATAGGGGCAAGCAAGCTGGGAAGCAAGAGACAAACACATAGGCGCGTCTCCCGCCGGGCAACGGCAAACAGATTAGAACAGCTTATTGTGGACTAGCAGAACAAAAAACGAGACAAAATGCAAAAGAATTAAAAAAAAGAAAAGATTTTTATGTTATTTGAAATAAAAATCGCTGCATAAAAAGGATTTAGATTTGGTTTGGGTTTCAGTTACGGTTTCCGTTTCTGTAGCTTTTTCGGTTCGCCTCAGTCATGGTTAATGGCGCTGCAGGCCAACTGGAATGGACAAAGGGTAGCCAAAGTAGCAGCAAGAGCAGTCAGCTTTCAGTTTTTTTTAAGCATTTCGCAATGTTCTTTTCACTGCTTTGGCTTTTTACATTTTTGTTTTTGCAGTTTTTTTGTACTTTTTGCCTTCAGCTGCTTTCCAACAATGTAAAACATTTGTTTGCCCAGATTTTGTACAGCGTTGAGCACAAATTTTTTATGAAAGCACACTTGTGTATATGCTTATGTTTACATATATATTTTGTACATTTTGTTTCACTCTGTGTTTGCATGGTTGGCGCCAGTTCTGCCCCAGGTCAACAAATTATTTTTAATGTACGAGTTAAGAGTACTTGTAACTTCCATACTAAAATGGAACTTAAGGCAAACAGTATCAGTAACGGAAGATATTTACTTAATCAATGCTGAAAGACAGTAGCTATGTGTTAGCGGCAAGTGTATTTCAAAGTTATTATGCCGCTTCCATTGTTTTTTTATACCCTGATCCCATTTAAAATGTAAAAAAGGGTATAATGGTTTTGTGCAAAAGTGAATATATATATAATAAAATATATATATTCTGTCCGTCCGTCCGTCTTTCCGTATGTATGAACGCATCGGTCTCAGAGACTATAAGAGCTAGAGACTCCAGATTTGGAACTTAACCTCGCCAAATCCAAGTTTGTTTTCGATTTTATAACTCTTCCCGTTACCGATATACACATGGGATCGATAACAACAAAATCTAAAATTTGGAAAACTTTGAGATGGCAAAAACATTAGACGAAATAATGAAAATCTGTGAAATTTTTATTGAAGTCGGCTAAGAAACACCGAACATATGGGACATTGAAGTTGTGTATGCAGTATGCAGTATGCGCGTGCACACACACACACATACTTGCACACACACATACTTGACTGTATGCGTAAAGTATAGGGATCAGGGTATCGTCTAGTCGGGATTTCTCAACTACAGCCGTCTTACTTGTTTTTAAATATTTGATGTGCTCAATGTTGCTAGTTTGTCTGGCCAGTGCTGCCAATGCCACTGCAGATGCTTAGCGATTTACTAAAATGTTGCAGCATACTTTCGGGTGGTGTCTGAAAACTTCACAATAAACACAAAAAGAGCCGCAGTGAGATAATGGGGATAAAATCAATCAATAAAGTAGAAAAAGCTAAAAAAGCTTTCAAAAGCTAAAAGTGCCTAAAAATTAGTAACGGCAGTTTTCCAAGAATTTGTTTTAACTAAAATTCCATTGCATATAGCATAGGCGGTATATATTAAAGTCAGTGCATAAATTTGAGTTTTAAATTAATTTAGTTTGTTTTGTGAGAGCTTCGACTGCTCTCTTTGTGTCGCATACTAAAAATACCACCAACACATGTGTACACAACATGAAAATTAATTAGCACGCAAAAGATAAATTAAAACACATGCAAACAGAGAAGAAGAAAAGGAATACAAGACCATTATTTATAAGAGCAGTATGTTTTGGCACTGTTTATAGGAACATTAAAATGGACACTTCGCGGTCGCGTTGAAGTCTCTGCGCTAGGCACTCGCATTTTCCACATTTTTCTGAAATATTTTGATTTTTGTAGCATTTGTTGATTGTAATAAATGCGTTTACTGCCAAGTTAAAAATGTGAAATGGCTAACTTTTAAGCAAATTTGGGCAGCAAGCAGAAAAGTTGAGATGTCGAACATAACGAGCCTCGACACAGTGGATCCTTCGCTTTAATGCCTTAAGTCATAAAAAAATGCACAACGCAAAAACATTTAACAAATGAAAATCAACAGCGCACAAGCTCAAAATGACACGAAATGCCTGCCTGCTGCCCGAGTGCCCACAGCAGCCCAGGAATTTCCGCTAATAATGTTAATTCCATTGCGACCAGCAATAGGGTGCTCCCCTCTTTCTCTCTCTGTCGCTCTTTCTCTCTCTGTCTGTCTTTCTCTCTCTCTGTCTCTCTATGCTTCCCTTCACTACCACAGATAATCAACGTACCCCAACCGCCCACATTACCGCTCATTGTGTTCTATGCTGCCTTTTTGTTTTGCTTTCATCTCGAGTTTAGTTTTGTGCTGCGCTTCCTTCCTTCCTGCTCGTTGTTTTCGCCTTGTTACGCAACAACGCAAGTTGGCTTCCTGCAGCACAGGCAGCCACCTGCCAACTACACACCCAACACCTCCTTCAAGCATACAACCCCGCCTATATTATATTTGTGCTGCCAACTTAATGATAGCGCATAAAAGTTTTGCCCGCCATTTGTGGCTGACTTTTTAAGCTGTGCATAACTTCAGGCGTTTCGCACTGCGTTAAATTTAAAACAATTATTTGAGCAATCGCGCACTGACTGGGCCGACTGGCCTCACTGTAAATGGCCCCAGCAGCCGCAGGCTCTAAGACCACAACCGCCAATTCACCAAAGCGAAAAGATAATTTCGGTAAGAACAATTCAACGACACAAATCAACAGTTTGCCAGCTCATTGGCTTCGGCCTAAACATAAAATGCACTTTTGCTTGCAATCTTTGTAGTTGTTATTGTTGTTCTTTGAGGCTCAAATTGCAGTTGAAAATGTGCGATTATTTTCCCCAAGTTCCAAACAGGAATAAAATAAAGGAAGCACAATAATTTGATGGTAGTTTGCCAGCGGGATGCAAACAAGCATTCGACGCAAACAAACGGCTAACAAATCTTGTTAAGTAGCGCAATAAATCAACTTGGTCAGAATCAGCACAGCTTGAGTTTTCTATCTTCCTCCTAAGTGCCATAAAAAGTGTTTTAGTTGTCTGTAGACCAATTCTAAAAACATTAACTTAACCTTAGTAAAATAAGCCTCAGCAGTTGTATAGCAGGTGCCCAAACGTTAGATTCTATAGCAGCAGCAGTAGTTTTGTCTTGGGTGCCATTAAATGATAGTCGGCACAAGAAAAAATGTTTGGCTCATAAAATGTTTAAAAAGAACAAACGTAAAAGGGAACTTTAATCTTAAAGCTTTCTACACATATTCGAACATTTGCATAGCGATTGCAACAGGTTGTCCAGCAATTTGACGCTTTGATTGACTTTTGAGTCAGAAACTTTGTTTGCATACAACAACAGCTCGAAGCCCAGCCCCAAGCAAAGCACATAATAAGCTGTTTCCGGCTAAGGAAAGTGAGACTCCAACACAACTGACACACTTAAGAGACACCTACTTAACAATTACGACTTCACAGTCACAAACATAATAAAGTCGGCAGAATGAATAGCTGCGCCTAGACATAAGTAATCATAAAAGTTAAATACACAGCCATATAGATAGTCAGTTTTAAGTGTGCTTGTTGCATTCTTTGTTAGTTCTTTGTTGTAACTTTCGCTGACCGTCTCGTTCACTTCAGTAGCTACCCAAGCAGTTTTCAGGTTCAGCAGCGACCCAGTACAGTTGTAAGTGTCAAGTTTTATTAGCTCTATAGTATCTTAGACAATGTTCAATGCAAGCCAGAAAACAATGCTCGTAAGCATATAACGCCCATATCAATTTAAAAATCAAATTGAAAAGTCAAAGAAATGTTGAAGAAAAGTAAAAGTTAATAATGGCTGCTGGACAGCAGTGACCCACATTTTACCCTCCACATATTTCTCCTATCTCGAATTCTTTTATACAGCACAGAAAACAAAAAACTTATTTTTGTATTGGGTGCATTATGCAAATGCAACAACAACAAATGCCACATCGACTTACATGCATACATATAAAATGTGGCAAGCTTGAGAAATGTGACAGCGGGGGCTTCAAAAGTGTTGCTCATAATGTTTGTGAGGGCGTTGGTTATTTTGACTAGATCAAAGCGCTTCTCAAAGAAAATGCACTCGCCTTGTCCAATCAAAAGTTGTTCTTCGATAGCAAAAACTACCGATAAAGCAATTAGAGCAGCGGCAAAAGTGGGCGAAAAATCAATATATAAGCTGGCTTTACCATAAACAGTGGACTTCAGTTAAAGAGCCTTCGGATTTGCTCAAGGACCGCCCGCAGCACCAATACAAAAAGCGACAAAGCGCATAAAAGTTGAGTGGCTAACAACAACAACTGCGACAACAATAAGTAACAATAAACAAGAAGAAAATCAATTGAAGTACTTAAGCAAACAATGGGCCAAAAGTAGCCACACAGGCTAACTGTTATACAAAACGAAAAACAGTACCTAAGCACCCAACAACCACCCAACTCAGCGTACAGACAAAGGAAAAAGAATAAAATAAAATCAAGAATCAAGCCCAAGCTGTGGGCCCAAAACAAGTGGCGTCTAATTTAGCACTGGGCGATTATTTAGATATCAGTAGCGGCAACAACAATGCCAATTGCAACAACAATGAGCTGGTAACTTTTTAACAGCACACAAAGAATGAGGAGTGAGAGAGACGGTCGAATAGAGTAGAGAGCAAACATTAATTAAAATAAATAAATTGCGTGGCAAACGGGGCGTATGAGCATCGTTGCAAACTAAACGACCGGAAGCACTTAATTAGCGGCTTTAATATTTCAATCAGCACTGTGCGTGTATGTATGCGTGTGTATGTGTGGCTGCTCTCAATCACACATCTCTACCTACTACCTCACTTACTCTTTCATTCGCGTGCGTTGATCCGCTAATTCTTTTATAATTTGATCCCAAATATTTAAGCATCAATTTCACACGCAAACAAAAAACATTCAACAGTTTTAAAGACAATCGCAAAAGCAATTTGTGTTTAAGTGATTTTTGTAACACATTTATTTTTATTGGGGCAGCAGGGAATAAGCCTGAGTAATGAGGTATCTAATGTGGCTGTGGCTACCTATTGTATCGAGGCTTGTGGTTTCAGTAATAGGGTTTGGGTTGCCATTTAAGGGGTTGATTGTTAATTGGGGGTTGCCTTTCGCCCCTTTTGTGGTTTGTTTGTGCCGCTGTCGGGTTGCCAAGCTGCAATTGGGTGCTGTTGGGGTTGTGTGCTTTTAGGGTTTAATGAACTCTAGTTAATTATTCTGGGAAAAGAGTTTTCAAGGGTTCGACTTACCCACCCTAAATGCTCATTATGGGTTGACAATTGTAAAAAACAGATGCTTACCTGCAATGAAAAGACAAAGTGTTAGAAATAAGTAAGCTAATAATATAAGAAGAAATAATCAGGATAGTTCTCAGATCACTAACAAAACCCTAAGAAAGTAATCCAATCTTAGTTATTAACTTTTTCTTATAATTATTTGCAGCTTTTTTATTCTTTGCTTTCTCAGACTCACTGGCTGCACTTTAAAGCGTTAAAATTGCGAATACCTGCGTGACGTAAATGGAAAAAAACATTGCAATTAATTTAGCAGCCAGGCAAGGAGACAGCTACGGCAACAGTAGGAAAAACACAACAGCCACAACAGCAAATAGCCGCTGTTTCAGTTGGTAGAGTGTTTGCTGGAACTTGTCGCTGTTTACTGAACAAAAAACAAACCAACAATCCACAGCAAGCCAAGCAAAAACGAGGCTTGGCCAGATATCCAAAAACCAGAGTCAAAGTCAGAGACAGTGCCAGAGTCAAAGCCATAGCCAAGCAATGACCATTGATGCCTGAGAACACACACAGACGCACTCGATGAGATCGCCAAACATTTAGAAAGACAGACAGACAGACGGCCCAAAGTCATCAAAGCCAGCGCCAAATGTTGGCAATTGCGAATCTCAAATATGGTCATGTACGAGTTGTTTGGCCCATTGGCTGCATTTGCTGCATTCACAGCAAATCTTGTAGCTAGCTACATAGCACCGTGATGCGTCTTGATGCCAATTTCCTTTAGTCTGCGTAGCATTGCCTGACTTTTGCCTTAACTCCCTCTACCCTGTCTGCCTCCCCTTGAACGTTACTGGACATGACGAGCTGCGTTTTGATGCTGCTGCTCCCAACTGCTGCCTGATCTGTACCTGGTCTTAACTACGCTTTTTTCCTCTTTCAATGTATCTCTTTTTGCACTCGCTCCGGCTAGTTGTGCATTTCACTTTATGTCGCTTAAAGGCGTAAGTGAAATTTTGCCACATTCAACACTCAAACCTAACGACGACGACAGTTTGGATGCGAAAGATTTGTAGTGTGATATCTCTGGCTCGTTCATAGCCTAAATGACGGCATCCGGCGCTCTGGTAGTAGACATGTGAACGAGCTCATCGTCGTAGATGAAGTAATTTCATGCAATTTAAGCTGAGATTGAGGGGAATGGAGAATGCAATAGCTAAGCTCTAATTATATTAAATTTTAACGAATACAACTACCAGTTGCAGGCCACAAAAACAACTGCAAAAACTCATTTGGGCCAAAACGAAAGCAAACTGTTTTTGATTAGACATCATCTCGACTCGTTGTTGTTGTTGTTGTTGTTCTTAGTGTTGGTATTGTTGCCGCTTAAAGTGGAACAAAGACTGCCAAAGCTTTGTGGCTGTGGCAACAACTGATGGCACAGTAAATATAATTACAAACGCCAGCTGGCACACATAACACATCCAAAGTATGCAACATCAGCAGCAGCATTAAAAAAAACATACAGCACAGAGAAGGATAAAAGGATATTGCTAGGGAGTCAGGATATTGCACACAGGACACGTGCAGCTAAAGCAATCGGCTTGTTAACACACAAACACGCAAGCACAGAGAATGTATTTGTATGTATGAGTATGCAGATTACCCATATGAATATGTTAAGTGGCAGATTGCAAGCGTACGTTGCTTATGATCGATGTAAGCAATCAGTTTTGCATGCCACGTGGCATGCTTCGTGCAGCTCCACTCCAAATAGATTCTAAGCGTCTGCCATGTTCACATAAATGCCACTGTATATGCAATATATGCATGTATGTTTTCGCACTCAATGTACAATTAATTGTGATTGACTTGAAAATCTCAGCGGCATAGAAAGTTGAACAGACCAAAAATCTTTGACAAATGGCTGACAGTTGGCCTTCTACGAAAAAACAGGGATAGAGAAATAAGAAAAATACAGCAGGTATTTCATCAAATCACTGACAGCACCAAAGGTTGCTCAAGTCTCAAGTTTTGCGGCATACTTTGTTGAGATTGTACTCTGCCACAAAACAATAAACCACCAGTAGAAGGCAGGCGTGAAAAGCATTCATTGGCCATATGTCATTGTCACAAAGCGCTGAAAAAGTGATTTGCTGTCTATAGATTTATCGGAGCTTTCGCCAAACTTAAACTTAAAAAACGCATCACAACTTAATGTTGCCTGTAAATATTTGTGTTATGCTGAAAATTCTTACAGTTCACTGAAAGCAGCGGGTGTATTTCATAATGTGACAAGTTATGCATGAGCTTTAATTAAATAGAAAAACCTATTCCGTTTTTTTTTTTTTAATGGAAATCGATAGACGACACACCCAACGCAAGACAACATCGTACAACACCCGCGCAGGGAGGAAATGTTAGGCAACATTTGTTTGGGCCATAAAAAAAGGCAATATGCTTAACATAAGAACTTTTGGCCACGCTTAACGACACGCAACGTAACGCAAACGCAATGGCACTGAAATTTTAACAGCAGCTGGGTGTGGCAAGAAGGAACTGTTCTACGAACAGAAAAACGAACTAACACAGACATGCATATGTCACAGTTAAAGCGAGGCGTATGAGTGATGTTCGGCTTTGTGTGTGTTTAATGCGACTTTCCCAAGTGAAAATCATAAGCTGCAAGTGAAGAAAAACGAAATAAATCGAAATCAAACGCAACAGAAAACCCAAACGAGGCCACGCACATTATATAGCAATTTGTGAGGTTGCAGCTGCCACAAAAGTAGCACAAAAAAATCTGTGCTCGACTTTTGCACTAAAATTAAAGCAATTTTGCTGATTGGCGGCCGTCTTTTTTTTGCTTCTGTGGTTGTTGTCACACGCACAATTTCTATGTCAGTGGAGTGTAGCTACTGTGTGACTGTGTGTCTGTGTGTGTGTGTGTTGGTGTGCCCAATAAGGACATTTCAACTATTGTTGTGCTCAATGTGCACCTTTTTTAGATGTATTGCCAATAAAGATAAACTGTATTTATAAAACAGCTAACGTGCAGTATTAACAGCACCTGGCTTGTTATCTATTAGCTGTATTTATTTAACACGAGCCTATTTAGTCTTGTTGCACTTGTGGCAAAGTCAATGTCAAGGTGTTGTCGAGGCAGGCATTCGCCTTACGAATTCACATATTTTGCAATGAATGCATTTTTTGCCGTGCGTTGTGAACATTGCTTATTTATTGCTGTTTTTGCTGCCTTTGTTGCTGTTGTTGTTGATTTGTTAATTGTTTATTGCTGCTGCCGCTCATTAATTATTTATTGTACATACCACCTAACGCTGTGAGTCATTTTTAAATATTGCTTATTATTATTATTACCAACATTGGCCTCCTACTAGTGTTTGGTAGCAGTTTAAGTTTCAGGCTTGGCAAAATGCTCAAAGTTTTGCATCTTCTAATTCAATTGTTCCGTTACATAAACTAAATTGCTTCAAAGATATTTAAATAGCAGTATCATTAAATGTTGGCAGTTTTTTAATTAAATTTTGTCAATCTATGTTGTTTGGGGCACAGAACCTGCCCCCATTTTATACTTCTTCCCACTGCAACCAATTTAAAATGTCTGTCCAGACTTTTAATTGACAAAATTGATTAAAATGTTACTGAACATTTGCACCAACAGGAATTTATCTTAATTGACGTTTGGCTGAAAGACACTTCAAATAGCTTGGGATGTTTAATTAAATAATGGATACTTTTTGTGGGGACAACTGACTTTCATTGAATTGTTTCTGTGTAGTGAAAATGTAATAAAAATATATTTTAAAAAATAATTTGCTCGGAGTTTTATACGAACAATAACAGTCGTTTCTAGCATGCCATTAATCAATTTTCTATCCATTTAATTGGACATCTTAAGCGTGTCACAAGCTTGCTCATAGCTTCACTCATCTTTAGCTGTCAGACAAGTTGATTTCTCATCACATTTCATTTGCTGTCACGGCTAGTCTGATATTAAGCCCACCCGGAAATCATGATTGTGTGATTCCACAACACACACACACATTTTCACTGTCACTTTAAAAATTGTTCATACGCATTATTCGTTTGCTGTCAGCCTTTTTACCAAAGCTTTTTTTTATTTATAAAAAATAAGCATACATATACTATGTTTAAGAAAATGCTGTGAGAATAATGATTTACAATGGATTTGGCAAATGCTAAATAAAGTAAAGTCCATGAGTTTTGCCGCTGCTGCTGTTGCTTTTGCTGCTGAAAATCCTTCATTTTCGCGCGTCTGTTTATTATTTATTTATGTCTTGTGCCATTGAGCGACTGTTGACACGACAGGCACGCCCCCTCCATGTGTCACCTTCATGTTATCTGGTCCACGCACACACGACCATACACATATACAATTCGTGGTTGTTTTCATTTAAAAATTTAATGCGCGTCTTTTTTTGTTGCGTCAAAGATAATTCTGGTTTTGCTGTTTGGCAAAGAGATGAGAGATTGAGAGATTTCAAGTAAAAATCATCTAACATGTCGTATGCGCAATATTTTGACAATAACAGAGCCCAAAGAGCTGCTAAGCCTTGGCTTCATCTGATTTTAAGCACTTTTCGCTTACAACTGTTCTTATCCACCTGAAGCACTTTAAAATTTGGCATTTAGCCTACGACCTGACTTATTTCGAGTGCTTCCTGTGCAATTTTCACACACGATGACTACTGACTGCATTGCACTTGACACGTTTTTTTTTTGGCAGTGAGAGTGCGGCTGAGAGAGAAAAACGTGTGAAGTTTTCCTTAATGCGAAACACAGCCAAAGAATCCTCTCAAGCATGCTGTTTGTGTATTTGGCATATTTATTGACTGCAGGAAAATTATTGGCACACATTTTGCAGAAGAAGTATGCTAGAAATTTAATGTTGCTTGTGGCTAGCGGCGCTTATTGACTTTACAAATGGAATTCGCTCAACCGCACTCAACTCATTTAACTAATCAAAAGCAATTTTAATCAAAGAAATGCCACGCCCCTAGCACAGATAACCAAAGGGCCAAAAGCAATTAAAGCCACGTGCATAAACTTTTACTGAAGGTTAAGTAAAAGTTGCCTAGAACCATCGCAAAAGGTATAAAACAGTCAGGATGGTTAGCTGGTAGTTTGGTTTTTTTCTTTCTGTTTCTAACTTGGCAAAAGATCAGAGCTGCTGCGTATTTGCCTTTGCTTGGGCAGAGCAAACAGTACCAGCAGCCAACGACAAGTGGCTGAGTAGCAGCACCTCGCAGTGGGCATTGAAGATGAGGGGCAGTCGAAGGATGCTCGCTTAAGCAAACTTAATTAATAAACGGCAGGCAAGCTGTTGTTGTACTAGTAGCTTTCCTGATTGCAGGCGTGAGTGTCCTGTCGGGGTATTTTTTTTTTGTGTGTGTGCGTTTGTGTTTGCGCATGTGTGTTGTGTAATGAATCGAAACTCATTAAAAAGTTTCGCTGTGGTTTTCACTCCACAACGATGGCAGCGACAATAGCAGCAGCTGCCTAGCGGAAATGACACACCCACACCCGCATACACACTCGCAAGCAATATTTCAAGGCATGGGCACACATTGTGCTGAAAAATAAATTTAAATAATTAAATGGCGCACAAACGAAACAGTTGTCCTTTTTTTCTGTGCGTTTGTTTGAGTTAACAGCCAAGCTGTTTCCACTCATTGTGCACGCTGGCAAGTGCCATTTGAATGTGCTTCATTATTTTCATTTAGGCACTGGCCAAGCCCAAATACAAAAGCCAGACAAATACAGCATAAGATAAGCAACAAGCAACAGAGTCCAAAGAGAGAGAGAGTTGGTGGAAGTAGATGTACGCAGTTGTACAGCCAAGATTCTAGGCAAGCAGGCGACAGCTTGACAAACTAATGGCAAACAATGAAGTGTTCCCAACAAAAAGAAATATAGGCAACTAAATATGGCAAAAACAGACTCTACTGAGCCCTTGAGCATAAGAACCTGGCCCAAAAGGCCCTCGGTTAGCTCATTAGAAAACCAAAAAGAGAATTGCAAGTGCTTTCTTCTATTTGTTGTTGCTTGTTTTGTTAAGTTGGCTCCACAAGTGCCAAAGTCAGAATTTTAATTTTGGCCCACTAACAAGCAGCCAGACCGCCCTGAGGCCAAAACAAGGCCAAGATAGAGTTGAGTTCAGTTGGTTTGTGGCTCACCACCCACCAACAGCCTATGTGTTTGTGTTTGTTCTTTGAGTGGGTGCTTGCATAATCATTTTTAAGTGCCTCAGCAAGAGGCAGCAACCATCCTCTTTCCAGCCCTCCCAGCTGGCAACATGATTAGCCAATTATGTTGGGACGCTGTGAATACATTTCGCACGCAGCTTAGCAAGGCGAAAGTTTCAACTTAAAGCGACAGCTGACAAAATGTGTTTAAATAAAATTTACAAAATTTCAATATATGTGCGCAGACCCCAAAATGCTAGTAAAATAAATTAAAGTAACACAAGGACACGCATGCCCAACTGCTTTACGCTTTATAAATTTTTACGTTTATGTATGTATGTACGATTCGATATGGGTGGTATCCATAATTTATTGCTAACCATTTGTAATGGCAAAGCAAGAACTGCAAAGTTGGCTTAAAAAAACTGTCGAAAAACTGTGCTGGAATATTGAAAATTCTAGACCGAAGAAATAATATTCAAACTAATTGGCAGCTAATTGAAAAGCTTTAACAGCTCAAAGTACACAAATATACACACAAAAACATTGCGAATACGCCGGATTGGTTGTCGGCCACCACCGCCTTTTGATATTTCACAATTAGGCGGCTATCGACGGCAATATTAATTTGCCTTTGGCTTTCTATTAAGCAATTAAGCGGTGATAGGCTAGGGCCACGCCCCCCACCACATCAAACATACAACCGCACATTTGTGGGCCCGCTACTGTGTAGACGTTTAGTTGAAAGTCTGCGAGACGCAGCAAAAACTGAGAGAGCGTAGTATGCTTAAAAGTCAAAGAAAATTAGGCCATTTATGAGCTGGTTTTTTGAGGGCAGGAGCTCGGTTTTTTCTGTTGTTGAATGCTGCACGACGCGGCGTATGCGCAATTTTTTACATTTTACGATTGGCAACAAGCGGCAAATACCAAAATGCCAAACGTTTTATGCTAATTTTCACACAAACACACAGAGGGAGCCAATACAGATAGCATCAAGTGGAAAACTTTCACAGTCTTCTTGACTTGTCGAGATATGTTTGTTTAGAATTCGACCGGGCGTTATTTATGGCCCAATAACTTTTAACTTCACATGCGGCCCACAAACATGCAAATAAGTTAGCCCATTTGGTTCACTGACCACGTAAAAAGTTCGAATAAATTCAATTGAAAATGCTTAGGACAAGAAACACATAAAGCAAGCACCTCTAATGCTTTGTCCTCTAGGAATGTCAATTAAATACAACACCAAGTGTTCAATTAATGTCCAAGTAATTGACACAAAATTGCTTTTTAAGTTGCAGCACCCAACTTTTTGTTGGTGGTTGTTTTCCTAATTTTCCATCTATGACCAGCAGAAATGTAGCTAAAAAATTTGTTGAAAATTAAATTGAAAATACTTAAGAACAACAAACAACGCTGTGGCTTGTGCTTGTCATCAGAGCAGCTAAGTTATTTATGTGTACTATATATATAAATTTGTTTATATGCATGGATGCTGTATATTGGCTAATGACATCACAGATTTTGGCCGATGTTCCGTGCCAGTAACAAAACTAATTAATTTTCTGGCAACGTCGCTGGATCTTGGTGTTTTGAAATCCGTCATAGAAATATCATCATCGTTTTGTGGTTTGTATAAAATAAATCTGTATAGAAGCTAACACCAAACCGTCCTTCAACTTCTCTATTCAATACGGTCAGTGCCACTTCACTAGTTGTTACTACTGTCTATTATGCTATACGCCAAAAAAACCATTAAACAATAAACTTGTCTCAAAAGAAACAGTAAGAGGACCATAGGTTAATCAAAAAATATGTGTTTACTTTCACAAAAAATATGCAAGATAAAAAGATGTACGCATCAAAGTAAGTAGTTAATTAAAATGTAAAATTGCTACAGTTGGTCCAGGCTGCTTTTTGTGCCGACCTCAAGTGCTTGTCGGCAATGTCAAAGGTCGCGTTGCAGTTGCAGTTGCAGTTGTAGACTGGCAGTGAATGCCTGCCCCATAATTGCACTTGACAGTGGCAGGCAAAGCAAAACGACAAGAACTAAACTACAACTAACTGACTTCAGTAGCTGACAGTCAAAAGCAAATGCAACAAAGCGTGCGCTCCGATAAGGTACAAAAAAAAAAACTGAAACGCTAACTGCATGTGGCCAAGAGCAGTTGCTGCCACAACAACTGAAACTGCAACTGCTGCAAACTGCGGGAAACTGTGAAAGATTGCATAGCTAAGTGACTTCAATTGGAATTGAATGCCTGTCGCTGATTAAACTGGGGAGCTCAGCGCTCGACTCTTTGATGACGGCTTATAGATAATTTTCAATTTTTCTTTAGCGTTTTTTGTTTTGCTACTTTGTTTATCCATAGTTTGAAACGTGAGCGGCAGTTAACGAGCTATTTTTCTGCTGCTACCTTTTAAGATTTGTGCTTTGGAAAAATTGGCATAAGGAAAAAAAAGATTGCAGACAATCGATTCTTGTCATTATGAGCAAAAGCGAAAAACTACTAGTTTTATTTGCAGCCACAATGGTTTGGTTTTTTCCTACCGTTACCCAAACAAAGGGCAGCCACAGTCACAAGAGATAAAGTGTAACCGTCTATCAACGTATGGGAATAAAAAGTCTTGATTGTATTTTAATAGTGTATTACTGATCTGGAAAAGAAAGTTCCTTGGTTGATATTTAGTTAAGGTAAAATATGTTTTCAGAAGGGGAAAACTGCTTTCAACTGTTTTTAACCCTTGAAAAGATTCAACTTTATTTTAGATACTTCGATCATTGTTTAATTTCCAATTATTTTTGACATATGGCAATAAAAACTCTCTAAGGGTGTGTAGATATCGACTTGACCAAAACTACATTGTTTGTCCTATGCAGCGTGCTATATTTTGGCCAGGGCCAAGCCCAATATTGCAAAAGGCTGCTGTCAGCGTCCATTGACAGCACGAAAGGCAAACAGACAGACCGAGAGACAGCCTGTGAAAAGGGTAAAGGCAATTGGGAGTGTGCCACAACCGAACAGCAGCTGCCGTTGCAACTTCCGCAATGCTGCGCTTCGCTTCGCTAGACACCAAACAGCAGCAGAAATAGCAACAAAAAAATAACAATAAAAATAAACTCTGTTTACGATTTGCGTGCGTTACCCATTTGCCAAGTGCTGGAAGAGTGCTGCGTCCAAAGTGGGTGAGAGTTTACCACCGTTGCGGTTTCATGCGCCTGCGCAACTAACTGACTAGCTCTGACTCATTGCCAATGCACATGTAAGCCAAACAGCTGCGCTGCCAGGTGAAAATCGCTTGCCTTCAATTGCGAAATGCGAATGAAAACCAATTTATGTGGCAATAGCCACACAACACAGCATTGACTGCAAATTGTGTAATAACTATACAGATAATAAATGAGCATAGTAGAGCATGTGCCGCATTTATGCCCCATTGAGCAATGCCAATCAAGTGAGTCATTAAAAGAGCGTACAGACTACTTACTCAGTTAAACGAAGCCTAATACTTCTACGCCTGTGCCAACAAAAACCTAATAGTGGGCACTTAATCTACGACAACCAACATTTATTTTGCACTTGACGCACAATAAATGCCAGTCATAAGAAATCGCACAGATTTGTGGATGGTTCTTTGGGTAGTTGGAAGGAATGGAACAAATCGAAGCAACTGGGCGTAGCTTACATAAGCTCTTCATATTCTTTCGATACTTCAACTGCCTCACAGGAAATTCGCTTTCAGTGCTTAACCATAAAGTTTAAATGGTATAACTTTAAAACTGCCACAACTCTGTTCAAACAAAATCCATTCCAAACTCAGATTGATTAAGCAAACTTAAGTGTATTCAAAGTAGAAAATTATAAATCTTTTGATGTTGCTTGCCAAAACAAACGGCACCTGTTAAGGCACAGGCGACTTTTGGAGGTTGTTGTAACGATGCCATAAGGATATTTAGCTGATAATTTGCAATAAATGTGAGAATGATGGTGATGTGAAAACCCATTAAAGATAATCCAGCATAATGTGCACAGTAACCAAAAATATTTTATGGGATATTATTATGATTATTATTATTTTTATTGTACTCGGAATATATTACGCCACATACACAAAAGCACTGCAATGCGATCGAGAGGGAGACAAACTGAGTTGATTCTGCTGGCGCAGAAATATTTATATATCCATATTTAAACAATAAAAAGCATTCAATATGATACACGAGTTGTTTGTTTATATGTGGCTAGGTGTTATTGTTGTTGCTGTTGTTGTGGCTGGCGGCGGCTGCAAATTTAATCAAGCGCCTACAGACCGTTAAACAAATTGTTTTCCATGCCACAGCGTAATCCGTATTGCAATTAATGCAAAAAAAGCTTTTGACCGTGTTGCAGTGTGTTCATTTCTGCCATGTAAACCAAACACTAAATCTAAACAGATCAAATATGGCGCACTGCCAATGACTTAAACTGTTGCCGGAAAATATATCTATGAAAAATCTATGGAAATTGCAAATGTTTATCACTAAAAATTAACGAGCAGTTTGAACTTTACTCCAAAAGGTTAAGCAAACACAACTCAAGTCCTGGGAAAACTTTTCCGTATTTGTGGGAAACATGCAAATAACAAATTTTAAAGCGTCTTAAAGTGCGAAACAGATGATAGGCAACTTTAACGCTTCGCATAAAACTCAGAAGCAATCCTGACAATGACATATACAGAGCCCAGAGTCTGCTCGTTTCAAAGGACACTTGAGTTTTTATTTGCATTTTATGACTCATTTTTCACGCCTCCTTGTGCTACCCAACCAGCTGTGTCTGCTTGTGCCAGTTGTGGCTGATAAAGGCCACGACCAGGGAACCCAATTGCATGCCGCATAATCCTTTTTGGGTTGTCCTTTTCAACGCACTGCCTGTTAAAATTGAACCAATAATTTATGCAGCATAATGGTGTCTGTAAAACTCAAAGCCAGGCCATGAAAAAAAAAAAAACAGAAATGCCAGATAATTGAAATTGATATATGAAGAGACGGTATTTCTGGGACCAATATTCTTTGTCCCTTTTTTGGTTTGAAACAAACGGGTGACTGCTGCATGTGCCGCTTAGATAAACAAAACAAAGCGAGAGCAGCAGCAGCATCAGCAGAGCGGAAACATTGCGTATACGCCACCGACAGTGCCTCACCATATGTAAATTCATAACTTAGGAATACGCACATCAAATGGAAATGGAAACGTGTAAGCACAACAAATGTGAAAAATTACACACACAATCGCCTACAGACACATGCACAACACGTGGACCGCAGCTAGATGAGAGTCTGCTGCCAGGTTTTTTTTATATGTTTTTCAATATTTTTCTATATGCGCCTCAATTTTTATGTGTTTATATAGTATATATTACTATATAGTATATTCTTGAAACATTCGTATTTTTCTTTTTTGCAGCCAATTGGACCAGATTCGTTTCACCTTCACCTTAATTCATATTATTGTGTAAATAATAATTATTTTTTCCAACATGCCATAATAAAAGCTAAAAATATATATACTTGTATGTTGAAAAACAATATTTTATACTCAGAATTTTCATCATTTCATAAAATGGAAATCGGATGAAGGAAATTGGGATTAAGCAACGGGTGGCAAATCATTCAATTGAATTTATGCTCACGTCTTTATTCAAAATACCATCAACATAAAATATCTCAATTTTATGGCACTAAAAGGAAATTGATTTCAAATCATAATAAATTTGTTCAAGTCTTAAGGTATTCAGCTAAGATGACACAAAATAATGGCATATGCAACAAATGCCTAAGATATATGATGTTTAGCTAAAAAATGTTCTCGTTTATTCAAAATATTTTCTTTAAACGTGGCAATTTAAAATATATTTCAAGCCATCACACAGGAGAAGAAAATATATAAAGAGCACAGTTAATACAGGCACACGCATAGATAAGGCCGCACATAAATTAAGACTGATGGACGGACAAAGTTTGCTAGTGTGGATAAAAGTTAAAGAATCACTCGAAGAACAATCTATGACAAAACCGAACTTAAATAATTGATGAGCAATGTGTGGAAATGCGCATCAAAACACGGAAACTGTGCGGAAAACATAAATCGAATCGAACTTGAGGGTCTTTTGAATAAATATTTGATGGCAAATACGAGCACAAAAAAAAAATAGCAGAAAAAGAAAAGCAAAGTATACGTCATGTTGCCAAGCAGGCAGGAAAGGAACAAAAATTGTGCGAATGAAAACACACAACAAAAAATAAAAATAACACACACGGCGCCAGGCTAAGTGCGTGAGAGCAAATAATTTATACACCTTTTGATAGATTTATGCGGCATGGCCCGCAAGGAGGTTGGCTAACCAATTTTCGTATAGCAGCGCGCGAAATCAAAGCGTGAAATTCAATTAATCTAAGCAGGCCAAACTCAGGGGAGATAGCGAGAGATAGAGAAAGAGAGACGGGAGCTCGTCACGGATCAGCTAAAGTTGCGATTTCAAAGTCTGTGTGTGAGAGAGAGTCAAGATCTTTGTGGCATTAATATATTTTAAGTGGCGTCCTGTCCAATGCTTCTCATAAATAATGCCGCCAATGACAGCCACACACAAACACACACAATGAGTCACACACTCGATATTTGAGCCTGCAACGCAAATGAATCAGTTGGGCTGACACAGCACAAAAAAAAACCCCTCCAACAACAAAAGCAAAGAACTGCAGGCAGTCTTTAAAGCTGTTATCTGTCCCCGTTTGTGTATCGGTTTTTGTATTTGGGTTAGCCAGCCAAGCATATCGTATAAGTTGTATGTGCCAGCCTAACGGTACCCACTCAGATCCCCACCAAAAAAAAGGCAAGCTGCAAAGAAAAAACATAACAAAAGTGCAAAACTTTGTGTATTTCTTGTTTTCATTTATGGAATATGCAAATAACAGCGTGCAACAACAACAACAAAAAGCACGTGCACAATAGTATCTGAGTATCTGAGGCAGCCACGCCTCCCTCTTCCGCCTTGTGTCTTCACTGTCAATGCAAATTGTTTTGTTTGTTTTTTTGTTGTTTGTTGCTATGGCGTGGGCTTTAACGCTGCTTCACGGCAATTCGGCTTGGCAACTGAATGCATTTAATTGCAACATTGCAACTACAACTACATCAACTCCAAGTGCAATGTCTCCTACGTACAAAGAAATTATGCAAAATGCAAAGGCAAAGCCACTCGCTTTGACTGTCTCAATGATGCGACTAATGTCAAGCGCTTTGCATACAAAGTGTGCCTTTAAACAACACAAAGCATACAAAGTCAAAGCTCAATGCACCCAGCTGTATTAATAACACAGCCATATCAAATCATGAACTTCATTCTTCAGTGCTATGGAAACTTTAACTATCATAACTATCATTACAAGCCCATACATGTAAGGTAAAGGTTATTGGCTTTTCAGTCAGCTAACAAAGTTTTCAGTAGCTCTTTGCTAATGCTGAGCAAGCCTTCAACACACATAAAATTAAACCAAAGAGCTTCATCTAGCCAAAACAAAAACAAGAACAAAAGCAGCAACAACAACTGTATCTAGAATATGCGGATGGCACGCAAACAATTTCCACGCATTGCACAAATATAATAATAAACAGCAACAACAACAAAAAGCAAAAAAACTGAAACACACACAAAAACTAAACAAATGCTCACAATGGGTAACTGAATAATTGAATACGAACACACACGCATACACAAGTACAAGAAAAAACAAAATTTGTTTACCATTTTCCCTCACTCACAACAAACAACAACACCAACAACAACAACAGCTTGTCTGGCTATGTGACAGTTGACTAACTCGTTGAAAAACCAAAAAGAAAAACTCCCCAAATAAATATGTATTTGTTAGCATTGCTTCCGTCAGCATCAACAGCAATAACAACTACAGTGGGGTATATAATTCGATGGCAAAAATATTTAATTGCATTTATAAATTGTTAATAATTGTTTGTTTTGGCTGCATACTTGCGTCAACTGGTTGCAACAATGAAAATTGCAAACATAAATAAATAGTATACTGGTTGCCCATAAAACGGATATGTCTATTACATATAATTTAAAAACAGAAAATGTGGTGAAAACAGAGAATTTCACATGTACTTTTGGTTGGAAACACAGAATCAGATTTAAGCGAGTATCCGAGGGTAGACACACCTCTTTCTCACATTGCTATGCGTTAATAAGTTTAAAGCAAAGCCGACGACAACGTGCCAAAGTGTACACCTAAGCCATTTGGGAATCAGTATTCCGGATGAGCGGTGTATGGAATTTTCTAGAGAAAGATATTAGTCATACACATAGTAACATATGCGTTTTACATTGACTATAATTATCTAATAAATCATATGCTTTCGTAAAAAAATAAAAACAAACTATTAAACTTTTATTGTAAGCTAATAAAAGCTTAATGTATTTGACAACCCAAGTTTAATTCTCTTCACTTAAAATATAAAATATCTATTAAAAATATATCTTTTTTTGGACGTACCTTCGCCTGAAACGTGATGCCATGAAAGAATGCCTGCTCGGCATGGAGTGGTACACGCAAATCCTGATCATCCTGCACCAAATCGTACGGTGTCGATGGCATTCTAAGATAGTTCAATAGTACCGATTCGGACCACTTGTAGTATCATGAAATGGTTTTCATTTTCCTTGTGCTACGTCTGTGCAGCTGATGGCGCAGTTGCCATAAAAAGCCACTTGGACGACGCTTCGCCTGGTGGTGGCTTTGGTGGTGCGATGCCTGCTGCTGCTGTTGTTGTTGGCTAATACTTTGGCTCATGCAAATTGTGTAGAGCGTCGAGCGCGCTGTGATTGATTTGTTATGTTTTCTTTTTCCTCTTTTGCCCCCCTTCTTATTCTTGCTTGTTCTTTTTCTCGTTTGCTCTCCCTATCTGCTGCTGTGTGCAGCCTCCAGTGAGCGTTTGCTTAATCTCAATTTATGTGCTTGCGGTCGTCTCTGTAGCTGAGCAAATTGAATTGCGTCAGTTGGTTGGTTGACTTGGCTTTGGCCGCTGTGAGAATCGCGAAAAGCAATTCCTTAGTTTTTTGCGTTTTATTTCGAAATCTGCCCATTCACTGCCAATTTGCGATGCGGTGTAGCTGAAAGAGCGAAAAAAAACATTGAAAAAAATTCAACATAGAAGTAGAAATATCAGAAAGCCAATAAGCGCCTGGCTAATATCATGTAATCAAATGCGTCAAAGACGTTATAGCATTTTTTTTGTTTGTCTATTAAAGTGAATCACTCGCCAACTTTCGAACTTTGAAATTGAGTCAGCAAATCAAGAGTTCGAGTTCATTGAAATCATGCTAATTTGCCGCTGCTTGAATCACAATCGACGTGGTCGGTAGTTCGTTTTAGGTTTTGCTGCTGCTGTCTATCTGTCTCCACTTCTACGCGTGATGACACAGTCAACAATGCGCACCTACGCGCACGTGCTAACAATTTTTATAACAGCAACAAAAGTAAAACAATAGTAATAATAATAAGTTAAGCACGTTGGTTTTATTGTGTACCATACATATGTTTAACAGTTCTTTGCGGTGCGGCAGGAAATGTTGCCGGTCTTAATCGAAACCAGCAATCAATTACTATTGTTTATATTATATGGTAAAGTCATTAAACATGAAGCTCAACTCAATTTAATGTAGTTTCTACATAAATTCAATTAAGTGTTGCCACAGCATCTTCTAATCAACTCAGCTCTGTTTAGACAATCTTTCTTATTGATGAGCCTGATTGGCAGCAAAATCAATGCGGTTCACAGCAAAAAGCCCCTTTTTATACCCTGATCCCATTAAAAATGGGAAAAAAAGGGTATAATGAAGTTGTGCAAAAGTATGTAACAGGCAGAAGGAAGCATCTCCGACCCTATAAAGTATATATATTCTTGATCAGCATCAACAGTCGAGTCGATATAGCCATGTCCGTCTGTCCGTCCGTCTGTCCGTCTGTCCGTCTGTCCGTCCGTATGTATGAACGCGTCGATCTCAGAGACTATAAGAGCTAGAGACTCCAGATTTGGAACTTAAGCTCGCCTAATCCCTAGGCAGTACAAGTTTGTTTTCGATTTTCGATAACTCTTCCCGTTTCCGATATACACATGGGATCGATAACAACAAAATCTTGAATTTGGAAAACTTTGAGATGCAATTTGAATTATAAAGCAAAATAATGATAATCTGTGAAATTTTTATCGAAATCGGATAATAAACACCGGAGATATGGGACATTGAAGTTGTGTATGCAGTATGCAGTATGCGCGTACACAGACACACACACACTTGCAAGCACTGACTGTACGCGTAAAGTATAGGGATCAGGGTATCGTCTAGTCGGGATATCTCGGACTAGAGCCTTCTTACTTGTTATATCCTGATCCCATTAAAAATGGGAAAAAAGGGTGTAATGGTTTTGTGCAAACAGGCAGAAGGAAGCATCTCCGACCCCATAAAGTATATATATTCTTGATCATCATCAACAGTCGAGTCGATATAGGCATGTCCGTCTGTCCGTCCGTATGTATGAACGCGTCGATCTCAGAGAGTATAAAAGCTAGAGACTCCAGATTTGGAACTTAAGCTCACCTAATCCCTTGGCAGTACAAGTTTCTTTCCGATTTTCGATAACTCTTCCCGTTTCCGATTTACACATGGGATCGATAACAACAAAATCTTGAATTTGGAATGGCGTTTGAAACATTAAACAAAATAATGAAAATCTGTGAAATTTTTATTGAAATCGGTTAAGAAACACCGGAGACATGGGACATTTAAGTTGTTTATGCAGTATGCAGTATGCGCGTACACACACATACTTGCAAGCACTGACTGTACGCGTAAAGTATAGGGATCAGGGTATCGTCTAGTCGGGATTTCTCGACTAGAGCCTTCTTACTTGTTCGAATTGCTCCGTCAAATTTCATCAGCTCTCACTGCGGCTTTTAATGAACTCAGCAGAACTCAAAATGAAACTTTATGTCAACAGCTGTGATTTTTTCACTGTTTTTCTTTTCATTTTCTATCTGATTTTGTTAGTAGTCTTTGTCTCTCCACCATCCACTGTCTCAGTCTCGCTGTTGCTGCTGCTGCTGTGTTGTCTCCGAGACAGGCCAAAGGGTCATGGACGTTTAAGCTTGTAAATGACGACAACAACAGCAACATCGACAGCAGCAGTAGCAGCAACAAGAGAGCCACCACAGCAGTTCTCCGTTTGCTTTGAGTCTCAGTCTCCGTCTGCGTCTCCAATTGCCGTCTCCAAGTGAATCTAAATAAAAAATACAAATGCGGCGGCAGCTTTTAAAAAGGCTAAAACAAAAGTTATGCCAACAATTCTCGAATATCTCTTTGTCATTATGTTTGTCTCTCTCCCTTCATTTTGTGTCTTTGTGTTCGATTTGTCTCTTTCGTTGTCGCCTTGTGTGGCGCGCACATTAACTTATCAATTTGGGTAAAGTTCGAATTGCAGGCAGCTGACACTCAGACCAAAATGGAGGGCAGTGGGTTGATACGGTTGACACATTTTGGGGCGTAACATAAATCAGCTAAGCTTATGTCGAGGTCAGTACGTTATCAGGGGCGAATTAATGGCATTGACTTCTTCACACCCAAAACACATAAGAACAATGCCAAACCTGAACAGTAAATCTCCTTGGCAAGCCCTTGTCTACTTCCACTTCCAGTTTGAGTTCCAGTCTAGTTGCAGTTGAAACATTTGTCTAGTGTTCCCACAAGCAACGTGTGCAAAGTTCAATGCCTGCCTTCGCCCACATTCATATATCATACATAAGTGGTGCTCCTCTTAAGGTAGCTGCTGCTTGTTGTACCGCCATTTTGTGTGCGTTGCAAGCAAGGTTCATGTACCTCACCAACACAACACAACAAGACACGAGCTGAGCCAAAGCACTCAGCGCATGCGATTTGTGGCATAGTACTTAAAGCATACATACTATATACTATTGCTAGAAAAGTACCTCACATTGCACCCGCAGTTGTCAGAGTGTAGAGAGGGAGAGAGAGTGCATTGAGTGAAGCGTGTAGGAGAGAACGCTATGCTTTACCCAGCCCAATCGTTGATTTCCTTTGGAGCACAACTTGCTCAGAACTTTCTTCAGTCACTTCTCGGCTACGCACTTCGTAGCCTACACTTAACAAAATCTGAACTAGAGATCTACAAACTTCTTGGGAAACTTAATTACATTTTTTAAGAACCGTAAAATTGATTTGAACTTTTTTTTTTAAAGCACTTTTTTAAGTTTTTTATTTCATATCAAATAAAATTGTATGGCACTATCAGGTATTTGTTTCTCTAAGTGTGCACGCCTGTTATGCTTGCTCATTTCTGTTCTTAAATGCACGCCTATCTTTTGTTTGCGCCTCAACTATCGGTTTCGTATTGCGCTTTGGTCTGGTTGTTCTACTCGTTTCGTTTCGTTATTTTTCTTGCATTTCGTCTCGTTTCTGTTCTTCGCCCGCACTATCAATAATGCTGCTGCTGCGCTTGCGCATTGCAGTGCCAGCAACAACATAAGCATACAATGGACAGAAAAAAACTCGTATCGCAAGCAAGTGAATGACTTGGCAAAGCTGACGACGTGCTTCCAAGAAGCGTTCAGACTTGGACTCGGTCTCTTGGTGTCAGCCAGCTGAAACCGGTTTTTGGCTTGTTTGCTGGTGCTGTGCTGTTGCTGTTGCTGCTGGTGTGCTAAAGTCAAATTCAAAGTCTTGGTAACTTACACGCTCACTTCCTTTCCGGTTCTTGCTGCATTGCATAGCCCCACGCCCCGCCAACCAGCCCTGCTCTCTCCCTCTCTCTCTCTCTTTGTCTCTCTCTCTCTCTCCACACCCAGTTGCAGTCAGCTGCAATTTGTGTTTTGTAGTCTTACAAGTATGTTTTTTGTTTTCATTTAAGTTTTTTTATGCATTTTGATATTTGATTTCTCGTAATTACGTAGCCAGCAATCAAGCGAATCGACGGTTTCGAGCTTTTGTCAGCTGCGAAACTGCAATAAAAATATTTCTGCGCCGTGCCTCGTGCACTTGCCACTGCATGACGTTGTTGCTCTTTCGTATTATGCAAGTCGAAAAAAACAAGCAAGCGGAATGGAAAATAACATAAAAACGAAACTGGTCGCCAGTTTGGAGTTCGGGATCTGCATTGGTATAATTTTTGGTTTAGCTTTTCAATAAAATTGCGCACATTTTTTCGTTTGAACAATTTCTTGTTACTTTTTGGCAATGCGGAAAACTTGAAAGCGAAAATGGCCAAGCATCAATGTTTGTTGTTATTGTTGTTGTTTCTCTTAGTTTTTAACTGCCAAATAAACACATAAACAACAATTATGCGCCATGATATCAACAATCCGAAGATCTAGCCAACCAGCTGTGCCAGCTGCGTTGTCTCCCTCAGCCGCTCATCTCTTAAAAAAAACCTCAGGCCATCTCCCTCTCTACTTGCGGCATCAATCTTGTTTTCGATTTCAAAGAAATAGCTAACAGGCAGCTCTGCCCAGCCTAAGGCAACATGTTGCAGAGTCAGTTGTTGTTGTTGTTGTTAAAGCGATGCTTGCAGATAGAGAGGAAGAGAACCTTTTTTGGCTGGATTCCTTTGTGGCGATTCTGCGATCGCATGCCTCAGACGGGCCATTTGGCTCATTGTCTCGCCAATGTCGTTGCTTTGCCTTTATATATATATTTATGAGCGGACAGGCCAGACAGGCAACAACAAAAACAACAACAGCGAGCAACGAGTCAGTGGCAGGCAGGTCGATGCAAAAGTTTTCTTGCCTGCCAGCCAGCCAGCCAGCCAGGCCAGAATGTATCTATAAGATACATTGGCTTGCACGTATGTGTTACGTGCCTATAAATAGCGCCAAAACTGAGCAGCATTCTAAAACAACCGCCAACGCCCCCCAGCGTGAGAGAGGTAGGCGAAGAATAACAACAACCACTAGGTATCTATATGCGTACCGACATACGTATATGAAATACTTTTGGGCTAATACAACACACAAACATAAATCTTTTGCAAAACAAAAAGAAAATACCACGATCGCCAAATAAAAGTTTTAGTCGCCAGTTTTTTACTTTTTGCCGGTCAGAAATTTTTTTTAAATATTTGTAATTGAGCAATGAGAGATAAAGATATAAGTAATCATATAAAACAAAAGCTTACTAAGCGCCTAGAATCAACCTTGAAAGTTCAATACGACTATTTAACATAAGTCGTGAGTCGTTTACATTTAATCCAGCTGCAGCACCAAAAACAAAAGTATTACTAAATGGAAAAAGAGACGCTATAAAATGTGAGGCACAAAGCAGAAACTAAAACTAAATTAATGATTGTGAGTGCCCAGTTGGATGCTTGAATTGGTCAGTTATCAGCAATTTTGTCATTGCACTGAAATTTAGCGTTGATTATATTAGCTCCCTGCGCCTCAGGCCTGCAATTTGCACAGCGCAAATGTATCTAGATCGCGTCGCGTAATCACTTTTTGACGTAGATGCATACACAATTTTTTGCCCGCTCAAGTTGGAAATTATGCGAAACTTTCAATTTCTATACGCAATTTGCGTGGGTTGCTTGAGTTCTTCAGGCAACGAGGTAACTTTTAGCTGCCTCTGTGTAAAGTATATAGTTTCACCGTTGTCACACACACTCACAAAACATGTATACACATACGCAAACGCACTGATGAGTCGCAACAACTCTCGGATTACACACTTTCAGCTGTTGCTGTCTCTCCTTGTTGCCTTGTTGCGGTTATTTTTGTTTTTATTTTATTTTTCTTTTAGCTTTTTTTTTCAAAATTTAACTGCCAATTCTGGAAAGCCGACACGACGCGTTCGTATTTTGTCTTGTTGATTTTTATTTTCTTATTTTGTACTCTAAGTTCAATGTTAATAAATGGAGTGTTGGCAACGTTCTTGAGCGTTGACCAAATGGCGCCGACTTGTTGCTATGTTTGTAGCTAACGTTTGCTTCTCTTCATTTACTTTTTTCTTTTTTTGAGGGTTTTTTTGTTTTATTTGGCTAAGCGACGTGAACTTTTTATGAATATTTAATAAATTTCGCGAGTATTTTGTGTCTTGTGTCTTCAAAAGCGTGCATACAAATTAAGTACATATGTAACTGTTGTGACGGAGCGTGTGAAACGGAAATGCGTGACATTCATTATTCTCTTATTGGCAAAAGAACTTTACTTTTAACACGATAAATTTGCTAATGCTTAAAAATATAACACAACATACTTAGATACTCAACAGCTTCTGTAAACAAAACTATCGTCTTACTTTTTTTATTCTGATATTTTTCTGTAGAATTTTCAGGAAGCGTTTTATAAAGTCAAATTTTAACGGCTTATTATGTGAGAACCGGTATGTTAAAAAAATGCCAATATTATCTTGCTTTATTTTTTTGTCAATGGGACGCACAAACGACGCACTACGAACTCGCGATGCCTGTTAACCGTTAAGCGTTGCGTATACGCCTGGCCTGCACACAATGAACGCCGAACAACAACTGAAACATACCATCTCGACTCGCCGTCGTGTTGCCCAAGCAGCAGCAGCAACAACAAAAATACAGGGTGCCACAAAACCAGTTTGCGCCAAGCGTAACCGCTCTCTTCGTGTAGTTAAGAGAGCGGCAGAGCGAGAGAGAGAGAGAGCGCTCGGTTCACGCTCTGTGCTAGGCAAAAAGCGAAAGCCGATGACCAATCAGCGTGGAGCAACTACACGTGCTTGGAACTTGACCCAAACGTTGCGGCGTTTCTCTGTTTTGGTTTTGTGGCCAAAGCACTTTGGCGCGAGAGCCATCTCGGCCAGTTTGTACTTGTAGTCTTGCTCAAGACTTGTTTATGACTTTTAAGCATAGTCTCTAAAAAATTAAGTGTTCAAGTGTTAGGTTTGTTTAAATAATTTACTTATTATCCACAAAGAGTCGCATGTGCAGCTTTTTATGATTTGACTTATAATTATACCTGCAATTCGTGTCATAAATTAGGAAAATAATTATGATAGTCGCATTTAGTGCTTCATATGATTTAATCTGTTTATTGCAGCTAAGTGTAAATTCCAGATGAGATTGTCCTGTTTAATAAGATGAAAACCAAAATCTAACTTCATATTTGTAATGTGTGTACTGTAATAATTGAAATAAAATGATTGACTTTTACGTTTGGAAAATAATTATGAAAGTCACATTGAGTGTCTTATCACTTTATTTTAAATTTGTACAAATGTCAAAAAATATTTGATCCTCTTTAAACTAATTGTGAATCCCAATTTAATCTCATTTTTGTATTCACCATCAAACTCAACATTCATAGTCTTTTGTAAAATTGTGTCGAATAATCTATTTATATCCAATGAATATGGAAATCATACTCACATCCACATAGGCGATTCTCTGCATAGTTGACCCAAATCAACGCTGACTAAAGGTTACCAAAATTCCTAAAATATCAAAATATGTAAAGGCTTTACGACTGCTACAATCTCAACACATATTCACTCTGGCTTACACATACACATAAATAAGTACAGACAACTCACTCACAGAGCTACAAGTATTCACGAATATTCACGCATAGCTCAGCGTTGTCTGTGCCCCATTTCATTCCTGTGCTGTGTGTTTGTTGCCATGTGCCTAGAGGGCGGGTGGATTGTCAAATAAAAGGGGGAAACGTGCAAATAGTATTCATGAGATATGCAAAGCTTTTGGGGTCGCCATCAGTTGAATGCCAACAAGAGTAGACCGCAACAAAAAATAAAACAGAAAAATATGATGACACCGTGCAAAACTTAAAAAGGATGCGCCATGACAACAGGCAACAACAGGAAATTTCGCACAGTACGATTGACAGGTTATATTTGTACGACGACAAATGAAAGACAACTCAGTTTGCTATGTTAGTAAAATTGTAAATAGAAAAGTAGAAAAAAAAGAGTTGCGGTCAAAGTTGGGCTAAATTGGCTCAAATTCCAAAGAAACGCTTTGTACAAATATTCAGTGCACTTTTATTGCAACAGCGCCAATAACAGTCAAAGAGTTGTTCAATTTGCTGGCCAAATGAAAAAACTCGAGGTGAAAAACTTTAAATGGCTTTCGCTTCGTTTGGCACACGCGCTAATATTCTGTTACCAACTTTTCTAGCCTGGTCACTTTTTTAATTAAAAGACGCCATGGCATGGAGCGTGAAAAACTGAACACGATTTGACAAACAGTTTTACAGCTTAAATAAAAAGTTTTTTTTGTTATTCTAGTTGCAAAAACCAAATTAAGGCAAATCAGTTGGTAAACATATAGACAGATTATATACGTGTACGTATGTATAGGCTGACACTGGCTTTAAAATCTTAACCGGAATGCGTGCCACAAAACCCGTTCAATCATGGCCTTTAACGAGTGCGTGTCCCAAAGAAAACGTCCGTTCTTTGTCATTTTTACTTCGCACATTGTCAAATTGAAACCAAGGGACAGAATAGTCCTTGAGAATCCTTACTTAGCAGCATTGGCAACCGCCCTTCGATGTTGTTGGTTGCACAAATTGCTGGGAAACATTTTTTTTTTGCTTACCTACAGCAAACTTTGTTGATTGGCCTGCGAGCGTATGTGTGAGAGTGTGCGTGTGTGACAGATTTACTGTGTTCGGATGCCATTCATTTTTTTTGTATGCTTTAAAGCTTTAGTGAAATCAATTAATAACTTCGCTCGTGCTTATTATAACCAACGACAGCTCCTAAAAGCTTGCAAGGAACTCATTAATATATATACATTATATGAGACTCATATGACATTAACATTTACTGCAGCACACGTGTTCGCATTAAAGCGCAGATGAGCTCAACGCTTGACACATTTGATAAGCTCCACTTACACAGCCCAGGAAGATAAAAACCAATAAATTTATTGTTAGCATTTGCCTTTTGTAGCTGCTGTTCCTGCTGCGGATGATGTTGGTCTTACAGCTCGTCCTACATCTTTTATCTTATCCACGCTTCGTTAAATTTGCGTTTATTAATGTGGGCGTGGCCCTGAGGCGGTGCGCAAATGACACACCAAATGACTTTGATAAACGCATTTGTCTAGTAAAGTTGCCTTAAAAGCTTGCCCAAATTAAAATGTACGCTTCGAGCCTTCACAGTCTTATACAGACTACAAGACTTTAAGGCAGACGCTGGTAAAATCAATCAACAAAGCAAATAAATACAATTAATGTTACATTACGCATACGCCACATTGCACATTGTCGTCGTGCAAAGGCACGCAGCCAGCCAAGCAACGCCCTCAACATCGTCGTCTTCTTTGTTGCCTGTGCCTTGGCATAAATTATGCTCGTAACAACAATTCTTTGCAATTTTATGCATGTCAACGCGGTACGTAACATTCACCAGTTGCGAGCTGAAACCCAAAAGCAGAAAGCCCTTTTTAAATGCAAATACAACAAGTAAGCAACATGGTAAACTTCAGTCAACTCGTGTTCAACTTACCTTCAGTAAAAAGTAACCAAACACAGCATCAGAAACTTTGCATACCCCACATCCTTAAGTTATGCAAGAGGTATTTTTAACATATTCAGAGAAACTGTTTCACGAGGATTTCCCATGGCGACTGAGTTGTGAGTAAAAAATAAAATCAAATATGTCTTGATGTGTAAATTAATGCGTGAGTCCCCTCAAATAGCATAAGAGTATGAAATTGTATGAATATGAGCATGAATATATTTAAAAAAGCTTAAAGAAATTAACATATGTTTTACTTGCGCTACCATTCAAATTAACTTGTATAATTGAAAGAGCTGCTAAAAGCAAATGATCAAGAAGGCTCTAGTCGAAATATCCCGACTAGACGATACCCTGAACCCTATACATAACGCGTACACTTAGTGCTTGAAGGTATCTGTCTCTATGTGTGTGTGTGTGTGTGTGTGGGTGTGTGTGAATGTGTGAACGCTTATACTGCATACTTTACAGACTCGTTCACAGTTAGTTGTAAAAACATTTAAAAAAAATAATTATACAGCTCCTAAAAAAACTTAGCAAGCCTTAGCACTTATCACACCACTCTAACAAGGCTAGAACCAGTTGGGATTTCTAAGGCAGGGCAGGTCAAAATTGGTTACTATATACGGTGTGTGCTACATATTGCACTATTTCATTTAATTTTTCAAACGCCATCTGAAAGTTTTCCAATTTCAAGGTTTTATTGTTATCGATCACATGTGTATATCGACACGGAAAGAGTTATCGAAAATTTGAAACAAACTTGTACTGCCTAGAGATTAGGCGAGCTTAAGTTCGAAATCTGGAGTCTCTAGCTCTTATAGTCTCTGAGATCGACGCGTTCATACATACGGACAGACAGACAGACGGACGGACAGACGGACATGGCTAGGTCGACTTGGCTGGTGATGCTGATCAAGAATATATATACTTTATGGTGTCGGAGATGCGTCCTTCTGCCTGTTACATACATTTGCACAAAACCATTATAACCTTTTTACCTATTTTCAATGGGTTTAGGGTATAAAAACGAAAGTGCAAACGTAGAAAATTTCAAGAGACTTTTGATGTCAAACACTTCAGTTTTGTGAAGGACGCCAAAGTTGTTCAAAAGTTTTACATGGCTTTACAATTTCAGTACCCAATGTTAAGTGCTGAATTCAGACGAGGAAAATCTTGATATTTTATGAGAGCAATTAAATATTCTAAACAGATTAAAAGCCCTAAATGTGCATTAAGTTGTGAAATGAGAGCTGAGATATGACTCACATTAAAGACATATGATAAAATTGCAGACCAAACAGTTTTGTTAAGTGGAGTTATGAAGGGAATTGAAAGTTGCTGAAATTCAACGCTTTTGATATGCATGCCACAAAATACAGTTATTCTCAAAATTATAAGCAACCCCAGCTCACAATGGCTTTAAATAGCTCAATTAAAGCTGTTACACTGAATATTAAACTAGTGAACATTAGATGTTTGCTAATGTGTGGCATTGTAAATGAGCATTTGACCATTAGTCGCACTTCCAAACATTTCAAATGGTCGCTAATTAGCCTCGCGATGCCAGCGAGATAAGCCACGATTCGGCAGAGCCAAAGGCGACCACAAAACAGATGGCCTTAACATGTGGCTAGCTGTGGTTCTAATTTTGCTGTTGTCGCTGCTGGTCAGTGATTTAAGCCATGCATTAACGGTAAATGAGGCACTGCAACTTAGCTATCAGGAGCAGCATTACGATTCGCTATTATTGATGAGACATTGCAGACAACTGCAATGCAGCCAAATGGAACAAGTGGCATTTGACGCAACTTGGCCTGTGTTACGCCTCAGCAGCGAGGCCAACTTTTATCTGAAACGCAGCCAAAGCACGGAAATGTTGGCCATCGTTTGTCTGACTGGCAATTTGGAAATGGACAGCGAACTGTGGCAAGCACTGGCCAGAAATCTACATAACATGCGTCACGCACGATTACTCTTGTTGTTGCAGGAGGCAACTCCAGTCAGGATGGCGTCTTTTCAGCCATTTCTTAAAGAGTTGGCTAATATCACGTTTCATCTACATTTTCCTCATGTTGTGCTAGTGCGACCTAACGGGGATGCTTATCAACTGCAACCCTATGAGAAGGTTCACTGGCTACCGCTTCAACTTAATAGCACCGCTCCAATATTTGCTCGGCAGTATAACTTTCATCGCTTTCCGGCTAAGGTGTTGCCAGATCAGGTGCCACCACGTTCGATGGTTTATAAAGATCGTCAGACGGGTGAACTGCAATTGACAGGCTATATGGCCAAGACAATATTGGAGTTCGCATGGGCACACAACATTTCGCTGCAGTGGAAACGTCAGGTGGTAATTGGAGAAAAGCTATCCTTGGTTACTCTACGCAATCTGACACTAAATGGAACTCTAAGTATGACCATGGCATTGTGCGGCTATGAGTTGCCAAATGAATTTGGGTACTACACATATCCCGTTGAACAGTCTGCTTGGTTTGTTATAGTACCCTGCGCCCAGGAGATACCCACAGCTGAGGTTTACCTGAGGATCTGTAGTTCCCAGATTCTGGCCGTTCTTCTTGCCAGCTACTACGTTTTTTCTCTGCTGGACACATGCTTTGGCTGGCTGCTGAAGAAGCAGAGAGTGGGTTGGACAAATCTGGTTTTCAACGAGCGCATGATATCTGGAATCCTTGGTCAGCCATGTAAGCTCTACGCTCATTCCATGAATAGTTCAAGATTGACTCATGCCCAACTGTTCCTACTTGGTCTAATTGTAAGCACTTTATTTGCTGCCCATTTGAAGACGCTGCTGACTAAGCGACCTAGAGAGCGTATGATTACTAACCTTGTGGAATTGCGAGACTCTGATCTGAATATTTACTTCGCCGATGGCGAGCATTTCTATGTAAATCAGATTGAACGCGATCATCTTATTGATGCCATAAGATCAAGGATCCAATATCTGGCTGTTAACGAGTTTTATAAGCAACGCAAAAGCTTCAACAAATCAGAAGCATTCTCTATGACTTCAACAGAGTGGCTATTCTTCAAAAGGCAACAGGAGCTATTCCAACAGCCCGCTCTTTGCTTTCAGCCTGGTCTGATCTTTCGTGAAACGCTCCTCGCTTCTCTGCCATTGCAAGCAAACTCCATTTTCGCCGAGCCATTGGATACATTTGTTCAACGCATTCAGGATACGGGACTAGCGAAGCAGTGGAAGAAGCAATCCCTTCGAGATTTCATCGCTTTGGGCGAAATAAGTCTCAAGGATCCCAATAGATACGAACCCTTTCATGATTTCAAGGTGGGCGATTTCTTTTGGATCTGGACAAGCTTGGCATTTGGATTGGCACTGGGATTTGTAGCCTTTTTGTGTGAGCTGATTGTTTATCGCGTAAATAACGTTGGAGTGAAAAATTTTTAAAACTAATTTTAATGTTGTTGGCATGTGGATTAATTTTTTTAATTTTTTCAAACAAATATAATAATGGTACTTTGGTACTTTTTGGTTAGCTGCGTTTTTATTAGGTGGTCTCTCTGGTGATTTTAAGCGTCGTCAGAACAACGTTTTATCTTATAAAATGTTGATGCGGACCGACGAGAAATGTTGGTTGAATTTGCTGATTATTGGAATTTAACGCCTGTTTTACGGTATCGGCCTTAGAGAGAAGCTGCCACACGGCCACATCAACAGCTATGGAACTCATGCTATTGATGGGCAAATTGATGCTCCAAAGGGCACTTTAAGCGTATTTTGTTGTGCCCCGGGACTCCGGGGGGAAATATTATTTTATTTGCTATGTAGCAAGAGTAGATGTACCAAGGAAAATTTTTATTGCATGCAAATCGAATTAATCATGGGCGAAAGGAGTTGAGCTGGGACAAAAGCTTATTATGCATGTTTATACTTTCCATTTATCGATTTATAAGCAACACGTTTATTAATTCCGTATTGCGTTCCACATATATATTGACATTCGATTCGTTGTTGGTCAACTTCATAGTCTGGATCTTATATTCGCCCGAAGCCAAAAGATTAACCTTTAATTAAGATTTAAAAATCTGAATAATTGACTTATGTAATCTACATGTAAGACCTAACTTTTAAAGCCACATAAAACAAAACTACTTTTCGGCTTCGTTGATTCATATATAAAATATTAACATAAACGTTTAGTCAGCGAACATTTCATATGCGTAAACCATTTTCCACTTCTTAATTTGTACGGGCTTACGCTTTGCCGGTTAAGTTTAAACTCTTCTTGATTGTTACAACTTAATATTAGACATTGAAATAGTTATCGGCATACGCTGCTTGAGCTGCCAATCCTACATTCGGCCATCCTACTTATTATTCGTCCCGAATAATGGGTTCCAAATCTTCATATTTTCAGCAATTGTGTTAGTATTTGTCAGTCCTTCAAAGTCACCTAACTTTTCTACAATGTACCGTTCACGTCTCAACTTATGTTTCATGACTTAGGGACCAAGGAACTTCTTCCTTCTTCTAAACTGAAGGTTAAGTCCAGCTCCAAATTTTGTTCGCTTAACGGCAACCATGTTGTTGACGCTGTACTGCTTTTCTGGCTTTCTTGCTTTTTAATGAATTACGGTTTTCTTCTTGTCCATTTTAAGTGTAACGTTCTTCTTCAGTGGACTCAAAATATTTAATATATTAAACGTCTAGGTCTCTGATATACTGGAACTTCGTCGGAGATTATTTTTATTCAACTGGACTTGATTTCGGCTGCTCTGGCTCATCATCCTCAATAAACTTTTTGACATTTGCCTTTAAATTTATGTTTAAATATGCAATATCAACTTCTGGAGTTAACTTGTTACTTAAATCGATTGCCAACAACTGTTGCATACTTGCTGATTCCTTCCTAATTTGATTATCAAATGTTTTTGCATCACACTGATAAGCCTTGTGTACTTCTTTATAGCATTTAAAACATTTAAATCTTTCTTCCTTACACTCTTTTGCGAAGTGATCGTTTCCACCACATATTAACAACGCCTCACTAAATTGCTCTTGACTTGATTATTGTCAGACGTTGGCCTTTGATTAGGCTCATGATTGGAACAAAATCTTTCATAAATCTTATCTTTTTGTTTAAACTCAACAAGATTTATCGCATGATATAAGCAACTTTTGTTCTGCTTTGAATTCCTTCCATAATGTATACTTTCTTCGTCATGTTGTAGACTGTTCATTTCCATTCGAGTTCGTGACAATAATAGCAAACAATATCTTTTGGAATGATAAGCTCAATGTGGATAACAGGTAATAAATTTGAAGAAATCGAGACCTATATGAAAAATAAATGGGCGATTCTCATTGAATTTACCGACTCAAATTTAATGAAACAATGGGCGGGTTATTTTGTTTGACATCAGGATTTAAGACAACAATGGCTTGTCCCAGCTTTTATAGATTCCATTGCTTAAAACTAATAAGGGTTTGATCGAACATTTGACACTCGATGTTGGTTAAACGGGACACAGGAATCAAGAGTTCTTCATTAACCTACCATACCAGAGCCAATAAAATCCACATCTCTTTTCATCTAGGTTAGTATATCAGTGTTTAACTCCCCCAAAACATCAAATTGGACTTTTATAATGAATTTCCATACTATACACATTTAAAAATCATCGTGTGATTTCAAATGCTATACCCTTACCGACGGTACAATAATTATACCCTGATCCCATTAAAAATGGGAAAAAAGGGTATAATGAATTTGTGCAAATGTATGTAACAGGCAGAAGGAAGCATCTCCGACCCCATAAAGTATATATATTCTTGATCAGCATCAACAGTCGAGTCGATATAGTCATGTCCGTCTGTCTGTCCGTATGTATGAACGCGTCGATCTCTGAGACTATAATAGCTAGAGACTCCAGATTTCAAACATAAGCTCGCCTAATCCCTAGGCAGTACAAGTTTGTTTTCAATTTTCGATAACTTTTCCCGTTTCCGATATACACATGTGACCGATAACAACAAAATCTTGAATTTGGACAATGAATTTGAGACGCCATTTGAAACATTTAACAAAATAATGAAAATCTGTGAATTTTTATTAAAATCGGTTAAGAAACACCGGAGATATGGGACATTGAAGTTGTGTATGCAGAATGCAGTATTCGCATACACACATAGACATACTTCCAATCACTGACCGTACGCGTAAAGTATAGGGATCAGGGTATCGTCTAATCGGGATTTCTCGACTAGAGCCTTCTTACTTGTTTTAACAAGCAGGTGTAATGCATCGATGCCATCATATTTAATTGGCTTTACAAAAATATTCTGTAGTATAGTAGCCTAATTATTTGACTAGCTAAATGGTCACACATTAAATATTTATTAAATCTATCTTATACATATGTGTACACTGAGAATTGTTTTCTAATCGTTGATAACAGACACTATCAATTTGACTTTGTACTTGACAGAATACTTCTTCAACCAGTAGAAGTAGCGGCAATTTAAACTACATTATAATCCAACAGCTTTCAACAGCACAAGAGCGAGAACATACTAAAAGACCACTTTAAATATACAGTTTAAAATAAAATAAATTGTTATTTAATATGATAAAGATTATTTTGATAATTATACACATCAGCTTAACTTATTGAACTATTTTTTAACGGCGCTTATTCTTAATGGTTATTTAAATAAGCGTACTTTTATTTATTACTCTTTTGTGTTCATTTCACCAACTTGTAAATCACATTGAAAACTAAACTTAACGATCTATTAAAATTGTCAAATACAACATTTCAATATTGAGTTGTTTTAGAAATGCATTTACATATATATATGATATATGCATATATGTATAATTTATATATTACAATTTTATTGAAATATCTCTTACATACATTGCTACACTGACAACTGTTTTCCAATGGTTGTCGGTGGCCGCCATGAACTGAAATTTGTATTGACCGGCCGGCAGGGGTAAAAACTTAAAGAACTCTTCTTTCAGCACCAAGTCTTTCACAATAATATCATGCTGCAAAGAACACATATTGATTTAAATATTTTTAAAATAATGTAACACCTAACATACCGCATAGGGGCACGTATGATTTAGATTTGAACTCGGGAGTAAGATATCCCAAAATATTGATTCAAAAGACAACTTCTTATCGTGCTTAGCCATAAACTTACAGAAATCGAAGGTCGAATTGAACATAAATGGTCGATATCCACTATATTTGCGCCAAAAGCTAAGGTTAACCTTAACAAAGCAAAAACATACAAATTCAATTTAGGAGTCTTCATTATCTTAACAAATGTACATACCTTAGCATTATTGAAGGGGCCTTGATTTAGCTTCGCATATACAGATAAAGCCACAATACCACGTCCTTTTATCTTCAGTTCACATTGCTGATAGGTTGCATAGGAAGGATCTAGCATTTCACACTCGATGTTTGTGAAGCGAGTGACATCATCCGAGTATCCTTTTGTGACTAGCAATAAGAGTGTGTATATAACCAACATTGTTTGACAACTGGCAAAATCGTTTAAGCTATTTTCAATAACAGTTAGACAAATATATAATTATTAAAAATAATTTTTATCGTTTAATAGATTTTCAAAAAAGGTTATTTGAAAACAATTAATGCAAAAGATTAAGTGAATGCATTTTAAATCACTTGACTAAACAATTAATGATTTCACTAAGTCTGTTTTAATTTTTGTTGAAATTTTTGGTGTTGACTTTTGGTGTCCAAAATCAACCAAACATAAACAAAATATATGTTATTGGATGTTTCCATTCCATTTTTGTTACTTCGGATCAAAGGATAGTCAACAATCAGGTAGATGGTCGTGATGATATTGCCGCCGAAGAATCAGATTAACATAAGATTTATATAACTATTTATTTATTTAATGAAGAAAGTTCATTAATAGCTACAACGCCAACATCGCAAACTACAGTTCGTGTAGCGCGTGACAGAATATGAAAAAAACAAAAGGTTCATTAACGCAACCAATATCATTTGACAACTATCAAAGATTTTTACCGAATAAAAATTGCATCGAAACGAAATGGAATATTTTAACACTCAACAATTTTGTTCATTCCACAGATTTTACTGAAACAATTATTTGAAAATAAGAAATATCCCGCGCTTTTTCGTTTATTGAATCAATTGAATGTTAGACTCTTATTAAATCTTCTTTTACAATGTCAAAGGTTTTATATACCATATTCAATAAGCTTAAAATACTTATCAATTAGTTGATGAAGCATAAATTAGTGGGCAGATGCCACACGCTATGTTTGTAGTAAAAAGAACATACTTTCTCGAAATTGATATGAATTAAAAAATATCACAATTTCTAACAGCTTAATATCAACTCATCCTACAAGTATTTTAAACGATGTTATGACTACTTACTGCCTGAATTTGCCATCATAATGTAGACATTGCAGCTAACAACACACATAACGAGAAATACTTAGTACGAAACATTCCTTAAAACTACAAGCTACAATAACATCAGCTGAAAGTGCAAAAATAAAATGCATTATCAACTATGCCTTTTGCACCGCTTAACTTGGCCAGTGTAACGCCTCAGCAGCGAGGCCAGCTTTTATCTGAAACGCAGTCAAAGCTCGGAAATGTTGGCCATCGTTTGTCTGACTGGCAATTTGGAAATGGACAGCGAACTGTGGCAAGCACTGGCCAGAAATCTACATAACATGCGTCACGCACGATTACTCTTGTTGTTGCAGGAGGCAACTCCAGTCAGGATGGCGTCTTTTCAGCCATTTCTTAAAGAGTTGGCTAATATCACGTTTCATCTACATTTTCCTCATGTTGTGCTAGTGCGACCTAACGGGGATGCTTATCAACTGCAACCCTATGAGAAGGTTCACTGGCTACCGCTTCAACTTAATAGCACCGCTCCAATATTTGCTCGGCAGTATAACTTTCATCGCTTTCCGGCTAAGGTGTTGCCAGATCAGGTGCCACCACGTTCGATGGTTTATAAAGATCGTCAGACGGGTGAACTGCAATTGACAGGCTATATGGCCAAGACAATATTGGAGTTCGCATGGGCACAACATTTCGCTGCAGTGGAAACGTCAGGCATTAATTAGAGATCTATCCTTGGTATGACCTTGGCTTGACTTATATAAATGTACATACCTTAGCATTATAGAAGGGACCTTGATTTAGCTTCGCATATACAGATAAAGCCACAATACCACGTCCTTTTATCTTCAGTTCACATTGCTGATAGGTGGCATAGGAAGGATCTAGCATTTCACACTCTATGTTTGTGAAGCGAGTGACATCATCCGAGTATCCTTTTGTGACTAGCAATAAGAGTGTGTATATATTCAACATTGTTTGACAACTGGCAAAATCGTTTAAGCTATTTTCAATAACAGTTAGACAAATATATATAATTATTTAAACACAATTTTTACTCGACAATTATATTAATGACTCTTAAAACGATTGACTTAACAATTAATGCTGAATATCTTGATTCTTGTTTCATTAAGTAGTATAATTTATTTTGGCCAGACGGTAAAGGCATAAACTAGTATAGCCCTTTCTGAAATACCATATCTCAAACAACAAGGTCATGCTTCATGCAAGAACAGACAAAAATCCATAAGAAACATTCCTGTTTGTATTTTTAAATTGAAACTCACATCATAGGGACAGGAGTGGTTCGAGCTCGACTTCTCTCTTAAGGACAAGAAAGATTTTTTCAAACGATAACTTTCTATTCGCTGTTGCCAAAACTTGCACCAATCGAGGGTGACATTGTTTACTGCTCCTTTATTGCTTTATTTTACGATCGTAGCTACAACGCCAACATCTAACACTATAAGTTCGTGTGACAGTAAAAGAATATCCTCTCGAAACTAGCAAAAAGATCATCAACACAGCCAACAGCATTTGGCAACTGGCAAAGCTTTTTAAATTTAAATATTTTAATACTCAACAATATTGTTCATTCTACAAATTAAAAGTTTTACTGAAACAATTTTCAGAAAATAATAAATGATTAGGATTTAAATATATCACAATTACTAACAGCTTAATCAACTCATCTAACGATTATTTTAAACGATTTTATGGCTAATGATGCCTGAATTTGCTTTCATTATAAAGTAGACATTGCGGTTGAAAAAACACACAACGATCAACATTCAGTACGAAACGTTTCTTAAAACAACCAGCAACAGTTTTGCAGTGAAGTCGTATTGCCACAATATGAACATAACATCAGCTAAAAATGCAAACTCGCGGCAGCTGCATTGCTAATTAATAACACAATACAAAAAAGTTTAACCTTGATATTATTTCTTGCATTTCAACCATAATTGAAAAATTGTGATAGAATGTCGCCAGATTTGTGGTAGCCAATTTAGATGCCTAATACTGGTTAAAATCTTTTTTGTGACAAATATACCTATTAAGTTGTATTCCAATCTGTTTTGGTTTCCGCCATAATTTGAACTGTTAACTTTAGCACTATTTAAAGCTCATTTTTTCAATACCTTTCATTTTTAATTTGCATTGCTTACAGATGGCATAGAAGGGATCTAAGATATCATATTCTTTCCCTGAAAACACTCTATTGAACAGTACCAAGAGCGTAAATGGAACCCATACGTTTCTCATCTGATGAAAAGATGAATGATTTTTAACTAACCACAAGACAGAGTGACAATGTAAAATTAAATGGTTATGTTACCAAATAAATATATAAATATATCTTAACTCTCCATCTTATTTTTAAACATTTTTAGCTAACAAATTAGTTTAAAAATTTAACTTAACGATCCATTTAATTAATTTAATTAAGCAAAGATTGAAAAGAAAGTGAGACATATATTACACTTTAATTGATATATCTCCGAGTTTGAATGATATTGTGACAATTGTTCTCCAATGGTTGTCAGTCGCCGCCATGAGCTGAAACTTGTATTGACCGGCCGGCAGGGGTAGAAACTTGAAGCCTTCTTCCATTAGCACAAAGTCTCGTACAATTATAGCGTGCTGTAAGAAAAAAAATATATATTAATTTTAAATACAAACAAACAAGTAAGAAAGTTCTTGTCGAAAAATATCGACTACACCATACCCTGAACCCTACTACTTTACGACAGTGCTTGCAATTGTGTGTGGGTGTGTGTGAGGAAACATATTCAGGAAACGTTACTCAATTTCAATGTTCCAAATCTCCGGTACGGTTCCTTCTGCCTGTTACATACTTTTGCACAAAACCATTATACCATTTTTACCCATTTGCAATGTGTTCATGGTATAAATAAAACTGAACACCAAACTTACCTCGTAGGGGCACGAATGATTTAGATTTGAGCTCGCGGCGAACATGTTCATAAATATCGAGAAAATCGACAATTTCTTATCTGGCTTTGCCATATAATTACAGAAATCGAAGGTCGAATTGAACATAAATGGTCGATATCCACTAAATTTGCGCCAAAGGCTAAGATTAACCTTAACAAAGAAAAAAATATGCATATTCAATTTAGGAATGTTTATTACCTTTACAAATGTACATACCTTGCCATTATAGAAGGGACCTTGATTTAGCTTCGCATATACATATAAAGCCACAATACCACGTCCTTTTATCTTCAGTTCACATTGCGGATAGGTGACAAAAGAAGGATCTAGTTCTTTACACTCGAGGTTTGTGAGGCGACTGACACCATCCGAGAGTCCTCTTGTGACTAGCAGTAAGAGTGTGTATACAACCAACATTGTTTGACAACTGGCAAAATCGTTCAAGCTATTTTCAACAGCTACAGTTAGACAAATGTTTATAATCATATAAAAACTATTTTTACTCGACAATTATGTTAATGACTAACAAATAGTGCTAGATAAGTTTAAACGTTTAAAGTTTAAATCAAAACTGAATAAAATGTATAACTTTCTGGATGTTTTCTATTCCATTTTTATTTTTTCGGATCGAAGGTAATTAACAATCAGTCGGTCAATGTTCGTGTTGATCATAAATGGTCGATACCTTTTATATCTGCCATAATAAATATCCATCGCACTTTCGTTTTTTGACTCAGTTGAATGTTAGACTCCTGTTAAATCTTCTTTCACAATGTCAAAGGCATTAGCTTCATAAACCGTATTCAATAAGCTTTAAAAACATTTTCGATTAATTGATGTTTTTTAAGCTTAATAAAGAATAACAGAAACTACTGCTTCGACTAGAAATAACATGAAATGAAAAATAAAATAAAAATCTCTCTCTCTTCCTTTTCGGTCGACCCAGTCGACTGGTCCCGGACGCTTGCCTAGGACTATTTATCACATTACTTCAGGCAAGGTCCTTCCTGTGGCCCTAAAGGCGCTCCACTTCCCGCTCGTTCACCTCGGACTCGGACTCGCTCTGAGCTCGATCCAGATCGGCTTTCTTTTCTCTCAGGATTCTCAGCGCATGTTGAGCCACACTCTTCTTTGAGCATAGCGTCTACTATATTGTCAGGAGTGATCTCTGTCCCTGTTTCCTGATTTAGCGTCAGGCGTTGCCAGTCCGAATTGCGACAACCAAAGAACATGTGCTCCGCATTGTCCCTGCATCCAGGGAAATACAGACAGTCGGCCGATGCTACCTTTCCCATTTAGTGAAGGTAGTGGCGGAAGTAGCTGTGTCCCGACAAAAGCTGTGTGAACCGCACTCATCTGGAGTCGGCGTCTGCTAGATGTCGGACCCCGGTTATTAGCCATCGCTGCTGAGCGCAGTCACACCAGCTCTGTCTGCCGTCTGCTCGACTTCACCGTTGCTTCCCCGGACTACGTCAGGGCTACCACTTCTGTCTTGTTCAGCGCCAGTGCTAGCCCATGTTCCGCCATCCAGCTACCGACAGCCCTCATTACTTGATTGAGTTTGAGCTGTGCTAGTTGCAGGTCTCGCACTGCTACCAGCGCAGCAACGACGTCCAAATAAGTCGATAAGTCGAGACCCCGAAACTGTGCCCCCATCTCGCCGTTATTACGATTTTTTTAACATCAGGATTTAAGACAACAATGGCTTGTCCCAGCTTTTATAGATTCCATTGCTTAAAACTAATAAGGGTTTGATCGAACATTTGACACTCGATGTTGGTTAAACGGGACACAGGAATCAAGAGTTCTTCATTAACCTACCATACCAGAGCCAATAAAATCCACATCTCTTTTCATCTAGGTTAGTATATCAGTGTTTAACTACCCCGAAACATCAAATTGGACTTTTATAATGAATTTCCATACTATACACATTTAAAAATAATTGTGTGATTTCAAATGCTATACCCTTAACGACGGTACAATCATTTTAACAAGCAAGATGTAATACATCGGTGCCATCATATTTAATTGGTTTAACAAAAATATTCTGTAGTATAGTAGCCTAACTATTTGACTAGCTTAATGCTCACACATTAAATATTTATTAAATCTATCTTATACATATGTGTACACTGAGAATTGTTTTCTAGTCGTTGATAACAGACACTATCAATTTGACTTTGTACTGGACAGAATACTTCTTCAACCAGTAGAAGAATTTAAACTACATTATAATCCAACAGCTTTCAACAACACAAGAGCGAGAACATACTTAAAGACCACTTTAAATATATAGTTTAAAATAAAATGAATTGTTATTTAATATGATAATAATTATTTTGATAATTATACACATCAGCTTGACTTATTGAACTATTTTTAAGCGGCGCTTATTCTTAATGGTTATTTAAATAAGCGTACTTTTATTTGTTTCTCTTTTGTGTTCATTTTGCCAACTATTAAATCACATTGAAAACTAAACTTAACGATCTATTAAAATTGTCAAATACAACATTTCAATATCGAGTTGTTTTAGCCATGAATATATGTGAAAATTCATATATGAAAGAGAGAGATATACATTACACTTTTATTGAAAGATCTCTCAAAGACACTGCTATATTGACAATTGTTTTCCAATGGTGGTCGGTGGCCGCCATGAACTGAAATTTGTATTGACCGGCCGGCAGGGGTAAAAACTTAAAGAACTCTTCTTTCAGCACCAAGTCTTTCACAATAATATCATGCTGCAAAGAACACATATTGATTTAAATATTTTTAAAATAATGTAACACCTAACATACCGCATAGGGGCACGTATGATTTAGATTTGAGCTCGGGAGTAAGATATCCCAAAATATTGATTCAAAAGACAACTTCTTATCGTGCTTAGCCATAAACTTACAGAAATCGAAGGTCGAATTGAACATAAATGGTCGATATCCATTAAATTTGCGCCAAAGGCTAAGGTTAACCTAAACAAAGCAAAAACATACAAATTTAATTTAGGAATCTTCATTACCTTAACAAATGCACATACCTTAGCATTATTGAAGGGACCTTGATTTAGCTTCGCATATACAGATAAAGCCACAATACCACGTCCTTTTATCTTCAGTTCACATTGCTGATAGGTGGCATAGGAAGGATCTAGCATTTCGCACTCGAGGTTTGTGAAGCGACTGACACCATCCGAGAGTCCTCTTGTGACTAGCAGTAAGAGTGTGTATATGACCAACATTGTTTGCCAACTGGCAAAATCGTTAAATTCATTTTCAATAATAGTTATTTAAAAACAATCAATAAAACAGATTATTTTAATGGATTTTAAATCGATCGACTGAACAATTCGTGATTTTTACTTCACTAAGTCTGTATTAATTTTTGTTGAAATTTTTGGTTTTTGGTTTTGTTAACTTGTTTTTAAAAAGATTCCAAATTCAGGATTTTGTTGTTATCGATCCCATGTATATATCGGAAACGGGAAGAGTTATCGAAAATCGAAAACAAACTTGTACTGCCTAGGGATTAGGCGAGCTTATGTTTGAAATCTGGAGTCTCTAGCTCTTATAGTCTTTGAGATTGACGAGTATATCGACTTGGCTGGTGATGCTGATCAAGAATATATATACTTTATGGGGTCGGTGATTCTTCCTTCTGCCTTTAACATACATTTGCAAAAAACCATTCCAAATTTGGAACATAAGCTTCCGTAGTCCCTAGGCAGTACAAGTTTGTTCGATTTTCGATAACTCTTCCAGTTTTCAAAACACACATGTGGTCGATAACAAAAAAATCTTGAGACGGCGTTTAAAACATTAAGCAAAATAAAGAGAATCCGTGAAATTTTTTTTTTAAATCGGCTGAGAAACATGGAACATTAAATTTTAAGTATGCAGTATGCGCGTACACACACACATACTTATTGTACGCGTAAGGTATAGTGTTCAGGTAGTGTTCGTCTAGTCGGGATTTCTCGACTAGAGCCTTCCTACTTGTTTCAAAATATTTTTATAAAAGCATTCTATAACAAGTAAGAAGGCTCTAGTCGAGATATCCCAACTAGACGATACCCTGATCCCTATAAATTATGCGTACAGTCAGTGCTTGCAGGTATGTGTGTGTGTGTACGCGCATACTACATACTGCATACACAACTTCAATGTCCCATATCTCCGGTGTTTATTATCCGATTTCGATAAAAATTTCACAGATTGTCATTATTTTGTTTTATAATTCAAGTAGCATCTCAAAGTTTTCCAAATTCAAGATTTTGATGTTATCGATCCCATGTGTATATCGGAAACGGGAAGAGTTATCGAAAATCGAAAACAAACTTGTACTGCCTAGAGATTAGGCGAGCTAAAATTCCAAATCTGGAGTCTCTAGCTCTTATAGTCTCTGAGATCGACGCGCTCATACATACGGACAGACAGACGGACAGACGGACATGACTATATCGACTCGACTGTTGATGCTGATCAAGAATATATATATTTTATGGGGTCGGAGATGCTTCCTTCTGCCTGTTACATACTTTTGCACAACTTCATTATACCCTTTTTTCCCATTTTTAATGGGATCAGGGTATAAGAATTGTAATGAAAAAACTTATCTTAATCTAATCTTTCCATCATATTTTAAAACATTATGACAACATATTGACAAAACAAAAACTAATAAAATTATATTACACTGTAACTGAAACATCTCTGAGGTCGAATGATGCTGTTACAATTGTTTTCCAATGTTTGTCGGTCGCCGCCATGAGCTGAAATTTGTATTGACCGGCCGGCAGGGGTAGAAACATTTAGCACAAAGTCTCGTACAATTATAGCATGCTGTAAGAAAAAAAACGTATTTTAAAGTTAAAAAAAGGACTTTGCAACAAATTTACCTCATAGGGGCACGAATGATTTATATTTGAGCTCGCGGCGAACAAAATCGATGGTCAAATTGAACATAAATGTTCGATATCCACTAAATTTGCGCCAAAGGCTAATGTTCACCTTAACAAAGCAAAAACATACAAATTCAATTTAGGAATGTTTATTACCATTACAAATGTACATACCTTAGCATTATAGAAGGGACCTTGATTTAGCTTCGCATATACAGATAAAGCCACAATACCACGTCCTTTTATCTTCAGTTCACATTGCGGATAGGTGACAAAAGAAGGATCTAGTTCTTTACACTCGAGGTTTGTGAGGCGACTGACACCATCCGAGAGTCCTCTTGTGACTAGCAGTAAGAGTGTGTATACAACCAACATTGTTTGACAACTGGCAAAATCGTTCAAGCTATTTTCAACAGCTACAGTTAGACAAATGTTTATAATCATATAAAAACTATTTTTACTCGACAATTATGTTGACTAACAAATAGTACTAGATAAGTTTAAACGGCGCCAATGGAAATCAAAATTAAGTCAAATGTATAACTTTCTGGATGTTTTCTATTCCATTTGTATTTTTTCGGATCGAAGGTAATTAACAATCAGGCGGTCAAAGTTTGTGTTGATCATAAATGGTCGATACCTTTTATATTTCTGCCAGAGACTCAAATTAACTTTGAATTTAAGGGTAATATAAATATTTCTTGTTTGTACAATCACATGCCTTGACATTGTTAAAGACTCCTTGATTTAATGTAGCATGCATATACATAGCTACAACCTATAATTATACCCTGATCCCATTAAAAATGGGAAAAAGGGTATAATGAAGTTGTGCAAAAGTATGTAACAGGTAGAAGGAAGCATCTCCGACCCCATAAAGTATATATATTCTTGATCAGCATCAACAGTCGAGTCGATATAGCCATGTCCGTCTGTCCGTCCGTCTGTCCGTCCGTCTGTCCGTCTGTATGTATGAGCCAACCGATCTCAGAGACTATAAGAGCTAGAGACTCCAGATTTGGAACTTAAGCTCGCCTAATCCCTAGGCAGTACAAGTTTGTTTCCGATTTTCGATAACTCTTCCCGTTTCCGATATACACATGGGATCGATAACAAAAAAATCTTGAATTTTAAAAACTTTGAGATGCAATTTGAATTATAAAATAAAATAATGACAATCTGTGAAATTTTTATCGAAATCGGATAATAAACACCGGAGATATGGGACATTGAAGTTTTGTATGCACTATGCTGTATGCGCGTACACACACACACACACACACACACACACATACTTGCAATCACTTACTGTACGTGTTAAGAATAGGGTGCAGGGTATCTTCTAGTTGGGACAAGAGCCTTCTATTCTGTTATTTCATAGAAGGGTGTCAAACGACCACAGTATTATACGACTTCTAGCAATTGAATATGACGCCAGACATTCTGATAAGCTTTCACACGCAAAAAAATCAAGAGTCAATGAGCTTTTATTCTTCTGTGATTTCAGTGCATTGACTTATATCTATTATATAAACGGATGTTTTGATCAAGATTGTTCAGAGTTCAATGTTGATTAATCGCATGCAATTGTCAAAGACGAGGTTCCATTTTTCGACGCGGAATTCGTTTTGGTTAGTACAAAATTTGTATAGCTGTGCAGCAAACATAAAACAAATCTTGAATAATTAAAATGAATGTGCAACAAGGACAAACCGAAACTAAATCGCGAATAATTAAAATGAATGTGCAACAAGGATTCTTAATAATGTTATTGATGGCTTCTCTATTCAATTTAAGTTATGGATCTGATGGTGAATCGGTTAGTGTTCTAAATAAACAAAGTATCATTCCATCAAAACTAATTTTGTATTTACTACAGTTTGAATTGAATTCTGAATTGCAACCGAGTTCTATATCTTCAAACTGTCTGGGTAAATCGACCGATGTGCATATGTTGAGTTTGCCCAACACTGGGACATTCTCTGCTCCTTGTAACTCCACACTGGCAGGTTCTGGTTGGACTGTAGTTCAGCGAAGAATTGATAGAAGTGTGAGCTTTAATCGAGATTGGGAATCGTATAAGGCAGGCTTTGGAGATTTGCGTGGAAACTTCTTTTTGGGACTGGAGAAACTTCACTTGCTGACACAATTTGAGCCCCACGAATTGTATATATATCTTAAGGACTTTGATAACAAAACTGCCTATGCTAGGTACAATCACTTTCTTATTGGCAACGAGACAGAGTCGTATGAGTTAAAAATGCTTGGAGATTATTCTGGAACTGCTGGTGATTCATTGAACTACCATAAGAACATGAAGTTTTCAACAAAAGATCGGGATAATGATTATAGTGACGGAAGTTGTGCGAAACAATGGAATTCTGCTTGGTGGTTTTATGATTGTACCAGATGGTAATTAACGCAATATATATTATTTAATTATTTTTAGCCAAACTAATGCATTACTCTTTCTCTCTCTCTCTCTTTTTTATAAATTTAGTGATTTAAATGGAGTACATTCAAATTCAGGACCTGGATATGACAGAATTGCTTGGCGAACTTGGCATTTAAACGCAATTAAATTTGTACAAATGATGATCAGACCGAAATCCCATTAAGGAATCAATCAATAAAAATATTTCTTAGTTAAAATATATAAAGTCATTTGCAATTTTAAAGCTTTAACCAAATATTAAACATTACATATATTTGTATACCCTGAACAATGAAACATTAAAAATGGGTAAAAAGGGTATAATGGTTTTGTGCAAAAGTATGTAACAGGCATGAGGAAGCCTCTATATATATATTATATTATATTCTTGATCAGCATCAACAGCCGAGTCGATATAGCCATGTCCGTCTGTCCGTATGTATGAGCCAACCGTTCTCAGAAACAATAAGAGCTAGAGACTCCAGATTTGGAACTTAAGCTCGCCTAATCCCTAGGCAGTACAAGTTTTTTTCCGATTTTCGATAACTCTTCCCGTTTCCGATATACACATGGGATCGATAACAACAAAATCTTGAATTTGCAAAACTTTGAGATGCAATTTGAATTATAAAAAAAATAATGAAAATCTGTGAAATTTTTATTGAAATCGGATAATAAACACCGGAGATATTGGAGTATAGGGATCAGGGTATCGTCTAGTCGGGATTTCTCGACTAGATCCTTCTTGTTTTAAAAATAGAAAGGTTATAAATTGTATATAACGAGCCCAACATCTCACATTATACGTTCGTGTAGCGCGTGTCAGTAAAAGAATGCCCTCTCGAAACTAGCGAAAGGATCATCAACACAGTCAACTTTATCGCTGGCAATGCTGTTAAGCGAATTAACATTGCATCGAAACGAAATGGAATATTCAAATGCTCATCAATATTTTTCTATCAAAAAATTCCAAATTTAGTGAAGCAATTATCAGAAAATAATAAATATCCATCGCACTTTCGTTTTTTGACTCAATTGAATGTTAGACTCCTATTAAATCTTCTTTCACAATGTCAAAGGCATTAGCTTCATAAACCATATTCAATAAGCTTTAAATACATTTTCGATCAATTGATGTTTTTTTTAAGCTTAATAAAGAATAACAAAAACTACTGCTTCGACTAGGAATAACATGAAATGAAAAATAAAAATCTCTCTCTCTTCCTCTTCGGTCGACCCAGTCGACTGGTCCCGGACGCTTGCCTAGGACTATTTATCACATTACTTCAGGCAAGGTCCTTCCTGTGGCCCTAAAGGCGCTCCACTTCCCGCTCGTTCACCCCGGACTCGGACTCGCTCTGAGCTCGATCCAGATCGGCTTTCTTTTCTCTCAGGATTCTCAGCGCATGTTGAGCCACACTCTTCTTTGAGCATAGCGTCTACTATATTGTCAGGAGTGATCTCTGTCCCTGTTTCCTGATTTAGCGTCAGGCGTTGCCAGTCCGAATTGCGACAACCAAAGAACATGTGCTCCGCATTGTCCCTGCATCCAGGGAAATACAGACAGTCGGCCGATGCTACCTTTCCCATTTAGTGAAGGTAGTGGCGGAAGTAGCTGTGTCCCGACAAAAGCTGTGTGAACCGCACTCATCTGGAGTCGGCGTCTGCTAGATGTCGGACCCCGGTTATTAGCCATCGCTGCTGAGCGCAGTCACACCAGCTCTGTCTGCCGTCTGCTCGACTTCACCGTTGCTTCCCCGGACTACGTCAGGGCTACCACTTCTGTCTTGTTCAGCGCCAGTGCTAGCCCATGTTCCGCCATCCAGCTACCGACAGCCCTCATTACTTGATTGAGTTTGAGCTGTGCTAGTTGCAGGTCTCGCACTGCTACCAGCGCAGCAACGACGTCCAAATAAGTCGATAAGTCGAGACCCCGAAACTGTGCCCCCATCTCGCCGTTATTACGATTTTTTTAACATCAGGATTTAAGACAACAATGGCTTGTCCCAGCTTTTATAGATTCCATTGCTTAAAACTAATAAGGGTTTGATCGAACATTTGACACTCGATGTTGGTTAAACGGGACACAGGAATCAAGAGTTCTTCATTAACCTACCATACCAGAGCCAATAAAATCCACATCTCTTTTCATCTAGGTTAGTATATCAGTGTTTAACTACCCCGAAACATCAAATTGGACTTTTATAATGAATTTCCATACTATACACATTTAAAAATAATTGTGTGATTTCAAATGCTATACCCTTAACGACGGTACAATCATTTTAACAAGCAAGATGTAATACATCGGTGCCATCATATTTAATTGGTTTAACAAAAATATTCTGTAGTATAGTAGCCTAACTATTTGACTAGCTTAATGCTCACACATTAAATATTTATTAAATCTATCTTATACATATGTGTACACTGAGAATTGTTTTCTAGTCGTTGATAACAGACACTATCAATTTGACTTTGTACTGGACAGAATACTTCTTCAACCAGTAGAAGAATTTAAACTACATTATAATCCAACAGCTTTCAACAACACAAGAGCGAGAACATACTTAAAGACCACTTTAAATATATAGTTTAAAATAAAATGAATTGTTATTTAATATGATAATAATTATTTTGATAATTATACACATCAGCTTGACTTATTGAACTATTTTTAAGCGGCGCTTATTCTTAATGGTTATTTAAATAAGCGTACTTTTATTTGTTTCTCTTTTGTGTTCATTTTGCCAACTATTAAATCACATTGAAAACTAAACTTAACGATCTATTAAAATTGTCAAATACAACATTTCAATATCGAGTTGTTTTAGCCATGAATATATGTGAAAATTCATATATGAAAGAGAGAGATATACATTACACTTTTATTGAAAGATCTCTCAAAGACACTGCTATATTGACAATTGTTTTCCAATGGTTGTCGGTGGCCGCCATGAGCTGAAATTTGTATTGACCGGCCGGCAGGGGTAAAAACTTAAAGAACTCTTCTTTCAGCACCAAGTCTTTCACAATAATATCATGCTGCAAAGAACACATGTTAATATTTAAATATTTTAATTTAATATTTTAAAATAAATGTAACACCTAACATACCTCATAGGGGCACGTATGATTTAGATTTGAACTCGCAACTAACATATTCCACAATATGGTTTCAAAAGACAACTTCTTATTGTTCGTAGCCATAAACTTACAGAAATCGAAGGTCGAATTGAACATAAATGGTCGATATCCATTAAATTTGCGCCAAAGGCTAAGGTTAACCTAAACAAAGCAAAAACACACAAATTCAATTTAGGAGTCTTCATTATCTTAACAAATGTACATACCTTAGCATTATTGAAGGGGCCTTGATTTAGCTTCGCATATACAGATAAAGCCACAATACCACGTCCTTTTATCTTCAGTTCACATTGCTGATAGGTGGCATAGGAAGGATCTAGCATTTCACACTCGATGTTTGTGAAGCGAGTGTCATCCGAGAATCCTTTTGTGACTAGCAATAAGAGTGTATATATAACCAACATTGTTTGACAACTGGCAAAATCGTTTAAGCTATTTTCAATAACAGTTAGACAAATATATATAATTATTTAAACACAATTTTTACTCGACAATTATATTAATGACTCTTAAAACGATTGACTTAACAATTAATGCTGAATATCTTGATTCTTGTTTCATTAAGTAGTATAATTTATTTTGGCCAGACGGTAAAGGCATAAACTAGTATAGCCCTTTCTGAAATACCATATCTCAAACAACAAGGTCATGCTTCATGCAAGAACAGACAAAAATCCATAAGAAACATTCCTGTTTGTATTTTTAAATTGAAACTCACATCATAGGGACAGGAGTGGTTCGAGCTCGACTTCTCTCTTAAGGACAAGAAAGATTTTTTCAAACGATAACTTTCTATTCGCTGTTGCCAAAACTTGCACCAATCGAGGGTGACATTGTTTACTGCTCCTTTATTGCTTTATTTTACGATCGTAGCTACAACGCCAACATCTAACACTATAAGTTCGTGTGACAGTAAAAGAATATCCTCTCGAAACTAGCAAAAAGATCATCAACACAGCCAACAGCATTTGGCAACTGGCAAAGCTTTTTAAATTTAAATATTTTAATACTCAACAATATTGTTCATTCTACAAATTAAAAGTTTTACTGAAACAATTTTCAGAAAATAATAAATGATTAGGATTTAAATATATCACAATTACTAACAGCTTAATCAACTCATCTAACGATTATTTTAAACGATTTTATGGCTAATGATGCCTGAATTTGCTTTCATTATAAAGTAGACATTGCGGTTGAAAAAACACACAACGATCAACATTCAGTACGAAACGTTTCTTAAAACAACCAGCAACAGTTTTGCAGTGAAGTCGTATTGCCACAATATGAACATAACATCAGCTAAAAATGCAAACTCGCTGCAGCTGCATTGCTAATTAATAACACAATACAAAAAAGTTTAACCTTGATATTATTTCTTGCATTTCAACCATAATTGAAAAATTGTGATAGAATGTCGCCAGATTTGTGGTAGCCAATTTAGATGCCTAATGCTGGTTAAAATCTTTTTTGTGACAAATATACCTATTAAGTTGTATTCCAATCTGTGTTGGTTTCCGCCATAATTTGAACTGTTAACTTTAGCACTTTTTAAAGCTCCTTTTTTCAATACCTTTCATTTTTAATTTGCATTGCTTACAGATGGCATAGAAGGGATCTAAGATATCATATTCTTTCTCTGAAAACACTCTATTGAACAGTACCAAGAGCGTAAATGGAACCCATACGTTTCTCATCTGATGAAAAGATGAATGATTTTTAACTAACCACAAGACAGAGTGACAATGTAAAATTAAATGGTTATGTTACCAAATAAATATATAAATATATCTTAACTCTCCATCTTATTTTTAAACATTTTTAGCTAACAAATTAGTTTAAAAATTTAACTTAACGATCCATTTAATTAATTTAATTAAGCAAAGATTGAAAAGAAAGTGAGACATATATTACACTTTAATTGATATATCTCCGAGTTTGAATGATATTGTGACAATTGTTCTCCAATGGTTGTCAGTCGCCGCCATGAGCTGAAACTTGTATTGACCGGCCGGCAGGGGTAGAAACTTGAAGCCTTCTTCCATTAGCACAAAGTCTCGTACAATTATAGCGTGCTGTAAGAAAAAAAATATATATTAATTTTAAATACAAACAAACAAGTAAGAAAGTTCTTGTCGAAAAATATCGACTACACCATACCCTGAACCCTACTACTTTACGACAGTGCTTGCAATTGTGTGTGGGTGTGTGTGAGGAAACATATTCAGGAAACGTTACTCAATTTCAATGTTCCAAATCTCCGGTACGGTTCCTTCTGCCTGTTACATACTTTTTCATTAAGTAGTATAATTTATTTTGCGAAGTTGGTGTTAATTTGGTTATTTAAACGGTGACAAAAGAAATTTGTGTTCCCACCTAACATACATGAAATATAAAAGTTTTTTGATGTTTTCCATTCCAATTTTATTTTTTGGATCAAAGGATAATAAATAATCAGGTAACTTTTAAATAATCTATCCTTACTTACAAGAGCTAGAGACTCCAGATTTGGAACATAAGCTCGCCCGATCCCTAGGCAGTTCGAGTTTGTTTTCGATTTCGATAACTCTTCCCGTTTCCGATATACACATGTAGTAGGTAGCAACAAAAACTTTCATTTGCATGATGATAATGAAAATTGATTGAAATCGGTTGAAAAACACCAGCGATATGAGACATTGAAGTTGAGTATGCAGTATGCAGTATCCGCTACACACACACACACATACTTGCGCGTAAAGTATAGGGATCAAAGAATCGTCTACTCGGGATTTCTCGAATTGCGCGTAAAGTATAGGGATCAAAGTATCGTCAAGTCGGGATTTCTCGACTAGAGCCTTCTTACTTGCTTATATTTAAATATTTAAACACTCAACAATATTGTTCATTCTATAAATTTTAAATAATTCTGAAATAATTTTCAGATATGGATTTAAAAATATTACAATTACTAACAGATTAATTTCAACTCATCTAACGATTATTTTAAACGATTGTATGGCTAATGACTGCCTGAAGTTTGCGTTCATTATAAAGTGGACGTTGCGGTTGACAATACGAAACGAGCAACATTCAGTACGAAACGTTTCTAAAAACAAGTAAGAAGGCTCTAGTCGAGATATCCCGACTAGACGATACCCTGATCCCTTGCAAGTATGTGTGTGTGTCTACGCGCATACTGCATGCTGCATACACAACTTCAATGTCCCATATCTCCGGTGCTTATTATCCGATTTCAATAAAAATTTCACAGATTGTCATTATTTTGTTTTATAATTCAAGTAACATCTCAAAGTTTTTTAAATTCCAGATTTTGATGTTATCGATCTCATGTGTATATCGTAAACGGGAAGAGTTATCGAATATAGTCTTTGAGATCGACGCGTTCATACATACAGACGGACGGACGTACGGACAGACGGACATGGCTACATCGACTCGACTGTTGATGCTGATCAAGAATATATATATTTTATGGGGTCGGAGATGCTTCCTTCTGCCTATTACATACATTTGCACAAAACCATTATACCCTTTTTTCCATTTTTAATGGGATCAGGGTATAACAATCAGCAACAGTTTTGTAGTGATGTCGCATTTGCCACAATATGCACATAACATCAACGAAAAATGCAAACTTGCTGCAGGAGCGTGACGCCCAATTATGTTATGCCCAATATGTTGTTGCACTAATTGATCTTGCCGCATTGCTAATTAAGAACAAAATACAAAAATGTTTAACCTTGATATTCTGTCTTGCATTAAAATCATAGTTGAAAAATTGTGATAGAATGTTGCCAGATTTGTGGTAGACAATTTAGATGCCTAATACTGGTTAGAAAACTTGGAAAAATCGAAAGTTGTTTTTAATAAAAATTATATTTGTTCTGCAGTGTGAAATTTACCTACAAATGCTATTTTGATCTTAAGAACTATTAGCTTAAGCATTGTTAAAAATATTTTTATAAAAGCATTCTGTAAACATTATTATGAAAAACCTATCTTAACCTTTTCTTTCCATCTTATTTCAAAACATTATGACAACATATTGACAAAACAAAACAAAATGTATAAATATTTTATTACACTTTAACTGAAACATCTCTGAGGTCGAATGATGCTGTTACAATTGTTTTCCAGTGTTTGTCGGTCGCCGCCATGAGCTGAAATTTGTATTGACCGGCCGGCAGGGGTAGAAACTTGAAGCCTTCTTCATTTAGCACAAAGTCTCGTACAATTATAGCTTGCTGTAAGAAAAAAAACGTATTTTAAAATTTAAAAAAAGGACTTTGCAACAAATTTACCTCATAGGGGCACGAATGATTTATATTTGAGCTCGCGGCGAACAAACCAAGATATATCGAAAAAATCGACAATTTCTTATCGTTCTTAGCCATACTTTTACAGAAATCGAAGGTCGAATTGAACATAAATGGTCGATATCCATTAAATTTGCGCCAAAGGCTAATGTTCACCTTTACAAAGCAAAAACATACAAATTCAATTTAGGAATGTTTATTACCTTTACAAATGTACATACCTTAGCATTATTGAAGGGGCCTTGATTTAGCTTCGCATATACAGATAAAGCCACAATACCACGTCCTTTTATCTTCAGTTCACATTGCTGATAGGTTGCATAGGAAGGATCTAGCATTTCGCACTCAATGTTCGTTAAGCGAGTGACACCACCCGAGAGTCCTTTTGTGACAAGCAATAAGAGTGTGTACATAACCAACATTTTTTTACAACTGGCAAAATAATTTAAGCTATTTTCAATAACAGTTAGAGAAATGTATATAATTATTTAAAAACAATATTTACTAGACAATTATATTAATAACTTTTAAAACGATTGACTTAACAATTAATGCTGAATATCTTGATTCTTGTTTCATTAAGTAGTATAATTTATTTTGCGAAGTTGGTGTTTATTTGGTTCTTTAAACAGTGACAAAAGAAATTTGTGATCCCACCAAACACATATGAAATATAAAAGTTTTTGAATGTTTTCCATTCAATTTTTATTTTTTGGATCAAAGGATAATAAATAATCAGGCAATTTTTCAATTATCCGTCCTTACTAACAATATATTTATCTTAACGAATGATTTCTGCCGGCTGCAATTAAAATTTATATTGGCCAGACGGTAAAGGCATAAACTAGTATAGTCCTTTCTGAAATACCATATCTCGAACAATGAGGTTATGGAACACGCAACAAGTAAGAAGGCTCTAGTCGACTAGACCCGACTAGACGATACCCTGATCCCTATACTTCATGCGTACCGTCAGTGTTGGAAGTATGTATGTGTACGCGCATATTGCATTACACAACTTCAATGTCCCATATCTCCGGTGTTTCTTAACCGATTTTAATAAAAATTGACAGATTTTCATTATTTTGTTTAATAATTCAAATGGCATCTCAAAGTTTTCCAAATTCAAGATTTTTTTGTTATCGATCCCATGTGTATATCGGAAACGGGAAGAGTTATCGAAAATCGAAAACAAACTTGTACTGCCTAAGGATTAGGCGAGCTTAAGTTTCAAATCTGGAGTCTCAAGCTCTTTTAGTCTCTGAGATCGACGCGCTCATACATACACACAGACAGACGGACAGACGGACAGACTGACATGGCTCGACTGTTGATGCTGATCAAGAATATATATACTTTATAGGGTCGGAGATGCTTCCTTCTGCCTGTTACATACTTTTGCACAAAACCATAATACCCTTTTTTCCCATTTTTAATGGGATCAGGGTATATAGCCATGTCCGCCTGTCCGTCCGTCTGTCCGTCTGTCCGTCCGTATGTATGAGCGCGTCGATCTCAGAGACTATAAGGGCTAGAGACTCCAGATTTGGAACTTAAGCTTTTTTTTTTATAATCGGTTAAGAAACACCAGAGATATGGGACATTGAAGTTGTGTATGCAATATGCAAGTATGTGCGTACACAGACACACATACTTGCATACACTGACTGTACGCGTGAAGTATAGGGATCAGGGTATTGTCTAGTTGGGATTTCTCGACTAGAGCCTTCTTACTTGTTTGTGTAGTTTTTGTGGCAAAGCAAACCTGCCACAAGTTATAAGTCACAAACAAAAATTATCTTAGGCTTTTTTGCATTTGAAAACTTGTAGAAAGTTATGCGCTTTGAATAGCAGTTGGGTGTAGGCATGGTAATGGTGTGTTTGCCGTTGATTAGGAATTCATATTTGCATTTCAAATTTAAAATTGTCAGGCAACAAAAAAACATAAATAATGCAGCATATTTTTTAGCGCAGGCGACCGGAACTGGTAGGTTTTATTATACACTGAACCCATGTGAAATGAGTTAAAGGGTAAAATGGTTTTCTTCAAAAGTATTAAACGTACATTTTTGACCCCACAAAGTATATATATTCTTAATCAGCAAAGCCGAGTCGATATAGCCATGTCTGTCCGTATGTATTAACGCGTGGATCTCAGAGACTATCAGACCTAGATACTCCAGATTTAGAACATAAGCTCGCCTAATCCCTAGGCAGAACAAGTTTGTTTTCGATTTTCGATAACTCTTTCTGTCTTCGATTTTCGCATGTGATCGAGAACAACAAAACCTTGAATTTGCCAAACTGTAAGACAGTGTTTGAAACATTAGACAAAATAATGACAACCTGTTAAATTTTTATTAAATTAGGTTGAGAAACACTGGAGATATGGAACATTGAAGATGAGTAGCACTGACTGTACGCGTAAAGTATAGGGTTCAAGGTATCGTCTAGTCGGGATTTCTCGACTAGAGCCTTTTTACTTGTTTTGTGTATTTTTGCGTACATTTTAGGGCAACAAGGAAAATAATTTTTGAGTAATTAGTCGCGTGAATTTTGACATGAAATTATTTACTGCCCAGCCTGTCATTTGCATAAATTTTAAAATAAATACAGCAAACAGGAAAAAGGTCCTGCGGCAACAAAAATAAATTGGCACTGCTCTCATTATGACTGAGATTGAGCGGCACAAAAAACTTTGCCGGCAGCCAGCAAAAATAATGACTCTGATATAAAAACTAGCTAAGTCAACAACGTCTTTGGAAAACCGCTTCAAAGCGCCTGTGTATTAGGCAAAATAACTGAAACTCAATCGAAAACTTTGTCTAAGCTCTGTCAAACTTGTTGACAACTGCTGAGTAATAGCTAAAGGTGTTTGCTTATGTCTAACGAGGCAACTTAGTTGCCATTATTAGCAAGTTTTCCTATCCGAAACAAACAGTACAACATCAACACAAAATGAATATATACACAACTTTTAAACATGGTACTCTTGCAAAGGGTTCAAACCATGAAACCCAAAACCGTGAACCAGAAAGCAAACTGGTTTCGAAGTTATAGTCAAGAACTAATCTTTAAACAACAACTATTTGATATGATTTATCGAACTCTGTTATGTGTATTATTAAAGTGACTTATAATATGTTATACCTACCTATGCATTTGACAGTCATCGTTCTTAGAAATTTAATCAATATTACGCTTGAGTAGAAAATCCTTATACCCTACCATGTAATCCGTTTGGTTTTATTCTTAGTAAGGCAATATATCTTATCTGGGTGTTCGCATTTTCATTGAAAATGCAAAACTAAATGAAATTGATGAATGTTTAAGTGACAAGCGGCAGTTCCACTTCCAGTTTGCCTACGTCAGGCTAACAATTGATATGGGTGTTTGTTCGTCCTATTACCCCCAAGGTCTCAAAATGCAACTCAATCTCAATCAATTTAGCGGCGAAGAGCAGCACAGCTGAATACCCAAGAGATAATGCTTGAGCTTGGCTTTCATAACTTTGCCACAATTAAAGTGCCCCTAATACCATACCCTTAATCTGTGACCTTTAAAGCAGGCCCATTGATTTGTCAATGGGTCTTTCGTTACCGCGTTTCCCACACCCCCCACGTCCCGTTTGCCTTGTCATAAATCAATCCAAGCGAAATTTAAGCCAAAGCATCACAAAAAGCGCAAAATATTTTTTTTTGTATTTTTCGCAAGCCGCGTATTCTGTCATGTCTTTGTCATGTTGAACAAAAGAAGTAGTAGCATTGCCAGCGGCAATAGAAGAAGTGAGGATGTTACGTATATGCCCCCGTAAGCATCCATGCAAAGGACATCAACGCAAATGAATGGTATGGCAAAACCAAGGCAATCTATTGTGGTGCTTGTGTGTGTGCGTGTCGTTGTCTTGCTAAGCACTGTTCCTATGGTTATGTGTATGTGTGTGTGTGTGTGTGTGTGTGTAGGAACTTTGCATGTTCGCTTTAAGCAAAGCATTTGGCTGGCAGTTGATTGTTTTTCAAATAAGCAGCAACGCCTGCAAAATCCATGTCAAGTTACTAAATATATTTATCTTGCTCATTTATATGCATTCGCCCAGCGGTCTTATCGGATATGTATAACAATATATAGTCTGTATAAATTTATGTGTCCTGCAGCTAAAAATGCTTAAGATGCTTAAGTTGTTGTATGTGTCTCTCTTTAAGATATGCTCTTAAGCTTTTTATTTTTCCACATAGTTTGTGGCATGCAACACGTATCACATGCAGCACCAGCAACCACAGACCAGAAACCAGCTTCATTTCGGTTTCGTTCAGAAAACTTGTTTGACAGCTCTCAGTTCATCTCGACGTTCCGATGAAACAATACAGATAAGAGAATAAAGCAATAAGAATTCTCAACTGCATCTGCTTCTTCTTTACCTTTATGCTGAATTGGCCAAAGTTCATTGCCATGCGATTAGTACAAGCAGTGGAAACATAGCAGCTTTGTTGGCCAACACAATGAAAGTGAAGATGGAAAATAGTTGAAAAACAGGTCTGTCTCGGTTCTGGACCGCGCATAGTTGGCATAGTTTCGCCACGGTTAGCTCTATCAATAATAACTTTAGCTGTGCTCAACTAAAAAGCAATGGTGCGAACTAAATAAAGCTTCTAGAACCCTAGACAAAAGTTATTGTGTCACATATATATATATATATATATATATATATATATATATATATATGTGTGTGTTTTCAATTGATATATATGGTTTCAAATAGTTGTGGCAATTGCCAAAGTGCACGAGGGAATATATATGAAACATTGATGCATTGACATTTTGAAATGCTTTCAATCCACATGAACGAACATGAATTACACATTTTCAGCTAAAACGAAACGTCAAATACCGTTGCCCCAATCATAGGGGGGTTGGGTTTATTTTCAAACGACAAAAATGACCGCCAAAGCTAAAGCAATAAAACAAACAATTTTGAACCGAGTGTTTTTCATTTACATAGCGCTTAAATGGGTTAAATTATAATTTAACATTTGGCTCCATGAGCAGCATTAATATTTGGTTTAATAACTTGCAATTCAATAAGTTATTGTTTTTAATGAGATTTGAAATTAATTAATTTCATTAGCTTTCAGCACAAAATAATATTTATTTTGAATCTAATTAAACTGTATGGGAACATTTATGATTTAATCAATCTATGTTTTACTACATTTTATTCACATGCAACAAGCATGCTTGTTTTTTTGCTTTATTCCCAAGATGATGATATCTATGGTATATTTTAAAATGCTTTTCGTTTCTAGAGCTTGCACAACATTAACCGCATCATTACGTTTGCATTCATTGCACAACGTGACATTTCAATTGGCCCAAGTTAGGTCGAAAGTGCGCTCCAGGACTACATAAATCCTGAACGGATGCACTATAATCGTTCCCCCAAGTACAATGGCCACACACACACGCACACACATGCTCGTAAGTCAGCGAAATGCACCGGGCACGTACATACAACAACAAATGAAACTTCGCCGTAAAATGTGGGCAAAACTAGCGACAAGGGCAACGCTAAAAAGTGTAAGAAATTCAACAAACTAAATGGCTTGCCAGGTTGGGTGGCATCGTGCACATTTTGCTACTTAAAGCCACAAAAGCCACACACGCACACACACATCTATACACACGTAGAATAAGAAGGCGTCTTTATCACCGCCATTGTTGTTAATTTTGCAGGGCTGGCTGGAAGCTTTGCGCCGGATACGGAAACTAGCGGCACTTGGATGTCACGCTACGTCACAGCTAATGTGTCGGCTTGGTGCATGTGTGTGTGGGAAAGAGACATTTACAGTTGAATTATGAGCGCACATAAATAAAATGTCGTTTAGAATGGCAGCGACAAAATGGCTGCTAAAATTTCCGTTGTCGTTGTGCAAAGAGCACGGGAAATTACCTGAACTGCGTCGTTGACACGAAATTGAGCCCGCAAAATGTCAAGACGCACATTGACATAAGACTCATTCTTTATGGGATGACCCCCTGCCAGAACAAAAAAGAAAATAGCATTAAATAACAGTTAAGAGCCAAGATCTCAATCAAACTCTGAGCCGTTTAAAGCTGTCAAAGTCAGGCACAAACCGTAACCAAAAAAAAAAATTGACATTTTTCCCCAGCTTAATCTTTCTCTCTGCACAAACAGTTGTATCTTTCTGTTACACATAAAATATTTACATATGTTTGTCAGCTTTTTAAGTGATTCGCCATCTGATGATGTATTCAATTTTGTTTTTAATCCCTTTGTTGGGGGTTGGCTTCCATGTTATACAATATTTATACGCACTCATGACATGCATATTTAAAATAGTAGCTCACGTTGAGACCTTTTTGAATTGATTTTTGGCAAGATTGTTTTTGATTTGAATAAAAAAAAACGTACGCATACGAGTAAAATAAACTTAAGCTGAAAAGTCAATGTTCAAATATGCATGCGGAAATTTAATGCAATAGCAAAAAGAAGGCTATCTGAATGCTATTTACATTGAAGTTCAGTAAATCGCAACTTTCTCCCTCTCCCATGTTTGAGTTTACTAAAGGCGACCCCAGAAACAAAATACAGTTTAAGGCAACAGCAGGGTCAGCAACAGTAGCAATTGGAGCGACAGACAGCAGCAATATTTATTTATTTGTTTCTTGCTTTGCTATTTTCAATTTACGCTTACAATAATTCAGCAAACGTGGAAATGGACAGCTATAAATTCGAGCGAGTAAACACGCAAGCAAACGAAACAAAAATGAAATCGAGAACGTACCACTACAGGCCAAAGAGAGAAGAGCGATTTTTTAAGGCAACAAACGATTCACTTTCCCGACGTATAAATACGATTTTCGTATAAAACAGAAAGAATAACTTAACAAAAATATTATGCGCAGACTAAATCCACTTTTAAATTAAATGTTTAAAAAAAACTGCTTTGATACAAACTAAAATATATTATTATTTGGGTAATGAGAAAACTTTGCAAAATTTGCAGTAAAAAGTTTAATACCAGAATTATGCCACGATTAAACGATGCTTGCTCTTAAGGCGTGAGCGTTACAAAGTTCCCCACAAAATATAAATGCCCAAAGTAGTAAGTGAATAAAATCCACAATGTATAAAATGTAAACTTTTTATTTCCGTGCTGCACACAGACTGAGGGCAATTTATGTTATGCCATTTTCAACTCGAAAACATAAAATATGCCACGAATTGTGAGAGAGGGGTTGCTGGAAAGGGATTGCTTCCGTTTGGGGTCAGTGTAAAACAAATGCCGACAAGTGCAATTAAGTATGAAAAGGTGGCCAGAGAAGAGGACCGAAGAGAAGTGTGGCTAAATGGTTGTAATGCCGGCAAATGGCAATGAGAGTGCGGTCAGTTTTTCTTTAACTCATTGCTATTGTTGCCCAAATAGCAGACTCTGAAACAGAAACGTATATAGCTTTAAGTGCAAACCCGTGTGGGTGGGGCAGTGGGCGGTCAGTTCAGATAGTGGCGATTAAAGCATGCGTCACATTTTGTGACAACTTTTATATAGCTTCAATTTGTTCGCTCTCAACGCTGACTATTGACATTTTCCCATGAAATTGATGATATGATGATTTTGCATTGTTACAATGACTTATTTACAAGTTTTTAAAGCGAATGAAGAATAAATATGTGGATAGGTAGGTAATATTTATTTAGCATCGATTAGTCAAAATAATAAGAATGGAAAGGATTATCAGAATTCAAACTCTTAAAAACTCTTCAAGAGCTAGGCAAATCTATAAATTTAATTACTTAATAAACCAACATCACAAAGGCAATTCGTTCTCTTCCCACTTACCATTTATATAAGAAAGGTAAATGTTGAAGTGCATATCTTTCTTGGAAGCTTAAAAACTTTCTCATACGCTTCGCTCTATTAACTAGCATACGTACTTAAATACCCATAACAAAGCTCTTAAACAGAGCTTCTGCCAATTCACACATATGCGCATATCAATGCTGTTGTCGCATAATAGTTAAATTTTAGCATGCATAAAAGTTTTATATTGTTTTGCCGTTATCTGTCTTGAATAAATTTATGCCATTGGCACTTCATTCCCGCCAAAAAGTAAGCAAACCCAAACCGAAACCCTAAGTGAACGCTGGCAAACAAACCCGATTACTACACCCAAAAACTCGAACCGCAATCCGACAAGTTTTGTGTCTGGCATTAAATTAATTTGTTGCCTACAACTTTGGACGGACAAATAGTACCCCCGAGTACCTCCTTCACTGCCATAGAAAGATGCCGAATGCAGCACAAGCAAAAACTTGTTAAAGATGAAAATAACAAGAAAAGTTTTAAATCATTCGCTGTGCCAACAAAAAGAAACACTAACAACAACAGCAGCGTCAAAGTTATGCCCAAGGGGGAAACAAAAACGCATCGAAGATTGTTGCTAGGGTTTTATCTGGCTGAATATAGTATGTAGGGACCCCGAATGACACAACAAAGCAGCAGGCAGACCTTGAAGCTAGTTACGTTGTTGGTTGCGTGGAGTGTCAAGGACATTTGTGTGGCCGCCTTCCAGCACAATTCAGCTTTGTTCGCTTAAATCTTGTCTGTAATAGACAACGCCTGGGGAGTTTTGTTTTGGGACTATTTGGTTTGCCACGCGCCATTAAACAACTTGAACCAAAAACAGCGCACACGTTGCAGCAATTTGCAGATCATTTGCTGTTACCCACTTTTATACTCTATCTCTATCTCTGTTGTGTTCTGTGAAACAACTTCATTAAGTGCTCGCCTTACTGCAGTCGAGTAAACCAATAACGTATCTGGTTCCTGTTCTAGCAAAATGTGATTAGATTGCAGCTGAAATACAGTTACTGCTGTACCTTGCTACGTCTCTCACTCACTTCCTCTATCTCTCTCTCTCTCATTTTCTCTCTACTTGACGTTTCTAGTGTTGGTCATTGGCAAACGGTTAGAGCTATAAACCGTTTTACGAGCAAATTTTATAAGCAACAAACGGGGCTTGTTAAACGATTTAAGCAGTGGCCAGTTGCCAGAGGACCTCAGTCAACAGGACTCGATTTTCTGCTGGGCAATATGCTGTGACATGCACTTAAATCAATTTACGTCCAGAGTGCACAGTTAATAAAGTTTGCCACTTTTCGAGCCAGTTGCACTAAATGTCGCTGTCGTCATCGTTGTCGCTGCCAAACACAAAGAAAAAAGAACTCTTAAATTGTGCGCATCGACATCGAAATTGTTGCTAGCTGCTGCTGCTTTACTGTTGCTACTGCAGCAGTAAATTTAATAATAGAGTACAAACATGCAACATGCAGCTGCTGTGTGCAAAACTTTGCATATTTTTAGAGGCACTCTTCTCGCTCGTCTTGCAAGTTGCCACTCTCCGTATCTGCAGTGGCTCTTGAGTTTGTCTGCTGCATGCCGTAACAAGTAGGAATAATCGAGTCAATATGCGTCTGCTCAACTCTTAGCTACCCAAGGTAATGTTCGCGATAATTATCATAACTTATTGTGTAAACAAGCGCGGGATTGTATGTGTTCTAGATTGGTTGTGCTCTTTAAAATAAACCGATCCATTCAATTTCGTATCTACAATTTTTTTAAGAGTATACCCTTCGAACGGAAACTGAGTAAACGTTAACTTTGTTGTCTATGCATTTGCCTGCTAACTGGAGCACATGAGTAGACTACATTGTTTTCAATGCGTCTGTCCTTTCCTGCGGTATCCTTTGGCCACATTGTGTTGGGTCAGCTGCATGCAAATAATGAATATTACCCAGCTTCCTTAACATTTTCCACATTGTTCGTCGAATCTCTTTCTACCTTCTGCCTTCCTGTCTGCTCCCTTTTGTTCTATTTTTCCGCATTCCTCACACTTCTTGCTCATAGATGTCACACGAATTCTCCTATATATATATATATATATATAGTTTGTAGCTGGCAAAATTTTCAGTTTGGCTTTTGTGTATGTGCGTACTGTGCAGCGAATACGATTCAAGTCTCTGGCATTTTACATTCTGCCTAGTGGCATTGCAAATCTTTTACACATGTTCAGCTCAGCATCCGGCACAGCACTTTTAATTATGGCCGGAATTTTCATTTCATTTCTGTTGTCACATGCTGCACACAGATTTTCTGTTTCTGAGTGTACGAGTGTGTGTATACGATTGTGTTTGTGTATGTTTATTGATTTATGTATACCCGATAGGGCACACAACACACTCACACAATCATCGTTTAAATTGCCGTTAATTTAATCAGCCAAATGCGTGCAACCATTTACGGCCGATTAGTGTCATTGTATTTGGGATTGATGCGAGCTACACATACAACTGATTAATTACTTGGCAACACCTCAGCAGATTACGCATTGACACGCCGCACCGCACCACACCGCACCGCACCAGCTGTTGTTGCTCAGCTTCGGACAGCAGCAGCAACGACAAGTTTGTCACGCGCAAATTACGCATACGCACCGATGCACACTTACCCTTACTGCTGCAAAAGATTGATGACAGCATGCTTAAGGGTGGCAACTAGTAGTTTTGATTGATGCTCAACGTGGTGCTCAACGCAGCTGTGCTGCTTTCTAGTTCTAGTTGCATCAAATTTAATCATGTCCATGCCATGTTTCTAGGTATTCAATACCATTTGAAGAAGAATCATAGAGCACTATTTAAGCTTTAGGGATATTTAATCATCGACTCGACTAAGAAAGCATTTGCTTAGTATTTTCTATTTCTAGTTGCTTGCCAGCTCTTTTTGGGATTTTTAATTTACTTATGCGCTAAAAAATTTTTGGCAAGCTAGCAAACAGTACTGTACCGCCCATTGGGCCACACCCACTTTGTTGGTTGTCTCGTTAGTTGAGCTTCCATTTTGTATGCGGTGCACGTTTTGCAAGCGAACATCTTCTCTGGCTGCGAAAACATTTGGCACAACTATTTAAGTGACAGGCTGACGCCGCCATACACAAATTTCGTGTTGAATCCTAATGCGCGCTTAAAGCTGTCAAAATTCTCGCCAAGGCAGGCTTTTTAATTAGAGACAGCAGAAAGTTTTCTGCGGGTAAGGCAGACTGTAAGGCGGTTGCGAGCTGCTTTAAATGTGCGCACGCTTTAAAGTGTTTGCTAGCTGGGAAAAGACTTGAAACCAAGTTAACAGCAGCAGCAACAGCAACAGCAGAAGCTTTTGCTCATGTGTATGCCAGTCACGCAGCGTCTTTCAAACTTGGCATTAAATTTCAAATGAAATTGCTGCTGTCTGCAATGCGATACTTACGATTCACACATACACACACAACACGCACACTTATGCAGGAAGTGGTGAATGTGTTGATAAAAATCAGCGCCTGGCAACATTTGTCCACATCACGTATACGACACGTCGTCACCCAGCGTCTGTAAAAACTACTGCGACGGATACAACAACAACAAAAAGAGAGAACTTGTCAATTTAATGTCCTGCCTGCAGATTGCAGTGTCAGTTGTCGACTTAAAGTTGCCTTTTGAAGCCCTCGGGCTTAATATAAATATAACGCATACGCCACATAAGGCCATAAAAATAAAACATCAAACGTTAAATTTGATATAAAAAAACCCACACGCGAACTTACGCATAAATCACTTTAAAGTAAATCAGCTGTGGCAGCACACCGAACAAACAAAACACATTCCCAAACTCACATAAAGTCAACTTCTTAAGCCAAAAGACTCTAACTACATAAACAACGCAGCACAATATGCAGGAGAATAATAATCGAATGCGTTGCTTCTGCCACAGTGGCTGTCAAAATAAATACAATAAGTCGGAAAAATCTTCCACACACACCTACCGAACAACAGGGCCATCATCATCGTTGAAGGCAGCTGCTAAAATGTTTGTCAAGGTGCAAATTCAATAAAAATAAAAACTTGAGCGAACAACGTTGCGAGGACCCTTGGCACAAGGATGATGCTGTTTGCTTGCTTGAGCTTTTAACATTGGCTGTCGGTAAAAGTCAACAAACTTGGACGACCTTATCGAGTCGTTGTCACGCCCCTGTCATTGATGGGCGTGTCATTAAGTTTCGATAGTACAAAATTATTAAAATTTGGCCCTTGGGTGACATAAAAACACAACAAGAAACGAAACGAGAGATATCAATGGACGTAGGTTAAATACACTTCAGTTACTTGATGCTAAATAAAGGATAAATTAAGCTGAGTCAACAAGCCTATTGCGAATGTAAAGAAAGGAATCTTCACAACTAAAATAAATAGAAGCAATCACATAGAGATATTAATATTCGTATATACCATGTTAAAGCAAGGGTATTATAAAGGGTCGTAACGCTACGTTTGCTTTTCCTTGGTTCAGTGGCAAAACTTTTCATCGGTTGGACTATATTATGACAATAATACGCACCCACACACACACACACAACAATAGCAAAGAAATCGTCAAAGTTGTGGTAGCAGCGGAAGAAAAGTGAAAAAGAGAAAGCCAACTGAAAGGAAGACACAAGTATTATCTTAACGCATGGCCGGCGCTTGCGGCAACAAAACAAAGCCAAGGAATCAACGACGTAAATTCCATAGCAATGAAGTGTAAAAATAACAAAAGCTGCTTCTGCTGCATAGTCCTACGGTGTTTCTGTGTCCTTACCTGGTGGAGCGTTCTGCTAGTTGGAATTTAATTTCACAACAATAGCATGAGCTTGACCCTTGTTCCTTCCGCCCCAGCCCCCCCCCCTCGCTTCACGCTCCAACTTTCAACAAAAGTTGACCAAAAACTTTTGGTTTAAACATTTTCTTTTAAAGCCATTTTAGGTTGTTTGCGTTTGTGTTGTTGTCCTCGGCTTTGTCATTTAACGCACATTAAGTCGGAATGTGTCCTGTTGCCACAGTTGGCTGCCACAGTTGCGCGTTGCCCGTTGCCAGTTTTCAGTTCCTTTGGCGGCCATTTCTTATGGCCATTTCGACTTTTTATTGACTCTCGCTCTCTGTCTCTCGAAATGACTCCTTTGCGCTTCCTTTGCTGCCCTCGCTGCTTGGCTTTTCATGTCACGTGTAACGCAACATATTCTTCCTGATGTTTGTAGTTCCTTTTTTTTTTGCTCTGTTTTTACTAATTGGAGGTCCATTGTGTGTGTTTGTCAATTTAAAATTGTTTGCAATTTTGCACGTGCCTTAAAATGCAATTAAATTCGTTTAATTAGTTTTAACGACAGCCATTTTGCAAAGGAATTTGTCGCTTAACGGAGGAATTAAAATGCGTTACGCAACCTGAACATTTTAAATAGCCTTCGGCATTCAGGCATTTGCCTAGAATTTCGATTATTTGCATAGCTTGACGCACAGGCATTAAGCTGTATTAAATTTGTTACTTCATTAAAGAAGCATTTATCTTTGTGTTAAGCTCAAAACTTTGAAGATTTAGGTTTAATTATTTACGCAGTTTATGTGTTATCCCTTATCAATTTTAATTGCTTGAATGTTTATGCAACATCTTGTTACATCTTAATAACCCTCTTAGTATCGACTCCAAACCCTGCTGTTTGACATTTTAATGCCCCACTAATGTGTCTAGTAGCGCACATTCATCGAAGATGCATGCCACCGCAGCCAAGCAGCTAAGAACAATCCAATTTTGTCGTAAGTATGTCAAGTCAAATGAATTTCTAATGTGCTTTTACCTTATTGTATGTAGTTGGTGATGCTCCTTAACTTGCCATTTCCAAACACTTTCCACAACTGTCAACTTGCCAACTTAGTCCTGAATATTTGTAAGTCCCGCCCACCCATGACAACATGTGGCACGACTATGTTGCAAGTTGCTTGTCATATATCTATCTCTCTGTGTGTGCCGTTGTTGTTTCGCTAGTCAACAAATATTTCAGATGCAACTACAATAAGTTACTTAATAAAAGCATTTTAATAAATATTATTTCTAAAATACTTTCGCTTTGAAGTTTAACTATATATATTTCAATTTAATAGTTTGCTCCTCGACCTCATCTTTTGAAATGATTTTGAACTTGGCCATATTACCAATGTCAATAATTGAGCGAGAGGCATTTATGAAACAGTTCTGAGCAATTTCCAAAGCGCGCTCCTTGGTGAGTGTTTCAGCATCAATATCATGACTCAGTAGCTGCAACATAGTGTGGCATGCACCACCCACTACATAATAGTCACATCGTTTGAAACCATATTTATCATCGTATTTATAGACAGCGCCTTTGCCCACCTTGTCCAGCCCAACCAAAAGTGTGCCCATAAAGGATCGCAAGAGTCGATGGCTATACAACATGATCTTGATCATGGACAAGAGCGACTCAGTTGTGAGGCACTTTCTGTGCTCTATCCCATACATCTCGGCGCGATACTTGATCATACTGGTCAGTGAGATGGCAAGGCCCAAATCTGCAACGGATCCAATTATCGTTGTCGCTGTGATTGGAAATAGTTTGAAATGCTTATGCAAATGGTCGGAATCCAACACCAAACGATTGTCCGATGCAATCAAAACAAAGTCAATGCCAGCAATAGCCAATATGGTTCCATTGCTCGCCACCAGTTTGGCCAACTTCTCTTCAAGTCGTAGCCCGTCATCATGTCCTCGAGGACGTTTCAGGTTAGTTAAATTACTCATGTTCAAGTTGACAAAATTATAAAAAATGTATATCAGTGTTTTGAAAGTTAATTCGACGATGTAGAAATAATACTAACAATAACTGATTGCTTCAAAATTAATAATTGTTTGATTTTATAAGGCAAATAAGAACATTTCGTTGTTTCCGTTGTTTTTTTTTTTTTGCATAACACGTATCCATTAAATTGATGCGTGAAAAACTAACTCAATTAACATGCTTGTCTAAGCACATACATCACAAGCACACACACACACTCGAGCACACACACAAGATCTGCTCTAAGTGGTTGGTCATAAAAATAAAAACATGGAAACATTTTGGGCATCTAACGTTAACTATGGAATACCCTAGTTATTTATAGGACTAGCCACCCAATTTGTATCTACTTTGCTTCCTCCCCTCTTATGGCATAGATATAAACGATTGACCTCCCGCAAATACTGGCACACACATTGAATAACAATAGAGAGATATATATTCCATATTTGTTTAGTGGTTGCCTTTTGTCAAAGACCGAAAAATGTGTGTTTTCTGGACCTGAAAGCGTATAATTGTTTACGCAGCAGCAGAAGCAAACCAGCAAACCAGCCGGAAATGGCTGGAGGGAAGGGCACAGGACACGCCATGTTGCACGTGTGGACAAGGCAAGCAGAGGCACATTCAAGTGGCAATAAGAATAACAATAGTGGCGAGCGTGGATGGGAGAGCTTGCTGTGGAATGTTGAAGGAGTTTTGCAGTGGCAGCAACAGCAAACAAATTAATATAGCTAACTGAGAGGAGAACAAGTAAGAAGGCTCTAGTCGAGAAATCCCGACTGGACGATACCCTAATCCCTATACTTTATGCGTACAGTCAGTGCTTGCAAGTATATGTGTGTGTGTGTGTGTACGCGCCGATGTTTCTGAACCGATTTCAGTAAAAATTTCACAGATTGCCATTATTTTGTTTAATGCCGTCTCAAAGTTTTTGCAAATTCAAGATTTTGTTGTTATCGATCCCATGTGTATGTCGGAAACGGGAAGAGTTATCGAAAATCGACGCGTTCATACATACGGACGGACAGACGGACATGGCTATATCGACTCGGCTGTTGATGCTGATCAAGAATATATATACTTTATGGGGCCGGAGATGCTTCCTTCTGCCTGTTACATACATTTGCACAACGCCATTATACCCTTTTAACCCATTTTTAATGGGTTCAGGGTATAAAGAGAGAGAGAGAGAGAGAGAGAGAGAGAGAGAGAGAGAGAGAGAGAGAGAGTGAGATAGAACCCCGAAAAAAGTATTGTTTATATTTTGGGGTTGCAATCAGCGGAAAGCGTCGATTTCCGAATGGTGGAACGCTGCTTGCATTTATAATTATTTATGCGCTGCTCCGCAACTTGGCTCGTTGTGCAACATTCTAATCCAATCAATGTCAGACAGCAAGAACAACAACAACAAGCGAAAATCAGTGATGGGAAAACCACACAAAAAACCTATTTGCTAAATCAGAAAATTGCACTTGTCGTCATTTCAAAACCCCCATCGCAAAGCCCCCAACTGCAGCAGCAGCAACTCACTCAACTGCAATCGATTCGATTTTATATTTGAGTGCACTGCCCCAAGTGCAACCCCTAAAATTTGCCATGCACCCCTCTCCAAACTAACGACAAATGCAAAACGATAGAAAGTTTTCAGCTTGACGCGAAAAATCGAGCGCGAATTTCCAACAAAAATTGTTTAGTGACTTTTTGCACCAAAACAAAAAATAGAAGCAAAAATAATTAAAAAAGGATAGCGAAAACAAAAAGAGAAAAAAAAATAAGTAACAGGCACAAAGCACTTTCCAAATGTTATGTAAGAAGCAATATGGCACTGTATATGGCTTAAGTGGGGGGAAGGTGTGCTTTATGAGTAGACAGACAGGCAATCCATCAGACGAATTCATGTGGTACCAGTAAAACCAAATAAAACATGGACATATTGTGAGATCCATTGGCTGGGCAACCAGATTTTCGTATAGTGCTTTGCCCTAGGGAAGAGTGGTTTCAATAAACGAAATTACTTGCGGAGTTTTGTACACACATACACACTCTCACACACACAGTCATGGCCATGACCTAAGGCACATTTTCAGACGCGCCCAAAACTTGACAAAAGGCAATAAAAGAGATGGAAGCAAAGAGATATTAAAAGTTGTTAAGTGGTTGACAAGAAGATATCTTATTGCCATATACTAATAGTTGTGCTAAATATTAAGTTTATTATATATTTCACTGTTTGTTTAAATTAATTTTCACACTTATTTTAGACAACTTCCCATTTGTTATGTATCATTTCACTTGACATACCCGTTTCGAACGAAAATTAAAAGGGTAAAGAAAGCCTTACAATATTCTAGCACGTATACTTACAAATACTCTACCAAAAAATTGTAAGAGCACTCATAAATACCGTTTAGCTGGCACATCGTTCGGGGAACCTGACTAAATTACCAAAAATTGGGTAAAGATTGAATTTTTTGGGGTAAAAATGAGACTTTTGTGAGTAAAAAGTACATATTTTCGCCATGGGATAATGTCAACTTACACAAAAATATTTTGGGGAAGTGATAAAAAAAAGTTCCCCGACTGCTGAGCTAGACAATATGCAGGACCAGAAAGTTACATACAAAGAAAGTGGCTGAACACTTTATAGCAAAATTGTATGGCAAAAGAGTCTACTCTAAGAGTGTATAGATAAACTTTGATAAAATAGAGAACATATAGCCCGAACATCCACATAACTTCATCAAGTCGGGCCCATAAAAGCCGAGACGAGGCCCCAAAAAACATAAGGCACAAAATGCGCATAAAGTAGAGTAGAAACAACAATGGCAAGGACAAGCATACTGTCCTTAGGCCAGTGCCAAGAAACTCAAACACACGCTCACACACACACAAACACTCACATCCATGACATAGAAACACATGACAATGGGAGTAAGAAAATCCATTATTACATTTTTCACGCCAATAAAAACAAATACAAAACGCCCAGATGAAAGCAACACGCTACGCTGAGCAACTATTAAGGCTTAAGTTATTTTTGCTGGTGCTTTGGGTTTATTTTTGGCAATTTCCGTCTGCTTTTCGCCTTTGGTCACTCACGAAAATTACCAAAATTGTATATCCGTTTCCGGTTCAAGCGGTGGCAAAGATGTCGCCCGTCATTTCTTACCATTTGCTTACTCTGGTTATTTATTTTGTTTTCATTCACAGTATGTCCTTGAGAAAAAAGGACACTACGATTTTTTGGCCATAATTTATGGCACATCACACATACGACACGTGTGCAACATGCTACCAACACAAGAAAAACAAGGACACTGCGACAAGTTTTTTTTTCTTCAATCACTTTTTATCATTTGCTTTTAGAGTTCATTTGAGCAAGCTGGTCAGGATTCACAGATCGAAACCTACTTAGAAAAACGCGGCAATAATTAACAAGAGTGTTGGCCAAAGGCCAGGAAAATCAGTTAAGAGCCAATTAACTTTTATGACAATTACAACAAATTCCCAGCTGAGTGGCCAATAATGTTTAATAATTTACCCAAAGCCCACAAAGCGCCCGACCCAAATGGCAAAAGTTTCGAAATTGGACAAAATGGTAAGCTTGCGTCATGCTCGTGCCACAGGTAGGTAGCTTGTTGAAAGTAATGAATATTGTGTTCATTTTGCTTCAAATTTGCGTATCATGAATATTAAAGTTGGTTTCGGTTGAGGTTTAACGAGTAACGTGATAAACTTATAATTTGTGTAATTAAAAGTTTATGTTGATAAGCGTGGCACGCGGTTAAATATGAAAAGCTTGCAACTTTGCCACCTGCCACTTGCCACTAAGTGGTAGGAGACAACAATATTAAAACTGCCACTTTGGGCAATAAAACAAATCGAGTAGCAATGCATAACAGTTCGTGTGAAGGATATTGTGGCATGTGTGTGTGTCACATGTGGCTGCCACTACATACGTAAATTGTGCAGCAATTGTCAACTTTTGCTTCGCGGTCACTAAAATTTACTTTCAAGTTTCGAGCGAAATTCTCAACTTAATGCATATTGTTTATTGCCAAAGTTTTTATCTGAAAAGACGAGCAACAACTTAAATGGCCAAATGGCAGGTAAAGCGTTCGAGTTTTTATCAGGTTTGTTTCTAGAGAAATCCCAGCTAGACGATACCCTGAACACAGTCAGTGCTTGCAAGTATGTGTGTGTGTGTACGCGGTGTTTCTCAGCCGATTTCAATAAAAATTTCACAGATTGTCATTATTTTGCTTAATGTTTTAAACGCCGAATAGTTTTCCATATTCAAGATTTTGTTGTAATCGATCACATGTGTATATCGGAAACGGGAAGAGTAATGGAAAATCGAAAACAAACATGTACTGCCTAGGGATTAGGCGAGCTTGTGTTCCAAATCTGGAGTCTCTAGCTCTCATAGTCACTGAGATCGACGCGTTCATACACACAGACAGACAGACAGACGGACATGGCTATATCGACTCGACTGTTGATACTGATCAAGAATATATATACTTTATGGGGTCGGAGATGCATCCTTCTGCCTGTTACATACTTTTGCACAAAACCATTATACCCTTTTTTCCATTTTAATGGGTTCAGCGTATAAAAATAATTAATAACTATTTAGCAAGTATATGCATACCCTTATATGATATCAGTGTTAAGGAAAGGGAAATACTATGAATTTCCGTTCGGAAATAAGAATAAAAAGAAGACGAAATAAGAATTATGTTTAAATACTTGCAACTATGTAAATTGGTGATTTTAATTTAAGTTTTAATTTTTGGCGGGTTAATACAATTAATATACGCCATCTATCGGTAGTTTTCGGGTGTTACCCATATGTTACCTTGCCATTCACACAAAATTGATTAGTGCTGCCACCCTGTTAAATTTCCTACAACAGTTTTACTCATAACACATAACAACGCCTGCTCCTCACTTAACATCTGCTTCTCACTTCACTAACACTGGTTGGTCTCATCTCTAATAACCCCTGCTCTTTCTTTCATTGTAAAACACTGAGCCGAACGTACGTACAAAATTTTGTCAGCAAATTAATATTTTAAAATAAGCTATCAAAAAGTCGAATTAAATAAAAATATTAAGCGTGCTGCGTGAAGTGCTAAGCTAACAACCATTTAATCAAGGAAAACATTGTTAATATGAAAAGATGCCGTTGATTATGTGTGATTAACTTCTAACCTATACTTTTCTTTTCTGCAGCATTCGGTTGAGTTCTTGTAATCATGGTAAACGGCCGTATACCCTCGGTCTTTTCAAAGACCTATGTGACTCCCCGTCGCCCCTATGAAAAGGCGCGCCTGGATCAGGAGTTGAAGATCATTGGCGAGTATGGTCTGCGCAACAAGCGTGAGGTCTGGCGCGTCAAGTACGCCCTGGCTAAAATCCGTAAGGCTGCCCGTGAGCTGTTGACTCTTGATGAGAAGGATGAGAAGCGTCTATTCCAGGGTAAGTTGGCATTCAACCTTAAGTTAGTGGCCACATCGTGATGATCTGTATTAAAAAATATATAATTCTGACACTTCTTGTCTGAAAAAAACGTTGACGTTAACCAATACATACTGAAAACAACCGGCCACTTAACAAGCTATAAACACAACTTGGAATGGAACATAACCTAACTTTTACTTTTACACAGGTAACGCTCTGCTGCGTCGTTTGGTGCGCATTGGTGTGCTGGATGAGTCGCGCATGAAGCTCGATTACGTGCTGGGTCTGAAGATTGAGGACTTCTTGGAGCGTCGTCTCCAGACACAGGTGTTTAAACTTGGATTGGCCAAGTCCATCCATCACGCACGTGTCTTGATCCGTCAGCGTCACATTCGGTAAATATCCCTTGGATAGCGACGGAAAACGTCGTCAGGCAGAAAATCAAACTTGTTAAAATGTTCAGTAAGACCACTTGGGAGTCGAACAAGCTTCTAATGAAGCTTGTACCGGCTCTCAACGTCTTTTGGTCGTGTAGTTGATCCAAAGTTAGATCACACTGACCATAATGCAAAGCTGCATTGCGTAAGTTGCACTGAACAATCTGCTTCAATCTTACAGCCACTGTGCTGAGTTACCAGTGTATTAACAAATGAAAATTTATTTTTGCTTATGTATAAACAGTGTGCGCAAGCAGGTGGTCAACATCCCATCGTTTGTGGTCCGTCTGGATTCCCAGAAGCACATCGACTTCTCCCTGAAGTCGCCCTTCGGTGGCGGCCGTCCTGGACGCGTCAAGAGGAAGAACTTGAAGAAGAACACTGGTGGTGGCGCTGTTGCCGAAGAGGAGGAGGACTAAACTGCACACAATTCACTGCAAAGTGCATGTTTTCAATAAAAAAAAAAAACAATTTATATGTTTACAAAATAAATGTAAATTTTAAAGAATTTTTTTCGTCTCTGTTTAACTGACAAATGGTTTGTGTTGCCACATGGTTGAAAAATGGTTAGGGATAGCGTGAGCTGTTTTGGTGCATGTTACTACGAGAAGGTATTTGTATGAGACTACATTTTTTTATACACAAGCAATATGCGTTTTTCGTGTTTGTGACGTCACAACAAATGCCATGGCACCTGCGCAAGGCGACCATCATGTACTCGATACCATGCGATAGCAGTCTGAGAGCGGCTTTTGGCGAGTGCAGCTGTGTTTTGGTTTTTTTCATTTTGAGTAGTTGGCTTTCCAAATTGTATCGCATTTGTTATTGAAAATAAAATATTTTAAATTTACATTAACACCCAGTACAACACAGTAAGCAAATATGCCTAAAGGCGTCGATAAAGTAAAAGTAAACGTTAAGGAGCGGGTCGAGGACGAAAGCTGCGATCTCAGCTTGTCCGAACTTAGTGAAATACCCGTGCGTGAAATTGTAAGTAAATGCGTTGTGGTGGTGTGCCGTTAATTACAATTATATTAATGCATAGCTAATTATCTTCTGCACTGTGCCGTGTCTGACCCTTTTTGGTTCGCTCCCCAATCATCGCAAACAAAGCGCTTTTTTGTCTGGCAATAGTCTAGCCAGTTATTCACTATCTCGCTTCCGCCAACACAGATCCAACTGTTGTTGTTATTGTTGTTGCTCGCCTGCTGCCTGCTGCCGGCTGGCTTGCAATTAACGCTGACGTTGACTGCATTGCATTTACACTTGAGAGCGCCGCATGAAGGAGATGTGTATGATTGTGTTCGTATGTGCGCGTGTGGGTTTGTGTATGTGTTCGGCACAAAACAGCTTCAGGGGGTTGATTTTTGGGATTTGGCATAGCAGTTACCACCCCTCCGGTCGTTAGCACAAGGAAAGTTGCCAAATTTTGTAATCCACTGTTGTTTTTGGGGGTTTCTTTTTTTGGTTGCTGAACTTCCTGTTTGAAATTCAACTCAGTTAAACTCAGTTTATTTTCAACCTTCACAGGCTTCGTTTAAGCGCGTCACCTTCCTGGATCTCTCTAGCAATCGACTGGTCACACTTGGCGTAAGTAGAAAATTTCAAATAACTAAGCTATTTCAAATAACATATGTTAATTTTCCCATAGCGCAACTTTACTATTCTCACACGGTTAGTTAAGCTCGATCTGAGTAAGAATCAAATACGCGCTTTACCCGATGACTTTGGTCAGTTGGAGCAGTTACGTCATCTAGACTTGTACAACAACTGCTTGGAGAATTTACCATTAAGTTTTGGACGCTTGCGTCGCCTGCGCTATTTAGACTTAAAGGGCAATCCCTTGACGCCAGCTTGGGACAGAGTTGTGGGTCGCTGTTCAACATTGAAGGACTGCCAACAGGCGGCCAAGAATACTGTAAGCCAAGTGGCACTTGATATAAGTGGTCGGTCGTCATTTTATGTACAATTTGCTCACCCGTTTTGCAGGTCAACGTTTGTGCAAACTTCAATACCGAGTACATTGAAAAGGAACGTCTTGCGGCACTCGAGCGCCAACAGAGCTCCACACAAATGGCAGGCGTTGGCGGTGATGGTGATGCCAGCTCCAGCTCCACCCTAAGCATAAAGGCCAATGGCGGTGGAGAGGGCACGAAGTCCAAGTCGAGCAAGGCTAATCGTAAATCAAAGTCAAAGAAGTCAGGAGCTGCAGCTGAAAACGAACTGACAATCAAACCCGTTAACGCAGTACCACCACCAACAAAAGCGACAAATCAAAAGAACAACCAAAAAAAGAAATCAACAAATGGCAGCTGCTGGTTTAAGGTCCTTTCGGGTGTTGCCTTCTCATCGCTGATGACCTTTTTGGTGTTGTTCATCATCAATGTGCTTATTATTTATATGATAATGTTCAAGAATCCCGACATTGCCGACAAGCTTGTGGAGTATATACCACAACAATATCGCGATTGGATACTGACCAAAACGGAAATCTTTCGATTGCGCGTCAGCGACTGGATCTCAGAGTTTCGCACACCCCCCGAGGAGCACTGACGATTCATTTATTTGAAGCCATAGAGCGCGGGGCTTCAAATATATTAACTATGAAAACAAAATTCGGATGCATAGCGCGTGTGTGAGAATGTTTTTAAACAACAACTTTGGGATAAGTGTAGACCACCTAAACAAAACTATATAAGTGCAAATATTATAAACACCTCAAGCACTGCCATATAGTAGTATACATAATATGTATATTTAAGTATTAACGTCCATTGGCAAGAAATTTTTACCTCACATAAACAAACAAACAAATACACACACCTAAAGCATCAGAACTATACCTTAAACTACTCTCATTAAACGTCACTTATAAACTAAATGTTACAATTGATCAAACCAAACACACACACACACACATACAAACTCAATAGTAACTGATACGCAGTTCAAAACTGTCGAGAACACATAGAAACTACAGACACAGTCGTCAACGTGCTTCACACGCCCATAACATACATCTACATACATACATCTAATTTGTACCAATCTCATTATAGTAACTATCAATGTAAACCGATCGATCACAAATGCATTCTGTAAGAATTTCTTGTGCAATTTATTTTATGTTTGAAAAACCCCAGCTCAAGTTAGGATCATATTAATAGAGTTGTTGGTATTTATATGATTTTAAATCTATTGTATAAGAATATTTTAAATAAAATCGGAAATGAAAATGAAATTCAAAGTGGTTTCATATAATTTTTAATCATATTTAATAAAATTATTTACATGCATTGTATAAATTAAATTATAAAAATGTATTTAAATGCAGATTTGCTGATTTTTGGAATAAAGTTTTACATTAATAAATAATTTTTGGATTTTGTTACAGTTCAATAGCAGGAAATAATCAATTAAATTGTTCAAGTGGATTTAGCTTTTCAAAATAATTTATTTTATTATTTAATTTATTAATATGTTTCTTATCAATCTGTTTACTATCTCAGACTGAAGGCCAGCGGGCACACTTCTTAAGCCATTCATATTTATTATTAGCAATAAATATATATAATTTTTTTTCTTATCAAATTTATAATTGATTTACATATATTTCATTGCGTCGAGGCAAAAAAATTTAATCCAATTAAAGGGAAAAGTATATGTCAACTTAAAATGTTATACGTATTATATTAATAAAAGAAAAACATAAATTTTGTAATTATAAATTATATTATTTATATTGACAATCCTTTGCTTCCTGTAGTTAGCCCGCTCTTACGAAAACTATTCGACTTTCTTAGCTTTCTACGGTTCTCATAACTCCATTTTTTGGTTCGAGCACGCGGCACTCGAGTTTCGCGCTTTTGTTGACAATTTTGTTTTTGTTTAAAAAACACATTGACAACCGGTATTTTCACTTATCGTATCTATTTTATCATGACCAGCAAAAAATTATACTGGGGAAGTGTGCTTAAATACATTATGTGAATTTCACAATGTATAAAAATTAAAATAGAATCCACTCGAAGAATGGAGTTTAGGTTGTGGGAGGCATAAAGTTTAAATGTCATTGTAAGTTGTGAATCACAATGAGATTGCCGTTATTGTGGATTTCCAAAAATAAATGCACCTGCATGTTTAAAGTTTATGAAATTGAAACCGCGCTTTCGATTGTTGTTTTAAGTTTCTACGACAACGTTTTGTATCAGGTATCTAAATTAATTTCTTATCAGTAAAAACTTTAAAAAACATTTGCAATGGTTATGAAAGTTTGAACTACATTTCGTCAGCCAAATGCCAGGGCAATTTGTACCCCATGCCCTTTTCAAGCTGCTCCTTTTATGCTCTCTGCCCTAAGAAATCACCCTATCCCTTCAGCTCAATGCCTCTCAGCAAAATCCTGTGCTCACCCTATGCACTGTCACACGATAAATATAGTTTGATTAATAAAGAGAGAGTGAGACAGCCTGACAGAGAGACATTTAAAGAGAGGAGAAAGCGTGAGGGAGATAGAGGTAGGTACAGCGAACGTTCGCTCTTTCGTTGGTTTCACTGCACATTCAGCGAACCGGTTTTCCGTTACTTCGACAGTCTCTCATTTTTTGGCGCGCTTTTTCATTTAAAACAAAACTGCTTAGTGCTCATATCGTCAGTCGCTGGTAGATTTTTGTGCCGCGAGGTCTACCTTTTCTGGTTGCCCTAATTTCTGGCGGTCCCATATAAATATAAATTGTTGGCAATATTCAGAACGTTTGAATCGCTCGTTTTGGTTATACATATGTATTTATAGTATATTCATAGTTGGTTGAATAACAAACTATTAAAAAACGCGTTCATCACGTGTGCTAAGTTCAAAATCTGTGTCAAGATTTTAAGAAAGTGCGTAAAACAACGGCCAGACAACGCAACAGTGAGCAAAGTAAGTACAAACACATGCATATGTACATTTGCGAGAGTGCTGTTCTCAAAAAAATTTGGTTTCTGTGTTTTTGTATGCGAGCAGCATAAGAAAGAAAAAGGAAAAAAAATGGCAAAAAGCACATGGCACAAATTAGGATGTCTAGAAATAGAAGACGATTGCAAGGCAATAGTGAAGACTGCTGCTCAAAACGCACATGTTATGCAGTCAAAAAGGAAAAATATTCGAAAAAAAACTATCGCCGATATAGTCCCAATAATATTTGAATATGAGAAATGTCTATAAAAACTAATTAGAAAATGTCAAAATTGCACAACCGTGCACTGTGATGAGATATCAAAATGTGAATTAAAATAAAGCCCATATTTTTCGTAGGGCGAATTTGTTGGTTAATGCATTATTCAACGTGTTTGGCATTATTTGTTGGGTTGTGAAACTACAAAAGCTTAACGTCAATTATATTTCGACATTGTGTTGTTGCACACGAAAATCTTTTGCACATTGTTTTAAAATATTTTTAGACCTTTTTAAAGACGGTCAGATAGATATTCATTCACTTTCTGACAGGCTTAAAAGCAAAATCCCCAATCGAACGTATGCAACGTAGGCGGAAAGCTGACACTCTCTCTGCCAGCATAGCACCTGCTTGGCTTACAGTAAAGAGCAGACAGTGTAGTTCTCTCTTTCTCTCGCTCTCTTCGTTTGTTCCTTTGTGTCCGCATTTCTTTTGACTCTTGCATTGACACTTGCATTCTACTACTTCCAATGTGTTTGCATATCTTTAATGTTATCGTTTTTCCATGAATGAAAATATTGTTCAATGTTTTACAGTAAACAAAACGCGCGCGCTTTCAAATTCACCTGACAAGTTTTTTGCAGTTGCATGGTGTTTATGTTTTGATTTTTTGTTTGGTAGTAGTTGAAATTTAAATTGCTGATGTGCCACGTTTATTTTTAGTAGGTACGTAACTTCACGGTAATTGAGCGTGTCAAGGGGAAAGTCGAAGCACAATTTGCAGACATTACGAAGTACTTTTTGTGTAGGGTTCGCGACTGTGCTAATTTCAAAACTTCATTTAGCCAAAACACCCACAACAATAGCTCTAATAACGTCATAATGGCACACACACAAACCACCCGTAAATAAACAAGAAACATTAAAATCAATACAAACAAAAAAAATCAAATAAGTGTGCAGTCAATTAACGACAAGACCTTCTTGGCCTTCTTGGCGTGGGCTTATAAACTCACCTCATCCTTATCTATTCCACCCAAGAAGGTATGGAAATAAAGTGTATCGTTTGAATGTGTGTGTGTGTGTGTGTGTAAATGTCTGCTTTCATGTGCATAATACACTTTTCAATGTCGCTGTTGTGCTATTGATTTTTGTGTTTTGTGATAATTAACATACAACAACTTTACAACCGGGCAAAGCGAATTTATCGAGACGTAGTAAAACTGTGACGTCAAAAAGAGCGAAAAAGGGGCCTAGAGAAGAAGGGAACAAAAAACTAATACTACGGGTCAACGTCAGCAACTGTTGCGCGTGGGTTAGCCCTGATTTTAAGTAAGATGGTTTAAGTAAGATAAATGTGAGTTGAGCTAAAAAGTTTTGTTATTGGTCCATAAATTCTGTCTTGCAGTGTCATAAAATATAATTTTAAGGGCATCGAGTCTTTGTTTAGCATTAAAAGTTTGTTTACTGTTATTCTTGTTACGGTTTCTTTTGCACCTGACATTTGTTCTTATTTGACGTGTTTGCTTGTCAATTCTTGGCTTGTTTGTTTGTCAATTTGCGCACATTGTTCGCACACGCCCTTACACTTGACCGCCTTCTTCTTTGCGGGCCAAATGCAAGAAAATTATCCGTCCTTCCTTTTAAAAATTGATCTATTAATAGAAGCGAGCAATTTCCGCAAAGGCGGCGGCACACCTCAGGTGCTATTTTGAATTGTTATCAACCCAATAATAATTGCACCAACTCAAATAAAAACTTCAAAGAGTTTTGCCGATAGTAAAATAAGTTATTTTTATTGTTTGGTATATTTAAAATGTACCTTAAAAATAAAATTGGTGTTTATTATTATGCAATGCTTGCGTAAATGTATTATCTGCATTGATAAAAAATACACTAGGCTTTTTTTTTTATCAGTTTCGGACAAAGCACTCTAATTGTTTACTGTCGTAAAGCTCCAGGAAAATGTCCATTACCAAATTGTCTGTCATTTGTTTAGGCCTTTTTGATATCTAGCAGAAAGTAGAGACCTTTAAGACTAAACCCGTGTTCACAACAATTCTTCCGAATCTTCCCTACACGAAGATTTTATTTATTTTTTGCTCACGGCGTGATTTATTCAGGAGCCGTTTTTTGATGATAAGGGCAGCTTAATAAGATAAAGTATTACTTCTGGGCGCAGCTAATTAAGTTTCTAGCGATTACTGAATATATTTTCAATGTCGTATAATGTTGTCTCTAAGGGAATGTTGATTGTTGATTATGAATACTTAATTAATTAAGATTGCACAAGTACGTAACTATTAATAGAGAAGTCAATAAAGTGTTTTAAAGCTTTTTTGATTTTTTTTTATCAAAACAAATGCCACAAAAGTAAGTAAAAGCTGAGAGAAAATTATTAAGCTGATGAAATTTCTTGTGAACGTTGCACGGCGTCGTCTCATCTTCAAAACAAATTATGAAAAACTTCATTAGGGGACTTTAGGGGACGATAGTATCTGACGCATAAGTTATCTAGACAATCTTTTATCAAAGCACATATGTATCTGCTTGCCCTGCGAAAGTCTAAGGTAAACTTTGAAAAAGCTGCGAGATGCAAAAAAAAAAAAATATGATAACTTTGTTTAGTCAGCAAACAATATTCATTTGCCAAAAAGTATATTTAACACTTGTGTATACAAATTTCTCTTAAATGATGAAAAAAAGGCAGACATTTCAAATAAAAACCTTAAATAACCAAAACGTCATCACATTTTGAATGTAAATCCAAACATAATATCTAAATTTGGAACATGTGTTTTTCGTTTTTTCGTTTCGCTTTATGCTGAGAAAGCAAATAGCAGAGAACAGAGAGCAAAGAGCACTCTTATTGCACAGGATGCTGCGCTGAATTTGCTAAGAGAGCGGTGTTGAGGTCACAATGTTGTCTAGTAGGCGCAACAGTCGTCACTATGCGGCTGCTCGCTCCATATCACAATTATAATTTAGACTGTTGTGCATGTTTCAACCAATTTGCTTGTATAATGGATCCAATCTGATGCGTTTTTACTTTGGCTACACATATGCATGCATGTATACACATTGTTAGGTATTTTGCGTTGTATATTTTTGAATATATTTTAGATACTAACTATATAGTATATTATTTGGTCTTTGTCAAAATTTCATTTTCAAGGTCGCTTGTTTGAAGATTTTAAAAAGAATTTGTTATTTCTGCTTTTGTCTTGTGACCAATATATGCAATGCACTGTGAAATGTTCAATTATGTACATAAGTTAGTATACTAATGTGCCTTAATATAGTTTTTTGTAAATATTCTTTAAATACAATTCCCTCAAATATGTATGTATCTATTATATTGCTTCAATATGTACAATCTAAGTTCATGTCACACCCCAAAAATGTGAAAGCAATTAATCAATATGATAAAACCAATTCGACAATTCTAACGAAACCAATTCGGAACACAGCAAGAAGTATAAAAAACTTTAAATTAGTGGCGTGCCTCAAGGGCAACATTTACAGTTATCTGTGGGTTGCTATTTTGGCTGTGTCATGGCTCTAGTTTTGTCTTCACACGCAATAGAATTTTTTTTGTTTTTTTTTTTTTGTGTTATATGTTTGTGGGGGATGTTGGCTCTGATATGAATCGATCTATTATCTAAAGGTTTTTAGGAAAAACCGGTTTTCGTCAGTTTTTTCGGTCTAGTTGAGATATGGGGCGACCATTTGTTACCTTAACCAAAATCTACCAACAATAAAATGACTAAATAGTGCCAATTTTTATAGACTCTCTCACTGGGTGAAGGTTCTTTTGTATATTGTGTTGTGTTCTGTTGTTGAAAAAAAATAAATAAATAATTAAATGAATATGTATGAAGTATGTGTTCTTTTTATGCGGTAATAGAACACACTAATAACAGCCGCCAATACAATGTATTTCATTCAGAATACCGACACGTTTGTGTATCTATGCTATCTTATCAATGTGTTCATAACTTGTGTTAAAGTGACGTTGTCGCATTTCATTGGTATCCGTTGAAGAGCAAATACAACTTTGTTATTACATTCATAGGGGTGAATAAGAAGTAAATTATTGTAACTTTAATTCTCAGAATACAAGTGAAATAAATAAATCGATAATGGTTAAATATATTACTTATTAATGTTCGCTGCTGATTAACTCGATATTTTTGTTTTATTAATAGTATCAAATACTTGAAACCCGCACGTTTCAAGTTTGCTTCCAAAGAATTCGTTTATAACTTCAAAAGCAAAAGTTCACTCAACCTTGAATGCGAAATGTGCTGAAGTCAACGAAATCTCGAATGTTTGACCCGAAACTCGAGCGTGAAATGTGAAATGTGTCTACGCAGCGCCTGCGAGTGCCACATTAATATGCTTTGTCAGTTGATATTATATAGAAAGATTTTCCATATTAAGTTTGACCTGTTCGTTTAGAGACAAAAACTTTTAATAGCTTAATGGCAGCTAAACTCGAGAGAGCCGGAAATATGGCACACAAAAGGCATAGTACATAAGCATCGAAACAAAGTCGACTTATTATTGACGCATGTGACAGCCACACATGACCATCAGCCACTCCCCTTGCACCCACACACCCCCTTATTTGTGAGAGAATTTCACTACTCGTGAATGTGAAATTTAGCACCTGTCTAGTGACAAAAACAATTTTCGATTTTGGCTGGGATTTAACATATTAATAGTAGATCAACGGCGGGTAAAAAACAACTAAAACAAGTCAACACTCAAATGCCATCATAATCATTATCATCTGATCATCATGACAGTGCCAAAATGAAAGATTCCGACACACGCAGACAAGTTGAATGGGAAGTTTGAGAGGTCATTGATAGCATTGAAATCTATAAATATATAGAAATCATTAGATGGAATTTAAGTGACATATAAAGAAACCAAGTAAAAAACTTTTGTCATATTCGAAGCAAATTGCCGCCACGAAGCACCCATGAATTTACATACAAGCAAATCCCCAAAAAAAAAAGAGAATTTTTTTTGGAAATTTATTTCAATTAGTTAAATCAAATGTCTCTTACTCGTTAAATTGAATGCGCAGCGTACGAATCAATTAAAAGGCAATTGAACGCATAATTGTGACCAAATTAAAGACAATATCCATAATGAAATTTGATCAGTTTCAAGTCTACTGTTTCAATCAATCTCAAAAAAACTGCCAAGTAACAACTCTAACTTATATTTTGTATCTTGTATTCTTTTTTTTGCAGACACTGTTCACTGTTTGATATTTTGTTCGAGGTTAAATCACACACACTCAAAATGGTCAACGTTGTAGTAAGTATTGTACGATATATATGAAGAGCTTTTCAAGCAATTAACTTATCAATTTTGATTGCAGGACAGCAACGCCAAACATGCGCCACAGGAAATGGAACAATTCCTGCCCGGCGATGGAACCAACAAGTAAGTACAATATTATGTAGTTCATGGTTTTATTTATAAACCATGAACAAAAGAAAAAAGTGCGTTAATAAATAAATAAAAGATTATGCTTTGCGTGTCTGTCAATTAAATAACTAGTTGAACTACAAACACACAAACACAAATTGTTTAATAATGCCGCCAAAAGTCACTTGACTCGCAATTTTTGATATTATATATACTTAGTTCATGAACTGTAGCTAGTTGCTAGCTAGCGAGCTGCCTGGTATAATTATAAACAATTGTATGCCCAATTAGTATAACTTACAAATGTGTTTTTGCAAGTTTAAACAGATTAGATTCTCTTAGTTCATAGTATACAATATAAGCGAGGATTGAAAATTTGCAATAAACTTTGTCTTAAATGTATATACTTACCTGCTTTTATAATCATATGCTTCGATATAATACGCTGTTTACAACTACAGTCTGATTCTACATAGTTGAGGAATACACAGAACAAAATTTGTTTTGGTTTTGCAAAAAAAATTGTACGAGACTCTTAACTTTGCATATTTGTGTTTTCTTTTTAAGAACAAGCGATCAGAGCTCCATGCATATTTATTTATTTATTTTTTTGTTCAAACAGAATACAGCCGTTTAAAGTAAATATTTAAATGACAATTGATGGCAATGGCAACCCCTGAGAAAAAAAAAAACTGTAGAAATTATTGTAAACAACTAACAAAATTTTTAGCTGACTGATAACAAACATATTCGCATTCATTGACATAAATATTTAACACAGAGCTGTAACCGGATCCAAAAACTAACACGACCGCAAAAACAAAACTGTTTTGAAGTGTTTTTTACATCGCGTAATGAATAAAACTGAACAATATTTGCTAACCTTTCATGAGGTTAGGCAACAAACCTTGCACTTCAAATGATAAGAAACATATATATATATATTAATAAAATAATAATGAAATAGCATTAATTAAAACGACTATTAACACATTATTATGGCTGCGGTTTCTGGGAAATATATTTACATACGTTAGATTAGCTGACAAATATATAAATATAGTTATCATGCACGTGGCACAAATTGCTTTCAACTCTATGAAACCTTCAAAATACAAAAAGCTAAAAAAAAGCTTTAAAAAACATTAAAAAAAGCCTACAAATGAGTAACGGCAGTTTTTTCAAGAATTCGTTTTAACTAGAATCATTGCATACGGCATAGGCCGTAAAAATTTATACATTTTACTACAAAAGTTTCAATTTTATCCCATTTTGGGTAATTTACCCCGGTTCCCCGACCGCTGGTATACATGCTTTATATACACTGAACCCATTGAAAATTTATAAAAAGGGTATAATGGATTCTGCAAAAGTATGTAACAGGAAGCATTTGCAACCCCATAAAATATATATATTCTTGATCAACATCGTGTTGATATAGCCATTTTCATGCTTCCGTCCGCCCGTCTGTCCATCTGTATGTATGATAAGAGTTAGAGACGCCAGATTTAGATCATAAGCTCGCCTAATCACCTAGTCAGCACAAGTTAACTTAAATTTTCGATAACTTTCTCCGTTTCCGATGTTCAAAACTTGAATTCGCCAAACTTTGAGATGTCATTTGAACATAAGACGATAAACTGTACAATTTCAATTGAAATCGGTTGAGAAACACCCGAGATATGGAAATCGGAAGTTAGGTGAAGTATGCAGTATGCGCGTATACAAACACACACACATATACTTGCAAGCACTGACTGCACGCGTTAATCATAGGGTTCAGGGTATCGTCTAGTCGGGATTCCTCGACAAGAGCCTCCTTAGTTATTATTTTTGTGGCACATAGAGCTGCGGCAAAGACACTGAAAATTTCTTTGGCTGATGCAATGCAACAGTGGCTTGAAGTCAGGCTTTTGGACCGGCAAAACAGACCAATCAAAATTGGCACTCGCTTATTGGCCAAATATGGTAGGTTGTTGTTTTCGTTGCTGTCTTGTAAACATTAAATGAGACGTCGGCCAAACGACTATAATTGCAGATGCAGCAATTCCAAAGCCAAAGAATTTCACTCACGGCTGCCGCACATACAACATATAAGAAAATGGTGCATTCATTTATGACTTTTAGTTGATGACCAAGCCGTGAACTGTGCACAAAACACATCAGATCAAAGCAAAAAAAAAAACAACATGACAAAGAGTGACAAAGAACTCGCTCATTTAGAGATGAGGTGGCAATAACTTAAATTTAACCCTAGAAAAGACAAAAAGAAAATTAACTAAGCTTTTTATGCACTGTTATGTGTTTACAGATACAAGATACAGCCACGTAAATCAGATACCGAGCAGGCCTTGGCTAACAATGATTTCGATCCGTTTACACTGCGAGATAATGAGCATCCCACTACGTAAGTATTGTTGTTTAAAATCTTGAAAAGGTTCAACAATTTAGGTTTAACACTTGTTTTATAGTGATGGTGAAACTTTGACGCATTTGCTTAAGGCCTCTTTGGGCACTGGTATTCTGGGAATGCCGATTGCGTTTATGTATTCGGGTCTTGTTATGGGCATCTTTGCCACAATCCTTACCGCTTTCATCTGCACGCACTGCAGTTACGTGCTGGTAAGTTTAAATGACAAACTTTGTCATGTTAAATACTGTCTAATAGTGTACTTTTCCTTGCAGGTCAAATGCGGTCACAAGTTGTACTATAAGACGCGTCGCACAAAGATGACATTTGCTGAAATCGCCGAGGCTGCATTCCAAAAGGGTCCAAAGAGTCTACGCGGCTTTGCACCCGTGGCCAAGTTCTCTATATTGTTTGGATTGTTTCTCACATACTTTGGCACTTGCTCCGTGTACACAGTGATTGTGGCCAAGAACTTTGAACAGGTGCTGTCGCATTGGATGGGTCGTGAAATTGATTCGCGTGTCCTCATTTGCATTATGCTTGTGCCATTGATCCTGATCGCCTGGGTGCCCAATCTCAAGTATCTAGCGCCTGTTTCGATGGTGGCCAATGTTTTTATGGGTCTCGGTTTGGCCATTACATTCTACTATCTGGTCCAGGATCTGCCACCAATTGAGAAACGTTCGTTAGTCACGCTTTCAACGCTGCCCGCATTCTTCTCCATTACCATATTTGCCATGGAGGCAATTGGGGTCGTTATGCCACTTGAGAACAACATGAAGACACCAAAGAACTTCCTTGGCATTTGCGGTGTGCTTAGCCAGGGCATGTCTGGCGTAACCTTGATCTATATGCTTCTCGGTTTCCTTGGATATTTGCGGTATGGCAATGAAACTGGTGAGAGCATCACATTGAATCTGCCCATTGAGGAGTGGCCCGCTCAGGCTGTGAAAATTTTGATTGCATTGGCTGTCTACTGCACATTTGGACTGCAGTTTTATGTGTGCCTGGAGATTGTTTGGGATAGTATCAAGGAGCGATGCACCAAACGTCCACTCTTCGTCAACTATGTGCTGCGGTTAGTTAGCCTACCTTTAAAATTCCAAAATAATCCAGAACTAATAACTTCTTTTGATTTTGTAGCACCGTTCTGGTAACTGCTGCCGTGGTGCTTGCCATTTCAGTACCCACGATTGCACCTTTCATGGGTCTGATAGGTGCCTTCTGCTTCTCTATTCTTGGCCTCATCTTTCCGGTAAGAGCTTCCAGCCACAAAAAGATTAATATTATCTTAACTAATTTTGAATCAACTTATTAGGTTATCATTGAGCTTGTGGTGCACTGGGATAGCGGTTTCGGACCTGGCAAATGGATACTGTGGAAGAATGTGATAATCATATTGTGCGGCATTTTCGCCCTTGTTTTCGGCTCTATCTCTGCCGTAAAGGATATCATGAAAGTATATCAACCGGAAGCCCAATAGGCTTTCTTATGCTGAAGAAATCGTCTGTGCATAACAGTGCTATACCGAAGGATATATATATATACACATACATATATATTTATGTATATTTAAATGTATACGTTTGATAAGAGGTATACTTCTTAGCATATATAGTTTGTAGCGCTATAGGAGCAAGCTAGGATGTAGCTCTGATTTTTTTCCTATAGGAATCTAACTATTGTTAGATGTAAAACTGCGTGGTTGCTAATGCAGTACCTACCCTTAGGTCTACAACTTATATGTAAATGTATATTTGAGTGCCTAATTTCTATATAGCACATACACACACACACACACACACACTTAACTGTCAGTTTTAGCACGTTTCAGTACACATGTAAATGCAATTATATAAAATACTATATACATAATATTATGTTAAATGAATTAGTAGCAAGCTTAAACAGTCAGCTTTAACAGTCTTAATAAGTCACTAAAATCAGTAATTCATTTAAATTTTAAATTGATTTTAGAACAAGCTTAAAAGACTTTTATATAGCATGTCCTCGCATCTTTTGCTTCGTTTTATTTCTTTCTTTCATCTGTTTATATTTTTCTTTTTGTCTCTCTGTTCTAAAAGAGTATTACACAAGAACCAAAAATTCAACCAATTATTATTTTTTGGTTGTTGCGAACTTTTGCAACGAATTGTTTTTAGCGTGTTTAGCTCATAAGCAATAAGATTTGATCCGAGGCTTCTAAAAACCCTGCAAGTCATTAAAAAAAATTCATATTATTTTTATACATACATTTTGCAGAGTTTTTAGGGGATCAGACCCCAAAAAAAGGCCAATTCTTGCGTTGAGTTACTCAAATAACTCATAAAATATATATTTTTTGATACATACTTATATAGTTTCATTTCCTAAATCAAAGAAATATTCAATTACGGAATATTCTTAATGCAAGCCAAAATTTTGTTGTTGCTAAACATTTTTATTTTTAATTTAGCTTTTAAAAAAAAATTAAACAAAAGCAACTATTGAATATTAAAATATTTACGCTTAAAAATAAAAAAATTAAAACAAAAACCTCGAAATTAATCGAATTAAACGCAGTTTTTTGCATTTAAACCTTTGTGCACCAAAAAGCAACGAAGCTGATTTAACTGTAAAACGAAAAGTTAACATTTATATTAGGTCTTTTAGATCAGTCAGATCTGTCAATTGTTCAGCTAGATAAAAGGTGAGATAGAGTACGTCACTTATACAATTGTGTATGAAAAGTTCTTAAAATGATATTTTGATCTTTAAATGTATTTAGTATTGAAATTGGTCCATACATATAACGTATTGAAAAGAGCTAAGATTGATATAATTGTTTACTTTTTGAACACTGTTTAAATTTCTAACAAATATATTGCGGTTTATAAAAACATAATAAGTTAAAAAATAAACAACAATTTGTTTTATTACTAATTGATTCTTTGAGTATACAGCTTAAAGCTTAAAGCGACAAGGTGTCGAGGTGCCTTTCAATCTATCTATTGCTACTGTAGCCTTGCAATTAACTGATAACTTGACTGCCATAATTGATCAATATCTGAGCATTTATTATATTCAAAGCTCCTTGGTAATCGGAAGCACCTGGCGCTAAAGATTGAACCGGTTATTACAATCAAAAATACGAAATTAATCAAAAAATCGTGCGTTAATTGGCATTAACTTTTGGGCAAATCGATGTTTTTTTTTGTGTTGAGCGATCACACAATGTCTAATTGGAAATTCAATTAGAGACGGCCAAAGCAGGGAATTGCACCTGGTCTGTGTGCCAAATTCAGATAACCTCCGCACCAATGCATCTTGAGGCCATTGCCAGGCGCTGTATCGCTGTGTCTGCAGATCCAGTCGTGTCTTGTCGTCTTTATTGCGACAGTTTCGAAAGGTTTGTTTTCTGTACGTGAGAATGTTAGGTTAACCATTGACTCAACAGCGTTTCTAATTTGTAATGGATTGGCTGACTGGCAACCCTCCCGGAAACAATATTGGAGAACTAACAATAGTTGGAACCGCAAAAAGATGACTTGCTACCGATTGAGTGCAACGGTGATGTAATTGTGTCCAAGGTTGCTGGCGATTAAAAATAATAGTTTAATCTTTTATTGTCATCATAGATTCGATGGGATGCTTTGCATCTTGATGGCGCCAAGGTCAATCGTGGTAACCAGAAGCTATATCGCTTTTGTGGTTACGATTCACGCTCTTGTAATTGGTAATGTAATACCATTTACAGTCATTGTGTAACAACAATCATTACAATTGCCTACAAGAGTTAAGCTTTGTGTGTTTGGCATTTAAAATGCGAACCATTCTTATCGAGACTATCTTGGATAGAAACTTTCACCTAACAACCCAAATAAAATAAAAATTGGTATACTTTTCGCGCATATAAATTGATGGTCCGTTATGATATGCAATGGGAATTTTAAGTACAACGTTGTGGGAACTTTTTGACAAGTAATCAAATTTGGCCTTTTTTGTGTGGTTATGAATACACAGATCGTAGTAGGAACGTCCGTTACTAGCCTGAATGAAGCACCTTACCTTACCTTACGGTACGGTACCGTCAATCATTTCACTTTCACAAGTCTCTTCAAGGTCCAAAACAAAACCCATCGAGCATCAATTCTTCAACACAAAAGTGTCTGGCAAGTGGCACAACAACTAATACAAATATTTATTATAATAACAGAAACAATCAATAAATATACATAAACATTATTGAAATTGGTTAACTGAAGCGCAATCAACAACAAAACCAAAGTGTACACAAAAACAAAAGCACCAAAAGCAATAACATTCACTTTCAAAAGGAGGGTGAAAAAAATATATACAAAACGATTGACTTCAAAATTGCCCTATCCACAAAATAAAATTAAACAGTACCAAAAGGAAAAAAAAAACCTATTATTATTATGGATAACAAAGATATGGCAAACCAAATATTGAAAGTTTCAAGTAAGGTAGCGCCCAGACAGCCTCAGTTCATTATCGAACACTAAAACACAATGGCTAGTTTAACAACAAGATTAATTAATTACTTTGCTTAAAATGCGAGTTTGACTGAAACAAATGAAGCGCAAAACATTTAATGGCAACTAATTTTTGTAGTCGCGCTTTGAAGTAAAAGCCATAGAAAATGTTTGTGCAGATCGCTCACTAAACTTGCAGATGGTTTATACCCAACAAAAAATAAATAAAATAGTGGGTATAATGGGTGTTATCAACTTGTTCAAGGAAGTAATATGCAACAGTTATAATACTTCTTTGGTAATGTTTCAATAACATATTAAAATGTAGAAGATTTTTATTTAAAGTTAATTAGTCTTATTTTAGTTCTTGGTTTAAAGTATTGAAAGCATTTTATTATTTATTACAGTAAGATTAAAGGTAATGTGCTCTATATAACCTATTAGTTGATACAAAACTCCAAAGCTCCTTTTTAATGGATATCCTGTAGTTCAACATTCGATAGTAGATTACTTTTACTTGATACACAACTCCAATGCCCCTTTTTAATGGATATTCTGTAGTTCAACATTCTATACTAGATCACATTTACTTGTTTGGTGTTTTGTTGTTTTTTGGGCAATCTTCAGACAGCAACATGACGATGATGATGCTTGTCGTGCAGAGCAGCCACGTGATGTTCACAGCTAGCTGAATGTTGTTAGTGTTGTTGTCGTAGGCAGCAGCAGCAGCAGCAGCAACAGCAACAAAAAAAACCAGCAATAACAGAAACATAACAGAGGGCAACCTGGCAGGGAGGCGACGGGCACCCGCCAACAGATCAACGGGCTTTTTGTGCATTTGCATTCATTATGTTTGGCACCGTCGACGCGGCCACAACAACGCCACCGCACAACGCAATTGTTCCTCATCTCAAACTGGCTGGAAGATCATCGACACTAACGATAGACAAGCGGTTTTTCTTATTATTCTTAAGCTGTTTTTACACCTCGTCATTAACTTTTGGCAAAAAGTGTGCATGTGTTATTGTATGTGTGTGTGGGTTGTGCAGTATTGAAAAAATAAATAAATAAAATGTTTGAAATGTGGATTTGTGTACCAAGCTGCTGACACTTGTTTGCTGAGAACTAGACTTGTGTCAAGTCAATCAACTTGACCTTTGGCAAAAAATTCCTATCAAATTGCAAAATAAATCAAAAAAATCCATCAAAATGTCTTCGCCATATGTTTTACATATAATTGTGCTGCTCAGTTTGAGTGCAGATGTCTTTAATGCCGAGTCCGTAACTGCGGAACACAATCACAAGGTCTGTAAGCCACATACATACATATGTATCTTTTGAACAACGATCATAAATAATAACATACACAAAAAACTAATTAAAGAAACGTCAAATCTATCGAGAGCAAGTGTTGCCACATGCGGGTGGCAAGATACCCGATACGGCCTTTGAAACTGATCGTCTGTTTCTGAATCGTTTGCAAAAGGAGGGCATCTCTGTGCCAGATGGCATTGTGCCCGAGCAACGCAATCCACAGGTAATTGGATGCCATGCACATTTATATAGCTTTGGCCAGGTTAAATCGGTTCATTTTGCAGGTCTATCAATACTATAGCAAACCAATGCGCACCGTTTATCATATTGCACTTAGCTCGGATGGTCGTTATACGCCCCGAGAAGGTCGCTACCACTATCGCCAGGTACCCACTGTGGAAACAACATATCTGTATCCACAGGCATTGGGTCGTCCGTATGTGTTGGTGCCGCCCAAGCATGCATTGCCTGCATATCGCCAATTCCAGTTGTACAATCCATTGCTCAATCAAGTGAAATTCCAGTCCAAGAAAAGTGAGTAGCATTAACGCCTCGCTGCACCCCCTAAATGTATGCATATTTGTGGCTATTGTAGTGCCCAATTTTCTGGAGTTGACGCCCACAGTAGGCAAGAGTCATGCCAGCAGCCCATCGAAGGCACAGTCTTATCAAAATGTTAATCTACTGCATGGGCCAGCGTTGCCGGCCTTTAAAAAGACCTCCGGCGGTAGCAAGACCTATGTGGATAGTTATGGCAAAACTCACGTAAGCTTAATATTGCGATCAAGATGAACACTATTTGATTTACTTGTTTTGTTTTGTTTTTGTTTTTTGTTTTTTTTTTTGGTATTTGCAGCTCTTTAGTGAATTTGATGATTTGCTTAACAAGCTCGATTTGAATCCAGCCACACAAAAGTTGTATTAATTAATCTTAGTTAGAAATGCACATGTTTATTTTATAAGTATTATAGTTTTAAAACAATACCAATCATGTTAATTGCCAACTTTAGTTCAATACCAACATAAAGCTTATCTTTTTTTTGAAGTTTTCATCATTTAATTAGTATTTTTTATTGAACGTAGTAATAAAAATTAACGCTGCAAGCACACAAACTTATTAAGCGTAATAATATGTTTGCTTACAAAATAAAGTGAATTGCATTATGGTTTCCCATTTAATATGCACATGCAACATTATCTACCAACATATGTATGCATAAGATACTTATACTTATCATCATTTTACTTAACGTTTTGTTTACAATGCAATGGGCCTGGAATATTTAGACGGTCCGAAAAAAGTATGTTACATACTAGCTCTCAGGTAAATGCAAGAGCAAAAGCAAAAGCTTTGAAAAAACAGCTTCCAACTGAAATCGAAAGTTGCTCAGACGCACGACGACGAAGCCGAAGTGGCTAAAGCCAAATCACGAACCACGCTTACCGTTAGACGTTAGTTGTTAATGGTACCCTTGAAAGCTTGGCTCAAGTGGTTGCCGCGTTTAAAAACTGCATTTCAGTGCGATTTTCAAACTGAACGCAGACGGTTGAGCCAATTTCAAGCAAAACCAAGATCCGAAAATCATGTCGATGCAACTGACGACGTTGGCAACTCTGTTGCTGCTGGTGTTTGGAGCAGCGTTAGCCATTGAAGTGCAGGTAAGTCGGGCTAGATAATTGTTACAGCAATTTGGCATGGTCAGTCGTTACTTTTAATGAAGACATGATGAGCACTAATTAGTCTGTAACATCAATACCGAGAGAAGTGCACACTTCCCGCCCAATTGATTTGAAGCTCGTGTGGTCGTTGACGACGAGAGCAAGTGCGCGACGTTCACTTTTGACCCAAAAATTGTAACATGCAATTGAGGCACATACTTACAAAAACACACACACTCTCACACACACCGGAGCATATACAAAAGCACACATGTACATACACGCACACTCATGTTTAATTGTTTGCTAATAATGAGCGGACGCCACTTGGTTGGAGTTGGAGTCGGAGTCTGCGCAACCGGTTATCGCACGAGTCTTACGCAATTCGCAACATTTGATATGTTAACTTACTATATCGTAGAGATTTGGACATTTGTATAATCCACCGCAACCGGAGCATCATGAACGCAGACATGAAAATAAACAGGATCTGACCAAAATACCGGGAGTTCCAGGTGTTGATTACCCGATATACCATGAAGTTCCGCACACGCAATTTAGTTGCCACAATGTGCCCGCAGTTCCGGGCATGTATGCCAATGTAGAAACTGGCTGTCAGGCCTATCATGTGTGCCACGACGGGCGCGAGGGACACCAGGGTGCATCTTTCCTTTGCACAAACGGCACCGTATTCAATCAAAAGGAATTCGCCTGTGATTGGTGGTACAATGTGAAGTGCGAGGAAGCCATCAGTCTATACCAGTAAGTTTTCATAAATATTTGTAGCTAAAAAAATATGTAACAAAAAATTTGCTTACCCATAGCTTGAACGCCGATCCGGAACACAATCCCTATGTGCCAAAGAAGAAGCCCGAGCTGGAACACCAACATGAACACATTCCACATGGCGCCGCTGGGTTTTTGATACATGCCTAAATTATACTTTATTTATCTTTTCATTATTTAAAAACTTTTTACAATTTTTCGCGGCAATGCAGTTAATGTTTGGTAATCGATTCATCGCAGCACCGATATATTAATAATTCGATATCGATATCCGGGCTTACCCTCACAACAAAATATTGAATTGCATTGCTTGTTTTGAAGTAAATAAATTTTTAAATATTTTTAAAATAGAATGTCCGCTCTCCGAGACTCCACCGCCCCTGGCTATAATATTGCCCGGGATCCGAGCTTAGATAAGAATCGAATTTTTGTGGGAAACCTGCCTCCATGTACACGGGAAGAGTTAGAAAGCATATGCCATTCATATGGCAATGTTATAGGGTCGTGGGTACAAAAGAACTATGGTTTTGTGCAGTTCGAAAGCGAAGAAATCGCTAACAAATGTGCGTCTGCATTGAATAGATCCACATTTAAGGGGAATGTGCTAACAGTACGAAATGCCTCTGTAAAGGCAAAGGCGGCCAATGCAGCAAAAAAGCTCAACGCACAAAATTCAGGCAGCATTCCAATGGCTGTCCAAGGAGGGATTGTTATGTCTGCCGCTGCGGCTGCTACCGTCGCGCCCATTAACGATTGTGAAATAATCGTGTTGAATCGCGAGAATACGTAAGTATATATTGATTCAGCTATGCGTTCAGCTGCTAATCCTTAGTTGCATCAACAGCAAATATGCTGAGTATATTGAGGATCGACTGCGAAAGGTTGGGATGCGTGTGGATGTGCTCTTTCCCAATGAGGATGTTATGCTGGGTCAGGTGCTTAGCAATATTTCGGCACGTGGTTGCCTTTACGCTGTGCTCGTTACGCCGCAGCATGAAGCTTTAAATAGCATTACAGTCAATATTCTGTATGGTGTGCCGGCTGAGCATCGCAATATGCCGTTGGAAGACGCAATAACATTAATAGCCACTGACTTCCGATTAAAGAAGTCCCGCGATGCAGTAACCACAGCCCAGCTACAGGTAAAGCAAGTCCATCAACATCCGGAATCCATGCAGCTTTTAATCGAAATGCTGGCCGATAATCGTCAGCTGACTGGGCTGCAGTATGAATGCATAATCAAGTATCTGGAGGAGCAGCGGGAGAAGCAGCTAAAGGTTGAATTGGGCGAATTAAATGCCTTGTCCAAGCTCCAGGCGCCCGATCCAGAAATCGAACTGCAAAAGAAGATTCTTAATATTATGAATAAGCCAGCGGTGACAGAGGTCAACTGGGAGCTGATGTATCCCACTTTTGAGGCGGCCAAGGCGGATAAACGACTTATTGAAATGCTGCAGGACCCGAGGATCATGAAAGCGATGGCAAGCCTCTACAACTCGGAGCTAGTAGAAACCATCACGAAATATTTGTAGAACTTAACATTTTTATTATTTATAAAAGCAGCAAATATAACTAAGGCCAGGACCGCTTGGCCTCATGTCCCTCATATTTGCGACGATACTTCAGACCAGTTACAAGCGTTGAACTCTTAGGGAACGCTGTTTTGCCATTGAATTTAGTATCAGTGTCCGGATGGAAGCGCAAATATTCATATTGGATGTGCAGGTTCTCTGGCAAATCAGCGCGCTTAAGTGCATCAAGCGGAACAGTGGTGTCCACTACCTTTTCATAGAAAGCGATGACATCGGCAACGGTAGCCAACTCGTGTACCTGCGAGTTGGGAACACCATGCTGCAGTTCCTCAAAGCACGCTGTCAAAAATTTAAACTTTTCCCCCAAGTCTGTCAATTTTCGTTTATCACCGCCGTTCGCCATCTGCAACTTTGCAGCTACGGCACGAACTCGCTCCGCTGCATCGCTAGAGGGAGTGTATGGCTTATTTGGACGCAGGAAACTGAAATGGCACATAATATTATAACCGCTTGGATAACACTCGACCAATATTTACCCTTTGGCAGCAATCGAATCCACAACAGCTGCCACTGTGTTGATCTTTGTCTGCTTGGAGGAAGCATAGCATCTTTGTAGGTGAGCCACAAACTAATGGTTATATGTTTAATTAACTGTTTTAAAGTATGCTATTTACTTACATTATGAGGCACTAGAATTAAGCCTTTACGTAAATTCACCGCTGCCATTATTTTAGTGCTGTAAAATACTACTTAACTAAAGCGTTGCCACATGTATTATCATAAGAGCTTTGCAGCCCTGTGCCGCTGTCAATAAAATGAGTGTATTGATTAATTTAATATAACCTAACAAGCTTAATTAAAAAGACTGCATCAATCATTACAAAACACATACTAACGCGTTGTGTATATATTACTTTGCTATTAATTAACTAGATCTTTAGCAGTCACAATTGTTTTTATCTAAAAATCGAATACCATATTCGATATATCGATAGTTTAGCCATCCCTAACTGTCACAGCTCGTCTCTTTCTTTTTCCGGTCGCCGAAATGGTACGACGCAAGAAATATTAAAAGCCTAAATATAATTTGTAAACATCTTAAATGTTTGCGTAAAATATTGATTTTTGTTTAAATAACATGACCAAACAAAGGCTAACTAAACAACTGGTAATAATATTTTAATATTCTTTCAGGGTATTGATATCAACCACAAGTACGATCGTAAGGTTCGCAGAACCGAACCAAAATCGCAGGATGTGTACCTTCGCTTGCTCGTCAAGGTAAGTAATTGGAGCTTGTAAACAAACTCATAAATGTTATTAACATATTGTTCATTGATTTTGCAGTTGTACCGTTTCCTGCAACGTCGCACGAACAAGAAGTTCAACCGCATCGTTCTGAAGCGCTTGTTTATGAGCAAAACCAATCGGCCACCAATGTCGCTGCAGCGTATCGCTCGATTCTTCAAGGCCGCCAATCAGCCCGAATCAACTGTTGTCGTTGTTGGCACCGTTACCGATGATGCCCGCCTTTTGGTTGTGCCTAAGCTCTCGCTGTGCGCACTCCATGTCACTCAGACGGCTCGCGAGCGCATCCTGAAGGCTGGCGGTGAGGTTCTTACCTTCGATCAGTTGGCTCTGCGTGCCCCCACCGGCAAGAGCACCCTGCTGCTCCAGGGCAGACGTACTGCTCGCACTGCCTGCAAGCACTTCGGCAAGGCTCCTGGTGTGCCCCACTCGCACACACGTCCTTATGTCCGATCCAAGGGACGCAAGTTCGAGCGTGCTCGTGGTCGTCGCTCTAGCTGCGGTTACAAGAAGTAAACAACAACTTGTGGAAACGGTAGACGTCGCTTTTTGGTTAAGATATTGATTTGTCAATCGAGGGAAGTTAAAACAACAAACAAAACTAAAGTGAAGCCCTCTTGTGGCAATAAAGAACTTTTATTTCAAAAAGTAAAAGATTTCTATGTTCAATTATAAAAACCCGCAGACCCCGTGTCTATCCCTCCCACTCTAGTGCAAGTGTGTGCTCCAATAATTAATAATTGGCTGATCCTGTGGCTGTATGCCGAGTACTTTCTTCAGCTTAGCCTGCACGCTCCCGGACTTGGCATGATTTAGGCAAATCACCTTGCTGTAAACGACAAACATAAATTAACACAGATATTAAGCTGGAATTCGATTTTTACATACTTTTTCCACTCTTCGATTAGCACCTTTGTTTGCTTGTTGAGCACCAGCTCAGTGAACGTCTTTTCGTCGACTGCCTGAACGGCTTTTAAAAGCTTTACCATGAGATCTGGAACTGTTATCAGAGGACCATGATTATATTTCTTATTTCACTTAATATGGTTAACATACTTTTCCTTGGCAGTTCGCCGGGCCACTTGACGGATACGATATCGTTACCATTGATATGCTTGTCAAGGAAATCAATGCGGAAGACAGAACTGCTCGCAATGGGCACAGCAATGTCATTGGAGACCGATATTATCTTGTACTCGGAACTTATGGAGTGCTGATGCTGTGCATCAATACGCATTAGATTATGCATTGGTTCGGGCAGTAGTTTCTTCAGGCACACCATGAAACGAAACGTACGTTCCGGAGCGCCACGTACAATTATTTTAACGCCGGTCAGGGCACAATAACAAACGGTAGCAAAGTCCTCCTTGCGTACGACCGTTTTAATGTGACGAAGCGAGAAGAACTCATCCTGTTCGGGATCATCGATCGTCTCCTCATACTTCTGTATCATTGGCAACGTGGAGCTATTGTACGTTAAGCGCTGTGCCGGCGGTCGAGTGCTGCTCTGTGGTGGTAGCCAAGGCAGATTGCCAAATGTGACGTGCTCGGTAAGGAATCGTGATCCGGCCAACAGTATCCACGCGAAATGCGAATGCAACTGGGCAAACACATGCTCCTCTCCCGTCAACTCCAACAGGGATCGTGGCGTCGGCATCAAAAACTGTGCACCCGACAAACGCCTTTGTCTTGCCGAATAGTTCGTCTCCTCGGATGCCTTAGTGCGAAAAGCGCCTGCCTGCAGCTCCGACGAGATCTTCCTCAAATGCTCGGCTAGGAAGGGTTTTGTGTTCAGCAGAAAATACTTATCCTTCATTAAAACTATAATCGAAAAGAGCTGATAGTAGCCGCGGGCCTGCAAGTCGCTCACGCGAAACGTGTGACTGAGAATGTGGCCACGGGCTGAGTCTCCAAAGAAGACAAAGCCACCGTCGCCGTCCTTCGCGTTGGTGTTTATTTCGCAGCTAAGGCTGCGAACAGCTGCCTGCTTTACAAGATTAGCCACTTCTGGCAGGGCGGCCACCTTGGTGCTCATGAACGTGGCTCCGCTTTCCGTGTCTTTACTGTATATGGCACTGTTGTTATTACGCCCAAGCGTATAGTTGCAGGCGGAGCAGGTTTTTTGGCCCTGCTGTTGCTGCTGCTCCACATTTACAAGGTCTTCGATTTTTGTGTCTCGCAGCGTCTGCGTGCAGAAGATGGCGCAAGGGCCATGCGCTTCGCAGAAGTGGCATAGCGCAATTACTGCGTTCATCAATAATTTGTTTTTGGGCAAATCGCTTGAGTTTACAGCAATGTCACAATATCAGTTTTCGCAGGCACGCGCTTTTTATTTATTATTATTGCTAACAGTGTGACCGTGCATGACGAACGTTAGAATTCCCTTAGATATCGCGAAACAAAGAGTAATTGCTGTCTTATCGATAAAATGTAAACAAAGCAACACAAACGGAGGAAAGGAGATAAAAAAAAGTTCATTAACGTTTAATAATAGTCTTAATCACATAAGAAACGTCTATTAGTTGTGTCACTAAAAAGATACCTAACAAAAATAAATAATAAAATTGAATACTATGAAATCTGTACACGCTCAATCTTTATATAATTAAGTTATAATATGCTTAAATCGATGTCTGCTTAAGACTAGGCGTATTACAAAATATTGATTTTTTAAAAACTTTACATACTATCATTGATTGACCCCAAAAATGTAAATTTTTGATTGGATTTTCCAAATCCTGTTATACAACTAAGTCCATATACTTCTTACACATGATCGATTTTCAGATCATCGAGGTTGCCTCCCTCGGCGGTCGCCTTTTGAGTATAGTACCCATCGTATGAGCTCTGCGCCTTCTCGATCTCTTGCTGATGTTGCAGCTTCTGCAGCTGATCGTAGGCAGCTTCCTGGATCTTGCGGCGCTCCATATCTGCCCGGCGCTTCACCTCGTTCTCCTCAAACTGTTGTGCCTGCAATTCTGCCGAAGCCGCTGCACGCTCTGCGGCAGCTTCCTGGTACTCGTCAAACGAGTGCAAGTTCTTGTCGGTCGCCTCGATCTTGTGCAGTGATGAGAGCTGCTCTTTAGCAGCCTCCGCTATTTCTTTGCGTTTTGCCTCGGCCTTGCGCCTAGCCTCACGTTTAGTGCGCTCCTGCTCCTCCAGCTCCTCGCGCGCAGCATAAAACTTGGATGATATGACAGGCGGGCGATTTTCGTGCGTTCGCTGATGACGCTTGAGTGCTGTCTCCTGGCGGAAATGGGTGCCACATACCTTGCACTCAAACGGCTTTTCGCCTGTGTGTATCCATTCGTGATGACGCAGTGTCTGCGCTTTGGCAAATCGTTTCGGACAGAAGCGGCAGGCAAAATCTTTGACCTTTTCGTGGATGATCTTATAGTGACGCTTCATGTTACCAATATTATTAAAGCCCTGCCCGCAGCCGGGACAAATGTGCTTTCCCTCCTTCTTTGTAAAGTTGACCTGCGGCGACCAAGAAGGAACAGACACGGATGATATCGGATTGACAGAGGTGCCAGCCAGCTGAGATATGTCCACACGTTGCACACGACGCGGATCTCTAGGTATAGTTGCCACCGATTCGGCGCATACTTTGAGCAGCTCATCGGCAGCATTTTGGGAAATGATTACATCAACACCATCTGTTGTAGCGGATGCTCCAACAGCCCCAACAGCTGTACTATCTGTCTCAATATCAGCAATTGGCTCACCACTGCCCGGTGCACCTTCGCCAAGTTCAACCTGGCGCTGACGATACGTCTCAATGGCACGCAAGACACGCTTCTCATGCGTCTTTAAGTGCTTTGTGAGGCTTTTTGGATAAAGGAATTTCTTTCCGCAGACCTTACACTCGCAACGCTTCTCACCAGTGTGCGTCATCTCGTGAATTTTGCAGGCGTGCGACTTCCCAAAGGTCTTGCCGCAGTATTGGCACGCGTAGTTCTTGATCTTCTCGTGCACAATCTTGATGTGGTTCGCAAGACTCTGTTTGTTGTGCGAGGCATGCTCGCATATATGGCACTTGAACTTTTTCTCCTGGGTGTGCGTCAGAATGTGCGTATTCCATTCCTGCCGCGTCGTTTTGCCGACACCACAATACGGGCACACATAGTTTTTGATGCCCGCATGGCGCATCAGATGATCCTTGAGCGCACTGTTGATCACGAAACGTTTGCCGCATATGTTGCATGGGAATGGCAGCTCCTTGCCGTCATGCTTGTACATATGCTTCTTTAGTGCCATGGGACAACGGAATATCTTTTCGCATTCTGTGCAGGGATAATCTCTTGGCGGTGCCGCAGCCTTTGAGATGTTGTGGACTTTCTTCATATGGAAAGTGAGAAGACGAACGCGAGGAAATGTCTTGCCACATCCTTCCACAGTGCATGCATGCACCTCGGACAGTTCCGTATGCGCATGATCCACATGCAGGCGCAAACCACCGGCCGTTGTAAAACCCTTGCGACAAGATTCCACTTTACACTGGAAGGGCAGCAGATCGTTGTGGTGCTTCATGTGCTCCTCGTAGCGGATTGCCTTCTTGAACTTCTGATGGCAAATGTGGCAGTCAATGATGCGATGCAAGTGCCGTTCAGCAGCTGGAATTCGTTTGCGTTTTATCCTTGATTTAGATCCATCCCCTTCCGAAGCTGAACTAAGCTCATCCTCAAGGTCAGCACCCGCAGAATCTTTTCTTGATCTCTTTTTGCTACCGGTTGTTCTTCGATTGTCTCGTAAACGTTGTGCCAGGGGCATATCATCATCGCCGTCGCTGCTGTTGGGCTCAAAGTCAATGTCATCGTTGTCATTCTCATTGCTGCTTTCAATTGAGGACTCTTCGCCAAACATTTGGAAAAGGCCCGACTGGTCTTCTACATCCTGTTTTACTTCTTTCTCGACCTCCTCGGCTTCTTTGTCAACATGTTCCAGCATTTTGAATACATCCTCCTCATTTTCAATTATCTCCATCTTATGATTCAGCAGCGGATCATAGTTTATACGATCCTCCTCCTCGCCAACCATATCGCCATCCTGTGTCGTCGCAACATGCAGCATGTCAAAGCTGTCGATTTGTTGGTTAGAAGGCGCAACTTTTATTATTAACATATTTTTGGAAATCATCTCTTGGAACCTCTGCACTGAGTCTACACATAGCTTCTGAAAGTCGTGCAAATCGTTTAGCCGGTTATAGCATTGAGTGCACAGATGCATTGGGAAACCATCGTGCTGCTCCACTGCAAGTGAAGTGCACACACACAGTTTCTTGGCCAGGCCTGGGACCAGGAATATGTCGTATGTCGGCCCATTTTGCAATTGATTCAAGCAGATTCGACACATTGTGTGTATGGAGTACACACTCCCCTCGCTCATTTTTACTGCGTTATGAATTTTTATATGCTCTAAAAAAAAATAACGCGTCAGAAAAAAGAATTTGTGGATGTTGTTGCTGTTGTCTGTTAACTTAACATCTTATGGGAATGTTGTTAGCAGAGCAAGTCGTTCAGCCGATATAAATGGCAGTGGACCGAGTTCCTTCAAAATATTTATCAGGTTATCAGGTTGGAAAGTGGATAATCCCATTGCGCTTATTTATCAACCGTATGCTTTGATTGTTAACTTTCAAAGACAAACCAATTGCCATAACATACTAGTAAGTGCAAAATCAATAATCGCTATGTATCAGATTATATCGATACTTTTTACTTACAGTTGCGGAGGGTCAACTCATCTCTAGATGGGTTGCTTATGAATGCTTAATATACAAATAAAATTATTTTTTTTAAATAATACTAAGCAATACTCACAAATGGTTGGATTTCTTTTAAATCTTTAAACTTATGGCCAAGTGGTGAAATGTTTTCAACGACGACCCATTTCGAACTTAAATTGTTCAATCCAGAAAAAAGAATCTCTTCTTATTTGTATACGAGTAATGTATATTCGCTTAAAAATTATCATAATAATCATGCTGTCATTTCAATGGTGCTTAACAAGATAGATACGTAAGTTGAACATTTTCAAAGGTGTGTTCGCGTGATTTGAGTGCAGATTGTTAAAGTTAAGTCCACAGTTTGGTTACAGGATGGAAATATACGTATTCACATCAGGTTATTTCTACCCAAATAAACATTCAATGTGAAGATAAGTTGCATTTTCCCCCTTCCCTTTAGATAATAGTTAATATTCTTTAAGCTACTGAATGTTAAAATATTTAGTAAACTAATTGCTAGGCAGAATATGCAGCTTCTGGGTAAGTATACATTACAATACGTAATTTGTAATTAATTGTTTAATACATAATTAAAATTGGTTAGGCGGTTAAAGGTAGACATATATGAAGCCATTCGAAGGATTCGCAAAGTTCATTAGGATTCTTAAATCGACTGGGACAGCTGTAAGATGTATAACTAACATATAAAATTGCTCAAACTTCCTAGAATCTAATTCTCACCATTCCGGTTTACACATGATCTAATTTAAGAGCATCCAGGCTAGTTCCCTCGGCCTCCACTTTTTGTCCATAGAAGGTATCGTAGTTGCCCTTCTCGCTCTGCACCTGCTTCTGAAGTCTATTGAGCTGTTCGCAAGCGGCCTCTTGAATCTTGCGAGTCTCCTCTTCCGCCACGCGCTTCAGCTCAGCCTCCTCCTCCTGTTGTTCTTGCAGTGCAGCTGTAGCCGCGGCACGTTCCGCAGCGGGATCCTGATATTGATCAAAAATCTTTGGTTGCTTTTTGTTAAGCTCAACCTTCAATCCCTTGGCTTTGCTAACAGAAGGTTTTGGTGGTTTCTTCTCTTTAGGAGCTCTCGGGGGCTTGTCATGCACCTTCAAATGCGTCTTCAACACTTGCTCCTGACGGAAATGCTTGCCGCAAATCTTGCACTCGAACGGCTTTTCTCCAGTATGTATATATTCATGATTGCGAAGGTATTGCGCTTTGGCAAAGCGCTTGGGACAATAGCGACAGGCGAAGTCCTTTACCTTTTCGTGTATGATCTTATAGTGAAGCTTCATGTTGCCAATATGATTAAAGCCTCGTCCACAGCCTGGACAAATGTGCTGGCCTTCCTTCTTTGTAAAGTTCACTTGTGGCGACCACGATGGCACCGATACCGAAGATATTGGATTGACAGAGGTGCCCGCCAACTGTGATATATCCACACGCTCAACTCGATGAGAATGTTTGGGCTTAGGGGGAACAATTGGCACAGGCTTTACGTCTACTGGTTCAGCCACCTCCTGGTTCGCATTCTGTGTGTTTTGTGCAGCTCCCTCTTCCTGCGGTTTAACAGCGGTAGCAGGCGGTACTAGTTCACGCTTCTCATGGATTTGCAAATGCTTAGTCAATCTCTTCTCGAAAAGGAAGATCTTACCACAGATCTTGCACTCGCAACAGTTCTCGCCAGTGTGAAGCCTCTCGTGGATCTTACAGGCATGTGATTTGCCAAACGTTTTGCCGCAATACTGACAGGCAAAGTTCTTAATCTTCATGTGCACTACCTTGACGTGATTGGACAACGCCTGCTTGTTGTGGGAAGCATGATCGCACTGACGACACTGGAACTGCTTTTCCTTGGTGTGGGTCAATATGTGTTTGTTCCATTCCTGTCTAGTAGTTTTACCGACGCCGCAGTAGGGACACACATGGTTCTTAACACCAGCATGACGCAGAAGATGATCTCTTAGCACACTGTGGATGTGGAATCGTTTGCCACAGATCTCGCAAGCAAAAGGCAGTTCCTCGCCAGTGTGCTTATACATATGTTTTTTAAGCGCCGTTGGACAACGGAATACTTTTTCGCATTCCGTGCAGGGATGATTTCGGGTATCAGCCTTGGCCACTTTATGCACCTTTTTCATATGGAACGTGAGCAAGACAGATCGAGGAAAGGTCTTGTCACACCCCTCGAAGGTGCAGGCATGAACCTCAGAAAATTCCGAATGGGCGTGGTCCATATGAAGACGCAGACCACCAGCAGTAGTAAAACCCTTCTTACAGGTCTCCACAGTGCACTGGAATGGCAACAGATCGTTGTGATGCTTCATGTGCTCCTCGTAACGAATTGCCTTTTTGAATTTCTGATGACATATGTGACAATCGATGAGGCGATGCAAGTGTCTCTCAGCCGCCGGGATGCGTTTGCGTTTTGGTTTTGTTCTGGGCCTATCATCTTCGTCTTCAGAATCATCGTCATCCGACTCGGAGCTTGAGGAATCATCGTCAACGTCATCTTTTGTATTCTTCTTAGCCTTTGATTTTGATGTTCTGGTGCTTCGTAAACGGGACAGGGGCTTTGCATCATCAGATTCACTGCTATTCGCTTCAAAGTCACCGTCATCATCATTGTCAGCTTCACTGTCACTGGACGAGTCCTTTTCTTTCTCAACCTCCTCCGTTTCTCTGTCGACATCTTCAAGCATTTTAAAAACTTCCTCCTCATTTTCAATTAGCTCAATTTTCGTATTTAGGAGAGGATCGAAGTTAATGCGGTCCTCTTCCATTTCTCCATCGTGCGGTGCAACATGCAGAATGTCGACATTGTCAATTTGATTAATATCGGCAATAACGGGTATAAAGTAATTGCTAGCAACCATTTCTTGAAACTTTTGCACAGAGTCCACACAAAGCTTCTGAAATCCGTGCAAGTCGTTGAGTTTGGTGTAGCAATTGGTGCAAAGGTTTTTCGGGAAGCCATCGTGCTGTTCCACTGAAAGTGAAGTGCACACACACAATTTTTTGGCCAGTCCCGGGACAAGAAACAGGTCGTATGCAGCATCATTCCGTAAGTGATTTAAGCAAACTCGGCATATTGAGTGAATGGAGTATTCACTCCCCTCATTCATTTTGCTTCTTTACTAATAGTGAGGTAAATTTGTGACTATAAAAATTTCCAGCTCTGCCCGATGCGAAAAACTATGTATACGCGTCCATAAAAGGAACGACTAATCTTAGTATCGGTTACTTTTACGAGTAATCGGTTACTCTCTGTACTTTTGCGATATTATTTCGATAGCTAAGAAGCTGTTTGATGAACAATTATTACACTTTAATTTAAAATATTGTTTCAAAAATTCATTTAATACCGTACGTTGTCTCCAGAGATAATTAATATTCTTTAGCTTTATTTATATTAAGAATAAGAACAAAATATTTTGAAAAAAAAAAAACAAATAAAAAATATTGATAAATGGAGATAAGTGCATGTATAAAGTGCATATTATTGCTCAATACTATTGAATTGTGTTCTTGTTTAGCTTATTCCTTTAGTGCAGGATCTAGTTTGAGGTCATCCACGGTGACACTGGACTCAAACCCTTTTACTTGAAAGCTGTTCAAAGATATCTTATCGATAAGCTGTTCCCTTTGCAACATCTGAAGTTGCTCACATGCAGCCTCTTGAATCTTCCGAGTTGCCTCTTCAGCCCTGCGCTTTGCCTCATTCTCCTCCTGCTCTTGGGCTAGCAATGCAGCAGTAGCAGCGGCTTGCTCTGCAGCAGGATCCAGATACTCATCAAAATTCTGTAGTACGTGCTTTTTGTTGAGTACGACGTGAGGACCCCTTGGCTTCACCACAGGAGGCTTACGTGCTCTTGGCGCTCTTGGTTTTGCATTCTCGTGTACCCTTTTCAAATGGTTTTTCATGATTGATTCCTGACGGAAATGTTTGTGGCAAACCTTGCACTCGAACGGCTTCTCGCCAGTGTGGATCCATTCATGATGCTTTAAGATTTGTGCCTTTGAAAAACGTTTGGGACAGAAACGACAGGCAAAGTCCTTTACCTTGTCGTGTATTATCTTATAGTGAAGTTTCATGTTACCAATGTGATTAAAGCCACGTCCACATCCGGGACAAATGTGCTGTCCTTCCTTCTTTGTAAAGTTCACTTGGGGCGACCATGATGGCACCGATACCGATGATATTGGGTTGACAGAGGTACCTGCAAGCTGCGATATGTCCACACGCTCAACTCGATTTGTCTTCGGCTTGTTAGGGGTTTCTGGAACGAGTTCAGCATCCAGCGCCACCTGGACATTACTCTGGCTGCTTTGTGCATCTTCATCTTCCTGTGGTTTAACTGCACTGGCAGAAGCAGGTTTTGCCTTATCTCGCTTCTCATGTATCTTTAAATGTTTTGTCAATCTCTTCTCGAAAAGGAACACCTTGCCACAAATTTTGCACTCGCAACAGTTCTCGCCAGTGTGAAGCCTCTCGTGCACCTTGCAGGCGTATGATTTGCCAAACGTTTTGCCGCAATACTGACAGGCAAAATCCTTGATCTTCATGTGCACTACCTTGACATGATTAGCCAGAGCCTGTTTGTTGTGTGAGGCATGATCGCACTGGCGACACTGGTACTGCTTTTCCTTGGTGTGGGTCAATAAGTGTTTATTCCATTCCTGTCTTGTAGTTTTTCCGACTCCGCAGTAGGGACACACATAGTTTTTGACTCCAGCGTGTCGCAGGAGATGATCCCTGAGATCACTGTTAATGTGAAAACGTTTGTTACAGATGTTACAGGAAATTGGCTTTTCCGCACCAGTGTGCTTGTACATGTGTTTTTTAAGCGCTGTGGCGCAACGGAACACTTTATCGCATTCCGTGCATGGATGATGTCGTGACGGTGCCTTTATAATGTCGTGGACCTTTCTCAGATGGAACGTTAGTTGGACAGATCGGGGGAATGTCTTATCACACCCCTCAACAGTGCAGCTGTGCACTTCAGAGAACTCCGTATGAGCATGGTCCATATGCAGACGTAGACCACTAGACGTAGTGAAACCCTTCTTGCAGGCTTCCACAGTACATTGGAATGGTAATTCATCGTTGTGTTGCAGCATATGTTCCTCGTAGATTTTAGTGCTCTTGAATTTTTCAAAACATATGTGACAATCCACGAGCTCACCTGGGAGTGCCACAGGGGCTTGAACGCGTTTTCGTCTTGACCTTCCCTTGCGCTTAACCTTGACATCCTCATTTTCTTCGGCCCATTCAAAACTCGACGAATCGTCTTTATTGTCATCTGCGGTTTTAGTTTTTGCCTTCAGTTTTTTCTTCGATGCTCTGGTAGAACTTCGTAGCCGGGACAAGGGAAGGGCGTCATCAGAGTCGGTGCTTTCGTCTGCCTTAAAGTCCTCATCCGCATTATAATTGTCATTGTCAAAATCGTTGTCGTTTTCACTGTCACTGTCGCCCTCTACCTCTTTTTCAACCTCCTCTGCTTCTTTATCGACATCATCCAGCATTTTGAAAACATCATCCTCAGTCTCAATAAGCTCTATTTTAGTATTTAACAGCGGATCAAAGTTGATGATATCGTCTTCCATTTCTCCATCAATCGGTGCACCATGCAGCAGGTCAACATTGTCAATATTACCAATAACGGGAACAAAATAATTGCTGGCGACCATTTCTTTAAACTTTTGAACAGAGTCCACACAAAGCTTCTGAAATCCGTGCAAGTCGTTGAGTTTGGTGTAGCAATTGGTGCAAAGGTTTTTCGGGAAGCCATCATACTGTTCCACTGAAAGTGAAGTGCACACACACAATTTTTTGGCCAGTCCCGGAACCAGAAAAAGGTCGTAAGCAGGATCATTTTTTAGGTTATTTAAGCAGATTCGGCATATTGAGTGAATGGAGTATTCACTCCCTTCATCCATTTTGCTTCGTTTTCAATATTCAGGTAAATTTGTGACTATTAAAAGTTGCAACGCTGCCAATGAGAAAAACTATGTATACGCGTTCATAAAAGGAACGACAAATGCTTAATATCGGTTACTTAGACGCTAAGGCACGAATACTCGTTACTTGTGCGATTAAAATAGCTTCAAATAAATAAAAATTAAAATGAATGTGTACATTTAAATTTTTTTTAAATCGGTTTGTTTTATTGCTTGTATGTTCTCGAGTTAATTCGAAAATTTTTTAAGTTTTAGAATTAATTTTATAATATTTATTAATTAAAAATAAGTTTAAAAACAACAAAGTCCTAACGTTAAATGCAAAATTAATTTATAGTTGTATAAAAAACAAGGCTCTAGTCGAGAAATCCCGACTAGACGATACGCTGATCCCTATACTTAATGCGTTCGACTAGAAGATACCCTATACTTGGCGCGTACTGTCAGCGCTTGCAAGTATATATGTATGTATGTGTGCGAGTACGCATATACTGCATACTTTACTTAATTTCAATGACTGATCGAAGCTGTTGATGCTGATCAAGAATATATACTTTATGGGGTCGGAGATGCTTCGTTCATCCTGTAATATACTTTTGCACAAAACCATTATACCCTTTTCACCAGTTTTCAATGGGTGCAAGCAAATTTTTTCTTTTGTCTTATTTTCCTTTGTGTATTAAAACTAGAAACAGTTTAAAGCTAAGAACAAGCAATAAAAAAGAGGTGCGGGTTATACATCAAAGTGTCTGGATGAATCCTGCATCTCACCTTGGCGCAGATGTATGAGCGGTAGCTCGTTATAAAAATGGTCAAGCCGAGCTCAAACCCCCGTAGTCAAATATTTATTTTCTATTTTTTTTTTTGCATATATGAACATAAATTAATAATTAACTAACATACATATTTTTCATATTTACATACTCAAGCTTTTTTTCATATTTAATAGCTGCAAGAAAAACTTCTAGAAATACATTTATACATACATTTTATTTTTTTCGTTGATGTGCCGAAGGCAAAACGGCTGCAGATGGTCTAGGCCCGTCATTGTGTGTATGCATGTGTGTGCGCCTAACGGGAATAGGAATAGACCAGTGTTTCCCAAAGTGGGCGATAACGCCCCCTTGTGGGCGCTGCAGGTCTCAGAAATATAGAAAACAGGTGAAAAAGTGGCGGCGCTAAAAGGTATTTATTTTCAGGGGGGCGGTGGACTAAATAAGTTTGGGAACCACTGGAGTAGACAAAACGCAAAAATACAAACAACAACAACACGTGATAGTTGTCGTTGCTTGAAGCACAAGCTGCACAATGTTGTTTAATACCCTTTATTACAATATTCAATTAATTTCAATGCAATTTTTTATATATATTTATTTAATATAAGGACATTTAAGGTTAGGTAAATTAGTGTTAGTGTAATTTGGCTTTAAGTCATTTTAGACCTTGTCAATAAGTTAATAATCATCTACCTAATTCCCAATATATACATAAGCATATATAATGGAAGTCGTATTTAAGTATATGCAAAGTTCATATAAAATCTTTACTTCCCTCCCATGTTAGGCATGGCATCGCAAACTTTGTGAGAGAGTTGACAAAGCAGAAGCGGTACTTTTTCCGCTTGCCCCTTTCCAACGAGCTTTAAATACCCGTGGCGTTTTTCGATAACAAAAAGGAGCGGCTATTTTCTTTTCTGGTCATTAAATACTTTTTGACTGCACACTGCATACTCAACTTCAACGTTCCATATCTCCGGTGTTTCTTAGCCGATTTCAATAAAAATTGAACAGATTGTCATTATTTTGTCTAATGTTTAAATGCCGACGAATGCTGACTCAAGGTTTTTCAAATTCAAGATTTTGACCTGGGTATAAAAAACATTTAAGTTTCTTAGCACCAAATGACTTAAACATTATCTACTTTGAGTGAATCCAAGCTTATAGCGGTCTCAGATCTGTGAACTTGAAAGCTATCAAAGGAAATCTTTTCGATAAGCTGTTCTTTTTTCAGTTTCCGCAGCTGCTCGCATGCGGCCTCCTGAATCGTCCGCGCCTTGGTTTCCGCCGTTCGCTTGGCCTCACTCTCCTCAAGCTGCTGGGCCAGCAATTCAGCGGTAGCAGCAGCCCGTTCTGCAGCTGGATCCTTAAACTGTTCATATACTTTGGGTGGACGTTTGTTAAGTTCAATTTTTGGCCTTTGATGCTCTTTTGCTTTAGTTGGGCCTTTCGGTACCTTCGAGGCTTTTGGTGGTCTGTTGTGTGAAATCATATGCTTCCTCAATGATGATCCATGGCTGAAATGCTTATCGCATATTTTGCAGCCGTAGGGTCTCTCGCCCGTATGTGTGTATTCATGATGACGAAGATATTGGGCCTTTCCAAAGCGCTTAGGGCAGAAGCGACATGCGAAATCCTTAATCTTTTCATGTATGACCTTATAGTGCAGTTTCATATTGCCAATGTGATTAAAGCCACGTCCACATCCTGGACAAATATGCTGTCCTTCCTTCTTTGTAAAGTTCACTTGGGTCGACCATGATGGTACTGATACCGATGATATTGGATTGGCTGACGTACCCGCCAGCTGTGATATATCCACACGTTCCACTCGATGTGTATTTTTCGGGTTGGCGACTTTTGGAACGGCTTTCACATCTTTTGGCCCCGAAGACTGCTGACTCAAGTTTGCAAGACTCTTATCGTCCCGTGGCTTAACAAATGTCGCAGACGAGGGTATATCACGCTTTTCATGGATTTGCAAATGTTTAGTCAATCTCTTCTCGAAAAGAAAGACTTTGCCACAGATCTTGCACTCGCAACAGTTCTCGCCAGTGTGAAGCCTCTCGTGGATCTTACAGGCATGTGATTTGCCAAAGGTTTTGCCGCAATACTGACAGGCAAAGTTCTTGATCTTCATGTGCACTACCTTGACATGATTAGCCAGAGCCTGTTTGTTGTGTGAGGCATGATCGCACTGGCGACACTGGAACTGCTTTTCCTTGGTGTGGGTCAATAAGTGTTTGTTCCATTCCTGTCTTGTAGTTTTTCCGACTCCACAGTAGGGACAGACATGATTTTTGACGCCAGCATGACGCAAGAGATGATCTCTAAGTTCACTGTTTATGTGAAACCGTTTGTTACAGATGTTACAGGAAATCGGCAGCTCTTCGCCAGTGTGCTTATACATGTGTTTTTTAAGAGCTGTTGGGCAACGAAACACCTTATTGCATTCCGAGCAAGGATGTACACGGTTCTCAGGCTTAGCAATTTTGTGGACCTTTTTCAGGTGATGTGTTAGCATCCGTGTACGAGGGAATGCCTTGTCGCATCCTTCTATGGTGCAGGCGTGCAGTTGACAGAGTTCCGAGTGCGCGTGATCCACGTGATGCCGCAAGCCGGCTGCAGTAGTAAAACCCTTTTTGCAGGTCTCCACTGCGCACTGAAATGGTAAGAGATCGTTGTGATGCTTCATGTGTTCCTCATAGCAAACCGTTTTCTTGAACTTCTGATGACATATGTGACAATCTATTAGTTGACGTAACTCACGGTCAGCGGCTGGGATTCGTGCTCGTTTTGACTTTGTCGTGGATTTTTTCTCGATTTTAGAGCTTATGTTAAAATCATCGTCATATGGTGCTTCTTTTTTGTGTCTCGGTTTACTTCGAAATCGGGAAAGGGGCAAGGTGTCATCGGAGTCGTTAAAATTGTTGTCGTTTTCGCTGTCACTCGAGTCGTCCTTTAGCATTTCCTCCTGCTCCATTTCTTTGTCGACATCTTCTAGCATTTTAATAACAACCTCCTCATTCTCAATTATCTCAATTTTTGTATTGAGAAGAGGATCGAAATTACTGTTCTCGTCTTCCTCGACAGGTACATCGACATCCTGTGACGCCACATTTAGCACATCAAAACTGTCAGTCTGTATTGTAAAATAATTGCCAGACAGCAAATCCTTTAACTTTTTCAATGAATCCACGCATTTTTTCCGAAAATTATGAAAATCATTAAGCCGGTTATAACACTTGGAGCAAAGTTTTTTCGGAAAATCATCCTGTTCTTCCGCTGAGAGTGAAGTGCACATACAAAGTTTTTTGGCAAGTCCGGGAACCACAAACAAATCGTAGGCTGAGTTGCTCTGCAAGTTTGTCAAACAAGTGCGGCATACTGCGTGTATGGATATTTGCTTCTCCTCATGCATTTTATGTGTGCAATTTAGCCTGTGGGTTCTCTTTGTTTTTGTAGAAGTAAACTGGTTTCTAAAAGTAATCCTTTCGTAACCGTTACTCAGCTAAATACATTGTTACATGGGTACCCGTTTTACCTCAAGTTCACATCTCTAGAAATTCAGTATCCAATGATTTAATCGATATAGTTTATACACCGCGCAAACGCGCTGTGTAAATTTATTGCACACAGCATCAACAAATAATAATTATGGACGCTGAGTCGGTTGTTATTTGTGAATTGGCAGATGAATATTTAGAAAACAGCGAAGATGTTGGTCAGGACTTAGTGTTTTATCATGCAAATAAACAATGGCAAATTAAAAATTGTTTGGCTGCACATGCAAATACTTTGGTCAAGATTATAGCGAGCTGTAAGTGTGGTATTATTATTGTGATAAAAAAAATTCACCAACTTAAACAAAAATTATTTACAGATGAAAAAGCGCGTACCAAAAAGCTTGCTTTTAAAGCGCTTCAAATCCATGATGGACATACAACACTCGTTCTCCTTCAAAAGGAAGGAGCCAGTGCACAAACAGCAAATTCATTGGACATGCAACTTGCTGCTGCGATATTGCCAATTGTGTTTTGTGATTACACACCCACATTGGAGTTTGAGGTTGAGAAAAAACAACATCAGTCTCAACGCGAGCTTAAAAGCTATATAACGACGCATCTTTATAATGCGTTGTACACTAAGCATCAGGCGAACAAAAATGATAATGATATACTAGCATTGCCTCTTCTCTCCTTGCCGCCGTCTTTTAAGTCAGTGCTAAGAAATTACCAGGAGCGTAGTGTTACCTGGATGCTTAATCGTGAGCGCCTCTCAAATGAGTTTATTGGCAATTACACCGTACTCAAGACTGCGGACGGCAAGCATCAGGTGTTCAAACACAAATACTGTCTGCAATTTTATACATTCGAAAGCATATTGCCCCGGATACCGTTACCGCCAGGCGGCATTCTGGCCGATGAGATGGGCCTGGGCAAGACTGTAGAGTTGCTGGCTACTCTGCTTATTCATTCCAGAACCAATATAAATAACAAGTACTGGCACAACATATTGGAATGCCTGGAAGAGAATGTGCCGCTCAAGTTAAGATGTATGCAGCACAAAGTCCATTGCATATGTTTGCAAGACAGGAAATTAACCGAAAAAATTCAGTGTACGCGTTGTCGACTGTGGCAACACCAAACATGCATACAGGATAGTTCCGAGGTTTATATATGCCCTAGCTGCTGGACAGAATTGTTTGAAAGCTGTCCTAAACCAATTGAATCGGGTGCTACCATTATTGTATCGCCCAATGCCATAAAGTCGCAATGGTATCAAGAAATCAGGAAGCACATCAATCCATCCCCTAAAGTTCTCCTCTATCCGGGCTTACATTCTGGAATGTGGTATAGCCCAATGGAGTTGGCACAGTACGACATTGTGCTGACCGATTACAGAATCCTTACCCGCGAAATTCATTATACATCGAGAAAATCAACAGATCGTAAAATGCGATATGAGCAGCGTTATATGCGACCAAATTCACCGCTTTTGATGGTCAACTGGTGGCGAGCCTGCCTAGATGAGGCTCAAATGGTCGAAAGCGGCATTTCCCAGGCGGCGGAAATGGTGCATCAACTGCCTACAATCAATCGTTGGGCAGTCACTGGCACACCCATACAGCGAACCATTGATGATTTGGCACCGCTTTTACATTTTGTTGGCTTCAAGGAGGCTTGTCAGCCGTGGGATGCCTGGAAAACGGTAACTACATCCTTTCTGCTTAATCACAAGCGAGAACCGTTACTGGAGCTATTGCAGCATAGCATGTGGCGGACATGTAAGTCCAAAGTGGAGGATGAGCTAGGCATACCCCCACAGACGGAGCAAGTGCACCGACTAAAGCTGAGCAATGTTGAGTCCCTGTATTATCGCGAGGAACATGTTAAATACTGTGAACAATTTCTGACCGCCATTGCTAAACAAACGAAACACGACTCGATAGATAACACTTCCAGTTTGGCATCGATTTCACCCAAACTCTTGAAAACTATTCTGGCGCCGTTTTTGTGCATTCGAAAAACGTGCTCCGTTCCTGTTGTGCAAAACAAAAATGTGAACACCACAGTATATTTAAATCCACATGATCTCTTAATGCATCTAAAAACAAACAATGAAAACCAATGCAAGCGTGAGCTTCGTACTTGGGCATCATCCTACAATGGAATGGCTGGTGTATACTTTATCCGCAAGAGCTATATCCAGGCGATGCGTTACTATAAAAAGGTACTTAGAATTGCCAAGGACTACAATGAGGAGAATATATCGTGAGTATCATAACATTAGATTCTTTACATATTTTAAATCAAATGTTTATACAATTTTTAGTGTGGACAGTGTGCTCCAAATACACGCTTTGCACAACATGATAGAGGCTTCCGAAGCGGCCCCAAAAATAGAACAATTGTGGGACGAGGAACTGTCCATTTATCGTCAGAAACTAAATACCTTAGAACGCAAATATTTGGAGGACAAAACATCTGTTCTGAAGACGGCTCAAAAGGCATATGAGCTGAAGTTGATTGATCTGAACAAACTAGAGAAGAAATTTAATTCCAGCACAATTGCGATTTTTGGAACTCTAATGCAGACAAGTAACTTACATTTTACTGCAATTTGGTATAAAATTCGTGGTGAGATTTACAAGCACAACATTTCTGCGGAAAAACTGCAAGATGTGTCCACCATGTCGGGTCTCCTTTACCTAATAAGCACCTGGCACGACCGTTTGCAAAAGATGCACAAAACTCTAATCAGTGAGTTTGCGTTCTTAAAGCTCCTGGTGCTTCAGGCATGTGGATCTATTATAAATGAAGGAGCCTTAAGTAGGGAAGCGATGAATTTTGTCAATATCGTTTCCAATTGCCACTTGAGTTATATTCTGGTAAGTGGCTTATGAATATTTTGAAACATTTTATTATATTTTAATTTTTTTCATTTCATTTAAAGGATGAGAAGCAAACTTTTACGCGTGACAACATTAAAATACCAACGAAAATGACACAATGTCGCTTATGCAAGATTAAAGAAATTATGAATCAATTTGAATGCCTGCTCTTTGCCAAAGAGGTTAACAAAGAAGGCGGAATAACCGAAGGTGCTGAGAACCCGAGCATCGAAATCGTTTTAATTAGGGGTAAGGTCATGACAACTGTCCAATCCAGTTTTATGTTACTTATTTTCGAGCACATTTATTTTGTAGTTGTCTTCGCATTTCTGACCTCCAGAGATGAATTCAGAGAGTGGAGAACAGAATGCAATAATAAATTGGAGCTTCTGGAAACTATGCAAAGCTTAGTTAAACAACAGATAAAGTACTGGATTGAGGTGGAATACGTGATCAAAGCACTCGATGAGCTAGAGATGTGTAAGATGCGTATTACACTCTGTATTAACAAGCGCGATCAATCCAATTGGCGTATATTGGAGTACCGACTAGAGGAGCAAACCGCATTATATACAGCAAACATTGAAGAGGCACAACTTAATTTTATGCGCCTGTCCGGACGTCTTAAATATTTGAAACACTTGAAGGAAGACGTTAGCGACAGGACATGTCCCGTTTGCACAGCAGATGATGATGAGCGCGTAATTTACCAACAAACCAATTTAGTTCGTATATGAGTAAAGTCTTTTTATTTCTTTATAGTATGTTATGATGTCTTGTGGTCACTTTGTGTGCCAAAGCTGTTTGGTCAGCATTCAACGGCAATTTAGTCGTGGGACCTGTACAAAGTGCCCAATGTGTCGGCAAGATTCGCCACAGTAAGTTACTGTTAAAATAATTTCGGTAATTTTATTTTAAATTGTTTATTTTAATGTTTAGGCTGTATTATGCCATCCGTAAAGGAGTCAAAAACTCAAAAGTCGTTGGAGATTACTCCACAAAAATTACATACATTGTTGAATTGGTGCTCAATATTCAAGAAAATTGTTCTGGAAAGGATCAAGAGAAAGTATTAATTTTTTCACAGTGGGCATCCATATTAAAAAATGTAGCCAAGGCCCTAAAGCAAAACGGTGTCGAATATCGCAGCAAATTTACAAATAAAGATATTGATGAGTTCAAGGTTAATCTTATTTAGATTCCATACCCTTTGATGTGTATCTTATTAACGTGTCTTCTTTCTCGACAGGATCCAAAACTAAACGTCAGTTGCTTGCTAATGCCCTTGTCACGGGGCGCCAAGGGTCTGAACCTTATCGAGGCTACACATGTGTTTCTATTGGAACCAATACTCACGCCTGGTGATGAATTGCAGGCTATAGGACGTGTCCATCGTTTCGGTCAGACAAAGTAAGTTAATAGACCAATAAATATTGCTTTAAGACTAATACTAATACTTATATTTTTCTTAAGACCCACCACAGTGCATCGATTCATTGTAAATGGCACAATCGAGGAAAATATATTACAACTAATAAAATCGGCCGATGATAAGACAACTTTATCAACCCATTGGGATCTTGATAATATGACATTAGAAAGCCTAAAGAGTCTTTTTATGCTAAGAGAGCATGATTCAATATAAGTGCAAATCATAATTAACTTACATAATTTTTTTTATATATATAAGCGCAGATTGTAAGTAACTTACTCAGTATTTATATTTTAAATGTAATGATAAAAATATTGGAATATTTTAAAAATAAAACGAACCCTTTTAAATGTGTTATATATGAATTTATTATTCTATTTAAGCAATAGATGCTATGTTTAGTACATAGACAACAAATATATGTACGATTGCATATATGCATTTAAAAGTATGTAAATTTACGGTAAAATTAATGTTGTGGTTAAATACATTGAGTTTACTGTGTGTTCATGTCACAGTAATCCATTGTGGAGCAATTCGAGGGTATAGATCATAGTGGTTCTTATAGACTGAGGCTTGGGAGCTGTAAAAAATTATAGTAGCTACATATAAAATATTGCTGGGATTCGTAAGTGTCACATCCTCACCGCTCCAATGATCTACACATGATCAATTTTGAGCGCATCCACACTGATGCCCTCGGCTTGAGCCTTTTGTGCAAAGTAGCCGTCATAGGAAGTGGTCGCTTTCTCAATCTCCTGCTGCTGCTGCAGCTTGTTAAGCTGCTCGCAAGCAGCTTCCTGAATCTTTCTTCGTTCAATGTCTGCCTTGCGCTTTGCCTCATTCTCCTCAATCTGATGGGCGAGCAGCTCAGCAGTTGCAGCCGCTCGCTCTGCGGCTGGATCCTGGTACTGATCGTAATTTCGGGGCTCGCGATCAATCTCGCGCGGCTCGATCTTGTGGAACGTGATTAGCGGCTCTTGAACCTTCTCCGGATAGTGGCGCCTGTTGGGCTTGTCGTGCGTCTTAATGTGCTTCTTAAGAGCCGTCTCCTGACGGAAATGTTTCCCGCATATTTTGCATTCGAATGGCTTTTCGCCGGTGTGAATCCATTCGTGATGCCGCAAGATTTGTGCTTTCGAAAAACGTTTCGGACAGAAACGACATGCAAAGTCCTTAACCTTTTCGTGTATGATCTTATAGTGAAGCTTCATGTTGCCAATATTGTTGAAGCCGCGTCCACATCCTGGACAAATGTGCTGGCCTTCCTTCTTTGTGAAGTTGACTTGTGGCGACCAGGATGGCACCGATACCGATGGTATGGGATTAACAGAGGTGCCCGCCAACTGCGAGATATCCACACGCTGGACGCGTCGTGAATTTTTCGGCTTAGCTGGTGCCACTGCTGTTGTTGCTGTTGCGGGCCCGCCGCCACACGCTTTCAACAAGTCGTCAGCCATATTTGGAGGCATCATGCCATCGTCCTGCATATGCGGAGGTATTTGAAGACCGGGCAGCGGAATATTGAGCGGTCTATGGTCTACTGGAGGTAGATCACGCTTCTCATGTGTCTTTAAATGCTTGGTTAAACTCTTTTCGCAAAGGAAAATCTTGCCACAGATCTTGCACTCGCAGCATTTCTCGCCCGTATGCGTCCTTTCATGCACTTTGCAAGCATGGGATTTGCCAAAGGTCTTGCCGCAATATTGGCAGGCAAAGTTCTTGATCTTCATGTGCACCACCTTGACGTGGTTGGACAAAGCCTGTTTGTTGTGGGAGGCATGATCGCACTGGCGGCACTTGAACTTCTTTTCCTTGGTGTGCGTAAGGATATGGGCGTTCCACTCTTGCCGAGTAGTCTTGCCTACTCCGCAGTAGGGGCAAACGTGGTTTTTGATACCTGCGTGGCGCATTAGATGATCCCTAAGTGCGCTGTTGATGACAAATCGCTTGCCGCATATATTGCATGGATATGGCAGCTCCTCGCCGGTGTGTTTATACATGTGCTTCTTGAGCGCCGTCGGACAACGGAATACGGTATTACACTCGGTGCAGGGAAAGTCGCGTAGTGGGGCCGCAGACTTGGAAATGTTATGCACCTTTTTCATGTGGAAGGTAAGTAGACGTACACGTGGGAATGTCTTACCGCAACCATCGGCGCTGCAGGTATGCACCTCGGATAGTTCGGTGTGAGCGTGATCGACGTGAATGCGCAGTCCATTGGCAGTAGTAAAGCCCTTCTTGCAGGCCTCTACCTTGCACTGGAACGGTAACAGATCGTTGTGATACTTCATGTGTTCCTCGTAGCGGATTGCCTTCTTAAATTTCTGATGGCAAATGTGACAATCGATGATACGATGCAGGTGACGCTCGGAAGCAGGAATGCGTTTGCGTTTTGCCTTATACTTGCCATGCCGTCTACGGTCAGGATCAGCCTCGTCGTCATCGTCGTAGGAATCGTCATCCGATGAAGTACTGAAGTCGTCATCGTCGTTGTCACCGCCGCCGACAGCAGCAGTCTTCTTCTTTCTGGGCTTTGATTTCACGCCTCTGGTGTTCTTGCCTCGAATACGTTGCGCTAAGGGAATGTCGTCGTCGCTGCTGTTTGGCTCAAAGTCGATGTCCCTGTCATTGTCATTGCCGCTTTCAATCGAAGATGAGTCTTCGTTAAACATGTTTACTATAGCTAGCTCCTTGACCTCCTTCCTTTCTTCCTTCTCCACCTCCTCAGCCTCCTTGTCACAGTTCTCAAGCATCTTAAACACGTCTTCTTCGTTCTCGATTAGCTCCATTTTGTGATTCAGCAGTGGGTCAAAATTAATATGGTCCTCATCATCATTAGGTAAATCGTGCGCTGCCACACTTGGATCCAGTACGTCAAAGTTCGATTGGCATGTGAAGGCGTTACTGGCGACCATGTCTTGAAACTTTTGTACAGAGTCCACGCATAGTTTTTGAAAATCATGCATATCGCTGAGCCGGGTATAGCAATTGGTACATAGATTCTTCGGAAAGCCATCGTTCTGCTCCACAGACAGCGAGGTGCAGAGGCAAAGTTTTTTGGCTAGGCCAGGCACCAAATACAGGTCGTAGGCAGCATCGTTTTGCAGGAGATTCAGGCAAATGCGACACAGCGTATGTATGGAGTATGTCCGCGCCACGTCCATCGTGCTTGGTTAAATTAATGTACTTTAATATGTTCACAAAGTTTTTGCTTTTCACTTGTTTTCCAGCAACAAAAAAAAATAATATTGACACGAAAAAAATTGGTATACTCGTCAGCCAACTAGAACGAGTACAGGTATCGGTTACTCCTGCAGCCCATCGTGTATTTTTATATAAGTCATCGATTATTCGGCATGGCACTTTTCTGTTAAAGATAATTTTACTGGCACTTGGTTTCTTCATAGACGATAAGTAAGTTACTTTTTCAACAATGCAGGCATAAAAGTGTTCTCAAGAAACGAAATTTATTTTAGAAGCAGTTAAGTTTATCTGCATATATTATTTTCGCCAGTTTTATTTTCATTATTTTGTGCTTAACTATCGATAGCTGGCAGTCTTGCTTTTTAAATGCATGTATGTACAACGATAGCTGCATTTGGATTGTTTGTATTTGACTGTTCATCACTATAAAGGCCGTGAATACTTCTGTGAATCGAATTGGAAATTGTTTCAAGCTTGGCGCTTTGGATTTTTGATATTCTGGAATGAGCACAACTACATCATACTCTGTTAATTTATTATGCCGAGTTTGCCTGGAATATCTTGAAGATTGTACAGTATATGACCTGTTCTTATTGCCAGATCTTGCTAAGAAATTTACTATTTGCACATCCCTGTTATTGGATGCCCAAGATGGCTATCCCAGGCACCTGTGCTCCAGCTGCTATGCCAGATTGGATGACCTACATGATTTCCAAAAGCTCTGCGTTTCCTCAGCACAGCGTTTTAAGCAAATGTTTGCCGACAAAGTCGTCCTCAATGTAAATTCAATTGATATATTCGAACCACTGCCAGTGGCCAGCAACGATGCCGAACTGTTGACCAAGGATGAGCAGCCAAGCAATGATTACGATCCACTGATAAGCCACAAACTTGAACTTATTGATAACGAAGATGATGTGTTTAAAATGCTCGAGCATGTTGACAAGGAAGTCAAAATGGTAACCGAGGATACACGAATTGTTAACGACGACTCCTCAACCTTCGCATCGGAGTGCAGCCTCAGTGATGACGATGTGCCCTTAGCACAACGTTTGCTGGATCAAAACACTGAAACGGACTCCCAAAATGCATTGAAGGCACAACGAAAGCGTTTTCCTGCTTCAGAGCGTCATCTGCATCGCATTATCACCTGCCAAGTATGCCAGCAGAAATTTAAGAAGCAGATCAACTACGACGAGCATATGAAACACCACAACGAACTGTTACCGTTTCAGTGTAATGTGATAAGTTGCAAGAAGGGCTTCACAACAGCGGCGGCACTGCGTCTGCACGGGGATTATGCGCATGCGTTGAGTGCCACTGAAATACCCTGCACCGTTGAAGGCTGCAAGCTAGTATTCCCACGCATGCGACTGCTTACAATTCATCTTAAAAAGGTTCACAACATGTCACGAGCGAGTGTGCCGCGAACGGTACAGATTTGCATTGAGTGCGGCATGCACTTCCGCTGTCCCATGGCGCTCAAGAAGCACATGTACAAGCACACCGGCGAGCAGTTGCCCTATCCATGCAACATATGCGGCAAGGGCTTCCACATAAACAGCGCCCTTAAGAATCATCTGCTGCGACACGCGGGAATCAAGAACTATGTGTGCCCCTATTGTGGTGTGGGTAAAACCACACGACAGGAGTGGAGTAAACATATTCTTACCCATACCCAAGAGAAGATGTTCAAGTGTCATATATGTGAGCATGCAACACATACTAAGCGAGCGCTGGACAATCATGTAAAGATCGTGCACGAAAAGGTCCGAAACTATGCGTGTCAATACTGTGGAAAAACCTTTGGCAAGTCTCATGCCTGTAAGATACACGAGATGACACACACCGGCGAGAAGCGTTGCGAGTGCAAGGTCTGTGGCAAGAAATTCCTTTATTCGGAGAGCTTAACCAAGCATCTCAAGATTCACGAAAAGAGTGTTGAGCGTGCAATTGAAACCTATCGTCAGCGCCAGGTGCCAAATGGAAACCCTGCTGATTGCGAGAAGGATGATGCCAATGCTGCGGATCAGCTATTGAAGGTGTGTGCAGAGTCTGTGGCAACCATACCGCGTGATCCGCGACGTGTGGAACGCGTGGACATTGCGCAGTTGGCCGGCACCGTTGTAAATCCGATTCCCGCCGTCCTAATACCCTCCAATGCTCAGCCAGCCCAAGGTAACACTGTGGAAAAGGAGGGCATGCATTTCTGTCCCGGCTGTAATCAGGGCTTTAACAATTTGGGCAACATGAAGCGACACTACAAAAGCGTCCACGAGAAGGTCAAAGACTTTGAGTGCCGTTTCTGTGCGCGTCGTTTTGCCAACTCACAATCCTTAAAGCAGCACGAATGGATTCATACTGGCGAAAAGCCGCATGCCTGCAAGACATGTGGCACTCATTTCCGTCAGGAGGCGGCCCTCATACGTCACCAGAAGGTGCACGAAGAGAAAACACCGAAGCCAGCGAAGCCGCCCAAGCAAATAACTGAAAAGTGTCGGCAAAAGGAGCTGCAGAAATGTCAGAAACGGCGCAGTGTTGAAGCTTTGCGTCAAAAAATAGCCGAAGCCGCCAAAGAGGAGCTTCAGGAATTGGCCAAACAGCGTGTACTCGAAAAGCAACAAAACACCTACAAACAGTATCAGGCAGCTGCGGCAGCAGTTGCTGAACGGACAACAACGATGCCACCAGACGATGAAATTGAATGCAATTGACTGTCCACTTAAAAAAAAAAAGAAAAGAGAGAGCTTCCGATTGCGGAAGATGTGATTGTTGGTTAATATTTAACTACTTATATATAATTGTAAATAAATAATAATTTGTAATACCCCAAGCAAAAAACAATGGTTTAACTTTTACAATTTTTTTTTACTTTTACTTGCTTGTTATTTTTGATGAGTGTGTGTGTTTTTTCATGTGATTTATGATTGGCCAACTGTTTGGAACTTCAAGCTGAACATATTTCCTGAAGTGCCAAACCATTGTGTGATACGTGATGATGATTGATGTTTGCTTGATGTTGATATTAAAAAATTATGGAAATTCTTTTAAAATCTCTACAAGTAGGTAGGTAGCAAAATTGTTGTAAAAAGGTAAAGAACAAACTGTTACTCAGTATTTTAAGCATTCATTAAAAAAGTTTGTAAAAATTTGGTGGATTTTAAGAATGAAGGAAAAGTTCGACGTGAACCGGCGACAAAAATTGATACCGTTCTAAGGTGCCTCTGGAGTTTTTAAGTTGTACTTAGACTTTATGTTGTTAAGCTCATCCTGTTTTTTGTCCACATCCACCCGTTTGAAGGCCTTGTTGGATTGGTAATAAAGGACAACAAGATAACGATTGCACACATTAAAGCCGGATAAATGGTCGCACGCGTTTTTGGCATCGAAAATGTCTTCGTAGACAACAAATGCGGTGCCGCGTGTCTCCGGCGTATTACCACTGTCAACAAATGCAAAGATATTTATTAATGCACAATTATTCACTTCATTGTGTCTCATCTCACTTACACGCGTATTTGACGTATGGCACCAAATTTGCCAAATATATCGTACATTTCGTCCGATGTGATTTTATATGGCAAATTGCGCACATACAGCAGTCGATTCACCTCCGGCGGCAACCGAATCTGTAATAAAAGTTGGTTTTTATTTAATAGAGTTTTAATTGTTCCTTTGTGTTCAGCGGCGTCGTCACTTACGTTGTTGCGCTTGTTCATGTCTGTTCGCAACGGCTCTTGAAAAACGACTAGCACACAAAACTTTCACTTCAATGTATGGCTGACGTTGATGCTGATTGTTGACCTCGGGATGAATGTCCTGAAACGTGGTCCTTTGTTTAAAATTAATGGGTCTGTCCGTCTGGCCTCAAACCCAAACAAATAGTGATTCTATAATGTTAAGAAGTCACAATATGTTAGTTTACATATTATAACTCTGTTATTAACATGTCGCTAAACATCAAAAAGTATTAAATGATTTAATACTTTTTGCTAAACATCATACTAACAGCGTAAAAATATATTAGTATTTTTTTTTTTTTTGCTGAACAAACGGATGAAAAATATTAGCAGTCATTGGATTCATACGATTCAATGTTGAAAGTTTAAACAAAAATCAAGAAAAACTAAATAAATAAAGGGTAGTTGCACGGTAAAATAGTAGTCACCGTGACTGTAACAGTATATTATAAGTCACGTGAGACGAATTGCAACACTGTTTTGTGCGCGTAGGTATCGATACTATTGGGACTGATGGCTAGTCACTAAGTTGGTCACACTTAAACACCACAAAAAATTAATCTGGCAGAAAAGTGAAAAAAGAGAAAATTAAGGGGTTTATCAAGTGTACCCAGAAATTAGTTTTAACTTGCATCCAACATTACTGAAGGTAAGTTCTACGTTGTGCCTTAGTGTTAAGGAAAGGTCAAACGCAACAGTGTTTAATAAGCACAAAGAACATGGCGGCGGCGACAAGCCTCAAGTAGTTATTACATTATGTGTGTGTTTTTTCACGCTGTCTGTATAACTGCGTGTGTGTGAGTGAGTACATGTGTATGTGTGGAGAGATGGCCTCGGACAAAGTTCCTCGTACTACCCTTTGAGAGGGCGTTCAACTCGCTTAGATTGGGGTTGGATTTGAGTTTGGCTTAGACAGTTCGACTAATTATTTTCACACATTGGCAGCATCTCACCTAAACGGCATCGAAATGACGTGGGAACCGCAGGCTGAAGGTCTACAGCAGATCATTGCGATCTTAAAGGAATCTCAATCACCGGACACAGCCACCCAAATGGCTGTGCAAATGGTAAATACTAAAGTAAATATGTGATACCAATAACTCAAATAACGTGATTTTTAATGTGAATAGAAATTGGAGGAATTCAATCGATATCCAGACTTCAACAATTATTTAATCTATGTGCTGACCAAATTAAAATCAGAAGATGAACCCACACGTTCGCTAAGTGGTTTAATTCTAAAGAATAATATACGTATGCACGGCAGCAACTTGCAACCGGAGATTGTCGAGTATATAAAACACGAGTGCCTGCAAGCAGTTGGCGATGAATCAGCATTAATACGCGCAACCGTTGGCATTCTAATCACAACAATAGCCAGCAATGGGGGCTTGCAAAACTGGCCACAGCTGCTTCCATCGTTGTGCGACATGCTGGATAACCAGGACTATAATGTGTGCGAGGGTGCGTTCAGTGCACTGCAAAAGATTTGCGAGGATTCAGCTGAAATATTAGATTCGGCAGCACTGAACAGGCCGCTCAACGTGATGATACCAAAATTCTTGCAGTACTTCAAGCATGCGAATCCCAAGATACGCTCGCATGCGATTGCGTGCATAAATCAGTTCATTATTAACCGATCTCAGGCGCTTATGGTGCACATTGATGCGTTCATCGAGAATCTATTTAATCTGTCATCGGACGAGGATCACGAGGTGCGCAAAAATGTTTGCCATGGTCTAGTCATGCTGCTTGAGGTTCGAATGGACAGGTTGATGCCACATATGGCGCAAATCATTGAGGTAATGAAAAAAAAAACTTGTTTTAAGCTTAAAAACACTGATTTTCTTATTTTATTTCATTGGTTAGTATATGCTACTGCGTACACAGGACTCCGATGAGGGCGTGGCCCTGGAGGCATCCGAGTTTTGGCTGTCGTTGGCGGAGCAAAGTATTTGCAAGGATGTGTTAGCTCCATACTTGGCTCAGCTGGCGCCGGTGCTGGTGCGTGGCATGAGATACTCTGAGATCGATATTATATTGTTGAAGGGCAATGTTGAGGAGGATGATATGGTGCCGGATCGTGATGAGGACATTCGTCCACGCTTTCACAAATCGCGCACACACACTATTAAGAGTGGTGAGGCAAACCAAGCGGCCGGTGGCGAGGAAGATGATGATGATTTCGATGATGGCTTAGACGATGATAGTTCACTATCTGAATGGAATTTGCGCAAATGCAGTGCAGCCGCTCTCGATGTATTGGCAAATGTGTTCCGCGAAGATTGTCTGCCAATTGTGTTGCCCATTCTCAAGGACACACTGTTCCATCAAGAGTGGGTTATTAAGGAGAGCGGAGTGCTCGCCTTGGGCGCAATTGCCGAGGGCTGCATGACCGGCATGATTCAGCATCTGCCTGAATTGATACCCTATTTAATTAGCTGTTTGTCCGACAAGAAAGCGCTAGTGCGCTCCATCACGTGTTGGACATTGTCGCGTTATGCCAACTGGGTGGTCAACCAGCCACATGAGCAATATCTCAAGCCACTGATGGAAGAGCTTCTTAAGCGCATTTTGGACTCAAATAAGCGCGTACAGGAAGCTGCCTGCTCGGCGTTTGCCACCCTCGAGGAGGAAGCTTGCACCGAACTGGTGCCATATTTGGAGTATATACTTAAAACTCTTGTTTTTGCCTTCTCCAAGTACCAGCACAAGAACCTATTGATCTTGTATGATGCTGTTGGCACCTTGGCCGATTCTGTTGGACATCATCTGAATAAGCCACAATATATTGATATACTGATGCCACCACTAATTGACAAATGGAATTTGCTGAAGGACGATGACAAAGATCTGTTCCCATTGCTCGAATGCTTGTCCAGTATTGCAACTGCATTACAATCTGGCTTTCTGCCCTATTGCGATCCGGTGTACAGGCGATGCATATCGCTCATTGAGCAGACAATTAATCAGGAGATGGTAGGTCGATCTAGATTTGAATAAATCATCAGAAAAATTCATAATTTGATTACATTCTTGTAGCTTTGCAAACAGAATCATACATTTGATCACCCCGATAAGGAACGCATGATTGTCGCCTTGGATTTGCTGTCTGGCCTGGCTGAGGGTTTGGATCGACATATTGAGACCCTGGTAGCAAATAGCAATATTATGCATCTGCTTTACCAATGCATGCAGGATGTTCTGCCAGAAGTGAGTCAAATATTAAAATTAAATACGCAAAACTTATATTCTTGTTGCTTCTTTTTGTATAGGTGCGTCAATCTTCGTTTGCACTGCTCGGTGATTTGACTAAGGCATGTTTCCCACATGTTCATCCGTTTATGGCCGAATTCTTTCCAATATTGGGTCAAAATTTGAATCCCGATTTTATTTCGGTATGCAACAATGCAACGTGGGCGATTGGCGAAATATGCATGAAGTTGGGTTAGTAAAAGATTATTTTAATATATTTGTAGTCGACTATTTCTTTAGACATATAAAAAAACACCTTGAAATATATTTATAGAGTAATTAAATTGTTTGAATTCTTGTTTATATTGTGTGCAGGTGAGGAAACCAAACAGTACATACATCTTGTACTAACCGATCTCTTCGTCATTATTAATCGCCCAAATACGCCCAAGACGCTGCTGGAGAATACAGGTAAATATACACTGATATAATGTTTTTTTTTTTTTTTGTACATAAGCTATATGCAATGTATGTGCGAAATGATTGAATATATATATATTTCTTTGTTTGTGTGTGTATTTGTGCATAAATATGTTTGTATGTATGTACACAAAGTATGTGCGTGCAAGCTATTTATGACTAATCTAAACATTTGTTTCTGGTTTCATTCAACGTTGCATGTGACGCATTGTCGCCAACTTCAACAAGAACAATAGCAAACAAACAATCAAACAAACAACAGCATATCACTTAAATGAACCACATACAAACTATATTTATATTGTCAATTTACATGTACAAAGTTCTTGTTGTTGCAATTAATCGATTGAATTGAAAACTTTTCGTACACTGCATAAAAAAAAAAAATCCAACCTAACCCAAACCAAAATCAATCAATTAAACAAACAAACAGTAAACCAAAACAATAAATGTGATATAATTTATTCAGTTGATTTATTTACATTTTTCTGTTCTTTTAGCAATAACAATCGGTCGTCTAGGTTATGTGTGCCCAGTTGAAGTGGCTCCTTATTTGCCCGAATTTGTACGACAGTGGTGTGTAACACATTTATTAAATATAGTTTATATTTATATTTCCTTTATATTAGAACTTTACCTTATTGCATTTACTTTTTCCCAACTAAAACTTTAAATTATGCTTACACGCAAAACAAAAAAGATAGAAATAATCAAATCAAAACACACAATAGAATCTATATTTTATACAGTAATGTTCTTTTTATCTGTAATACTCAAAAAAATTTCTTTTGTGATGTTTTCCTTAGTTATTTTTTCTCTCTTTTTTCTTCTGGTGCTACCATTTCGAGTGTTTGCCTGTGGCATACTCAGTTAATCAATGTCAATTATAATTAATTTTGTTGCATGGTATATCTTAAAACAGGTGCACATCGCTGCGTCACATACGAGATAATGACGAAAAGGACTCGGCCTTCCGTGGCATGTGCCACATGATAACCGTGAATCCAGCCGGCGTCGTGCCTGACTTTATATTCTTCTGCGATGCAATTGCCTCATGGGTAAATCCGCCACAGGATCTGCATCAAATGATACAAAAGGTATGATCTTAAGTTTTTCCATCTAATTTTTAATCGTTTACTTATTTAACCATAACAACAGATACTTCACGGCTTCAAGACACAAGTAGGTGAAGAGAATTGGCGTCGATTTGTTGATCAATTCCCGCCAACTCTGGCTGAACGCCTGGTTACCATGTACAACATCTAAGGTGTCACTGGCTTTGGAAGCACCCCCGTTAATAGCCACCAACCAACAACTACTAAGAAACTAATCAACTAGACAATTATGTTCAAGTATGAGAGTAAGCGTGTCATCGTCTTTAAATTTAGTGCAAGCACAGTAGCCGACAAATAAGCTTATTCGATGCTCTTCGAATAATAATATATTTACATTATTAACTGGAATTTCAAACTTATAAAGTCCATCGCAAAAACGAAAAAAAAAAAAAAAAATCCACACACAAACAGCAAATTAAAACAATATATACATATATAGATAAACTACACATATATAACTAACTAACGTACTATAAACATTTTAGCCAAGCAGATATATAATTCAAATATATTATTATATATTTATATATATCGCCACATAGGCAATGCAAACAACCTTAGATGAACTAATAGAGTTCGATTGGATTTGGATGTGATTTGTCAGTCCGTTTCTATAGTAGGCAATTACAAGAAGATTGTATCAAAATATAAAAACATATATATTTGTATTCCGGCTGTACTTAAAACCGGATACAGTGCTATAAACACACTTAGCCTCTTTTTTTTAATGCTGTTTACACAACATTTTACCGTTGAATATGCTGATATACTGTGTTTACTTACTGGTAACTTAAAATTGATTATTAAGCAAAACAAATGATATTGCGTTTCGTGTCGCGTAAATTATAAACAAATATAATATGAAATAACGTAAACCAAAGTAACTTTCGTAATCGGTAACTTAATAAAAAAAAGGCGTTGGGCTTATTGTGAAATGAAAATCAAAAGAAACTTGTGCTAAAATAGTTTAAATTTCAGCAAGAAAACAAAAATTCAACAAATATTGATATCAACAAAGACTGATGTTATAAATATATAATAACTCCGTTCAACACCATATACATACAAAACCCATTCATCTTTTACCGAATGAACTTCACAACAAATCCCAACACTTTCTATAATAAACAATAAACAAAATAGTCGCGTTTTCGGGTATCGGGTTCTAACGGTTTCGCGTTCGCGTTTTATCGTCGCTCGTTCGTTCGCTCGTGTCTCGTATCGTATCGTATATCGTCGGGTTATAAAAGATAATAAACAAACTAATAAATAATAATAATAGTGCAACTGTTACTGATACAAATTTACTTATAATGTATACGACTTGATATTTATATATGCTATGCAATTTACATAGATGATTTTTTGTTGTCGTTTTTATTTGGTTTTTGTTAAAAAAATATTTTAAAAAAAAAACCAACTTGAGATTAGAATTCCCTTAAATATGATATTTATTTTGTGCGTTCCCATAGAATTGTAAAACAAAACAAAAACCAAGAAACTCATTGACTGATTCAATTTATAAAGTATTATATAATTTCTTTTACATGGTAGGAGCATATTTAATTACATATTTTTTTTTTTGCTTTAGACTTTTGCTGTAGGCTTGTTCTAGCATTACATCTGGACTAGGCGTTAACTTATAATTTATGATGATTGTACAGAACAAATTTTTAACGATTAGATGTAAAGTGTACTACTACTAAAATGGAAAACGAAAGTCTTTGAAATTGTCGCGGATCAAAATACTAAATAAAAACATAACACAACCAAACTCAAATCAACTTAAAACTTAAAAAAAATAAAAAAACAAAAGTGTAAATTTAAGTAATAGTATTAATTACGTGCAGACTGTTAAGCACAGTTTTGTATTTTTATTTAATTTCGGAAACCAAACAATGCAAAAACAAAAAACATGGGGGAACGTGTGATAATAATATAATTCGGGTCGTTCGTTCGCGTCGCGGTTAAACTTAAATACAATACATATACTATAAAATTAACATTACGGGACTTTCGCCCCCGAGTCCCCAATCAACATGGAATCAAACACAAACATAACAAATAACTCAACAAAAATAACTGAAAGCAAAAGCAAAACTAAAACTTAATAAAAAAAAAAAACAAAAAATCAATCGTGATTTCGTTGTACCTTAAACCGAATTCATCGCGGAATTTCGGTCGCGTTCGCGTGCGTTTGTATCTCTCTCGGGTGATCTTAGTGATTAGCGTTTAAGCAGTAAAACATATTTAAAGAAAAAAAACTATATAATATAATGAATTAAAAGTAACAATTATACACACACACACATACATACATACAAAACATAGAGAATATACTACAGTTAATTATACCAGATTATAATTTGTTAGGCCAAAATAATCAAAAACTTACTAACAGAAACTTGAAAATATTCATGAATTCAATGAAAATTTTGTATTCCCTTTTAATAAAAAAAAATTGTTTCACACCGGCAACACTAAATGGTACTAGTTCTTAGACCATACCTACAAATAATCCTGGTAGAATTCCTTTCAAAATAAGTTTCTTGACAAAATTTACACTATTAATAAAAATACACATACACACAAGACATGTATTCGAAAATAATGTATATATAGAATATACCAAGCCCTTTACACATCATGAAAGATGTAAAATATTTAGAGCACAGAATGGAATGTCAGTGGCGCTATGGAATATCTAATTTAAATTCAAAAATTATGATTAAAATTTGAGCTATTCTATGATTCTGTTCACACTCTGTAAAATTCTGAGGCCTTCAGTTCTCTCTGTCGAGTTTTGTGTAAGCTAATCAGAAACCTAAATAAATATGTATGTATAACATAACCAACAAAAACACGAAATGATGCATTTTTTATTTAAGGTTTTATGTACTTTAAGATGATTGAATATTTATTTTAGGCAAGTAAGTTACAAGAATATTTGATCAAAATTACATTGAATTGAATTTATTGTTGATTTAATAGATTGGCACAAGAATATATATATATATATATAAAGATAGATTTATACGACGAACGGTTGCACTGCAAGCTCTTCAGTTTTCAGAACTTTCAGATAATTTCAATGTCCGTCGATAATGTTCGCATTTTCTTCGTACTCCGTTTAACCGATGTGCATCATCAGTTTGTCAAATCGTTGGTCCGTTATCACATCCAGAGACATTATCATTTGAGTTGCTTTTAATTCGAGGGGCAAACTCCTTGCCAGATGTCACCAACAACAAGATTTGGAGTTATGGTCACGTCTTTTTTGTTAATTTGCACGTTCTTGATGCAGCCACTGTAGGTCTTCCTGGTCTTCATGCCTGGCGCCTTGTTAAACGCATGATGACCACCCATAAACAGTGGACGATTGGTTTTGGTGACAGCGGAACCCTCACTGCCCACGCCGGGCTGTGAGCTGACATAGTCAACGGCAATGGTGATGACAAACTTTGATTTGATGGCCTGCACATTGCGCCACTTGCCATCACAATAGCTGGCGTTATCGGGCAGTGTGTAGTTGGTTGTCACTGTATTCTTGGCATCCGACTTGACAATAAAACTTAGTGTGTTGTTGACCAGCTCCAGAATCAGATACGAGTTCTTGCCATGAACGGAGAAGAGTAAGCCGTTTGGATCACGCGGTCGGAAGTCAAAACCAATGGTAACCTCAGCGCCAACGGTAAAGCGCTCAAAGAGCTTCACATAACCGCTGGGCTGATGGAAATATACACCTTGCTCTACTTGCTCTGAGCATGGCACCACGTGGTGCACTATAGGCTCAGTCTCCAGTGCCAAGCCTTCGAACTTAATGTCCCTGAGGCAGCCATTGTAGTAAGATGTAGGACTGCCACCAAACTGGGTTTGACGTTTAAGGTCTGACTCCAGATATTTGGTAATACCACCCACATAGACGGGAAAGGCAATCGATAGATTGGGTGGAGTGATATTGAAAAGCGTAAGATTAACAGAGCCCGCCTGCTCTTTGCCATCAATGCTGAGAGCAATCCGGCTTTTACTGCGCATAAACTGAATTGTATGCCACTCGCCATCGAACATTTCCTGTTCGCTAACTATATTTGCCTGGACGGTAGCACCAACACTTACTTGATGATAAACCCGACCGTCCAGCAAATAGACCGCTACGAAGTTATCCCTCTCCTGGCTGGCCGCATAGAAGAGCAGACCGTTGGGATAGCTGGTGCGTATGGATATGCTGATCTCGTAATGCTTGCGCATGGGATTGGGCAGCGTGGCGAATTCCAAGCGCTGATCTCGTAGCGAATAGAAACGATAGCCTGCTTCAACAAAGTCCACGTCATAGTTGGGATTGATGGGCAGCTTGCAGCTGGGATCACTGGGCAGATTCAAGATGGGTGGTGGACGTGGTTTTGACAGCGGCCTTGCTACTGTGGGCGGACCCAGTGGTGGCAGCGATTCTTCTTCATTCTCTTTTGGTATAGGTGCTTCTGTAGTTGTTGTTGTTGTGCTTGTTGTTGTTGTAGTAGTTGATGTGGTTGTTGTTATGGTGCTTGTTGATGTCGTTGTAGTCGGTTTCTTATCCGTGTTGTATCGTGTGTCTGGAGGTGGTTCCAGTTCGTTGGCACCACTTGGATAGTAGGTTGTCAACAAGCTAGGCTCGTAAGCTGTCAAAGGAAAACGAAAAATTATTAATCTGAATGTAGTTTTTATTGTGTTTTTTGACTTACCTAGTATATCCTGAGGACAACCATTGATGTTGCCGTTTTTCTTCTCAGCGCTATCCGCAAAGTTAATAATCTCCTCATTGACAGTTACATCACTGATGCAGCCCACAAAGTACGCCAAGTTGGAGATACCACCCTTAGGTGGTATATAGTTGTCGGGCAGTCCACCAAAGAATATATCGCCGCCACTAATCTTAAGTGGTTCAACCATTCCCAGACTTAAAAAAAAGACAAATAAATGTTAAGAACTTAGTTAAAGAAACGTTATCTTACCGCTTGTCCTCGTCATCATCAGCTGAAAGTCTTAGCTGGTTGGCATCGTGATGAACCCTAACCACATGATCTTCACCATCATCATACTGTCGATTATCCATGACTAGCTGACTGCCCATGCTGCGTAGCGTAAGATGTCCACCGTCAAGTGTAAGACCAATGGTTGAGCTCTGGTCATGATTTGCGGCATAGAAGAGGACACCATCGGGTTGGCGGGTCTTGAAGCGTAGCACCACATAGAAATTGTTTTCTGACGAGACGTTCGCAATGCGCAGGAACCCATACTCATGGGGTGGATACGACAGCGATGTGGAATACTTGTCGGGACAACCCTCAACAACACCAGTGCCATTGACGTACTGCGTCAGATCGACCTTGTAACCGGAAATGGTGACATCATCGATGCAGCCATCAAAGTTCTGTTCGACAATCTCGGAGTGATTACGTCGTCCCGGATAACCACCGAAGAACATGCGCTTCAGCTTGGGCATCTCTACATCGGCGCCTTCTGGTGCCTCCTCTTGGAATAGCAGCACATCGTCAACCTTAAGCAGGCCCTTACGACCTTCACGTTCAGCGACGACACGATGCCATTGATTGTCATTGTAGCGATCTTGGCTACCCGATGAGACCATCTGGTTGCCCAGCTTAAAGCGGAAGAAGATAGCACCATCAATTAGCTCAATGGACATGTAATGCTTGTCGCGACCATAGAAGAACAGCAGACCACTGCTAGAATCCTTCGCTGCCTTGAATCGGAACTGAATGCTGGACCGGGTCTTAAAGTTATACGGTGCGGCCTTTAGCTGAACAAATCCGTTGCCCTTAAACCTCAAACCGGTCACAGGCATCTGTTCCTCGAGTAGTATGTCACGTTCACGGGCGCCCTGTTTATTCTCCTCACCATAGACAAAGTTCCAAAGACCCACATTCTCATCGCCAATGCGAAGATCCTCAATGTCACCAACGAACGAGCTTGCGGTTATGTACTCGGGTGCATTGAAGTCAGAGGGACCTGGATAGCCACCTACAAACAAACGACTATTGCGATCCACATGCAGGACATTATTGGCGCCAGGCAAAGTAATTGATTTGCTATGATCCACCACCTCACCATTCGGCTGCTGTTCGCGTATGGTTAACTTGGCGTTGGAGCCAACGCGATCCAGGATAGCCTGGTACCACTTGCCATCGGCGACAAACTTTTCATTGTTAATAGGTTCGGGTCCATTGCCCACATCAATGGTCATGATTGGGTATCCGTTGGCAATCTCCAAGGCGACAAAATCGTTATTCTTCTGACTGGTCTTATTGTCATTGCCCAAATAGAGCAGGAAACCATTCAGATCGTTAGTACGGAAGAAGGTGGATAGTTTGGTCTTGGTGGCCAGCAGTGGCGTCTTTTCAGGCGTCTTTAGCTCCAAAATGGTGCTCGGCGTAAACTGTACTCCAACCTTGATGTTGTTGGCGATGCGGCGAGCTGTCTCAATTTGTCGCTTCAGATGCTCAATGTCCTGACCCAGTTGTTGGCTCTGCTCGCTGACACGTTGCTGCTGTTCACCAATGTCGTTGGCCAGCTCATTAAGCTTGGGTATGAAGGTCTCTACGCTGTCTAACTGATTGTTGGCTTGGGAGATTTCCTTGTTGGTGATGTCAACATCGCGACTTATATTGCGTGCCTTGTCTAGTTCCTTTGGTGTTTGTGAGCTAACCGGCTCGAGGATTTCTAGCACATTATGTAGAATGTCCAATGCATCGCTGGCATTGCTATTGGAGCTCTTCCACATGTCACGTTGCGTCTCCGCAGGCAATTTCTTAATCAGAATATTGATTTCAGTAAGTTGTTCCTCAGTGGCGGCATTCAGCTGCGAAATGTCCTGCACCTTGCCAGCAGAACCATTCAGTCGTGGTTCCAGATCATCCTGCACCGTGAGTAGAGCCTGACGTGCCTTCTGCAATAGCTCTGCGGATTGTTTATCAGCATTGCCGGCGCGCTCCTCAATGCCATCGGATTTTTGTGTGGCATTCGTAGCTGCTTTTATGGCATCCTGACTAAACTGCTCAGCGGCCTGGACAGCATCCACAATAGTTGAGTAAGCGGTGGCTGCTTGAATTGCCGGCTCTGCACTTGCAGTCATATCGGCATATTGACTGGCCAGATCCCTGGCACGCACATCCAGCTCGGCAGCACGTTGCTCCGCTTGTAGGGTAAGTATATCAGCTTTCTGGTGCTGGTCATCGCGATCCGGTAGATACTCATCGACGCCCTTATTGACAGTCTTAAGTTCATGCAGTGCATCACGCAGATCATCAAGTTTAGTGTCAATCTGGTCCAGTGTAAGGTTACCATTAATAAGGTAGTTGCCCGCCTCCTTGATGTTCGTCTCGGCACCCTGTTGCTGCTCGGAGACCGTATCAAACTTTGAATTGTCATATGCCCGCAAATTGGCCACATTAAGGCGTTCCACATCGCTTGACTGACTCTGTGATTGCTCGCTCCAATTAAACAGATCCTCCAGCTTATCGCTAAACTCACCAATGTCATTTTTCAGTGCATTAAGACTTCCGTTCTGCACCCTAATGGGCTCCACCAGTTGAGCGATATCTTCGTACAGCTGACGTGCTTTGCCCAGACCCAGTTCATTGGATTGCAGCTCGATTTGGGTCTCATTGATGGCATTGAGAATATGTTGTGCCTGCTCCAGAGCTGCATCGATTTTGGAGCTAGCTGTTGCTTCGAGGTTCTGCGACAAGGATTCGACAGCGGCAATGGCAGCTCTTGCCTGCTCCACGCTGCCCAGCGCCTCCTCATGCACAGCGGATACATTGGTGAGCAGAACACCTGATCTTACACGGATATCCAAAGCATTGCCAAGCGTTTGATTCACCTGTTTCGCATAGGCCTTGCTGGCCGATTCCATTTCACTGTTGAGCTTTTGCGACGGTGTTAGGTTGACACTAGTAGGATCCAGTGCTTGCACTTTGGGTGCCAGCTCATCAGCCAGCTCATCGTAAAAGTTCAGCTTTTGGCTGGTGAAGAATGCCATGGTCACTGTTTGGAAGTCTTGCAGAACACCATCGATCTGATAGCGCATCTTATCGGTTACGTCCAGCAGGGCATGATGACAATTATTGCACTCCATGCAGCCATCTTCGGTAAGGACCCAACGATTTGGACATGCCTCACAGCGATCACCGATAACACCGGGCAGACAGACGCATTGACCCGTCTGCGGATTGCAGCCAGTGCCGGCACGCGAATATTCCTGTTTGCAGTTACACGGTGTGCAGCCATTCTTCTCATAACGCCAGTGATCTACAGTACAGCGATCACATTGTCGGCCAGTAACACCAGGTTTGCACAAGCCTAAGAAGGTGTGAAAATAAAAATATGATAAAAGATCTAAAAGTAAGTAATAATAGTTAGTACTCACAGTGTCCGGTATGCTCATTGCACTGGGTAGAGTTGGAAGCAGCTCCACAATCACAAGCACGACAACCTGTTCCAGAATCGAAGCCATAATGATCCGGTTTGCAGCGATCACAGCGTTCACCAATCACATTGTCATGACATTTGCATTTGCCGACAGCGGGATCACATTCAAGGGTGCCAATCTCATCGCAATCACAGCTCTGGCAATTCTTTAGCTTGATAGCATCACCATAGAAGCCCGGAGCACACAGATTGCAAGCCATGCCGGAGGTGTTGTTCAGACAGCGAAGGCATTCTCCAGTGCGTGTATCGCAGGAGCCCAGCTCATTGGGATTAATGTTGCCGGAGCATTCGCATGGTTTGCAAACATCACCGGGCGTCTCCGGAGAACCGTAGAAGCCATTTGCACAGGACTCACAGCGTGGACCAGTATATCCAGGCATACATTCGCAGTGAATTTCATTGCCCGACTCGGAGATCTCGCAACCAGTTGCAAAGTTGTTTGAATCGAAGGGCAGAGGACAGGCGCAGATCATGCAGTCGTGTGGTGTGCCATTCGTTGCGTTGCCATAATATCCGGCCACACACTGATCACAGTGATCGCCAGTTGTCGAGTGCTGGCAATCCTTGCAGATGCCTGTCTCACAGTCGCAGGTCTCAGCATGGCCATTGCAGTCGCATGGAATGCAATAGCCGCCATAGGGTCCATTGTGTAAACGATGGTAGCCAGGTGCACAATTCTCGCAAGAGTGTCCCGTATAGCCAGCCGGGCAGTGACAATGCTCCACGGATAGGAACTGATATTCACCAGTGCCATCGGCATCCTCATCGGCAAGCGTTAAATAGACATCGGAGAGCTGGGTATTTAAAGTCTGTTCCCAGTAATTGGCACGGATGAAGATCATTTTAAGATCACGCAACGCCATCATGAAATCAGCACGACTTACAGACTTGCCCGTCTGCGTTTGGAAGTTGGTCTCCACCATCTGCAAGCGATTTTTGAATGCTAAATTGCTGCTGGGCTGCTCATAGCTCTGATGGACAAGAATGTGATCCTTGCTGAGCAAGATTACATCCGGTGCGACAATAGCCTTGCCAACAAAGCCCGAGGTGAAGTAGAGTGTATAGCCAAGATCGCCGCCATAAGCGGAAATGTGACTATTTTGATTGAGTAGATAGTCAAACACACCAAAGTAGGCGACACGCTGATCCGATGGGTCTCTGATGGAGAAGTCTGCCTGCAGCGTAGTTTCATTGAGCACTAGCTCCTCTTGCGTTACACGCCATACCTCAAACTCAATGCTTTTGCTGAATTCAGCCGAATTGATTGTCTTCTCCCGCATCAGGCTGACATTGTACACACGCAGATAGGCGCTGTCGCAGCGCGAGGTCTTGCCAAAGCAGAAGCAAGTGGTGCAACCATCGGGGTTGCTGTCCTGCAGATTGTATGTGCCGTCCACACACTGATCACAATCGCGTCCCACAACATTCTTCTTGCAGAAACAGCTGCCATCGAGCTTATCGCATACCTCCAGCTCAGTGCCCGGCTTGTGACAGCTACATCTGCTGCAGCGTGGGAACTCATAGGAGCCATGAGCACAACCATCGCAAGCACGACCCACAATATTGTCACGACACTCACAAGAACCGTTGAACATATCGCACTGCTGATTACCATTTGCAATGCCCATATAATGGCAGTTGCACTCCTCGCAGCCAATTACTTGATGGAAGCCATAAGTATTTGGAGCGCATCTAGAAGGAAGTGATCGATATAATTGAGTAGATTTAGCTTCTTGGATGAATCTAGTTGTTAACTTACTTGTCACACAAGGCACCAACTACATTTGGTGGGCACATGCATTCACCAGTGGTTGGTTCACACATGGCTGTACTGGGGCAATCACAGAGTTTGCAATCGGGAAAACCATAGTAACCGGTACGGCACGCTGTACACTGAAGTCCGATGACGTTCTTCCGGCACTGGCACTGACCACCAAATGGATGACACTCGAAGCTAGTAGAACCGGCATAGTCACAGTTGCAGGGCAAGGCGCCGCTGTTGTAATCGGCAGTCAGCGAGAAGACGGCGTTCTTACAAAAGTCGCTGGCATTGTGAGTGATATGGAAATGATCGTGGCCGCAATTTTTAATAAACTCCTTGGTCTGATCGAATGTCTCCTCGACCAACAGATCGTCATTGTATTGATCTAAAGGCACAACAACCAAATAGTCCAGCCAAACACCTTGAGGTCGTGTATTCTGTTAGAATAAATAGTAAGTTTTACCAATTTTAGAAATAAAAAAGCTTTTTTATTTTTTTACCGTCAGCGTAAACTTGAAGTCATCTTCAATATCGAACCACCAATCGTCGCCACTGGGTCGAATAACACCACGGCATCCGGAGCTAGATGGGCAATGTTGTATATCGAATTTGCCGTCGTATTGATTCTTGCCAGCGGTCAATGTGTAGTGCACCTGATACTTCGGGTGATTGGGCTGATAGTATTTGACCAGTATGACATAGCGATGGGGCTCCGACACCTTAGATTCAATAACAATCGAGCCATCCTGTTGGCTGTCCAAATATACTAGTTTTACACGCTCATCGAATGCGGCATATGGTGGCTTGTTTGTCGCAATGCGATCCTCATGATCCGTTTCCAACTCAATCTTCTTTGAATCGGGCACCGAACGAAATTTAGGTGTTGCACACTGCTTATCGTGTATGACACAAACGGGACTGGGATTAATATAGTCAATAGACCACTGTTCAACTGGGATGGCAGTAACCGAAATGATAGGTACTCGATAGATGTCATCAATGTCCGCCTGGAAATAAAATATGCATTAAACCCAAATAACTTGCAGCTTAAAGAAAACACTTACGAAAATGGTAACAGGCTGTAGATCATCCTTGTTGATGTAGAAGGCCTTCTCGCGTCCGTCATCATTGATAGGTGTGCGACAAATCGTGGAGTATAAACAGGGATACAGGTAAACTGATGATTGAGAATCGGGATCATTGCCCAGTCTTAGATTCACATCATATGGCACCGAGAAGTTCCTCTCGCTTATGTAGTCGATGACAAAGATGTAACGTCCACTGTGTGGCACATCGACAATATAGTTGAGCTCTTTTTGGGTATTACTGAGCACAGGAATATCTCCGACATGGCTAACAATCTGCAAATGTTCCGAATCGCTATAGACCTCGGTGGGGTTTGTGGGCTTGTCATTGGAGCCGATGACAAAAGGTGTGGTTGCAGGTTCGAAAAAATCAACATTAGCGTATTTATAATGACGACACAGCTCCATGTTGCCCAGTTCACAGGGATTGGCAATATGACGCGTCAAAATCGATGCCTCATAATAGGCAGCTGGCAAGAGCACAAAATAATCCAGCATAACGTTCTTATTCGCCTTGGTGGTAAAGATGTAGCGTCCAGGATCGAGCACAATAGCTGAGGGCTTGTTACCCTTAGGTCCAGAGACGGTAACGAACTCTGGCTCGGTTGTGGGCCGCAGGAGTACCTTAACGCTGCAGAATAAAAACTATAGCTAGATATCTAAAATGGGTTTGGCTGGAGTACTTACTTTTGATCAACCTCCAGAGGATTTTCTGATTGGATGAGAATGCTAGCTGTTACATTTTTTTCGTAAGGATTCATGTAGCGAATGACAATGCGGTAGACCGAAGATTTGAATACGGTAAGCTCGTTGCGCACCTCGTTCTGTATGTCATTGAATACAGCATAGCCTTTGCTGCTAAAGTCTGGAAAGATTGCATCGTCGTATTGATAGCGCACTTGGGCACCCGATGGCTGTGAGCCATCCTCGTACTCGAATTGGAACTGATGCAGTGTGGGGAAATAATGGGTGGTCAGAGGCTGTGTACAGGCGCGTCCCGTAACACGGGGATGACACTTGCACTGACCGCTGAGCTTATCGCATTCACTCTTCCAGGAGCCGCCCACATCACAGCTGCAATCCTTGCAGCCAAACAGCGAGGATCCATCCAGATCAAAGGTGCCATCTTTGCACTCACGACACTGTCGACCCACTGTGTGTGGCTTGCAGTGACAATTGCCAGTCTTGGAGGCACAAGTGTCCAGGCCCGAAACAGTACCATCTATAAAGCAGTCGCATTCCTGGCAACCCTCCGGATTGTTAACGGTCAAGTTCCAGTAGAGCGGCTTGCACTCATTACAAATTCGACCAGTAACACGTTCCTTACATTTGCAAAGCTCACCGATTGGTACCGAGCCGCAGCCGCCGAATTGATCAATCACACCAGCCGGATCGCAGTTGCAATCCTCGCACGCGGGGAAGTTGTAAAATGATTCCTTGCATCGCTCGCACTGTCGACCATCAAAATTGGCCTTACAGAAACATCCATTCTCATTGCAGGTAACGCCTTCAGAGCCGTGCTCATCACAGTTGCAAGCTTTAACGTAAGAAGTAGATACATAAACCTTCATTTATAACATTTTAAAAATTCCCTTACGCAAGCATTCTGGATAGTTGTAGAAGCCAGCACTACACATGTTGCACAGTTTGCCGGAGTAGTTGATTAGACAATTACATTTGCCAGTATTGTCGCATGTGATTGCTGAACTGCCAGTCGTAGAACAATTGCAAGGTTGACAGGATGGATAATTGTAATAACCTGGCAAGCAACGGTCGCAGCGTGGTCCGCCAAAACCCTCGCGACAAATACACTGGCCGTTTGCCTTGTTACATATCTCTGATTCAGTACCCTGATGGTCACAATCGCAGTCTTTAAGAGAAGGTTATTTATAAGTTGAATATCTTGAAAGAACATGGTATCTGCTACTTACAGGAACAAGTGGGTTCGTTGTAGTAACCATCCTTGCAACGCTCGCACTGGGCGCCACCCCAATTGCTGAGACAGGTGCAGTTACCAGAAATGATATCGCAATCGTTGTTGATGGAGCCCAGCTTATTGCACTGACAGGCTTTGCATTCGGGAAAACCATAGTATGACTCCGCGCACTCCTTGCACAGAGCACCCGCAAAGTTGGTCTTGCAGGGACAAATGCCGTTAACAGCCTCGCAGTTATATCCATTGGTGCCATTTAAATTACACTCGCACTCACGGCACTGTGGATAACCGTAGTAACTGGAAAGTTTACAATGTTATAAAAACAAACTAAACAAAAAAAACTAAGTAAATACCCATAAGAGCAGGAGTCACAGTTAGGTGGCTGAAAGGCAGCACGACACTCGCATTTGCCAGTCTCCTCCTCACAATGTCCCGTCGAGTAAAAGAAATCGCAATTGCAAGCTGTAAGCAAATTATAATACATTTTTGTCTGTTCTGCCATGGCGCTCTCCTGGCACACTTACGACTGCAAACGTCCGTCTCATTCCAGTATTTTTCCTTGGGGCGATAGTATTTCGGTTTGCACTTGTTGCAATTGGTGCCTTCGGTATTGTGCTGGCAGTTTTGGCAAACGCCGCCGCCATCGTAGTGGCCATGAATATCCAGAGAGAGACCCTTGCGATTGACTTCCTCATCGTACATGCACTCGTAGCTGTGTCCATGGCAATTGCAGGCTGTTGACAAGAGAATGATAAGTTCAGTTCCCTAGAGAAAACAAGTAAGAAGGCTCTAGTCGAGAAATCCCGACTAGACGATACCCTGATCCCTATACTTCACGCATACAGTCAGTGCTTGCAAGTATGTGTGTGTGTGTTTGTACGCGCATACTGCATACTGCATACACAACTTCAATGTCCCATATCTCCGGTGTTTCTTAACCGATTTTAAAAAAAATTTCACAGATTTTCATTATTCCGTTTTATAATTCAAATTGCATCTCAAAGTTTTCCAAATTCAAGATTTTGTTGTTATCGATCCCATGTGTATATCGGAAACGGGAAAAGTTATCGAAAATCGGAAAGAAACTTGTACTGCCTAGGGATTAGGCGAGCTTAAGTTCCAAATCTGGAGTCTCTAGCTCTTATAGTCTCTGAGATCGACGCGTTCATACATACGGACGGACAGACGGACAGACGGACGGACAGACGGACGGACAGACGGACATGGCTATATCGACTCGACTGTTGATGCTGATCAAGAATATATATACTTTATAGGGTCGGAGATGCTTCCTTCTACCTGTTACATACTTTTGCACAACTTCATTATACCCTTTTTTCCCATTTTTAATGGGATCAGGGTATAACAAGTAAGAAGGCTCTAGTCGAGAAATCCCGACTAGACGATATACTAAACCCTATCCTTAACGCGTACAGTCAGTGCTTGAAAGTATGTGTGTGTGCATGTACGCACATACTGCGTTCTGCATACTCAACTTCAATAATCCATATCTCCGGTGTTTCTTAAACGATTTCAGTAAAAATTTCACAGATTGGTATAATTTTGTCTAAAGTTTCAAACACTGTCTCAAAGTTTTCCGAATTCTATTGTTTTGAATGATTTTGTTGTTATCGATCCCATGTGTATATCGGAAACAGGGAAAGTTATCGAAAATCGAAAATAAACTTGTACTGCCTATGGATTAGGCGAGCTTAAATTCCAAATCTGGAGTCTCTAGCTCTGATAGTCTCTGAGATCGACGCGTTCATAAATACGGACAGACAGACGGACAGACGGACGGACAGACGGACGGACAGACGGACATGGCTATATCGACTCGACTGTTGATGCTGATCAAGAATATATATACTTTATAGGGTCGGAGATGCTTCCTTCTACCTGTTACATACTTTTGCACAAAACCATTATATCAGGGTATAAGAATTACTACTCACGTTCGCAGTTGAACGGACGGGCGTTGGTATTCTGACGCCACTTCTTCTGCTCGAATCCGGGACAGCACTCGTTGCACTGAATACCGCAGGTGTGATGCTGGCATTGACATGCGAGAATGCGTACAGGACTAATGGGATCTTTTACGTCACAGGTGTCCGCATGACCATTGCACATGCAACGTCCACCAATCGAAATATCCTTAATCGAGTAGAAATAGCGACGTGTCACAGTCGGATCCTGTCTTGCCACAGACATCAAATGACCCAACAGATTCTTGGTACGCAGCAAACGGATTCGAATATTGGTGGCACGTGTCCATTCTTGTAGCACCGTTGAGTTGAAGTAATTGGTGGATGAGGGACGTCCATTGAGCAACATCACTGGTATCTCGCCATTCTCTAGCGGCACAATCTTCGAGTATTCTGTCGTACAGATGACATCATTATCACGTGTAATTGGCTTATAGGTATCTTTGCCAAAGTATGTCTCGCAATCAGCGGGAGTGTCGGAGAAATGCTGCCAGGGTGTCCACGTCTTTCCATAGTCTGTTGACTTCTCCAGCGTCCAGAGACCCGGGCGAGGTGAATTGCCCATGCGTATAAACAAGTAGGCGACATGGAATTCCTAAAGGTAGATATGTGATGTTAGATTTTTTTACGAAAAACTACAAAAGCTAAGGGAGTGTGCTAAACAAGTTTATTTTTCGTTTATTTGAGTTCTTACTCAGCTAGAGCTTAATTGGTCAACGTAACTTTTTACTTGTCATTTTCATTTAGGGTTCCTGGAACAGATCTCCTCTTGCCTGTCAAGATTCACTCTCATCACATTTCACAGAGCAAGCAAATTCATTAAAATTCATTAGCGTATCGTACACACAAGAGCTGTGTATTTTTGTATGTACATATGTAAGTAAACATGTTTGTGTTTTATGTATCTACAGAGGTTGCATGAGATCATTGAAGAGAATCAACTCCCTGCTCGGCAGTTTACTAAATTTATCTGCGTACGCTGAATGTTTGTTTATTTTGTTTTATGTTTGCTTTTCAATTTGGATTCAAACGAACCAAATGTAGATACAAATTCACCATGCTGCGGATACATACAAAGGTAAAAGTTTTGTTTACTTCTGTGATCTTGTATGTTTATAAATTTGACTTATGTACATGGTTAATAAGTTAGCCAGTTCTAAACTTTTAAGGAACTCGGTTAAAAGATGCCACAGTCTACCCCGATTTTCTTCCAAAAGTTTTTCGCATATTTAAAACTATGCGCAATCGCTACAGTTTGTAAAATGATCTCATTTCCACATTTCCAAAAAATAAGCGCTTCAAGTAGAAACACATACATACATGTAAGTGAATTTAATAGTATAGCATTCTTAAAGGCTTGCTGAGCTATAAGTAGCTACAGCCATATGATCTAGAGCGTTTCCGTTGCAAGTGCGATAAGATGTGCGCAATGTGTGACCCCAAAGTTTTTATAGAACAATTCAAGACATTTAATGATAAGCGTGGGCTGCGACTATAGTTTCTTCTTATGTGCTATCAGTCAGAGAATGAAAATATATACAGTACAGTATAGCTCAAATGCTGGACTATAAGAAGTCTTTACAAATCTGTTTTAATTCATACATAAATTTTTTAGCTGCTTATCGCAACCAAAAAGGAATAAACCCAAACAAAAGTCAATGCTCTATGTGGCAGTTTCTAAGCGAACATGTAAACGGAGACACAAGTCAACATATATTTTTTGTCTGTATGTATGAGAACTTGTACATAAAGAGCTGATAACCCACAACTCCCAGAGGGGAACAAGCGACAACAACAAATTCAACAGCTCAGCAAGATATTTTCGCTGTGTGTTTAAACTGAAAAAAGCAACGTCGTCGTTGAAGACGTCGAAACTGAAATGGAAACCCATTAAAAACGTTTTCAAAAGCAATGCGCTTACTAATTTTACGAGTAGCCTGTCTGACCGAACGTGCCTCAGCCTGTCTCTGACTTTGAGATGATCGAACCTGAACCCATAACAAGAACACACACGAAAGAAACGTTGCATTGACTCGGTTTTTTAGGTGTGTGTGTTTTTGGGCACCTTTCTTTTTTGGCTGTTTACCTGTTCGAAATTGATGGTCAAATTGACTTCGTTGAATTTCATGCCTCGGGACAAGGGCGGACTCTGCCACCAAGCCTCGGTGCCATCAATTGCATTCCCTGGCGGATGATTCTTCTCCGGCACATTGGGATCACAATAGTCGCAAACCTAGAGCAAGAAAAAACACATGTTATTTTACAGAATTCTTATACTCATGTTTAAAAATAGTTTGAAATTCAAATGTTCACCACATGTGGCACGACTGCGGTGGGGACTTCATAATGCAGCAGCATAAAATAAAACCAATTTGTGTATGTATTATGGAAGATTTTTTGGTTGCCACATGTGTTGAATTAGAGAATGAGGAAAAGGTTTCCGTGATTCCAACTTACTTGTCCTTGAATAACCGAGTAATCGATGTGATCATTCTCTGTATTAGCTCCAACCAGTTTACAATAGAGTTCGGGTCCATCCGTATCCTCACCACACGTGGCAGTTGCTTGAATCTTGCGGCCAGTGGCAAGATTGAAATATGGCGGCGTCAATTCGGCATTACACAGCGCGACGAGCACGCACAGTGCAAAGGCCACGCCCAAAGCACAGATTGGGGCTGCACCTAACCCCATTGTGCGTTAGAATCACTCACTAACACACTCACACGCACAGGCACAGACAGCAGTTATGAATGAATGTCCTTTATCTTTGATCACTTCCGGTTAACAGTTCACTCTTATGTATTCCACTTTCTTATCGTTTGACACTTTTATTTCACTTTCTCGATTTTATTTTTTTATTTCTTACCAGAGCCCATCCAACCGCACTGGATGGCTCTTCGCGAGCAACTGAACTTCATGCAGCGAGAAGTTTTCCTCGATAGCCCGACACAAAAAAAAGAAACACACACACACACAATGTGTGTGCATCACAAAGATGTGACGGATTCGTTGACTGTTCGGCTTACACGAAGATAATCTGTCGGCTGCCGGCGATCCCGGCCCATTTATTACTTCATCGCACAGCTGGGAACTGAGATAACGCTTTCAGCGTCGTTTGTTGTGGTTGCTATATTTGTTTATTTTTCTCTACATTTCCAGTTTGTTTTTTCAGCGCTCTCTTTTGATGCGCTCTCGCTAGCGCTCTCTGACGCAAAACGCCGGCCGGCCGGTATTTTTATTTGTTACGAATTGGAATAGAAACCAAACAAGAGCGTGTGCTTGTTTTTGTCTCTTGGAAAATGCGTATCGATCATTACCGTCTCGCCAGCGTTCTTTTAATGATACACATTCTTCCCACGCTCCTAGTAGCTGCAGACTTTTTATTAATTAGTAAACCATTTGATTGAGAAGTGAATTTTTATGTTTTTTTGGTAAGGCACTTATTCGGCAGCACTGAAATCCATTAGGTGCAAATTTATTCCTATTGGTGATCAATATTACTATCTTTACGCAGTGTTGTAAGTACATTTGCATTTGTGCATGTTAATCGATATCAAATCAAAAGGTATCGATTTCAGTCTTCACTTTGTTGTGCTAAAAACAAAAGTTGTTCTAGTGCGCTTAAACACGCCCATTTAATTTATTTGCATAATAACAAGATCAGTAAAATCATAATATTATTACCCATAAGTTCGCGATGCTTGTTTGAATCGAGCTGTTGAGCAAAAAGTTGTTTAGTTCAATGGGCTTTTTGCAAAATCACTGGACTGAAGGTGAATAACGGCTAAAATACTCGATTCTCGCTCATGCATGTCCAAAACTGAAAAGAAACTCAGCCCACAATCACCTAAAATAAAAAAAAAACTTGAAGTTTATTGCTAGAGCTATTAAAAAGCGATCGGAACAGTCTGCAAAGCTGGCAGCGAATATCTAGCTTTTGAAAATCACGATCAAAATGGTGTATGAATTCATGATCAATGTGTATTGACGGTGCAGTCGACTCGTCCGTTGTCTGGCAGCTGTTGCTATTTGTTGACTACTTGCCACAACAAGAAAAAACCAGTTGTCAACCATGCGTTACAGCTTGCAATTCTTGCAATGACAAAAATAATCGCACTGATAAAGACGGCAATGAGTGCCAATAGATTTTTGGCCTCAATTTTACTCGTATTTCTTGCACGTCAGAAACACTGCGCAGGCGAGCCGACCCAATGGATGCAAACGAGTTCTGATGACGTAATTCATATCGTTTACTGCTTGTTGCTTATTGTCGTTGTTATTGTTATTTTCGACGCTGTATCTTGCAACTCACGCAAATAAGCGTTTATGTGCCTGCCGAAAAAACAAATTGTTAGTAAATGTATTGGTAAAGAGGTTCATGTATACTTCATATATGAAAGATCAGTTGCAACATCAACATGAAGTTCTTGAATTTTCGGGCGTCGCACAGTGGTCTAAGATGTATGTATGCCAGAATCTAAAAAACTTCATCCATAAGTAAAATTTTAAGCAACCTTGTTTTAATTAACAATAAAAATTTCTATATTTTTAGAACTAACACTTTAATTAGCAACCCCAGTCAAGCGCGATGACAAGCGACATTGTTTTTATGTTATTTCCACTGTTTTACTTGTTATTATTATATTACACTAGCTCCACTGTGTAGCGCTGCTGGCGTTGGCGTCAACGTTCACCCAACTGCGTCGCATTTCATTTATTTATTCGCTGTAGAGCTTTTGATTTCGTGTTCAATTTGGTTCTAAGTCTCGGCGCGTGTGCATCGACGCCAATTTGTTGTCATGGTGCTGTTAAAAGTTATTAAATATCTAGTTGGTTAGTGTATTAATTTTTTTGTTGAATTTATAAGCCAACATCGTAATTAAATCTCGAAACTTTTGATTTTTTGCATATGCTCCAAAAAGGCTGTGTGGTGCGTGTTTGCAATGAGCTGTCCCAGAATATGCATTCGCTCAACAAGATGTTTAAATATCACTGGCTCGAGGCAAATTAACAACAATATGTTTAATTTAGTATAAGCACACATGTATAAGTACACATGCAATCACATATGTACCTGTCCGGACAAATATCCAGTTTTACCCATACGACATGTATAGTATAATGTTAATTAAATTTTTTTGTTGTGCTTCAATAAATTATTTGCTCACACACAAACAACTTTCTTTGAGCACTCATTATTCTTAACTGGATTTTAGACCCCAAATAAAAGTGAGAACATATTGCCCAGAGTGGCAAACGTGCATATATAACCTCATTTTTCAGAGTGGTGCTTGCACAATCAACGTTTGCCGTTTAAGCTCAATGAGCGGCTTTCGATTTTAGATTTTATATTTTGTAGTTGTGCAATCTTGGCCATGTTTATTTTAAATATTTTCACATGTTTTAAGTATTTGGTTTTAATAATAACTGATTCTTGGTTGCAAAAGTGTTATTGATATCTTTATTCTATTAAAATATTTATTAAATCTATTTTAGGTCGAAACTTGCTTTGAAAACCCCGAAATTTTCTGTAAAACGTGATTTCGGTCAGAGAGCATAATTAAAGCGAGGTCTCTTTGTTATTATAAAAACAAACAAATGATTCCGCACCGCTTAACATAGTAAAAAAAAAATTAGCATACTTGGCTGGTAAGCCATCCGTGACGTCACATGACGCTGTTTAGTTTTCAGGCAAAAAAACTTAAGAGGCTTATCTCTAAGATAATTGAAAAAATTGTCAAACAGTGACATAGTTAACGGTGACTTGTAAAAAGAAACCCCCTGAATAAATGGGAAATTTTTTTATTTAAACTGCTTAACTTTCTTAACTGTTCTGTTAAATATTAAATTGTTTTTGCTCTTAGAGCAAATAGGTTAACAAATTATCAGAATTTTAAACATATCCAAACTTATTCATCACGCATGAATGTGCGGCCAAAGCCGAAAACACTAGTGACAAACTTAAGCATGGATGTGATCATGCCATGAGCATGTTTGGAACTCCTTGATGTCTCCTTTTCAACATTCTTGATGCTGTTTGAACTCAGGTTTTGAACGCTGGTTCTCCTAGTCGCTTGGGTTTCGGCACTGCTGAAAATGCGTTCCACATTAGGTATTATGTATTTCCTGGCAAAATCTCCGCTTATTTCATTTATGCGATCATCTTCACTGCTGAAATCATCCTGAGGCCTTCCATTCACTAAAAGCAAAATCCAAATTAGAGCTCATCGTTATCTCGTGTCAACTATTTAAGCTTACCAATAAGCATCAAAGCACTGCTGACAAGGAACAATGAGAAGAACTTGGCGAGAGACATTTTTACTACTTGCAACACTTGAGCGATTTCAACTGTACTAATCAGTTAGTGTGACGCTGAACATTATATGTAAGACGATCTACGTGATCTTTGTACGGAATGCAATAGGAAACAACCGATTTGCACGTTTCACCAAAATGTTTGTTGTTTTATTTTTGCCGTTAACTTAATGTTTACTTAAAACCATACCACATATAAAAAAAAACTATACTGTATAGTACCTATAGACCCGTAAATGCTTGAACACATTGAAATATAAAACAAAATAAATTCACTAATTTAGTGAATTGAACTTGGATGGATTGTCCGATGGAATGTAATTAGGTGAATCCAGTAGAATCTTTGGCTTTCTAGTTTTGGACTTGTACAGCTCATAGGCATTATCCAATTCAGCATCGGCCAATCGTTCATCTTCTACGCCCGGCCATTGTTGATAGAGTTCCTCCTTTTCGTCTCTCGTGGGTTGACTTGATGACGACATAGGTTTACTGGTGACCATGACCACAGTTAAACCAAGAGCTGTGAAAGTTTCTCAAGTGTTAGAATAGCATTTACAGCGATCTTAAGTATCCTTTTGACTAACCAAGTAAAATTAATAGACGCATGGTAAAAGCAAACGATTGGCTTCTGTTGATAATGTCTGATAAACTGACAGACGGTTCGAGGAGTTCCGCATTTTATATACATGCTCGTACTCGTATCAACCTATTGACCGGCTCTTAACTGGCAACTCATGCGAAGATTATGCAAAAGAGTATTGCCAAAAAAAAAAAAACGAAAGAAAAAAAATGCTGATCAAAAAGGGGGCTCGAGGCGACGCAGCGCGTCGTTCTGTCTCACGCTGATCAATAGATTGGTGGGCAAATACGTTTGACGTCATTGGTGACAGACCAAAAACCAAAAAGGAAAAAAAAAGTTTTTTCTTTCAACCGGTGTTACCCACTAATCGGCGCTTAACTGACTTCATTAATTATTTCTCTAAAAATATTGAAAGCTATCGCGCCTTTATTCACACCGTTCGTACGTCTTAATCTTTCACGTGCCCAAAAAAGATGGTCCAGCGCTCAAATGTCGGCGTCTCCTCGCATATGAATGTCTCCATTGTGCAGTATACGTCACTGTAGTCGCTGTAGTCTGCAAGAAACTTGTTTAAGTTATAAATCTTACGGTAGCAGACAAAGCTTATGAATATGTATGTTTATGTATAGATAGAGATAAGAATGGCGTATAATGCCCTTGCGGCGGTTATTATTCATTTCTCACGAAATGTATAACCTATTGATAGAGACATTTTTCGACACGGTATTTATGTGCATAATTTATTGACCCCCGATATTGGTTCATTCATTGTATTGTCTTTTTCGGGCGTGCTAACTAGACATGGCTGCAGGCAATGCAAAACGTGAGAGTTCGAGGCATTATTACTAAAAATGTTAGTGTTATTTTCTCAAATATTTATTCCTAAGTTAAGTTGTTATACAAAAGTAGATAAATATTAAATTTAAGTCATTAAGTTTTTTCAAATACATACGCTTTTCCGCTTTGCAGGCTGCAATATCCAAATGACATTTGGATTCATATTTCCTAATGCAGCCAAATTCTTCATCCAGTCGACAGATGGCGCTGCTTTCGTTCCCTTTACTACAGGATGTTTCTAATGGACAAGCTTTTATTGTCTGCTGTATGTTTTGGCCACTATCACCTCTTGCCGCCGTGCAGACTGTTTTAAAAGCCTATTAATTGATTAGCAGATAATTCGTCAATAGATAACTTACACAAAGACAAAATGCAGAGGGCTATAATTTTTTTGATAGACATTTCAGACAGTGTTGGAAGTTTCTTAAACGGAAACGTACAATATAAGGCGCAATGCGCAACTAAATTGTGTATTTAGCTAAAAAGCAGTTGAAGATACGTTTGGGGCAATCAGGCAATAATGGCCCGTTGATAAGATAAAAAAGCTATTTTTGGTTCTACCTGCTTGCTATTGCCTTACATGGGAGGGTAGTATAGCATTTATAAGAACTTTGTGCAATTGTATCCGTATGTATATATTGGGAATTAGGTAAATCACTAATGACTTGTTGAAGATGTTTAAAATGACTAAATACCACATTAACATTAACCATAAAAAAACGGATTTTGTATTCATATACCTAACCTTAAAAGTCTTATATTAAATTAATACATATTAAAAATTGCATTGACTTTAATTGAATATTGTAATAAAGGGTGTTAAAACACATTGAGCAGCGTGTGGTTTTCAGGAACGTCAACCATCACGTGTTGTTGTTGTTTTTATTTTTGCGTTTTGTCTGTTCCCGTTAGATGCACAGGCATGCATACACAAAAATACGGCTTAAGGTTACATGCAGCAGGCCAGCCGCAACCGTTTTGTCGTCGGCAACAACAAAATATTAATATACAGAAATAATTATTTCTTTTAAAAGCCAAATAACCATCAGCCCACCAATTTCACATAATAAGCTTTAAAAAATGTTCAATTGGTTTGCTTATTCTTTCTTAAACATTCTTAAATACAAGAGTAAAGGAAAGAAAAGAAACAAATATAGCAGCAGGCCGAGAAGTATAAGCAATGAAGAAACATAAGAATCTGATTGGGGGAAATATTAAGGGGAAACAGGTGCCAATTGGCAGTGCTCAGCTTTTTTTTCTATTAAGCGGGAGGGCGCACTGGCTTCGCGTCTATGGCTTACATAGTCTTTGGGGGAAGCAGGTGCCCATCTGCAGGGCTCAGCTTTTTTTCTGCTAAACGAGAGGGGTCACTGGTTTCCTGTCTTGTAGTTTACATAGTCTTTGGTCTTGTACTTCATTGTCATTGGGTTACATAAAAATAAATTATTTGTAGCATAGTTTCATATGCAGTGGTTGTGTCTTGGCTAAAAGAGATATTTTTATTGCATACTTATTGCACTATTTGCTTTTCGATTGACTACGATATATTTTGGAATAGATGCCATTCTATAAGGAGGGAGGCCTTTGTTGTAGAACTTTAAAAATTACAAAAAAGAGCTTTAAAAAAGCCAAAAGGGCCTAAAAATTAGTTATGGAAGTTCGGGGTGTCTTATCTAAGTATCGTAAGAAATGATGGATATCGTAAAGTGATTAGCGGCAGTTCATGGTCTCTTAGCTAAATATCATAAATGATGAATTTCGTAAAGTGAGTAACAGATTTAGTGTCTTAGCTAAATATCGTAATCAATTTCGTAAAAAAAATAAAAAACCATAAAAATAATAAAAAAACGAAAATTGAAACGTAAGGAGGGGGTCATTTATGGATGTAGAACTTTTGTAAAACATTTGATGTACTATTTGCTTTTCGATTGACTACGATATAGTTTAGCATAGATGCCATTCTTTGCCAGCAACTGGGAATGTGTGCCCTGCTCAATGATGCGTCCAGCTTGAATAACACATATAATGTTGGCATTTTGCACAGTAGACAAACGATGAGCAATCACAATACAAGTGCGTCCAGAACACGCCGAATCCAGTGCCTGTTGAACCACCTATAGACAAAGTTTGTTGAGAACGTAACTATAATAAATATATTTTGTTGCTTACCCTCTCACTCTGCATATCCAATGCAGATGTGGCCTCATCCAGCAAGAGAATCTTGGGATTTCGAACCATGGCACGAGCAATGGCAATTCGTTGCTTCTGTCCACCTGAGAGCTGTGTGCCCTTGGAGCCCAGCATGGTATCATACTGCGCAGGTAGTGTCATAATAAAATCGTGTGCATTTGCCATTTTTGCCGCATCAATGACTTGTTGCATGGGCACATTGCGAGAGGTGTCGCCATAGCTGATATTTTCGGCAATGGTCTTCTCAAAGAGCGAGGGTTCCTGTGAGACAATGCCCAGACGCCGCCGTAGGGTCTTTATCTCCATGTCGTGGTGTATGCTCTCGTGATCAATGAGCTTTGGAAAAAAGATTGAATTTATAATAGGTTAATGGTTGATGGAAAGTTACTTACTATCTTGCCCTCATCTGGATCATAATAGCGCATCAATAGCTGAACACATGTAGATTTTCCGGATCCGGAGGCACCAACAAGCGCAACTGTTTGACCCTGCAGTACATCCAGATTAAAGTCTTTTAGTACCTTGTAATCGGGTCTTGAGGGATAGGAAAAGTTGAGCTCCCGATAGCTGACGCCTTGTTCCACAACGTTCGTCTTATAGATATTGCCATTGCTAGCTTTCGCCACAACATTTGGAGATTGTATCAACGGCTTACGATCGATTATTTCATGCATGCGTGTAGCAGAAAGCAGCGCCGCATTAAAAGCTGGTGTAAAAGCCAAAGATTGGGCCAAAATGAACAGACCATAAAGCATTGTGTTGGCAATTCTGAAGAAAAATATCGTACAAACCGTAAAAATCGACTTAAGAACTACTTTTTCACTTGTTTACTCACTTCATAATAACTTCAAACTTGATTCTTCCTTCAGCGCACATGAAACCGCCATAGGTCAACGTCACAGCATAGCCAAAGAACATAAGAGTCATGCCCATGGAGTTGACTAATCCTCTCCATCTAAGCCGACTCTTGATTTGCAAACGATAACGTTCCACTTCCGCATCATACACCTTAATTACTTCCTCCTCTCTACGCAAAGCAGCAACGGTTCTTATCTGTGCAATAGTTTCCGTAGCTATACGACTTGTTTCCTCCAGCACATTTTTCTCCTTTAACGCAGACTTTTCACTAAACCTCGCCTCAAACACAATAGAGCCGACCATAAATGGTGCTGTACTCAAGCAGACCAAGGCCAGTTCCCACGAGTAGGAGAAGGCAATTGAAAAACTGCAGATAAAGTTTGTTAAGGCTTGGATAATGTTGCTCAGAGGAAAACCTATTGCGCCCTGCACACAGGCTGCATCCCCGCCACTCGAGCGGATAAAGCGCCAACGCTGTTCTCCTTCTCGTCAAACCAGCCCATTTCCTGATTCATGATAGAGCTAAATGTCTTGGAACTATTGGGAATAAAAATTGAGTTGATAAGCAAGCTAAATTTAAAAATTTATATTCGGAAGACATACCGCATTCGTGTTGTAAGCCACACTCCAGCTAGGTTGTAGAAGAAAGTCTGTACAAAGCAGAAGATGCCTACACAGACGCCAATTATAACTGTTATAATCGACATTGATGAGCTGTGCTCCAGTACTTCCTCGTCAGTGGGCTCGGCTAGCGAGGAATATAGTTCCGCCAGGACAATAGAAAATGCCGGCATTGCACAGCCATAAAGTGCGGAGCACACAGTGCCAATGATAAGAAAACTCCACTCTGGACGTGCCCAGATTAGAATACGCAAGAAGGTACGCGGATAGCTAATGCTATTAGTGTTCTTGGCATTTTCCGCATCTTCAGCAGCTTGCGATTGACTCGGAATTATTCGTTTCATTTGAAAGTCAGCATTTTTATCCAGGGACTTAAGTGAGGTTTTGCGATACTGTTCGATATCGTGAGATCTCTTGCGGTCCTTGGGCAGTTCAACTTCAGACTCATTCAAAAGCTCATCAGCTGTATCATCGTACTCGTGAGCTGCGACCATTTTGTAGTAGAAGCCCTGCTTTTTCATCAGATCTTCATGATTGCCCTGCTCAACCGCCTTTCCATTCTCAACGTAAACAATTTTATCAGCATGCCGGATGGCCGATAAACGATGGGACACAACCAGAGTGGTGCGACCCTTGCATGCCCTGTCCAAAGCGGCTTGTACTAGCTTCTCGGATTGGTAGTCCAATGCCGACGTGGCCTCTATAACAAAAGGTTATTAATAAAAATATATAAATAATGGTTATTGTATGCGTGAATTACCATCAAGCAAAAGTATTGTGGGTCGTTGTATGAGAGCTCTGGCGATGGCAATGCGTTGACGTTGTCCACCGGAGAGTTGAACACCTTTTTCGCTAATGTGCGTGTCGTAACCCTAAAACGAAAAAGATTAGATTTTGAAGAGGATATAAACATGGCTCTTACATTATGTAAAGCAATAATAAAGTCATGTGCGTTGGCGGCCCTGGCAGCATCTTCAACCTCCTTTTGAGTAGCCACCGGTCTGCCATGACGAATGTTCTCACCTGTTAATAAATAAAATATTAAGATTGGTACTCAATATGTAGACAGCTCAACCCACCAATGGTACCCTGAAATAGCACTGGCTCCTGTCCAACAACAGCCATATTGGAACGCAGCCAATTCAGATTGTATTTTCTGATGTCCTCGCTATCCAGCAGTACTTGTCCAAAAACAGGATCATAGAAACGCTGCAACAGCTGGATGCAAGTAGATTTTCCACAGCCCGAAGAGCCAACCAAAGCCACAGTTTGACCCTCTTTCACAGTCACATTAAGCCCCCGAAGCACCGTGATATCCTTACGAGCAGGATACTGAAAGAACACATCACGAAATTCTATGCTGCCCTTAAGTCCGTAATTGAGAATTTTTCCTGCCTTGGAGAGCGGATCAATAACAGAGACGCGATCAATGACATCATAAATAGCGCTCGCCGAGCCACGTGCCATGGCAAAGGTCTCCAGAAATGGAGAAGTACGTGAAAGCTGATTGGCACCCACAATAATGCCCGATATAACAATCATCACTATTGCTGGCGTGTATTCTCGCTCCTCACTGGGTATATCGCTGGAACGATCGTGTAAAATCAAATTGGCGCCATACCAAAAAGCACCACCAGCCACAATGAACATCATGGCCTTCATTACGGTATCACTAAGGCCAGAGAAGGCGCCCTTCCACTTTCCAGCTTTGAGAGCGGGCTTTAAAAGATTCTCATAGCGCATAGACTCGGAACGTTCACCGCCAAATGCAACCACAGTGCGTATGGCGCCAATAACCTCCTCTACAACAGAACTAGCACGCACGTACGAGCTTTGCTCCCGAGCTGTCAGCTTGCTTTGGTACTGTAAGGAATAACTTGCAGCATAAACAGGATACACTCATTAAATAAAATATCTTTAACTTACATGCGCAACTACGGCATTCACCACCATAGTAAGTGGAATGTAAAAGAACATGGCCAATGCTAACTTCCAGCCATAAGCAAAGGATATGATGACACTAATGGCTACATCGCACATAATTGTCAAAAAATGTCCCGCATTCTCCGCCATTCCGGTGCGAATTTTTTCCATATTGCTTAATTTAAATTAGAGTTAAGTAAACAATAACTTTGTTAAAGCTGAACACTTACTCAGTTATGCGCACTGCAAAGTTTTGATCCTTTGCCATATCATGCCAACCAATTTCTTGTCTGATTGTTGCCTTGAAAAATTCCCGACGCATACGTACAGTAAGCTCGAGTGCCAAATGATTAAAGATATTTACAAAAATCATGCCAGAAAATAACATTAGCAGCGAGTCCAATGTCATGATAATGCCAAATGCAACGCTATCCTTTCGCAGCTCATCCATATTCTCCTCAAATGTAGCATTGGTCCTGTAAAGGAACGCTAACAAAGGGCTAAGGCGTTTCTTAAATATATACTTACAGCTGCTTTCCACCTCCAAATATTGGCAGGCCAATTGTGCCTGAGCTGGTACCCATGCCCAAACTCCTATCGATAAACATGGCCACCAACTCACTGTACACGATTATAGCTATGGGAAAGACCAAAGCATGCAGAAGGGCTGCTATAACGGCGCATAATAGCAGGAGATAATCGGGACATCGGGCATAGCGGAAAAGCTGTCGATAGTTTACTGTTTGCAAATCGGGTTCCTTGGCCGTGGTTTTCTTTTGATCCGCCTGAGTCGCATCTTCCGTATCGTTCATATTTGGCTCCGCCATTGACGCTGTTTAAGACACAAAACTTTCGCCTAATAACATTGACACTCGGGGTCAATTAATAGTTAGCGTTCGTGTATAGCAAATGAATTTTTTACAACCAGTGCACACGTTTGAGTAATAAGGAACTTTAAATAGATGCTTTAGCTGTGAAGTGTGCTTCGGCTTGTACTTTATGATCTTTTGGGTGGTTTTTATCTTTTCATCTATTTGATTGAAAGTATTGGGTTTTAATTGATGCGCACAGAACTTTTGGTACTTTTGAGGGTCTACCGCGTGTAACCGTTCCGTTTGAAACGTGGGCTCGAACTGTTGGGCTGGCCACTCAGGTGGTCGTCTTTTATCAATTCGGTTTCTATTAATGTTCAAATAGCCGAAAGAGCGTACATCTGTTTAGCGGGAAGTGAGTTCTACGCTCACATTTTTTTTGCAAATTTCTCTTATTTCATTTTAATAAAAACCAATTAAATTGATTTTTCTCAAGGTTCTGAATGACTTGTAGATATGCAACGATCAGTAATGTGTGCATAGTTCTTATGTATATATATGTTTATCTAATAAATATTTCACCACGACAATATGTCAGGTCATCAAAGGTTCTTTATTTAAATGTCTGAAAATTTGCATGCAATTCCTGAATGAGATTAGATAGTGTTAAAAATAGGTCTTTCTTACTTCCCTCTTATCATTGGGATATTCCTTTATGGCATCAGTTTACCTAAGTGTTTAATATAGTAATGGGAGCGTATGGGTTGTCTATACTTAATTCTTATCAAGATTTGCTTCAATTTACAATGTAAATTAGCGCGCCTTTGACATCTAAATTTTATTTTTTCAAGTTTTTGTTGTAATTGATGATATAAAGATTACACATTATCAGTGTGATACTAAATCTAAAGCTATGTAAAATGCATTTGTACGATAAGTTTGAGACGATTCTTTCAACTTTTTGCGCAAAAGATTTTCTTAAGTTTAGCAATAAAAAAATGACTGACTGATTAAAATGAATTAATAAGCTAGAAAATCATTTCATGATGCTTGCGTAGCATAAACGTAAAATATCTAATGAGCTTAAGCGTGACTTCGATATCATAAAAAACAAATTCCATATGGAAGATGGACTGGTTGGGTATTTTATTGAAAAGTAAACAGTATGTTATATGAAAAATGACAGTAAATAAATCTTAGCTTTGGTAAATTCATAAACAAATTCATATTAAAATACAAAAGATAAACTAATAGTTTAGTGGTCCTTTTGGGTCCTGTGCAACTTGGCGTAGATGCCGCCCTGTCCAATTAGCTGCGAATGCGTGCCACGTTCCACAATGCGGCCCCCTTGTACCACACATATAATATCAGCATTCTGAATCGTTGATAAACGGTGGGCAATCACAATGCAGGTGCGTCCAGAGCAGGCGGAATCAAGAGCTTGCTGGACCAACTGTAAAGACATTGATGGTGTGTTTACCTTTTAAGAAAAGACTATCCTATAAGGAACTTACCCGTTCGCTTTGCATGTCCAGGGCTGAGGTGGCTTCATCTAGCAATAGAATCTTTGGGTTTCTCACCAAAGCTCGTGCAATAGCAACGCGTTGCTTCTGACCGCCAGATAACTGAGTTCCCCGAGCGCCCATTCGAGTATCATAGCCATTTGGCAATGAAATAATAAAGCTATGAGCATTCGCGCTCTTGGCAGCAGCAATCACTTCGGCCATGGGTACAGAACGACGATTATCGCCATAAGCAATATTTTCAGAAATTGTGCGCTCAAAGAGCGAAGGTTCCTGTGACACAATGCCTAGTTTGCGTCGTACGCCTTCTAATGTTAAGTCATGGTGAATGTCATCTTGATCAATGTGCTGCAAGTTGACGTAAACTTAGATGGTATCTTTGGGGAAATTTCGGTAAAATGACTTACAATGGAGCCGTCATCCGGATCGTAGTAGCGTTGCAGTAACTGCACACAAGTGGACTTGCCGCAACCGGAATGCCCAACCAGTCCCACAGTTTGACCTTGCAGCACCTCTAAGTCCAGGCCGTTAAGAATCTTTGCATCCGGACGTGTGGGATAACGGAATTCGATATCGCGATAGCGTACACCTTCAAAGAGATTAAGCTGTTTAGCCAAAGTGTTCTTAATAGTGCCCATTGGTGAAATAATGCGCGGTTTGCGATCAATGATCTGGAACAGGCGATAACCGGCAACCAGGGCGGCTGTAAATGCGGGTGTAAATGCTAGTGATTGAGCCAACATCATGGAGCCATAAAGCAGCGTCTCAGATACTCTGAAAAAGAGATGACATGAAAATGTAACTGATATTTTGAGATAATAAGCACACCCACTTGATAATGTCCTGGAAGGGTACTTGACCCTCTGATACTAAGACACCACCATAGCAAAGCGCTACGGCGTAGGCAAAGAAAGCAGATGCCTGCATTGTTGAGTTCAAAACACCGCGCCAGCGTAGTTTTTGTCGTATAAGAACCTCCACTTTCTGAATTTCCTTGGAGTATTGCTTAATGACCTCTGATTCTCGGCGCAAACCGGCAATCGTCCGGACATTAGTAACAGATTCGGTTGCAATGCGACAGGCCTCCTCTAAGACTTTTTTTTCTCGAATCAACGCATTGGACATCATCCTACAAGAAGTACCTTATATTATTTAATAAATTGTCAAAGATTATCCAAACCTTAACTTACTTTGCTTCAAGTATGACGGAACCAACAATGATAGGACAATTGGCCAGACAAAGCAGCGCCAGTTTCCAATTGTAATACATCGAAACCGATATACCGGTAATAAAATTGGAAATAGCCTGAATCATGCCGCTCAAAGGATAACCAATTGCGCCCTGTACACCCGCAGCTTCTCCAGATAAACGAGCGGACAAAGCACCCACTGAGTTTTGTTCCTCATCGAACCAGCCAACTTCCTGGCTAACCATAGCCTTGAAAGTCATCGCTCGCACGCGATGGGTTAACCAAACACCCGCATAGTTAAAGAGATATGTTTGCAGGAAGCAAATCAAACCGGTGATCACTGCAATGCCCAAACATGCCCACGAAAGCACCGCAGTTCGACTGAGTACCACCTCTTCATCCTGCTCGGCGAGTGCTCCATAGAATTCACCAAAAATGATTGAGAATGCGGGATAAAGACAGCCAACGGCAATGGCAGAAATGGCACCAAATATTAGGTAACACCATTCGGGCTTTGAGATACGCACGATTCTCAGAAAAGTTTGGAAAAAATTTGGTTTATCTACAGGCACATTTTCGATTTCCTTATTGCTCTCCTTAATAAACTTGACAATGGGCTCATCAAACTGGACACTGTTCTTTTGGTTCTTCTCGAAGTTAATTGGACTTGTTTCGAAGGATTTTTCATAGAGAGCTAAACTTTTACCTGTAAATTAAGTTTTCTTGAGTTAAAAGTATTATATTAGTAATTTTAAGTAACTCACGTTTGACCTCATTAACATTCTCTTCCTTGTCAATCTCCTCAGGCAATTTGAGATCACCAGCTTTTACCATATTATAATATGCTCCCTCCATGCTCATAAGATCATCATGTGAACCCTCCTCCAATACTTTACCATCGTGAATAAAAACAATTTTATCTGCACCACGTATGGCAGATAAACGATGGGAAACCACAATTGTGGTGCGTCCCTTACTAGCCAAATCCAAAGCCTGTTGAACTAGTTTCTCCGAGTTGTAGTCCAATGCAGAGGTGGCCTCTATAACATGAATTGTGATCCAAACAATTAACGTGATGTGTTTTCCCTATTCTACTCACCATCTAAAAGTAGTATCTTGGGATTTTGTATAAGAGCACGAGCGATGGCAATACGCTGTTTTTGACCGCCAGAGAGCTGGGAACCATGCTCACCGATCATTGTACGATAGCTCTACATGAAATAAACGTAATAATAAAACAGCTAAGCTTATTGTTTAGTAATATTTCAAACTAACCTCTGGTAAATTGCTAATAAAATCATGAGCTCCAGCTTGCGTCGCGGCTGCTTCGATTTCCTTCTGTGTGGCATTGGGCTTTCCATAGCTTATGTTTTGCGCTGACAATTGAATTCGGCTTAGATACGTGTTTAACATAGAAGTTCTTTACCTTACCTATGGTTCCCATAAAAAGCACTGGTTCCTGACCCACCACGGCAATGTTAGACCTTAGCCATTGTATATTATATTTGCGTATATCCAAATCATCCAACAGCACGGAACCAAAAACAGGATCGTAAAAACGCTGTAACAACTGTATACAGGTTGATTTACCGCAACCAGATGATCCAACAAGAGCCACAGTTTGACCTGCTCGAATCTTGATATTTAAACCACGTAAGACAATAATTTCCGGACGTGAGGGATATCGAAAAAAGACATCCTGAAACTCGACATCACCACGCAGGCCATAGTTCAAGAGCTTGCCATCTGTGGATAGGGGATCAATTTTTGATGGCAAATCAATGACTTTAAACAGATTAGCAGCACAGCCACGAGCCGTGGCAAAGGATTCAAGGAATGGTGCAGTTCGCGCTATATTATCCGCTCCTACAATGATGCCAAAGAACGCCTGCATAGGATTAAAGAGTTGATTAAATGTTGTGTAATCTCAAAACCATTTTGCAACATACAATCATTAAAATAGCTGGCGTATATTCCTTATCCTCCATATTGCGATCAGCTAAGATAAGATTCACGCCATACCAAAAAGCACCAGCACAGGATAGAAAGAGCATGGATTTCAGCACAGCATCACTCAAGCCAGAGAAGGCGCCTTTCCACTGACTGGCCTTGCGAGCGGGCACCAAAGAGTTTTCAAAGCGTTCTACTTCCTGTTTCTCACCGCCGAAAGAGACCACAGTGCGTATGGCACCGAGAATCTCCTCTACGAGATTACCTGCTCCTCCATAGGATTCCTGTTCGCGTGCCGTCAAAGTGCCTTGTATCTGTGTGCAGTTAATGTTCTAAGACCTGAGCTTGAGTTGAGATTATAGACTTTACCTTGCCCACGTAGTAGTTGACGACAATAACTAGCGGTATGTAACAGCTCACAGCTAACGTTAGTTTCCAGCCATAGCCAAAGGATATGCCAACTGTTATGATAAAGCCCACAACTAAGTAGAGAAAATGACCCACTTTCTCAGAGATGCCATCGCGTATCTTTTCAATGTCGCTGTTGGGATAAGAAGTGATAGTATCATCTCCGAACCAGCCGACTTATGTTTCAATAATGTAACACCTACTCGGTCATGCTCTGGGCAAAGTTCTGTTTGGTTGCCAGATCATGCCAGCCAATATCCTGTCGCATAACCGACTCAAAGAGTTTTATACGCATGCGTGTCACCTGTCGCAATGCAACCAAATTGAATATATCCACTGAGAATATGCCTGCTATGAACATAATCAGAGAAGTAATAGTAAGCAGAATGCCATACGATATGGAATCATCGTAGAGTGCGTCATTGTTCTCATCGCGTGTGGCATTAGTTCTATTAACATTTTTTATCGTCATGAATATATTTTTGTTTGTAAGACAAGTACTCTGCACTTACAGTTTCTTGCCGCCCCCAAAGATGGGCAGGGCGTGTACCGTTGAGCTTGTACCCACTTGCATGGCACGATCAACCAACATGGCTGTGAATTCACTATAAATAATGACTACTGCCGGCAATGTGAGCGCTTTGATGCAACACATCACAAAGCCAAGGAAGAGCCAACAAAGTTCCCCGTATGTGGAGAATCTAAACAGTTTACAGAAGCCTATTGGCGGTGTTGGCTCCAAGCCCGAAGCCACAGGAGCTTCTTCTTCCGATGACTTCTCTTCGTTCGACGTGAGAGATGCCTCGTCGCGATCCATGATTGTAACTGCCTGTTGGGCAATTGATAAAACTTGATATTAGTATTCAATCGACTGACGATTTGATGAAAAGCAAGATTTTATTTTAATTTGCACGCACAACAACTAATACATTTGCCATACAGACGAAGAGGTTAATTCAATTAGGCAGCGCTTTGAAAAATAATTCCAAGTCGCAATGCAAGATTTTTGCCTTCGCTTTCAGTTTTGTTCTGTTATTGACCTCTGGGGTTAACAAGTGAGGTGCCATATTTAATATATCATAGATTGTTGCGTAAACTACAACGAACTTTTTTACAAGAACAATTTTGTTCTTGAACTTAAAGCTTTTTATTTCGTTGTGGACTAAGTTGGTTCTGATGTCCTCACACGCATATTCACCTTTTTGCACTGCACTGTATCCTTTTGAGTTTATATTTTAAGTCATATATCCAAGTTATGTTGTGTTCTTCCAGATATCTGACCGTTACACTCGATCTTACCAGCGCGACTGACCGCAGCTTGTCCGAGTGCTCTCCATTTAAATTTCCTGAACGCGATGTTGAATGAATGCGTTCCTATGTTTTAATTGATCTTGCTCGTAAGTGTCTCAGTTGGACTTGGAAAGAGTTCGTTACTTTTGTGTTCTCTTGTTTGAACAGCTCTTATACTCATGCTCTTATAAAGCTGTGCGTTTCGATTACCCAAAGTACTGCAAAACTGATTGTTGCTTGCACCATTATCACTTGAAATCATTTTACTCTTGGTGTCTTACTCAGGATTTGCTACACAGAGATGTTTAAAGATCGCTGTTTGAAGATATACATTTGAACTTAAACAAATATTTTGTTTTTGCCATTTTATTGTGAGATGAGTTTCTTTTCGAATTGCTCGGTGATCTAAATTGGTTGAATTATTTGTGATAAAATTACCACGATCATTAAGTTTACCATCAAATTCTATTTATTGAATCTAAATATTTTTATTTATAAACATTGCAAATATTTTATCAGCTTATTTACAAAGGCGATAATTTTGTATTGTTCATCTTAGTGTAATTAAACTTATGGTTTAGTTAATTAATGATAAGTTGTTGGATTATTCTTATATTAATTAACTTAAAAATCGTAATTTGTTAAAAATCGCATATCACATATTGTGTTGGTTTAAATTTACACTTCCTACACGATAGGGATTTTCCAATGATGGTACTTTTATTTATAATTGTACCCTTACATTTAGTTTAATATGGCAAGCGCCAAAGAAACAAACTGTTATTAAAGTTATCATTAGGTAACAGTTATATAAACTAAGTGTAGAAAATATGTTTTAAGAATCCGTATATCTAAAGACTGACTTGTGGTACAATTGTATAAAACGATCTATCTAGTATATATATGTTGGTTAAAGTTTAACAACGATTTTATAAATCTTAGCTAGGTAAGCTAAGTGTTCATACAACTTTTCAAAAAATAATATCCTCGAATTGGTTCCGGGTGGCACAATGCCAAAATGTTTTATCCTAAGTATCCGCATCTGGACGGATTTGCTGCTCTTACAAACTAACTAGCCAAACAGGGCAACCTGAAAAGCTATATACACGTATATATATTCTTTAACATAATGATCCGATGCTATACATAAACCTCGCCCGACTTGGGCTCTGGCTTTTGCTTGGCCAACGTTGATGGCGCCGAGGAGGCATTTGCTGAACTTGCTCCTGTTGCCGAATCCTTGCTGCGATGCAACGATATCGTTGACGTACTAGCATCCACTGTATCCGTTGGTCCTGCCGATCGCACCGAGGAGCGTTGAAAGTTCGGATCCTGCAGGTTGAGGCTTAGATTGAAACTGTTGTTCCTTGATATGTTTCCAGTTCCGTTTAGTGGTTTCACGGAGAGCAACGCTGTTGTGGTAATGCCACCACTGCCATTGCTGGATCCACTGCTATGATCTCCTCCACCATCTGGAGCACCAGTGAGCTCAACAATTGATAGGCTCGATGGTGAGCGTTGTATGGAAAGGGAAACGGGTATTGTGGTGATGACATCATTGGGATTAAAACCACTAGCAGAAGTTGTGATGGTGGGCAACTGAGCACCTGCATTTAGGGGCACAATGCTCAGGGAATCACCGCCGCTGGTGGCCACCGTAAATGGAAACGAGAGTGTAGTGATATTCGTTTCCGCAGGCATAGCTATGGAATGGACGCGTCGGATTAGAAATGAAGTTGTACTTCAGCAAACTTTTGACTTACAGCTCGTGGTGTAGGCATCCTTCAATCTAGTTGGCATGACAGCCTGGGCGAGTGCTGCTGTTGCTGGATGCCCTGGAATCAAAGTATTATTGGATGATGAGCTATCCATCTCTTTGATGGGTGACAGCAGCAGTGTGCCCAGCACTTGGCCGCTGTCCTGGTGCATATTTGTGCCGCTGGCAGTGCTGCTAGGATATGAGGGATACATCCCGCTAGTGCTTTGCGTGCTCAGCTGCTGTGGAGCCATTATAACGGTGCCGCTCGCTACAGGGTGCAATTTGGTTTGTGTTTAGTCGAAACAACTCGTGCAAAAGATATAGTTCAAGACTTACCTGTATTTGTGCTACCATCCTTGGTTACCTCCGGGGTTGGTATACGTGGACGTGTCTTTGGCGCATTGATATTAAGTCCATTTAGCTTGGAGTCTGTCAGTGTGTAAGTGAATATTAATATAAGTTATCTAAGGGATCTTTGCTAACTTACTTTGCTTGATCAACTGTCGCTGAGCTCGTAGCGATTTTCGATGCACAAACTTCTCGTACAAACTGGGTTTACTACTCTGCTGTTGCTGTAAGCTAGGATGCTGTTGTTGCTGCTGTTGCTGCAATTGCTGTTGCTGTAGAATGGATAATGGCATTCCGGATTCGGGACTAGAGTAGACGGAATTAAGACGATTCCGATTGAATTGCATGCCGCCCGAGGAATATGCTGTCGACTGACTGCGCATGGAGCCCATTCGAGATAGCTGACGCACCAGCCAGTTATTTTTGCGCCGCTCCACCATGGGCGTATCCACGCTCTCCTAAAATGTCAAAGGTCATTAGTAAGAAGTTGTGGCTGCTCTCTTGCCGGGTTCACTCACGTAATCCGCATAGACATCATCGCTAAGCATGCGCTTGCCACCGCCAGGTATTATGTTGGCATACATGGCATCCTCCTTCTTCACCTTGTACTTCTCCGCCGAGCCCTTGGGTTCATCGCGTCTATAGTGCTCGGAAGCAACGGTATAGGGTAGTTCCTTGGGCACGACACACTCCCAGTACTGATCGCGCAGCAGCTCCGGATGCTCCTCGTGCATCTCGTCAACAATCATGTAGGCAGCCTGTAGAAATCGAAATAAATTAGCGCGTGCCAAAAATGATCGAAAGTAGAGCGATTAGCAGTGAATGTTCGTACGTACATATATGTTTATGTATGTCTGCTACGTGTTTGCCATTTCTGATGAACGTCTCAGCCCACAAAAACCACATGCAAGCACTAAAAAAAACCTAATTACATCACAGACACGAACACACTACATTCGATTGGTCGGCCCACTCCCCACTTTTTAAAAAACCCATAAGAAAAAGTGAAATTTTTCTTGTCTCTTAATTGTGTCATAATGCACAAAGCACAACCCACAAGCTAAACACTTATTAAACACATTTCTCATTGCTCTAGTTTTGCTAAATTGTGGTCTGTTTTTTTTTCATGATCATCTCATTGTCAAGTGTCACGTTTGCGCGTGTGTTCAAAAACTTTAAAAATGAAACAGTAAAATATTAAATAACCCATTCGTTCTTAGCCAGACTAAATTTCGTCATGTATTTTGTCAAAAAATGTATTTGTATAATACAAAACTCTACTCCTAAGTTGGATCGCAAAACACAACAAAAAAAAAATCAACACACAAAAATAAAAACAGTCAATGATAAAAAAGCTCTACAAAAGAGGTTTCAATGTTTATTTTTATTTTAACGTTGCTTTTTTTTTTTTTTTTTAACAGAAAAACCTGTTTTCAATTTACTTTTGCCAATCTGTTGTAGTTGCTGCTGCTGTTGTTTTTGTTGTTGGTGCTGCTGTTGGCTTTTGTAAATAATTGCAAGCAACCAGTAACAGCAGAGACCCCAAACTCAGTGATATAGCCAAACATATACAATACACATATACTTGGATACTTTTACACATGCAAAAAACTCCTCGCATAGCAGCAAGTTCAGAGCAAAACTTGTAAAGCAGCAAAACAAAAAACAAACCACCTTAAAGTAACAAAACTTCACAGGCGTGCTTATTTGACTTAAGAGTATTCCCTACACAGGTACCTTAAAATCATTAAGCTTTGTTTAACTCAAGTTACAATAACACCAGAGAAGCGCCATCAAGCTTCAAAACTTGTAGCCTATGTGTTCTTCTGACGTATAAGCTATATCAGTTTAGTTTAACTGAAATTCATTCAGTGGTTTTTGCGTGAAAGAGTAACAAGTGGTAGTTTAAAAGAGTAAAATGTTAAGTAGCGCATTCTCAAAGTTGTTATTGCCTATGCAGACTCCATTTACCTTTGCTACCGTTCAGAGATAAGCCCCTCTTATATCTTACAGCACGTGGCAATTGTGTTTTCTTTCTTTGAACTTAAGTACTCGTCTTAGCTCTTATATTGCACACTAACCCAAATTGTGAGCGCCTAGAAAAACTATGACAGCTTTAAGCAATTGTTGAGTTAGTTGTAAATAAATTTTGTGGAAGTTTGAAAATATAATTACGTATGGTTATCTATTGGTTTTAGGTGTCGCAAGCAGTTTAACTAATTACAGACTACATATTATAAATTTTGAACCCAGGTGGAATATAAATATTGTATGCGTTGCGACTTTGCGGCACCTGTTTACTTAATGAATATTTCTAATTAAAAGTTACAAAATACAATTTTTTTGTTTTTGATGTCGAACTTACGCTAAATATCAAAATAGCTTGGGTTGACATGAATATTGAAGCTAGACCGGTTTTTTGAAGTTTAGGGTATTTTTTTGTTTCAAATTCTTGGAAATATGGAAACTTTAAGAGATTTGTGTGCTTCGCTTTTGTCAAATTCTCATAGCTTAATCAAAACAATGAACATACACTATTCATTGTTGACTCTTACCTTAATGTGTCGATCGATTAACCAATTTAATTCAATATCATCGTCATCTTCGCCAAAGGGATTGATGAGCACCTCGGCAACTTTAAGCCAGCCCACGTAGAAAACGAACTGTAAACGTTTATAAAATTGCGATAAGAGATCATAAGAAAGCAATAAAAAAAAAAATCATCAAATTAATGCAATTAACGCTAAGTATGTGCCCATGTTGGGTGTATCACTTCATGTGAGTTGCCCGTCGAAAGCTTTTGCATTCACTTTTGTATTTCGCTCGTTGAAAATTACTGCGAATTTCGATGGTTGCTTGCAAAATTAACAGTTATTAATGACAGCTCCTAAACATTAGTTACAAACAAAAAACACCTGTTGCTGATTTTTATCTCAATAAGTTGAGAAATTCCTTTTGTGAAACGCACAGCGAACAACAAAGCGAAAATGTCAATTTATTATATTTCGAACGTGACTGCAAAGTTTTACGTTTACATAACGTTGTAAAACACTTCAAATTGGCTGGCATTCAAAAGGGAACCGCAGAAACCAATATACTATATACTTAATAACTGTGTACATCATGAAACAATATGCATATAGATATACTATATCATTGACCATAGTCATAATATCGCTGACAAGGTATTGCCATTACGTTTATGCGGTAGCAACATTGCCCGCCTCATTTACGTTTGAGTTTCAGTTGCGTTAATGATCCAATAAACCGCAATGTTTTTTTCAATATTCGCTCAAAGCGGCGAGACGTGAAAATTTCTACGATTTATGATAAATAAAGCGAAACGTGTCAATTTAACAATTTGCATTTGAGATTTCGTGTTTAAATTTGGTTTGATTTTTTTTTTGCTTACCTGCAAAACGGTAAAAAATGGAAAGAACAAATCGGGATCCTCCCTTCCATTACGATCCAAAATGTTGGGCAACATTTGACGACCAAGTAATGCGGCAAAAAAGTAGGTGTAGAGTACAAGGGTAACAACCTACAAAAAGAAAGTTAAACTTATTTAGTTTATCTTAAAAGTTAGTTCTTTTTATACCCTTATCCCATTAAAAATGGGAAAAAAGGGTATAATGGTTTAGTGCAAAAGTATGTAACAGGCAGAAGGAAGCATCTCCGACCCCATAAAGTATATATATTCTTGATCAGCATCAACAGCCGAGTCAATATAGCCATGTCCGTCTGTCCGTCCGTCCGTGTGTCCGTCCGTATGTATGAGACAACCGATCTCAGAGACTATAAGAGCTAGAGACTCCAGATTTGGAACTTAAGCTCGCCTAATCCCTAGGCAGTACAAGTTTCTTTCCGATTTTCGATAACTCTTCCCGTTTCCGATATACACATGGGATCGATAACAACAAAATCTTGAATTTGGAAAACTTTGAGATGCAATTAGAATTATAAAACAAAATAATGACAATCTGTGAAATTTTTATCGAAATCGGATAATAAACACCGGAGATATGGGACATTGAAGTTTTGTATGCACTATGCAGTATGCGCGTACACACACACATACTTGCAAGCACTGACTGTACGTGTGAAGTATAGGGATCAGGGTATCGTCTAGTCGGGATATCTCGACTAGAGCCTTCTTACTTGTTTAGTTTTTGTTTGTAAGTATTTTATTGTGATTCTTTCAAGTACCCGCATCCGCAAAAGTTCTTATCTCTCTCGACGAGCTCAAGTTGTCGAAATTGAAATAGCCACTTGAAATTGATTATATCATCTTGGGGGTATAGCTCAGGGGTGGAGCATTCGACTGCAGATCGAGAGGTCCCTGGTTCAAATCCGGGTGCCCCCTGTTCTTTTTTTGTTGAAACTTTCTTATGAACCCCCCTTTACCTGTGTATAGACGAGCGGCACACAGACTGTATCATAGCCAATGAGGCCACCCAAACGTCTTCTTATGTCCGAAAGCTCTACAAGTATGGTTTGCACAATGTGATCCGAGGCAATGAGTCCTTCCTTGCGCGCTCGGTTAATGATATTTGTGGCCCAGACCAAGGGCATCCAGTACTTGGACATGGGACTCTTCTGATTCATTGCCTCGAAGATCTTCATCTCCGATTCATGCATTAGACCCGCATCAACCAGATGCTGTGTGGTGGGGAAGCGACGCTTGACACGTAGCGAAATACGTTGCAGGGTGATAACATAAGCCAGGACCATATAGCGCATTATATTACGACGCATAAGACGACCAGTTTCATTCTATATTCGATAAGAAAATAAGTTATGCAAGTCATATCCGGTTAATCAAAGCGTAAAAACTTACATTAACACCTCCCGTTGAATTAGGTATGGCAGCACTGATAAAGAGGGCTAGCGTATCGGGCCAGGGCAGGAGACGATACTGTTCCCACCAACGTTTGACCACCAGATTCACATAGAAGCCTAGCACAAATGACATGGGCACATTTTCACCCTGTTGTGCAAAATACAGGCGAATCTTATTGAATAGCCTGTGAATAAGTTTTTCGTATTGACAAAGTCATCACAATGGTGGATACAATTTTTTAGATACACTTACACTTGTTGATTGGGAGTTAGCGCAAATCTATAGATCATATTGATGGTATAATATAAACACAAATAGGCGACTATTTCACGCCAGATTAATTTGTAAACGCTGCCGCGCCATCTAACAAAGAAGAAAACAAACATTTAAAATTAGTTATATTGAAAGTTCAAACATGATCTGCATTTGGTCAATGAACCGTTTGAGTTTGTAACTATGTGTTTTCTTCTATATTTCCTTATAGCTTTTGCCCAGTAACATCCCAAAACACAGCCGCATCACATTTCAACTTTAATTTTCAAATATGTCATGCTTAATGGGTCGCTAGTTCTGCAACTTTGTTGTATATATTTATTTTTTTTTGGTTGTTTTCTCATGTCAGTTCCTATGAATTTGATTTGGGGCTTTATTCACTATTCATATGATACGATTTGTTATAATGATCTCTACATTCTCGTCGCTTTGTTTGATTGAGAACGAAACAGGAATTTCCACACCTATGGGTTCAATGTCAGAAATGATCAAGGTTTCTATGTTAATAATTAAATATGGAACTGACTTGGCATCCACTGCGATGCGTGATTAGTATTGAAGAACATAATACTTTAATCTTGGTTTCTAATGAACTTAAGTGGTTTTGGTGATTATTTCGTACTCATAAAGAACACGTGTATCTAATTAAAGTATAGTTAAAATATTTTTGTAGTTCTTAAGAAAATCGTTAGCAATTTCATAAAAAAAAACAACTTAAAAACCTTGACGCAGGAAGACAATAAAAACTTGAATATTTGTTTAATAACTATTTTTTTAAACTTGAAATGCATATATTTTACATATATTACGTTTGTTTAATAATAAATCACTGCTGGATATTTAATTAGTTGTTCAACTTTAAAATGTACAAAATGTTTAATTACTTAAAATAAAAATTTTTCCAGCTACACAGTATTAAAAGTAAGCTATCATATAATTAAATAAAGCTGTCTCATAAACATTGACTGATGTCTACTAAATCTCTTAATCGTTATGCTTGACAGTTGACTTTTGTGTATTTTGGACTGTAAATGGTTAATTATGTCATAAATTTAAGCCTGAACAGAAATGTTGTTTAGACCTTATATGGCTTTATATTGGATATAATATGGGTATACTTAATTTAAGTATTAATAAAAAGTATCATTTTGAGTATTACCCATGTTATGAAATGAAACGATCAGTTGACTATTCCATTTGCATACTATTTTGCTAAAAATTGCCTTCATAAGTGACACTTTCAATTCCAGCGAGACTAGTTCTCGTTCTTTCTCCTGGCTAGAGATGGTACAGTGAGGCTCTATATACAGATTTGTCTGGCTGCTGGTTACGAGTGACTGCACTTTAGAAACAATTAATGCGAGCTCAAACTACAACACAAAAAAAAGCAGTCGACAACAGCCGGCTGTGGGCAAACTGTGACTGGTTACTGTGTACAGTACATATGCGATGTTAATTACGCTGGTAAACACTTTACGAGCTATGGGCGACGTGCTATGACTAATGCGAAAACAATACCTTAAATAGTATAAGCGACCCAGTTGGAGAGGGTAGCGAAAAACCTTTCGATTGTACTCACTTCCATAGGATCTTCCAGAAGCAGCCAAAATTGCTGCCATTGGGCACCTCGCCCGCGTATGAGACAGTCATATTATTGTAACTGTTGTATTTGTTGTAGTTGTTAACGTGTGATTAAGTCCACGATTTGTTTGGCTAAGTAAGGCGATTTGTATGTTACATAGTTTGGAGTTTGGGTCATGCACAGCGGCATCGAAATCGACGTCGCCGCATTGACAGCTTTTTGGTTCTGGCAACTGTAGCCAGAGTTCTGTAAAAGCCTTTCAGTTGTTGTGGTTGTTGTTATTGTTGAATTTGTTGTCAACTTCGCTTCTTCTTCTTCTTCGTATTCAGCCTGAAACACAATAAGTGAGAGCGCGACACATAAACGATTTGAGTTAACTGTAAAATTATTCACCAACACATACTAATTCTGTGCAACTCATGCAAATACATACACTGCAAATAAAATAATTATAAATACAAAACAACAATAACAACAATAAGAGTATTCGCTTAACTAAGTAAATTCCAACACGTTTCAAACAGTTCGACGTCAATTTTCCGTATAGCTTCTTCTTGTTGTTGTTATTTTATTTACTTTATATGTAGTGTACATAATAAAATTGCTCTTTTAATGCACTTTCGTGTTTTGGTGTTATTCGGGTGAAATTTTGAGTGTATTTTTATAGTTATTTGTATATTTTGCCTTGAGCCCTTGTTGGCCTTTGTTGTTTATCATCACTTAAGATACTTAAAGATCAACTCATGATCAGGATTTTCCCGGAGTACTTCACACACAGCTACACAATTTATATGGGACGCGTTTCTGATGAAGTTTTGTTTTTGGTTTTTTTTTTCGGGGTGTTTACTGCTGAAAACCTTGAGATTGTCGAAAACTTCGGCTGCTTTTAACGTTTTTGCCAAGTCAGCGCTGATTTTTGGGTTGCTTAAAGTTGATGTTTTGGCTTCAATGTGATTATTTTGATTGATGAAGTGCTTGCGTTTGATATAAATTGATCGGATATTTTTAGTATTTGTGATATTCACTCGAATTCAAATTGAGTATCAGAAACCTGTTGCCCTACAGTTGTACTTAAACGCTTTTGTCTCCCTCTAGTCAGGCATCTTTTCAGCACTTTTAAAGCTGCAAATATTTGCATAGCATAAAGCTGACCGTCAAAACTGGTTAAATGGCACACAGTTGGGGTTTTTTTTTTTTTAGCGAAGTGTGCAGGGGGAGCACAATTTTCACTTAAGCGCGTTAATTTTGTTGATAAACACACACACTCGCACACAGACACCACATACCGCATACCGGCGGTGACAGTATCGACTTGAAGTTAAGCTGTGAAAAAGTTAACAATTTTGAATAGTCATAGCCACTATGATGTTAACCGGTTTATTGGGCCTAAAGCTACTATTGCATATTGTAAAGTCACGCTGCATTTTAATTGCGTCTCTTCACCTGCAAAAGCTGATAAATCATTAGCTCAAACTATGTTACTCCACCCGCTGCCCCTTGACACAATTCTCGAGAATTATTCAAATGTCATATTGAATATTGTTGTGTTTTCCATATTCCAATCCGCTTCTATAAGGCATCAAAATGATTTTGCATTTGATTTAACGTTTTTATGAGGTTTTTTGTTTTAGGGACAGGCACGTGCCTGCAACCAAGTTAAGCTATGAATATTAGCCACTTATTGCGTGCTACTATTAAGCATCAACTAATCTATGATAAATGTTTTTCCTTTGCAGTTAGAGATAAGCCCGTTCAACTGTCCAAAAGATATCTGCACGAAGACAGCTGGATGGATCAACAAAAACACAAGATGCTAGGCTTGACAGGCAGCTGAAATGAAGTTGAGATAAAACCAACGTCGCGAGTTGGTAACTAATTTCAATATGCCAAGTTAATTGCGTATACGACCCACCGCCCCTCAAGCAAAGAAATGTTGGCCATGGCCTCAAAAGTAAATGTTGACAGCGCGACGTTGATCGATGACGAATTTCATATTCAAATATGTTTGCATATAGTAGATATTAATGTGCCATGATGATCCATTGGGCTTTTCACTTTCTTTGACGTAAAAGACGATACGACAATGCAAAAATGGTCACAATTTTGTTTACACAGTGACTCAAATTGATTTCAATACTATTGTCCTATTGTTGTCGCTTGGATCGTGCACACTTGCACTTTTTTGTTGTATCTCGCCTTGGGTTTAAATAGTGGGAGTTTTCAGCTTCATTAGCACACAATAAAAGTTAAAGAGCTATGATTTTTGTCTACTTGCTATTTTCCATAAACTCATTAGGTATTTTTCAACGTATTCGTTTGGGCTTAATTATTGAAAATTAAGGTGCTTATTAAATGATTGATATATATGTATGCTTGTTAATGTGCTCATTAAAAATGTGGTTTGTTTTATATGTGAACAGTCAAATTGATATACTATTTAAAGAGTTTATTGCATTTGTCATTTTATTGCCACATTGCATGTTATTGCAATAAAACCATTTGTTTTCAAGTGCTTTTTATATATTTCTTTTTTCTGTCGCGTCTCTAATGTCAATTTTCAAGCTCATTTCACATTTTCAATTGAAAAATTGCATCCAAATTTGGTCAGTTGCGCATTCTGTCATTCCAACGAATGCCGACACCTATAAAAAACGCTTCGGTTCGATCACAGAAGAGTTTCTTTGCAGCTTGGCAAGGCATTTTAGACACGCGCTTACGATTACAGCTACCAATGTATCTATAGATACTCACAGTGAATAGATACACGCATTAGGTTACGTGTATCTGTATCTGTATCTGTTACTGTGGCTTTGATCTTTTATTGTTAATATTTATACACGAATTGAACTAACTGCACTTATGCATATTTTCTGTATTATTATTATTTCACAAAACACGTTTATATATGTCGCATGCGTGTGCATAACACACTTTATTTGTTGATTAGACAGCAACGAAAACGCGTCTGTTTTTTTTTGTATATATTTAGCTTTATATTTTGAAGCTAGCCCCGTGTCGCTGGGTTTGATTGTTCCGCACGATCAACGAGGTGAGTTAGCAATGAGAGGTTTTGGGAGCTGCTCAAAGCGGCTTTAGCTTCAGTTTTTTCAGTAGCTTTGTAACATACCGACGACGACGGGTTTATCGCTGGTGGCTCGTTTCGATGCCGATGCCAATCTCGATTTGAGATTCGATTCCGTTTTTCGAACGGCCAAACGGGCAACACAACCAGACAGCACACGAAACTCAACTAAACTGCGCTCCAGACTCGAGCACAGTCGGCTCTTAACTCACATTTTCAGCCGTTGTTGAGCCACAAAAAAGCGTTGTTTTTTCTTTTACTTGGCAACAGGTAGACAAAACTTGCTCTCCGCCATATGCTAAAGATGTAACTGTATGTGTATCTGGCTAGCGCATTGTCACTCTCTCGTTTGTGCTTGTGTGTGCTTTATGCTTTTGTCGTATGGCTCGTGCATCAGCTGATTTTATTTGTAAGCCAGAGATCGACTGAGAGAACGGACAATGTGGTCAACTGACCAAGCCAAGAGGTTTGAAGAGAGCTCAAAAGCGAGCGTGTGTGAGGGTATGATAGAGATAGAGAGAGGGAGAGGGAGAGCGAGAGAGAGAGAGAGAGAGAGAGAGTAAGAGTTAATGCCAGGGCTGCATAGTTAACTCTAGATTGAGCTAAAATACTTAATATAAATAATGTATTTAAATAAATATTCTTATTTAGTTTTATATCTCTATTTATTTTTTTTATTTATGGATATTTATTAAAGTCTGTACTTCTGGCTGTTGGCGTCATTCGATACAAATGTTTATTTATAATTCGTTGCGGCTGGAATGGATTTGATACAGGAGATAAATGAAAAATATCAAGAAACTGGAAAAAGTTTACGTGTAAGTAAAGTGGATTTGTTTCTGTGTTTTAAGTGAAAAGCAACGCAAAGTCTGTTGTGTTTTCGTAATATTTTTATTCCCTGATCCCATTTAAAATGGGAAAAAGGGTATAATGGTTTTGTGCAGAAGTCTGTAACAGGCAGAACGAAGCATCTCCGACCCCATAAAGTGTATATATTCTTGATCAGCATCAGCAGCCGAGTCGATATAGCCATGTACGTCTGTCCGTCCGTCTGTCTGTCTGTCTGTCCGTCTGTGTGTATGTATGAACGCGTCGATCTCAGAGACTATAAGAGCTAAAGACTCCAGATTTGGAACTTAAGCTCGCCTAATCCCTAGGCAGTACAAGTTTGTTTTTGATTTTCGATAACTCTTCCCGTTGCTGATATACACATGCGATCGATAACAACATAATCTTGAATTTGAGATGGCATTTATAACATTAAGCAAAATAATGACAATCCGTGAAATTTTTATTGAATTCGGTTAAGAAACACCGGAGATATGGGACATTGAAGTTGTGTATGCAGTATGCAGTATGCGCGTACACATACACACACATTCTTGCAAGCACTGACTGTACGCATAAAGTATGGGGATCAGGGTATCGTCTAGTCTGGGTTTCTCGACTAGAGCCTTTTTACTTGTTAAATAAAATGTCTTTCCTTATTTATATATATACTCTTATTTATATATATTTCCCCATATTTATTAGATTCCATTTTTAAAATATATATATTTTTTTAATAACATTTTAAAGACTAAGCCCAAAATTATGCTAGCGCTTGGCTGAATTGGCAGGCAAATGGGGATAAAATCGATATGGAGGGGGCCCCTTTGTTGTACAACCTTAAAAATACCAAAAAACCAAAAAGAAGCTCAAGCAAAGCTAAAAAAGCTTTAAAAAAGACAAAAGTGCTTTAAAATGAGTAACAAGAATTCGTTTTAACTAAAATCATTGCATACGGCATAGGCCGTATATAAAACTCATATGCATTTTGAATTCGTTTTTGAGTTTTAAAATCGCTTTAATCAGCGGTCGGGAAACTTTTTAATCATTATCCCAAAATATTTTTGTTTAAGTTGATATTACCTAATGGCGAAGAATAATATATACTTTTTACTCACAAAAATTTAATATTTACCCCCGTAAATTGAATTTTTATTTAATTTTGGGTAATTTACCCAGGTTCCGCGACCGCTGATATATATAGAGATATTGCTTATAACAATTTTATTCATGTAGAAAATAAACAGCAAATGAAATTGCTAATGAATTGCTCCGGCAAGAGTGCTAAACGAATTTATGGTCCTTACATTTGTTCGGCTTGACAATATTTGGGGGAGGTTAGCGTTGGCTACCAATGTTCCCATGTGGTTATTCCGTTAATCGTGTCCGAAAGCTTTCGTGTGTCTGGTTATCTGGGCCGGTTTATTAGATTAATATAAAAATTGCTCACAACAAAACTATTCATGTAAAAAACAAAATGATTCTTAAGTTACTTCATTCAAACACTATGTTCTAAGCTTTCAGTGAATTAGATTTTTCCGGACGTGTTGTCTGGTATCTTAAGCCGTGTTCCATGTAGGTGAAGGGTGGATTTGGTTGTGTCATGCAGAAATACAGACCCTTTGCATTTTTAGGATAGATGAGGCCAATGTTTAGGGTATTCTCATAGCTGCAATCGCCCTGCTTGAACTTGGCCCAGTTGTCGCATTGCGTAGCCGGAATCATGACACCCTCGATCAACGCCTCCATAAACAGCACAAATGGATACATGTGACTGCATAACTTGCTATTGCAGCCCGGCTGTAGTTTCTTGCGTGGAAAATAGCCAATGCCATTGGGATAGATATCGACATGACCCAATGGCACACGCACACCAAACACATCCCCCTCACCGTGCAGCACCACAACGCGTCCAGCCACTGCTTGCTTCACCAGAATATCGGTGGTGCGGCACATGGTGGCAGGATCGATGGCGATTAGTTGGCCCACCTGCCGTTTGCTACCCTTGGTAAAGAGATCAGCACCCAAGGCGGCTATATTGGCTCCCACTGAATGTCCTGCTAAGGTGATATCCTCTGGAGCAATGCCTGCCTCCGTCAAGGCACTCAACAGCTTGTAAATGGAATAACCATGAACAGAGAGATGATGACGCACTGTGTAATACAATTGTGCCACATGTGAGGCAAAGTCCACAACAATGACATTTAGATCTCGTCTCGTTGTTTGTAACAGTGACAAATGTTCCTGTACACTAAAATAACTATCGGCCGAATGGAATGCATTCACATAGATTAAAGTCTTGCGCTTTGGATTGATATCAAAGTCACGCAACTCCGATATTGATTTGATGGGCAGTTGGACGCTCTGATTGGTGATGGTCATCACATGGAGACGCGCGTCACTGGGATTGATGCCCTCAAAGAGTGACATGACGCCCTCATCAACGGGTGCATCACCTGGGTTTAGGATGAAGATTATACTTAAAGTTCTGCTTGATTTAAGTTCACTTACAAAAAGCACTCCATCCTTTATTTAATTGCTGTGACAGCAGCTCTATATTGTGTTTCTGTATGCGATCGACACTTGCATCAGCTTCCAATAGCTGCACTTGCCACAGTTCCAGTACCAGGCACAGCAACAGACAAAATCCTGTCCAGCTTTGGTATGTGCATCGTTGGGCCATCTTAACAATTTGCTTAAGCTCAGCATGCAATTGACTGCTTTTATAGCCAAGCTTAGACTGTGCAAGCAAATCGGTTATCGCTACTCTCGCCAACTCTTATCTGTCATTCGAATTCTGTTTAAATTAACACGAGTTTTTGTGCATTTACACTTATTTTGTTTGCACTCTTCATCACGTTCCGAAACAACTCATTTCAAGAGTTTTTTGGCTTCTCTTTGATGTTATGCTCAGTTCTGTCTGTCTGGCAGTCGTCTACAATTCCGCTCAACATCTGTTGGTGGCGACTATAGTTTGATAAGCATTTAAGCTGCAGCTGTATCGCTTCAGGTGCAGCTGTATCTATGTCAACAGTTTCAAGTTAATTGATTATCGTGGATCGTGCCGCAATAAGGAAATGCTTTTGCTACATATTCTTTTCATTGAAGTATTTTACTCTTGATTACATAATTATCGATACATATATATATATATGTTTTGATAGGTGCAAAAAGACAACTAGGTGCTAAATGTAAATTTTACTATATTATTTTTATAATTTTAATATTCGTTTGCTGTAAATTTGACTAGCGCTCGTTCATCGCGTGCGTTTTTTAATTCAATATTTACGCTAATGAGGTAGCGGTGGTTGTTATTGGGCTCCCGAGAGAGTTACCAATTAATATATAACCCAGTTTTCGAACACAAAAAATAATTAAAGAGAGTTTTATTGTTTTAAATAAAACCTTAATGTTAAAAGTTTATTTGTAACGAACACAAAAAGAGAATGAAAATAATAAATAAAATTTTTTGAGATATCGACTAAAAAAAATCAAAACATTTTGATAGTCAAGAATACTTTCTGCTTCACTGGTTCTCTTTCTCTCGCAAACCGAATTCAACTAAAATTAACTCTGTTGTGTGTGATGGTTTTTTTAAATAGATTTTTTTAGTTAAGCTAGTTTGTGCTTAGAACTTAAGACCGTCTTGGACATCCGACATAATGTTGGCAGACTTTTGCAGCTGCTGGATTTCAGTATCGGTGAGAATCTGTTTCACCACAGAGGTGACACCATTTGCATTCAACACGCAGGGCAGCGACAAGAACACATCCTTATCAATCCCATGTTCACCCTGTAAAGACATAGATCGATTAGTTAACTGTTTGTTGAGTTCTATTACCAATCCTCCTTACCAAAACGGATGTAGAGACGGCGGCAACGCTGCTGGTATTACGCAAGATGGCTGAAGCCAGGGATGCAGTGCTGAGACCAATGGCCCAGGAGGTATAACCCTTTAGCTTGATGACCTCATAAGCCGAATCGACGACCTGTTTGTGCAGTTCATTCCACTTCTCTGAATCCTCACCGGTGCCAATAGTTGGGTTCAACTCACGCAAACGCACTCCAGCAATGTTAACACCCGACCAGACGGGCACAGAACTATCACCGTGCTCACCAATAATCCAGCCGTGGCAGGAAGTGGGTGCCACGCCCAGACGTTGGGACATCAGGAAACGGAAACGTGAGGAATCCAGATTGGTGCCGCTGCCAATGACACGATTCTTGGGCAGACCCGATAGCTTCCAGGCCACATAGGTCATAATATCAACAGGATTGGAGACCATTAGCAAAATGCATTCGGGACTGTTCTGTAATGGTGAAAGAGAGTTAAGATTTAAGTTAATGAAAAAATGCTTAGTATATAGGTATATCTTAGCTTACCTCCACCAACTTGGGGATGATGTTCTTGAGAATATCGGTGTTGCGTTGCACCAACGACAAACGGGACTCGCCCTCCTTTTGACGCACGCCAGCAGTGACGATGCACAGACGCGAGTTGGCCGATGCGGCATAATCGGTGCTAGCCGTGATTTGTGGATTCTTGAGGAAATTGGAGCCATGCTGCAGATCCATAAGCTCACCCTGCAACTTATCCTCACAGCAATCGATGAGGCACACCTCCTTGGAGACATTCTGGGCAAGAATACTGAATGCGCTGGCCATGCCCACCATGCCGATACCAACAATGGTGATCTTGTGTCCAGAGCTGGGCACAGTTTCAGCTACTTGAGCCAATAGACTATCCTTGAGGGTGGCCATGGCTAAAAAGGAATGATCAAATTGTACAAGTTAGTTAATTATGTTCTTCATATTTTATTAGATGTTGATGTCACGTGCGTGCCGGCTAATTTATGCTATTCAGAAACTTTAACAAATCTGGGACACTCACACACGAAAGACCAAAATGACGTTTAACCTTCAGGAAGGTCATGTTAATATAAATTTGCCGAGTGCTTAACACGCAGCGCGCTGAAAAAATGCCTCTACACAACATTGTGTTGAACAAAAAATTAAATAATTTTTATTTTTCCGCAAACTTGTCATTTATATATGTGCCGCACTTGTGACTTGGCAGCGAAGAACTGCGTCACATGCTACACACACACACACACACACACAAAAGTATTAAACCTCATTAACCTCTAATGGGTATCTGTATCTATTTCTTTATCAAATTAAAAAAATAAGGAAATGCCTTCTAGCTTTTCGGGATAAAACACAGAAAAAAGAAGAAAAAACACATTATGATATTGGTTCATCAAAATTAACAATTTGCAATCAATATTTTCTTATCAATTGACAAGTCATTGCGGTTATTCAACTAATCCATTAATAAGGGGCATTAGTAATAAATGCCATTGCTAATATTTCTCAAGTTTAACCGATTAAGTTCCGCTACACATTTTATGATCGAGAATGTTGATTTGCTAAAGGGATCGAATTTGTTATGATTTGATGTCTATATTTGCAATAGATTGCTGATTAGATTAGCTCCAATTGCAAGCTGTTTATCTAGTATATGTTCATGTTTATACAAAACATTATTTGTTTTTTTTTCTTGTTATCTAAGCACGTTTTTAATTAGAAATCCAGCATATGGAGAAATCGTTTGCCTTTTCCCAGAACTTGATAGTTTTCTTATTAAAATTGCGGATTTTTTTTTTTTAGTTGGCAAAACATTTCGAAATAAATCTTCATATTATAAGTTGAAAATGCACATAGTGTAAAAAATATAGCTGGAATGTGTTTGTTAAAATGATAAACTATTACCCTGTACTACACTGTTGATAGGCCAAAAATTAACTAAATTTGAAAGAGAATCACATTAAATATGTAAAAGTATATGAAAACTGTCTCTTTTTCTCTCCTTTGTACCTTTCCAACTAGTAATATCCCTTCTATCTACTTTTAAATAGTACAGAGTATAACAATTCTACTATTATGAACTATATTTGTCACAAAGTAATGTACAAAATACGTATTCTATAATAGCCCATTGGGAATTCAACTATGAGATCATAACAAACTTTTCCAGCTGTTTATACTCATGCATGACGGAACACACTCACTTGTTGCAGGCATACTGCAACTTGCCTCAAAATAAATGCAAAGACCAAAAACCAAATGACCTTCACACAAAGTCAAATGTTGCTGGTTTACCAAAAAAACCAAAAAATTATTATGGCACTTTTAGTTTTGGATATATGGCGCATGCGTCAAAATGAAAACGAAAGTGAAAGTGAACGACACAACTGTGGCAAAACCTAAGAGAGGCAAGCAGGAAGTTCTCAATTGTGCCACGCAGTGTGCAAGGCCAAGGGCGAATTTCACAAGTTGAATGCACTTTGAGTGGGTTAAATAGAATACGCAACTATTCGAAACATTACTTTTACTACTTATATGCATTCCTTAGACTTAGTTTTTATCAGTGTTATTAAATGCTTACTATTTGCTTGCTGTTTTTGTTGTACACTTAAAATGTTTCACTGGATGTATATTATTGGCGCCTCGTATTTTTGATTTGAGGTCGTCGACGTTCCGTTCACTTTGCGCGCTCGTTGCGAACTGTTTTCTGCTCCACGCAAGACTCGTTGGAATTTCACGGCGGCCGCTGGACTTTTGTAGCTGCCGCTGCCGCCGGCTCTCTCTCTTCTCTGCTTATAGGCAGCGGCAGCAGCAGCCGCAGCGGCAGCAACAGCAGCTGTCGGCGTCACAACTGCTCAGTCAGGATGAATGACGAAACAGCCTAAACAGCATTGTGAAACCGAACGAACTCCGAACGCCGGCCTTAACTGCACTTGCTCTCTTCTCAGTTGCTTGCTCTCTCTCTTCCAGAGTTGCGACTTCATTGCCTAGTGACTGGGCCTCAGTCAAGGTGACCTCTGCATTGTTTTTTTTTTTTTGGGGACGCTTTATTTATTTATAGATTTATTTTATTTGGATATGCAGGGAGGAGGTGGGGCTGTTGTTCATTGCTTGCCACGTGCGTAACTCATTTATTATTCTTGCTTGTTTATGTATCTAGCAGCTAAATATATATTTTGGATACATTGATCTGCAATTTATTGAAATCTATTGCCTCGTGACAACCGTTGTCTTACTATGTGTGTGTTCGTTTGTGTGTATGCATGTGTGTGGATTTTTGTAAACGTTGATGAACCTTCTGCATCTGCACACGTGCCAATGATCATACTAGAAAATACAGCTGAGCTATTGCTCTCTTCCTTTCACTCTCTCTCTCTCTTTCTAACTCTCTGTTACTCTGTACATTATAAGTTGGCAAAAATATCAATCGGAGAGCAGGGTGCAGCCAGATGGCATATTTGTTGCACATATTGTAATGTAGTAAGAGCCGATCATAAATATCTTTGTAGACCAAACTTATAATAACTAATTAAATGTTCTAAATGCGATCTCAAATTAAAAAAATGTTATATGAAGTTTAAAAAAGTTTTAAAATTTTAATTAATTAAAATATTTTATTTATTTATTATTTCTATATTTCATGAGCAGTTTTTCTTTGTGTAGTGTATTAAATAATAAAATTATAATTTTGTAACAGCCGTGCGTGAAAGAGAGAAAAAGAAAGAGGGAGCGCCAACCGGCAACGGCGTTCGTGACTGGCAACACATGCTACAAATCTTTTTACTGCTTGCAACTGATTCATACATTGTGATTCTCTCTCCCTCTCTCGCATTTCACAACCATTAGTGCAAAAACGCTCACTGACTACGTCATTTGCGGCTTGTGAAAAAACGTTGCTAGTGGGATTCTCTGATGACAAATTTGCCGGCAATGCAATTGGCGTGCAACTTGTGAAAGTGTTCCCTGACCCACATATTTCTTTTCCCCTTTCTCTCTCTCTCTCTCTCTTTCTGACGCTTCTCGACACTATCAATGCCCTACGTTGTCAAATCTGGCTAACAACTTTACGTACCTTTTGTGTAGTTGCTGCACTTGTCAAAACGTGTTATTTACTGGGTTAATGAACTGTTGTCTTTCTTCAGAAAAAGTATTTCAAAAGAATTAACTGTTATTGCATATTTTGGTTTTGTATTCGAATTTCCAGTCGCGTCAGCTCTTTATTCATGATGAAATTAAAACAATTAGTGAAAGTGCATTTATTAGTGTTTATTTATCAAGCTTGCGTTAGTTGTAAATATTTATGAAAACAGATAATTCCAAAATTTTTAAATTTTTAAAATTTTCAACTTTACGAAAAGACAGCTAACTTGGAATGCAGGCACATTTTTATTATTATTCTATTCTATTATTTTTATTACATATTTAAGGTTCATGTCTTGGCTATTTGCTTTATTCAAATCAACGTCTTTTTGGTTTCTGAAATGACTAGATAAGTCAAGCTAGCGACGTCTAACGGAAAATAAGTGCACTGTTAGTAAATACAGCAACCTTTCAGTTGATTGCGGCACTCTCCGCTTGTGGCGCACTTGAACTACACTACTTGCTGTCAGAGAAAGCAGTGCATTAATTTTTGTTATTTTTCGAAATGTTTGTTCAACATTTATACATTAACATTGAATTTATTTCCATGGCCATCTAAAATTTACAAAAATAAATTCTAACTTAAGGCTTTGTTGAAATTTGTTATTACTAAGTTGAAAATTAATAAATTCGTCTTATAATATTTGCTGTTATGAATTTCTCAATTAGTATTATACGTGTATGTTTGAATTTAAATCATAAAACGAATACTAAGCTCAGCATTTATTTTCAATTAAATCAATAAAAATATATCAAAAATAACTGATAAATTCTTCATTCTTTTCAATTTTGTGCATATTTCATTGGAATTTAACAATTTGTTTAAGCTTGTTGTTGTTGTTTGTGTAGTATAAAACAAGAATACAATGTGCTTTGGCTATTTGAGATGCATTCCACCTGTTTACGATATGGCTCACACACACAGCATACCAAGTTACGCAAGAAAGGGCAAACACCGAGAGAGACAGAGAGAAACAGCGCAAGAGAGATAGAGAGATGGATAGAGGGAGAAAGAGAGAGAAAGATAGAGAGAGAGAGAGAGAGAGAGAGAGCGAGCAGTTGTGCGTTTTGTAGATTACGGCAACAGAAACATGACACAAACATTTCTCATGCTGTGCAACAGCCAGAAGTTGCAGCATTGAAAGTCCAATAATAATCCTTAATCTGTATTTTTCGCCTCATTGGCAATATGCGTGCCAAAGCTGTTGCAATACAAAACACAACAAAAACAACAACAAGAAAAGTGAAAAATTCACAAACAAAAAAAAAAAAACAACGCAAATGCAAAACTTATGCGATAGCGCACAGAGAACAGTGAAGCGTTGTTATCAATGCCAGAGGATCTGATTACCCCACTCGATGTTTTGTTGTTGTTGTTGCTTTCAAGCTGAAACGAGTAAGTCAAGTGGCACAAATGGACTGCAGTTGTTGTTGTTGTTGCTTCTTTTTGGCATTTGGCTTGGCACGCAATGCGCCTCCCAGCCTTGTGCGCAAGGAGATGATGTCGCAGGCAGCCAGCTAGCAAGTCGACTAGCAGCAACACCAGAAACAGCAGCAGCAGCAACAACAACAACAACAGCAACCGCCAGCCGCAAACTGCACATTAATATTCAAAAATTGCGTTTTTATGCTAATTTTCACACACAGTTTATTCGCTCTGTCTCTCTCTCTTTCGCTCTTATGCTCTCTCTCGCTCTGGCCAAGCTGTCGATAGATTACTCAATGACAAGCCAGAACGAAACGTTCCATTTGCTGCCACTCTCGTTCCGTTCCGTCCCAGTTTAGTTTTTTTTGTTTTATTTCTGCCTCCTTGCAACCAATTGACTCTCAAGTAGCCTGCAGTTGTTGTTATAGTTCTTGTTGTTGTTGTTGCTGCTGTTGATGATCATCTTTTGGTTTGTATATCGCGCATTGCAATCTTTTTTGGCAGCAGAGACTTGGCAGCGGCAGCAGCAGCTATTCGAGGCTTATTATTATTATTTCTGGTTCAAGCTACACGATTTTTGTTGTCCTCTTGTCCTCTCCCTTGCAATATTACTCATACGCACCGTTGTTTATTTATGTCTATATGTTGTTGCTTCAGTTGTTGTTGCTGACGTAGTTTAGCAATAATTAAGTTGTTAAATTGTTGCACGTAAGTCAAGTTGCCTGCCACTGCATCAATACCTCCTCACCCCTACCTACCCTATTCACCTGCCGCTTTGTCGTCATCCTCGGCGTCGTCGTCGTCGTCGGCTGTGCTTGGTGGCTTCGCTTAATAATAATGTTCAGGTTGACTTACGATGCACGTCCTTGGGTTACTGATATATGTGATACTTAAGGTATTTATTACAAGCGATTGTAATCTCATGCCTGCCTTTCTTTATACCACACACACACACACACTAAAACATATTTACTATTTTTCGCTTGCAGCAAACAGCAACAAAATATTTATAGACAAGACGCCTCTGTAGTTTTTTTTCGTTTTATTTTTTGCTGTGTTTAACTTGGATTTTTGGCCTGGCAGCGAAACAAAAGACAAGAAACTAGTGCCAACCAGTACGAGGTCGCTCGACAGATAGATACTCTATATAAATTTGCCAAAACAATTTTTGAGTGACTCACAAATTTTGGTGTATTTGGAATCTAATTGGTTTTAAATTAAAGCATTTTATTTAACTGTGAATAAAGTTATTGAAAAGTTAAGAAATTGTTAAGAAGTTGCCGATCATAATATATGGTTCGTTTAAGTAAAATATTATTAAAAACTCAAATTTGTTTGAAAAGTTCTTTTGATTATTTTCTTTAAATGTTTTTGTTGTTTATAATATATAAATATATAATTATACTTACAAAGAGATCTTGCAATAACTTAAATGATAATATTTCTACTAAACCTATAAATTTGTATCCATATAACGAATATATCTTTTGAAAGGTTACAATGCTTTAAATTAAGTTTCAATTTTAAGCAAACAGGCAGCTTTCTTTTTTATTTCTTTGTCTTTAGGATTAAAATATATATTCACTGTTTTATTATTTCTTTTTAGATGCCTCCTGCTGCTCATTAATGCAACAGCAGCAACATGTGCCTGGTGGCATCCTCTCAGCGCAGCTTCCAACAAATTATATAATGCATAAACTATCTACACACACACACATACATATTGTTTGTATGTACACATATGTTTATTATAGTTTCGGTTTTTGGTATTATGGTTTGGATGCATCTACAGCCAGGGATCAGACCAGTTTCTCAAGCTGCGCGCCTTCTGCACTTGTTACGTTTTGTTGTTGTTGTTTTGTTGCATGCCAAATATGCAAAAAGCTTTGGCGCTTGTAAATTTCCACGCCAGTCACTATGTGTGTGTGTGTGTGTGTGTGTGTGCGTGTGTATGTACGTGTGTGTTTGCATATAATGATTATTGTAGGTACAAGTGCGAGAAATCGTGTTAGATCGCGGGTAATAAATTTAGACACTCAACTATGTTTAAGGAGTCCTGCCATGGCAATGGCAACGTTGCAACTTCTCCCTACCACAACCAAAGTTCTCAAAGTCTCTCAGCATCTCAGTGCATTCGAGCCCAGTAATGGTTGCAAACGGCAATGTCTTAGCCAAAGCTGTTGTTGTTTTTGTTTTTGCTATTATTGTTGTTACTGTTGGTAGTTTTAAGCACTTCCCTTTATTATATTTTACGGCCACTTGTTTTTCTTGTCTTGACTGCAGCGTTAACTGCAGAGACTTTAGTTAGAGATTTGCAGTTATTTCTCGTTTTATAGCCATCAAGCTGCCATTAAGTCGTATAGTCTTTGAGCTTAAATATGCCGTTAGTTAGTTAAGTGAGCAATATGATTAAAAGAAAGAGAGAGGCTTTCACTTATACTATTTTCATATGTTTATGGGCTTTTGTAATTATGCAAAGTTACTGAAAAGTTAAATTAAAAATATGTAAAAGCTTTTAGCATGTCTGCGATTCTTATGAGTTAATAACTGATTGCATAAAAACTCTTTGCATAGGGTTGCCACCCCGGTTTTATCTGCGAAATTTGTTTTCCTTTTACTTTTACAGTTATTTTTACTAATACAGTTTATGGGATATTGTTTTAAAGTCTCAGTTTTAGAAGCACTACGCTAAAATGTTATGTATGTATTCTTCAAAACTTTGAAAAGAGCCATAAATTAAGTTTATTATTAATTTTCATTTAAAATATTACTTATACTTTTATCATTCAACCAAAAATCGCTCAAGTGAAACTAAATTTACTAAAACCTTCTATTTTCAATAATATTTTGGCAGACCTTCTAGCCAAAATGTTTGGCTTGACATTTTTCCATGCCATTAGCGGCAAACTTTAAGTCGCTTAACAAAAACAGCAAAAATACCACAAACTATATTTTGTTCGAGTTGTTGTTGTGTGCGCTTATGACTTTTCACCATTGCACTCGACTCCGCGGGGCAAACGCTGCAGTTGTTGCTGTTGTTGTAGACTAGCTGGATGCCATAAGTGAATGGCGTTGTTTAGTTTGAGAGCCCGCGTTGGCGAGCTGCCCTTACTGTGTGTGCTTCCAGGCGCCCGATTCGATTCCAAAAAGAGTCCAAAAAGCAAAGAGCGTTCGTTTGTTATTAGTACTAGATGTCATATTAGAGCCAACCAGAAAAGTAACAACAACAACAATGCAAAACTTCACTTTTAGCCACGATATTCAATTCTGTGGCACCACGGGGGGCAACAACTGCCTTTTTGTTGTTGTGTTTGCTGTTGTTGTTGCTGCAATTGCAATTTGGCTATTGAACAACTTCTTGTTGTCTTTCGATTTCGATACAATTTCGACATTTTCACAGGGTCGAGTTTAATAATTGAATTGCTGGTTTTTGGTTTCAGTTTTTTCTTCTTGGGGCAGGTGCAACAAGAAACTGAAAGTTACGCATTTGGGATGCAAATGAACGACAAGATTTCGGTTTCTCAGTTTTTTTCTTATTGACTGTCTTGCATTTTAATTAGATCAGAGCAAGGTCGTCGTCTTGTGTGTTTGTGTGACAAATTTCGCATGCATAAGAAATTTGTATTTGCGGTTCGCCTTTAACAAAAACATATACTCAAAACGAGAGAGAGAGACAGAAAGACCGAGAGAAACGGAGATGGAGACACATCAAAACCCACTTTGGCAGGCTTTTAGCTCTGCCATAATTCAAACCGATAAGCGATCTTAACTATCTACACGATCTGGACAGGCTCTCCGGCTGGCTGGTTAGTTGGTTGGTTGGTAGAACTTGCTGCCAAATGCATTTTAGCTTCTTGGTCTGTTTCGTGTCGTTGGCATTTTCTCAGTTTCTTCTTTGACAATATTTGCATGGCAGGTTGCTTGCAATTCGCAGTCGAAATTGGTATTGAAGTTGAAGGTAGACCGTTATCGGCTTGTGCGCTATCAGAGCCATCATCTCATCATCAATGTGGCATCATCAACGCGAAATGATCGCAAATTATCTGCGTTAAAACTCGCTTACAGTGTAACTCTCTTTAGGCGCTTTGCCACTTAATGGTTTTGTGACGTTTTAAAGGTTCGATTTCTTTGTAACTAATAGCGGCATAGATTAAACGATTTCACAATTCGATAACATTTTCGATTTTAGTGCGATTTTTCTTTAATGCATTGCTTGTAAGCCATGTTCAGTTGAGTGTAGACTAAAGTTTGAACATTTTGATGGAATAGATATAACATGTTTTGCACATCAAATTGTTCAAAGGCAGGAAGACAACAAATATCGTTGGGATGCTTTAAGGCATTTTACTTCAGGAAATAGACGCTGATGGCTTTTTGATTTTTCATAATTGCAATTCGATTGCTCGTTGACAAGGAGTCAGAAGGTACACAAACTGGCACAAAAGCAATGCCAAATTATGGCTACTGTTTTCTTTTTTTTGGCACTGAGTATCTCACCAGTCGGCCGTTGAGCCACTTTGGTATCGCTTTTAATCTCTCTCTTTGTTTCATTCTCTTCCTGGCAGACGTCTGCTACTCGTGTTGCCAAAAATTGCTTTGGCAACGCATTTTGGGCTAAGCGTTTGATCTCATCATCATCATCGGCGGTAGCATCTGCATTATCATCATCATCATCGTCAGCAACAAGAACAACTGCAAAACGGCGGCAGCTGGAGGCGTCCTCACTTCCTTTCACCTCCTCCTGCAGCTCCTCCTAGTTGCGCGGCAATTCATTCTGCAAAGGACATCAAACAGATGCGGCGATCGCTTCTAATTTGCATAAACATTCGTTTAACATTTATCCTCCAAAAACGTTTTCGTTGTCGCTTTTTGCAACTTTATGCTTATTCGTGTGTGTGTGTTTGTGTTTGTTTGTCTTTTTCTGGCGCTGTGCCTCAAAAAGTCGTCATAATCGTCGACATTTTTGGCTGGGGCCAACAGCAGTTTTTTTTTCATTCCCTGCCGATTTCATTTCATTTCTTGATTCCGAAAACCATTTAAGCACAAAATAACCGCTTTTGACAACACCAACACCAACAACAACTGTTAAAACGACAAAAACAACAACAATAACAACTGCAACCGCAACAACAGTAGCCAGAAATCGATGCTAATCTTAGCCAGGGCAAAAGAAGAAAAACCAAAATTGTGACCGCCATTTCCAGTTTACTTTTGATACCCTGTAATATGCTAGCGAAGTGTCTGTCATGGGTTTACTCATTGAGGAAGGGAGAGAAAAGTGAGAGTTGATTTTGAATAGTAATTCTGCGCTTGACAAATATTTTAATGAATTATTTTAGAATTTTTAAAAATGGATTGAATCCTAACAATAAGTTTGTTAAAAGTGGATTGAATCTTAAATGTTTAAGGGTAAGAAACACACAGTTAGGGCATTCTAAAGTCAATCAATACCTTGCATTTAAATCGTGTTGTCTCATCGTGGAGTACATAAACCAAACTGCTTGAAGCTTAAAGCAAACAAATGGAGTTGTCGTTGTAGGTTTTGCATTCGTCCTGCTGTTGATGCTGTTGCCTTTATCACAAATATGAGAAATCATTGGAATGTGAAATACAAAAACACAACAAGTCAATTTCAAAAGAATAAAGCAGCTGCTTCAGCATGAAAAGACTTCACTAAAAGAGACTCAAGAGCTTGTGTGCACTCTAAAGTTTATGCATTTCTTTTTCAAAAATATATATATAAGCCAATAAGTTTAACTGACAAGCTTTTATTATGACAAGACCCAAAACTTAAACTTAAACAAACGCCCATTGTAGGCAATTAGTTAGCAGTCTATCAACAAAACAGCAACTGCAGCAGCAGCAGCAGCAACATTCTCCCTGTTTTGGCTCCAAATTCAGTTGATTCTGGCAGCTTTCTACCTTGTGACAGGTTTTACCAACCTACCAAAAAGCCATTCAAGTCGACCCAAATTGGAACTTTAGCCGTCAAGTCGTTGCAAAGCTTCAAAAAGCATTTAAAATTAACCTTTTGCATTCAAACAGCATTTCTATTTGTTTGGCAGTTGGAAAGGAAGTGCGCAAAACCTCTCCTACTCCCGCCTCTTTTCGCTCTAAGCAATTATTGCTGCATGTAGTAATACGAAATTAACATACAAACTCAACAGACAGACACTCCACAAAAACAACTCAATTAGAAATGCTAGAGTTTAGCCATTTCGGGCCACAGAGTCACAAAGGATTCAAAAATTTGTTTTCGTGTTTGGGCGAGGAGCAAGTTTTTAACGCAGCTCGTTAAGAGTTGCCAATTTAGGTTGCTGTTGTCGTTGTTGTTGTTGCTGTTGCTGTTGGTCTGGCAAACAACTATCAGTGCCTTTGATTGGCATTTGAGGTGCGCGTGCGCGTGTCTTTCCACCTAAACAATTAATTTGAATAATTAGCAGCTAACGACGATTGAGGACAGCTGCCACTGAAGGCAAAGAGCTGCTCACTGCTCTTTGCTCGCCTGGCAATCAACTTGAAGCCGTGGAGCTTGGAGACATTGCCACATCGCATCGTCGATTGTGTCACGCCATTACCAGAACTTGCAGGTAACTCAAAGTTAGTGATATAAAAAAAAAAACAGAAGTTTTCTCGATGAGAGTAAGAACTGACTAGAAAATGCCCTGTACTTAGGAGCAGCTTTGATAATGAGAGATAAAGAGAAACTATCTTGGATTTAATGCTGCCCGAGATCCTAATTTACTGCTACTAACATTCTTCCACTTTTGCTATACCAACTCCCAGCTATTTTTAAGGTCTGAAGGGTATATAAAAATTCATTTGGCACTTGAGAATTTATGTGACTTTCTTGTGTGTGTGTGTGTGTGTACTCTAAGGGAGCTGCTGCTTGAAGCTGCCGCTTGGAGCTGGTGGCGAGTACGTCACGCGAAATGATGAATTACTCGCCGGGGACGCGCGTCAGGCTTTGATGAGAAACGACAGCGTGAAATTAGACAAAAGGATATGGGCCAGAGGGAGTTGCGCAATGCTAACCTGTGCGTGTTATGTATGTGTTAGTGTGTGAGCCATATGTGCGCTTGTCTGGCATTTTGACTTTGCACCCGACGGCAACATTTTGCGCCGACTTAATGAAGATGACGTAGAGACAGGCCTGTTGGGCGTGTTTTAATCCTGGCCGCCTTTGGTTAGGTGTTGCTGCTTGCCTGTCGCTTGCTGTCCTTGTTGTTGTTGTTGTTGCTGTTGTTGAACACACGAGGCGTTAATTTATTACAAATTATTATGATTCCTTGTTGTTTTTTTCCGTGATTTTTTTTTTTTGTGTATGCCGTTTGCTGTCATAACTGCCGGCAGCAGCAGCAGCAGCAGGAAACGGCAAGGCAACAGCAACAAAAACAACAATAGCAACAGCAACAACTCTGGTTGAAGACGTCTAGACAAATGCACTTCAAAGGTTAACATGATAAATGTCGTTTGTTGCATGTGACGCGACAACTTTCCAGTTGCTGCAGCTGCAGTTGTTGCAACACTTGTGGCGTGGCAAATGGCAAAATGTCGCCATAATGCAGTTAGGGATTTGATCGCGCTCGCCTTCTTTTTTCCTTACGTCTTATTGTTGCTGTTGCTCTCAAGGCAATTATAAAGCTAAGCAAGTTAACAAATTAATCATTCGACGTGAGTAATTCAAAGAAAAAGGAACTGTAGAATGATAAACACGAAAGAAGAAGAAAGATGAAAGAAGCAATCAGAATTATCCTTAGATGATGCTGATGCCTTCAAATGTCTAAGAGCTCGGCTTATGTTTTTATTTTGGTACAATATCAAAACATTTCCACTACGTGTTTCTCTAATTGTTGCCGTTTTTATAAGCAAAAGCAACGAAAACAGTCGAGAAAAATCAAATAAACTTGTTCATTGCCATTTTGACAACTGCGGAGCTGCAGGAGCGAAAGATCTCATCATATTTATTCACAGGCTGCATTTTCTTTCACATGTGTCCACATTCACACACACACACACACAAAGAGTGATGCACAACAGCGACACCAACAACGGCAATCACAGGCCAAGCCACAACCGCAACAGCAACCACAGCAATAGCAACACCAACAGCAACAGCAATAGCAATAGCAATACAAACAGAAACAACAACAGCACAAACAAGCAACACTAACAAGCGACTTTAGCCAAATTAAGTTGTCCAGTTTGCGGTGTACGCACAGCGGGTTGCAAATAACAATCTCCTGTTTACAGCAGCAATAGCAACAACAGCAACCGCCAACAGTACACTTACAAACAACAGCAATCAAAATTGCAATGCAGCAATATGAACAACACACATACACAGCAACAACAACAACAGCAACAGCTAAAACAACAGTCATATAAACAAAAAGGAGAAACAAAAACATCGACCTAAAAAAACGCGTTTAACTCATATTTCTTTGCCGGTCTTTCGCCTAGGCTACCTTTGAGCACTTCTATTCGCTCGGGGCACCAACGTACACATGTACATATGTATGTGCAATACTTATATAAATTGTCAATATTTGACACATTTACGCGCCAAGAAAAATAGGAAAATAAAAAAAAATAAATACCATAAAAAAATCGTATGTTTGTACTATGAAGCATGAAATTTAAAAGAACAACACTTAAATACTCTTGGAAATTATTTATCTTAATTTGACTTCGGTATAACGTTATATTTCCTTTATATATATATCTTGATCATACTATATCTATGTCTTGTCATACGGTATTAAATTATATTAAATCATATCACATAATATCCTATCTAATAAATTCCTATCATATCATTTTATTAAATCATATTTCTGCATCTGTATCTGAAAATCCTCGTAGCCTAACTACCCTAGAAATAACATTTAAAAATCCAATTAAAATTATTAATAAAAATCATATAATCATATTATATTAACTTAATTTTTGTAAGGCTTCAATAATTTACCACATTACGTAAGTTAGGTGTTGTTGTTGTTTCTGCGCACGCGCATCGCCATCGACGACGACGACGGCCACTGTTAGCGTTGTTAGTGCTGTTGCCAAGAGTTCGACGGCGAAAAATAATTTTGTTAAAAAAAAAAACACAAAAATTGCAAACAGATTGCTGCAAAAATTGACATTTGCTCGTTAATGTGGCCCGGCCACTTTGCCGTCTGTCCAACTGTCCAATTGTCGAATTGGCTGGCTGTCCATGTGGCTGAGGTTGTTAGCGTCGTTCGGCTGTTGACCAGGCCTGGATGGCTTTGCTGCCACCATTGCATGCGCCTGCCAATAATTTAGAGCTTTTAATAAAAATGTTGCTGTTGCTGCTGCTGCTGCAACACCAAAAACATTGTCGGCGTCATTCATGCAGCGACTGTACAAGATTTATATCATAATTTATTTATTAATTTCATTAAGTAAATTTTATTTGATGAATGACGCTGTCTGCGTTTGGCTGCCTTATTTTGGATTTTATTTTATTTTTGAACCGTTGCCGTTGGCGGCTGCCGAAATTTTGATTATTGCTGCTGCAACAGCAACAAACGAGCCAATAAATAATCTCAAAATTGCATTAACAACAGACAGAGTGTTTAATGGAGCTTGCTTAATCACGAAGTGAGTTAGTTGGGAATTTTATTCAGGAAGAAGTTGAGATCATAAGTAGATGATAGTAAAAGTACAGCCTGGATGTGAAAAATATATAACTTTTCAGTGAACAGAAAGAAATAACTTAAAAAATGCAGCAAATGTTGAAACAAGTACAAAATCGTTCAGCATTTCAACATCCAATCGCAATAATTAAATAACAATAAACATCAATATTAATAACAGTTTGAATAATAATTTTCAATTTGGCCAAACATAAAAAACTGATTAAAAATGCATTCAAATTTATGCTCAACAATAAAAATGAAAAGCAGTCGCTTATAGATTTTTTTGGCAACTAAACGACTAAAAAAATAATCGAACAGTTTAATGTTAAGTGCTTAAAGTTTTGCGCCATCGATGCAACATCAGAAACTAAACAACAAAAAATCAAAAGTCCATAAAACTGACGACTAAAATCAATTGCAACGTTAAACTTTAAGACCCCATCAAGCAAAAGGGGCGGTTGGGGGACCAAGGTGGGTAGGCAGAGCTTTGTTTTCCTCTAGCTAGCCAAATTGAAGGTTTCAGCTGGCCAACGAAAAAATCGCAGCGGTTTGTAGCGTTGCCAAATTCAATGGATTTTATTTTTCGCTTTTCAAACTTAAACTCAAAAACTCAACGCTAGCTGCTGTCGTGACCAATTAGTGAGTCGACTCATTGGACGCGGGTGAGGACGTGACAGCGGGGTGTGGAGCGTGGCGGGGCGGATTAGGGGCAGTGTTGGTTACCTGGTTGCACAGGCGCACGTCAGCCCAGCCAGACCAGAGGCACTTGCACCGGCTGCCAAGGAATACAACTTCTATATAGAGACTGCAAAAAACACACAAAAAAAACAACAAAAACCAAGTCGCAGTCGAGTCGCGCACTTTACATTCAAATATTTTGTGACAGAAAACGTTAGTCGTTGTTGTTGCAGCAGTTTCAGACATTGTTGGTGTTGTTGCTATGACTGTTGCTTTTTTTGTTGGGTCTTGCCGGTTTATTTGTTAAAGGTTTTTGTCTGTGGCGAATTTTTTGTTTGGGCGTGTGTGCCATGCGTCTTTCTATACCCTCTGAAAATGCAACACAACGATTGTGAATGTAAAAATCAAAATTGTATGCTTTCTATGGGTTTGTATTGAGTGTATTACATTTGGATCTTATAGATCGCCAAAGTGAGCTAACAAACTTAAATTTAGTTTGTTGAAGCTTAAAGATATAACCACATTAGTCAGAATTGTCAGGGGGAACCAAAAGCTGTTACAGTGACTCACGAATCCTCCACATGGCCACGTAGAGCAGAAAAGGGATAAAAAAGCAGTAGCACAGACGAAGAAGAGGGATAAAACGGATGCTGGCAACTTGAAAATCTGCTGAGAAATAACTGACAGTGTACACAAGCAACACTAATTGCTGCAGAATTGCAACCAGAACAAACGAAGACAAGCACACATAGAACAACAGCTGAACAAAACAAATACAATAACAACAACAATTGTCTGAGGTTGTATGTTTTGTTAAAAAAAAAAGAAAAGCAACAACAAAAGCAACCAGCAAACAACTCAATTAACACAACAATTTCACCGTGTCGCGACAAAAAAAGTTTTTTTTTTTGTTAATTTAGTTATTTTGACCGAGTCCCTTTGCACTTAAACTTAATTCCCAACCTGTTTTTGGAGGCTGGGCAGCTCTTGGTCACTTGATAATGTAAATTTATGTAATCTGTTTTGAAAAAAGTACTCGTAGCTTCAAACGGAAATATTATAATTGAGAGCTTGATATTGATTTTTTTTTTGGAAGAAATGATAAATAAATTCCATGCTTAAAGTTCAGAATACTTACAATACAAACAATTAAAAATTTGCCATATCAAGCATATTAGTAAAGTCTCTAACTGAACATCAAACAACTTTGTTGTATGCACTTATGCCTTACCTTGACTTTGTAGCATGTGTATCTTATAGATACGTGGTTAGAGCAGCCATCAATCCGATCAAAACCGAGAGGCAGAGGCGCAGCTTAACTTAAATTGCTAATACCTGACATGGGAATGTTTTTAACACTTCAGTTGTGTTTGGACAACAGCAACAAATGGCAACAACAAGCTGCAATGACTTGGCCAAAAAACATTAAAAAAAAGAGAGGAAAGACAGACATGCATACTACTGCCACCATTGGCAGTTAGTTTGGAACAAATGCAGATGTGCGCTTGAAGCTGCATCCTCATGCATTTATGCAGCCTTGTCGTCGATCTTGCAACACCCGTTGGCCCCAAAACCAATTCGCATATATTTATTTGCCAAGTGATCGACGTGACTGCCTTCGGGCTGTGTATCTCTCTCTCTCTCTCTCTCTCTGGCATTCTGTCTACTTATGGCTGGTTAGGTGTCAGCTAGCGGGTATACTTGGCCTTCAGCTGGCAAAAAAAATCAACACCGTACAAACAACCAGCAGGTGTTGTTGTTTGCTGAAAAAAAAACCAAACAAAGGCCCCCAAACCAAAACCCAGAAGAGCCAACCCCAAATTGATTTGTCAATCGTTGAAGAACCGCAAAGTTGCGCACATTTCGCTAGCATTTGAAAGCTATTTGAATACATTTCTTCTCGACTGCGCTCTTGCATTGTGTATCCACAGCTCGGCTCTTAAATATATATATACGATGTATGTATGTAGGTTTTCTTCTTTTGAGAAAGTATGGTGCATTACATTTTAGTAGATGCTGCTGGTTGCCAGCTGCGAGTTGTCGTCATCATCGTCATCCTCGTCGTCAGTGTTGTCGTTGTCCCTTCGCCAATTTGTTGCTGACACTGCTGACGACTTGGCTTGCAGCAGCGATAGAGCTAAGAGGGAAGGTGCAGAGACAGCGGATCCAGAGGCTTGGCCAGGTTTTTACCGGGAACAGGCAGCGCTTGGCAATGAAGCGCATAAAAACTAATTGATTGGATGCCAAGATGTTAAGCGCATAACGGCAGCAGCAGCAGCAGCAGTTGTTTTACCACAGCAACAGTTGCCGTTGTGCCATGTTTGAGGCGTTGTCAGTGGGTCTCTCTCTCTCAGTCTTCTGTTTCGAGCTTTGGCTTTTCAACGACTCTTATTCAATTTAAATGCGCTTGCAGCGTTCAATATGTGTTCTTGTTGTTGCTACATAGACCCCGCCCAGCTCTTGGGGTAACCAAGCGTCGAATTTTTGCAACTGGTGCCTCACTGCTTAAATTAATTATTTTTTATTAACTTTTCGCTTATTGATGACATTTTTCAAATTTCCAGCATTCCCACAATTGCCAACCAACTTCCAACATTAATGGCAAATTTGTCGCATGCGATTTTTATGCTGATCGTTCGGCATTTTTCTTAGCGGCCTGAATGTAAACTTGCGCAAGCTAATAAAAAAGCCTTTAGCTTGCTTTTTAAAGAGTACCTGTGAAATCATCAAAAAGCATTAGAATAAAGACTTGAAATGATGCAGATGAGTTGAAATGTTCACATTTGTATACAAATCTATTTTGTTGTGGTATTAATTAAATTATAAGTATTTCAATCAGGTATGATATACGATTAAACCTTAAGCTATAATTTTTCAAACTATCTCAAAGAAAATATCTGGAAACTTGAGAAAAGCTTAGGATACGTGAATTGATTTATGAAAGTGTTATTTAAAAGCCATACAGAAGATCATTAGGAGCCTTCGTTCACATGTGTATGTGGCTAACGGTAGTTCCTACCGCAGCCCTTTATATATATACTATCTCTGGCAGTTAATCGCGTCAACTCTTTATCTGGCGGCGGTAATTCCACTTTCCTGCACGCCAAAAAAAAAGAAGGAAAACTTCAGATGAACAGCAGAAGGCAACACTCGAGCATTTATCAAAAGTTATTGCAAATTAATTGCAATCTGCGTGGCGCAATCAGCGGCATCATCTCGAGGCGATCCCGAGGCCCCATGGCATTTTCGGCTGCTTGCCGCTGTTGCCTGCTTACCAAAATTTATTGATGCCTTATTAGCTGATAATCACAATCACATATACACAGAGAGTAGAAGAGTGTGTGTGAGAGAGAGAGAGAGGGAGATCATGTTTGTGTGAGAGAGAATGAATGTGCGGAGGTGCGTCAGAGAACGGTAAAAAAAAAAACTCAAACCATGAGCGCTGGTATATTAAAGTGCATTAAGATAATTGAAATGGCCAATATAAAAATGTTTTCCCTTTTTGTTTTTTTTTTTCAAGCAAATCAGTTTTCGGTGTCAAAAACTTGTTTGAAGTGTTGAGTATCGCGCTTTGGGCCATTTCGGTTGCAGCAACGCTCTCGTCACAGCCTCCACTATAAGATATATATACGCATGAAAGCAGGAAGAAGGTGCATCAATGGAGTCGTTCTTCTTGTTTCTTGGAATCCGCGCATGAGTTCTTGTTTTTCAATTTTCATATTTCTCATGGATGAAGTTTTTTTTTGATTTAGCGATTATGTTATGACTTTGGCACAAACGTACATCATGAATATGAGTTATTAAAAAGGCTTTCTTTCGATAAGCCAATCTAACACACATACACACACATATATAAACACAATGGCCCCATATTTAAAGTTAAGTGTTTGCTCAAGACGATTTAAGGCGTTGCTCAGTTAAACTGCGAGGCATAAACAGGACATCTGATTATGATTTCTTATGGCTTGAACTTGCATTGCAAGATTCATGCAGCGCTTTCTCATGCGCAAACAAATCATGCAACATATCAACTGGCTTATGCGAAAAGATGCAACATTCTGGAAAACATTGTTTGTCGTTTTGTGGCCACGTTTATGACTTGGTAATTGTTTGGCCAGCTACTTAGGCTTCAGCACAATTGACGCGGCACATAAATCAGCTAGAAGGGCACAAGAACCTACAATGCCCTGTCCTAGACAGTTGTTGTTGACAGTTGGCACCAGGAAGTAAGTAGAAAAAGCGCTTTCTAAGAATTTTTGAGGCGTAGCAACTGTTTGTGACATGTTTTGATTTGTGTCGCCAATGTTTATGAGCTTGTAACCCACAAGACCCACCACAAACCACAAGCCAACCGAACCGAACCACCAGATGCAAATGTGCAACGCTCGATGTCTGTTTATGCCCCGCTCACTACTAATACTAACGGCTGCCCGGCTCGAATGTTGTTATCGATGACATTAATAGCGATTGGAGACTTTCATCAATTACACGGGCTTTTTCCATGCCACGTCCCATTGCCATTGAACATGGCCAGAAGTACGGCCTACGCAACGAGCAAAAGTCAGCGCAATTGTAAATTATTACAATGCAAATTTGATTTGAATGCCATGGCATATTGTGGCCGATGATGCAAGCGGCTGATAAACTACAAAAAATATATATATAAAAACAGGGCGAAACCCGGACTCGAAACGCATTCAAAGTCATGGCCAAGAGTAATCAAAAAAAAAAAAAAAAAATGCAGCAACTGCAACAGCAACAACAAACGTTTAAGTACGAGTAATTTGGCAAATACCGTTCGAGTTTTCTTGCTTTGTGTTTAGGTACTGCGGTCTTTGCCATTTGCGTTAAGGTAACACAAGAAAAAACTTCGAAAAGATCGCCAGAAATAATTTTTAAAATTAGGCAAATTTCTATAAATCTTTTTTAAGGAAAATTTAAATATTCGAGTCATAAGTTCGTCATAACTATGATTTTCAACACATATGTGTATATATAATTTTTCTCAGTGCACCACCAACGACGACGTGTTGTTGCCAATCAAGTCAACCATAGCTTCAGCTGAAGTTGAACTGTATTAACTCTCTTGTCTGTCCTGTGACAGTAAAGTTTGAACTTGGTTTGCAACGTCCCAAGAGCGCCAACTGTTGCGGCTACGGCTGCTGGTGCTGCTGACGCTGCCGCCGCGGCTGCTGTCAGTTGAATCTTCCTGTTTGCACAAACGTCACGTTCGAGTCACGTTTCCAACTGGGGACCCCTCATCATCAATGGGCTTGGGCACTTAGTTTTCGCTGATGTTTCCCACAAATTTAAGGCCAAAACTCTCCACTGCGATGGGCAAATAGGGCGAATGGGCCCGAATAGTTCCAACTGGTCGCTGGGTGCTGGCGTAACGCAACAATTTCGCAATCACCTGACAATGTGACAGGTAATAGTCGTGTCCACGGCACCGGCACCTAGACACATTGCACATTTGCATACTCATACTAGGTTTGTCAGCGGAGCGAGTATGGCTCGGGATTTGTAATTTCGAAGCTATTTTTACCAGGTCGTTGGTCCGTCTATCCAATGGCTGCATACTGTGATAAGTAATTGCATTGCGTTCCATACGATACCCACTTCGTTGCTGGTATAACAATTTGGGGCAGACCAACACCAAAGCGCTCATCTCATTCATGATTTGGACCCACAACAACAACAATGTTAGAGTTTTTGAAGCCGCTAAAATTCATTTCCACCAATCTTGTAACCACATAAATTGCCAAGATTTGTTGTGGCATTGACTGTTTCTTGTTATTAAAAGTGTAGGCCACGTAAGACTTGAGAAGCAATTTGCAAACTGTTAGAACATATATGAAATAACTAGCCATCATAGAAAAGCAACTGATATTCACAAGTCTTCAGTTAACGGATTTAGCCAGTTGTAGTTTGAAGTTAATACATTTTGAAACGAATCGAACCAAATATATACTTTACCTTTAACTGATTTAACTGCTAATCTTCATGTTGATTTTTTAGGTAGATTTTTTATCACGAGTGAAAATTATTAAGTAAACTGGAAATGCAGTATTATTGATTTAATTGACTTTTGTCAATAAACTTTCTTATATTTTATCGTAGCTGATTGTTTTGAAAGTCTCAATCTTAAGCTGACAATGAAAAAGTTTAATTCGCAATTCCAATTACCCAAACGAAAGAAAAACCCACATTAGATCTACACTTTTTGGAAAGTTGCAAGCAATAGATTTTATGCCTGCAGCCTTTCATCTTTCTTAAAAGACTCTCTCTCTCTCACTCTTTCTTGCTTTAACTTCAATGTCAAGTGGCAAAAGTGCATGAATGGAGCACAAGGTATAAAAGGTATAAGCCAAGCCCTCATTCAGCTCCTTCAGCTATAAGACTTGTTGTGTTTAACTGTTTTGTGTTCTCTCTCTCTGTCTCTCTCTCTCTTTGTGTGCGCGCCTTGCTGATTATGTTTGCTGATTAAGCTTATGGTTCATATGGAATGGACCTGTTGATGGGGAGCGGGATTTAAATAAATTACAAGCGCATTTTGTTTGCTCAAATGTTGTGGGCTAATTGTATGCAGGAGTCAACTGGCTGGCTGCCTGGCTGCAATCCTCTCTAGCCGCCAGTTGATGTGAATGTGAATGGAGTGTGATTTGGGTTGGGTACAACGAACGAATGTGGTTTGGGTTTCCAGTTTCGACTGCGATTGGGCAAGAGAGGAGGTGAGGAATAAACGACATTTGCAATTCGCAATGGAAAAGACGGCTTGTAAGACGCTTTCGCCAATCTTTTAATAAGAATCAAACACTAGACGAAAAATTTAAAACCATTTCTCGTATATGAGCAGCATCCACTTATCGCTGATCGTGCCGGTAGGTAGTAGAAGGTACTACACTCGATCCGCAGTGGGCAGACAAAGTCAGTGAGAGAGATGAAGATATGTAGGCAAGAGGGAGAGCTGCTCATTACAGTCTGATCTGGTCAGCACTCAGTAACTGGGATTGAAATTGGGACTGAGCATTGGTCTTTGGCACTGGGCGCATGCCAATCATGTTTGGGGTCCACTCTACTTAGTTGCTGTACCTGAGATTCCCCACCGCTTCTCCCTGCTGCCTGCTCAGCTGTCCGCCCAGCTGTCCGATCGCAAAACAGAAGTTCTTGTCGTTTGTTGTTCCTGTTACTTGTTGTTGCTTTTGCTGTTGTTGCGCCCGCTCGTTGAATATTTCAAATTGCAATCAGTTGGCAGGCATCTTGCGGCAACAACCTAGCAACCACTGCCTCAGCTACCGGATCATTGATCTTACCTTCTTCCAGCTCTATGTGCGCATTCTACCCAGCTTTTCTATAAGAGTGTGTGTGTGTGTATGTCCGGCGGGTGTTGTTCGCATTAGCTTCGTTGTGCTTAATTTATTAAAATATCAAATTTAAGTACATGGCGAGCAGCTTGTAGTTGATTTTCACTGTGGTAGCCAATTTATTGGGGCCCCTAACGAGAAGATAAGACAGCCTTGAAACTTGACACTGGAGCATTAGAAAACTTACTTTAAAGAAAGATAATACATTTACTTACACGTAATTTATCTTTAAAATTTCATTTTAAGCTACATTGCAAGTATAATTAAATTATGCCCTATTAAAGTTCTCAACATGTTCTTCTATATTACATTTTAATATATATATATTATTTTTATGTCGCTCATAATAATGACTGCCGTTGCATCATGTCAAGATTAAATTTTATTATTATTTTATACCACTTAGTTTTGCATTTTTTTTGAGCTAATGCAGCGACTTTATGTGCGCAAAGCTCGTATAATTGTCAAATTAAGTGCACTTATAAAAAATGCATTTCATAATTAGGAGAGCTGTCGTTGTGTTGATGTCCCGCGTTGTGGCAGCTGCAAGCAGCGGCAACAGTTGCTAATTTATGCCATTTGCTCAATGCCGCTGCCAGAATGAGTACGACAACAGAATAAAAGGACAGCAGAAGGCAAATGTGGACAGTAGTCGGTGGTCGTCAGTTGTTGTTGTTGTTTGTTAGCTGGCTGGCTGGCGGCCACTTATGAAAATTGGATTTTTACACTCCATTCTTGATGGAATGTTTATTGAGCTGTCAGGTTGTTGTTGTTGTTCGAGTCGACTCAACTCGTTTTGTTTCGTTTCGACTCGGCAACAGGCTCAATAATTTAAATATCAAAATTGTTAGCAATTTGCACGCCCAGCGGTGCGTTGTCCGCCAGCAACAACAGCAGCAGCAGCGGCTAACAGCAACATAACAGCAAGACCAACAATTGCTAATCAAATTAAGCAATTATCTTGTTACGAACACAGACGAGCAACATGGCAGCACATCAAGTGGCCCGATTGGACAACAGCCCTTGCCTCCTCTCCACTATGCACATTTCATCATTGCCAATCAAAGGGTATACAAAATATATATATATATATATATAAAAATAGCTCACACCTTGTGGCTCAGGTCTTATAGCCGCCAATAGGCGTTTGCTTGGTGCGGTGAGAAAGCAACAACAGAAACAACAAATGCAAAGTGCCCATTGTGCGAAGGCATAAAGCCCGCAGAGTTTATAAAGTCATAATATTGCCAGGGAAAATACGCTTAAAATGCAATTTATCGCCAACAACAGCACACAGCAACAGCTACATTACCAACAACAGCCGCAGCAGCAGCAATCCTGCGAAAAATTGATGAAGGCGACAGCGGCAAGCAACAGCAACAAGTTGCCGGCTGTCCGACGAACTGACAGGCATCAGCGTCAGTCATTTTAGCCAACTGGCCAACCGGCCGGACCACGGACCTGCCTTGGCCTTCCTGCGGCGTTTTAAGCTTGACGCCCGCCCGAATGTTGCTGTTGTTGTGGCTGTAGCTGTTGCTGGCAATGGCAACGAAACAAAAAATTAAGACATTTTATAAATTGCGCGTTGTTGCCGCCGCCTCTCGACTTAGCTGCTTGCAAGACGGGGCAAGACAACCCTTAATGTGTTGCCCGATTCGTTATGGCAACTCTGACCGAAACATTGGGCCCATCAACAACAGCAACAAGCCTTGATATTGTCCTACTCATCAGCAACAATTGCAACAACAGCAACATCATCATCAACAGCATGTAGCATGTAGTTGTGGTGCTGCTTCATTTGATTGCTCTGCTCTGTTGGCTGCCGCCTGCCTGCCTGCCACATCTTTAAGTTGCTGTTGCAACATTTGAATGTTGCCAGCGATGCGTCAAATATAATGCCGGCGTTTGCCAGCGTTTGTTAGCCCCACCCGCTTTTTTCTGTTGTTCATTCTCGTCCTCGTCGTCGTCGTCGTTGATCGTTATTGTTGCTCTGACCGCAAAACGTAATTGTGTTTACGATCATCTATTGAGATTTTCCTCCGCCAGAGATGCAGCAACAGGTCACGCCCCTGATACACACACACACCTTCCCACCCGCCCCATTGACTCCAATCGCACCTCACCCCGGTCGCTATCGCTCATGTCTCTAACGCATGTCAATGAGAAACTGAGAGAGATTTCTGCTTTTGGCAAACATAGCCTTTTGGCCATTCCTCAGCATTGGGTGTGTTCTTCACTTATCTTTTCTCTCATATTTATGTTAATGTCTCCTCTGTGTGTGCGCCGAACATCAAAAGCAACGGAACGCAGCCACTTAAAATGCTAACTAACGGTTCTGGGATCTTGTTTTGGTGCCTCGTACTCTGTCGGTCTTTATTTTACCCAACCAACACGTTATTATTATTATTATTATTATTTTTTTGGTTGCCAACCAGGAAAGTGTCTTATTGGAAAATTTATGTTTCCTTTGTTATGATTTTGGGCATTAATTAATACGCGCATTCCCTTTTTATGGTTTTTTTTTTTACAAAGTAATAAGGCCAAAAGGCGTGACAGCTAAGTAATAACCACGACCCACTTTTTGGCTAAAGCCCTCAACTAAATCAGTTACACTTTAAGCATCATTATCAAAGCCAAAGTCTTTCTGCATAATCTAGCTAAATGTAAGTGTCACATAATGCTGCAGCAGCGACAACAACAGCAACAGCAGCATCAACAGTGGCGGCAATTAAATGCTCTAAACATCTTTGACGCTGACTGATGCGTTCAAAGGTTTGCCAGCGACATAAAATATAAATAAAACGGACGTTGGATTTGCAAGGAGTCGACTACGCAATACTCCGGTTTTTTTATTATTGAACTTTGAAAAGTTAAAATGTGATTTAAATCTTTTTATTATTTCGGCAACATAACAGCTTTAAGCAAAAAGGTTTAATGTCAAAGTTTCCTTTCTTTGTTAAAAGTTAATATACCCTACAACAAGCAACTGTTTGTGTTGTTGTTGTTGTTTGCTGCCCCAGCACTTTCAATCTCGCAGCTTTAGTTGCTGCGTACGTGTACACTGCCAGGCATTGTTTCTGTTGTTGTTGCTGATGCTGCCGTTGCTGTTACCTTTTTTTTTTCGCTGGGCAGCACTCGTACCCTACACACTCACCTGACCCCTCACCCCCTGACTACTCCCCCATCGTAGTCTACCCACCTTGTGCTTGTGGCCGCAGCTTTGTCTACTGATTAATCACTTTGGCGCGTATAATAAATTAAAAATTTCAGCAATTTTGAAAGTCAATTAATCATTGAGAGGCTTCGCTGCTGTTTTTGTTTGTTATTGTGTGCTCTCTCTCGGCTTGATGCTGCTGTTGTTGTATGTTGTTGATGTTGCTACCTTTTTGCTGCCGTAGACAACGGAGAACAACTCAAAAATGTCAGCCCATGACTACGCGCCGCACATTTTAGAAAATGATGATGAAGTAGCCAGCGTCGTCATCGTCGTCATCTTCCAAACTGGACGGCGGTAGATCCAAGACAAGGCGGCACTCACTTAGTTCTATAACCAACAACGATCGCTGCCAGGCTGGACTGAATGGGCACGGGAGCAAAAGCAGCCGTTAGAGGTGCGGCTTAAGCTGCCACTTTCTTCCTTGCCACGGTGACACATTCTGCAGCATTGATAAATGAATGTGAGGGTCAGTTTCGTTTGGGGCGGCTGCTGTTGTTGTTGCTGCTGGTGCTGTTGCTGTTACGTTTGCTGCCACATTTCAACAGCAACAACTTTAGAGATATACGCGCATTTGTCAGATAAAACTGCAACGCCTTTCCCATTGTCAGCTTGCCACTGAGTTGAGTTGACTGCTGTTGCTGTTGTTATTGTGTTTGCTTTGGTACCGTAAAATATATCCAGGCTTCCCGTATTGCCAAGCAGCGAGTGTTGAAATTTAAGTTTTTAATTTAAGCGATATGAGAGAGGGCAACTCCCAATGCCCAACGCATCGTCCCAAGTCCCACGTCCCAAGTTCCATGTCCAGTCCAATCCAGTTCGAATCGCGCGCACAAAATGAAGCCATTTTCATATTTATGAATTTGGCCCTTATCGAAACGCTACAATTGGCCATCGAGCGAAGCGGCAAATTAAATATGGGCAGCCATAAACGATACTGACAGCCTTGGCTGCTCTTGCCAACAAGGTCTTAGAAGAGTAAAGGGGAAAAGGCGAAGAGCGAGAACACAGAACGCAGGGCTTTTGCTCGTCTTCAGCTTAGCTGAGTTATTAAGGCATCTTTATGGCCAATCTCAATGAGGTGTGAAGTGCAATCGTTGCTGGCTTTTATTAATACCACATAACATTTTTTATTTGTTCGGCACGGCAGATTGCCTTTACATTCTGATGGATTGGAAATGAGAAAAGAAAAGCTTCTTACTTTACTTAAGCTAAATAATGGTTACTAAATTTGATTGTGGCACTATATATGTCTTGTAGATAATAACTGAGGATTTCTATTTATTACCAATTTGTCATTACTTAACTGATATTCTAGGTTGAGAGCTTATAGATTACTTTGCCAACTTTGAATATTAAATATTTCATGTGGTGCAGCTAAAAGCCCTTTCTGACAACTGAGGTCGTTCACATGTCGTCTTAATTAAGTGCGTGCAACACCAACTCGCTGGCTGCAACAGTAACCACTGTAAAAGTAGCAACAGCAACAAGATATTCCTGTTGCCGTTGGCATTGGGTTTAAGGACATTATGACTGTGGCATCGTGTGGCTGTCAATGAAATCCCATAAGCTGACAGTTTGCAGATGAGTTTAAAAGTTCTCTCATGGCACTTTGCTGTTGTTGTTGTTGTTGATGCTGGAGTTGTTGGATTTAAAAGAGTTCTTTAGCTGCATCAAATTTGGATCTGCATTTGCAATTAACAGCGAATTTCGCAATGTTGTTGTCGTTTTTGAGCTGGCCTAATGATAAATGCCGTCATTTTCTATGGCTCGCATGTGTAATCAGCGTCATGTTACTAACGGTTTATTGTTAACAAACAAATGGTTCAAATGGCGTGACTTCCTGCCAATTTCTTGCCTACACTTTGGACAGGCTCAATGGCATCTCGATGTGTATGTTGTTGCTGTTGATGCATTTAAATTTGAATTTGGGAATTTAAATCGAATTTCGATTGTGCCAAGTGCCAAACCAAAACAAGTAAGAGGCTCTAGTCGAGAAATCCCGACTAGACGATACCCTGATCCCTATACTTCACGCGTACAGTCAGTGCTTGCAAGTATGTGTGTGTGTTTACGCGCTTACTGCATACTGCATACACAATTTCAATGTCCCATATCTCCGGTGTTTATTAGCCGATTTCAATAAAATCACAGATTGTCATTATTTTGTTAAATAATTCAATTGCCGTCATAGTTTTGCAAATTCAAGAATTTTATTTTATTTTATTGTTATCGATCCCATGTGTATATCGGTAACGGGAGGAGTTATCGAAAATCGAAAACAAATTTGCACTGCCTAGGGATTGGGCGAGCTTAGGTTCCAAATCTGGAGTCTTTAGCTCTTATAGTCTCTGAGATCGACGCGGTCAGACATACGGAGAGACAGACAGACAGACAGGCGGACAGACGCAAAGACGGACGGACAGACAGATAGCTATATCGACTCGGCTGTTGGTGCTGATCAAGAATATATATATACTTTATGGGGTCGGAGATGCTTCCTTCTGCCTGTTAAATACTTTTGCACAAATTCATTATACCCTTTTTCCCATTTTTAATGGGATCAGGGTATAAAAAGAAAAAATATAAGTAAAAAAGCTACGAAGACGATCGCGAAATTCACGCCATAAGTAGAATGCGATTTTCGCGCGTTGCTGTTGTTGTTGTTGAATATCTACTGCTGCAATTGTTGTTGTTGTCGCGTGTTGCCTTGCTTGTTACGGTGCCCAAATATGAGCAACATCACGAGAATCGTGCGATTTGCCTTGCATATATTTAACAATCCTCCAAAAAAAACCCAATCCCAATTCCAAACAACATTAACACACAACAACAGCGACATGAAACATCATTACCAAAGGGGGCAACCTTTGGCTCGTAGAGAAAAAAACACAAAGGGGGGTAGGCGGATTTCGAGACGTAGATCGCGCAAACGTAATGAAGTTATTTGTCCTGGGGCCATGCGAAATCAACGCACATATCCTTTTTGGCAATTGCAACGCGCTGTCGCATAAATCATTTGCCACTCGCCTGAAATTGGGCATAAATTTGCTCCACTTTGCTTTAGCAGCAGCAGCAGCAGCAACATCAGCGGCACCAGCACCACAGCAACCACTGGAGCAGCCGAAAAGTAAGTCGTTGGCTTAACGAATGCGCAGCTGTGTTCTGCGAGTTTTATAGTATGTGTGTGTATGTGCTTAAGAGCGGCTTGTTGATGAATGCCACTTAGAGATGAGCCGTGTGGCAAGCATAGCTACGATTGCATGTTGCACAGTGCAAGCTTAATAGCTAGCGGAGTTACATTCCTATAAACTATTTTATCGATCCCACATAACTTCAGTTGTTTCGAGCTGGCAACCCTCTATCAACAATCAGCTGGTTAATTGTAAACATTTACTTTTCTTGAACTCAACTTAATAGAGTTATTAAGCGACTCGCTCAATGTATTTTGGAGTATAACCAAGACAATGTGTACACTCCTTTGGCGATTTGTCTCTCAAATTTGTTATCTTAATTGGATCATGAGCGAATTCCGCTGCAGCGGGAGCAGCTCACGCGCCCATCTCTAGAGCATTGGGCGCACCCACACGCCTCTGGCGCTGTCCAAGCTGAACTTTCAGCTTGAAATTAGCAGCGAATTCGGTTATTAAAACCGCATACCATCACACTATATGTGTGTGAAGCTCATTGCTTGCGCGAGAGAAAGAGCGCTCACAAGGACCCAGTTACGGAACCCAGATCAAGACCCAGACCCAGACCCAGTTTTCTATATAGCTGTTCTCTGTCTTCGTGGTACGTACCTGCTGTGATAAATCAACGTGAGACTAATGCGCGCTTAACACGCGAATTATGATTTTACAAATGATGTGAATGTGTTGGTTTGTAGCTGCCAGTTTGCAAAGCCAGCGAGAAAACTTGATTGCTTTATAATCGCTTCAGTTCTGCCCAGGCCAACAACAGCTACATACATGAATTCAACCATTCAAGTGGCATTTAATTGCAGTTTAAAGAGTCTTCAATGGGCAGACAACCTCTTGAACTATCGGTAATTAGTTTTGCCACAAGATACATGCACAACACAGCACAAGACACAAAATCAACAACATATCAACACATGCCCAATTCTCTGACTGCCACTTAACGCCTGACACACAGACCCACTGTGCGCTCTGCCACCAGATCTTTGTCCGTTCGTTCGGTCGCTCGTTGGTTCGGTTGGGCATTTAACCCACTTATTATGACTGCCATTTATAACGACAATTGCTAGGCAGCACCAGCAGCAGAAACACCAAACCAGCAACATCAAGAACAACAGGAGCAAGGAGTTCGTTCTAGAGCTTGGTGGCTGCTTTCCTGCCTGCCTGCCTGCCAGTCGCCATCATCATCATCATCCTTGTGGCTGATGGCTGCTTGTGTGTGGGCGTCCTTTTGACCCGCATGTCGTTTATAGCCAACGCTGCTGTTGCTGCCGTTGCGGTGGCCATTTTGTGGTTGCCCTTGTTTGCCAGTCGCGCTGCCATTGTTGCCCTTTGTGCGGCCATAGGTCGTAGTCATCACCAAACACACACACACACACACACCCAGACTCACTCTCACGGTATATATCCCTACCGTCATTTCGAATAGCAGCAGCAGCAGAAGCCCAAGCAACTGACAATGGCACAGTTTTGCATGCAATTGACTCTCACAGCTCGTTGCTTTTTACTGTCCAAATGTGCGTTATGTATGGGGCATGAGGAAACACATAGTCGCATGCTGATGCTCAAGATTAAAGAACATTCCTATAAAATACATGCGTTGAATTTCAAATTTATAACTGAATGAAGACATCATACAAAATAAGGCTTTAATATAAGTTTTAACTTATACATGTGAATGAAATTTTAGTTGCATACCGTAAAAGTTTATAAATACGGTTAACATATCACAGTTTGCTTCTTCAGGGTATGGACATATTTGAAAGCTGATTCACTTGAAACGAAATGCTCTATGACCACTGACTGCACCTGTAGAGAGACATAGTTTATTTTTTTTTTTTTTTTAATGTCCACAAAATGTCAGAATTTGTACGCATTTGTAATTCATGTACATTAGTTCAGCGACTTATAGGCTGCTGGCAATGGAGCTGAAAATAATGCCAATACAATTCGATATCATAAATATTTTATGCACTATGCTGTTGTTGTTGTTGCTGTTGCCCTTTTCTTACTGCTTTAAGTTTGCATACATTTTGTCAATTCGGGCGCGGGAATTGAAAAGCTGGCATATAAAGAAACCTTAAAGGCGAATGCCTATTAGGCTGCATATTAAACTAAAAAAATATATATATGCAGGCATGAGGCCAAATAAATAACAGACCAAACAAAATACGAGTACTCTAAAAGAGAGACAGGGTCGGGGGAATCTGAAACAAAAGCCAACAACAACAGAAAGCATGGAATTTTAACCCTTTTTATGATTATGAATGCACGTCAGCATATTTATGTAAAAATTATGCAATTTGCTGCCGTTCTATGCCAGTGCGTGGAAAGTGGCCAGAAGGGAATGGGGGATGGGGAAAGCTCAAGAGACAAGAGGCAAAAGCCAGCCACATCGGTTGAACTTAGCCAGTCAATCAAAAGTTGACGGTTGCTCGTCACAGTTGTCGCTGTTTGCTCTTGTGGTTGTTCTTGCAAAAGGACAACAGAAGCAAGCAGCAGGCAAAAGACAGAGATAGATAAAAAAGAGACAGTGTAGGCAACTGCGAAAAATGCATCTTTTGAGCAATTTGCAAACCAAAATGTGTATTAAAATTTATGACGAGTTCGAGTCGAAAATGGGCGATGGATTGAGAGATAGGAACGGATACAAAAAAAATTACGAAAAGAGAATCATACGAATGTACTGGTCGTATAGAAAATGCCCTCTTAGAAATATGGTTCGCTGGCAGATTTAAAGCAAAGGTTAACTCAGAACATAACATTTGCAGAGTTTTGTTTCATAGAACTAACTACTCTTATATTTGAATATATATAGCCTCTGAAGCTTTAACAGTTATGCACGCAGAGTCCATTACAGGTCGTTGTCCTTATATGGAAACGTTGATCATACAAAGTGCAGCAAGACACAAGATTGAAGATTGACTTGAATTAAAGTCTGCGTATCATGTGAATTTTGAATCTGTTTTCCGTAGCTTGTAGCTGGATCATCCGATATTACGATCATCATCATGTTCATCAGATTGGCACAGCATATGGCAACAACATGTATAAACATATGTATATATATGTGTATTGATTGCATTGATGTTTGTTGTACTTGTTTCGTATTGAAATTCATGTCTCTGTTAGCAATTGTTGTTGTCACTGGTTTGGCATTGTTGCAATGATTGGCCTTAACTTTCACCAGCAGCAGCAGCTCAATGTTGCTGTTTACTGTTATTATTGTTGCCGTTGTCGTCATCGTCGTGATGACTTTGGTCGCCCTCCCTTCACCCTTGGCCCATGTGGGTCACATCAACCGGGCTAAAAACAAATTGTTAAGTTATTTGTAAATTTATCTGATTTGTGTTTTTACTTACAATTTTTTTTCCTCACGGTATGTGTGTGTTTTGCGGGATATAAATAAAAAGGGTCCAATTTGTATACCCTAAAAGTGCTAGGTAAGTTTGTGATAAAACCTACATTTGAATGCAAAGAAAATCTGCCTTACATTTCTTAATAACTTCATGTCTCAAAGGGTATCTAGTATTCGATATACATTTGGGATCATCACATATCTGTTGTATTTTGTACCTTTCGTGTTTTGTATGCATGCGTTGTGGATTTTCCACAAGCAAATCCTTCTGGCGAATTGTATATGCATCATAAAAAGGCAAAAAACTACACACACTACGAATATTTCGAATTAAATAAATTTTACATTTTCATACGCGTTATCTCGAACTCTGTAGCATCTACAAAGCTTTAAATGAAAGAAACCTTAAATATTTATTTGTAGAGCTTCTTTTAGTTTGAATATTTAAATGAGCTTCAAAAGTGTAGCCTACTTTAAGGGTGGTATTCACATAGGTACTTTCTTGTCTGGCAGGGTTTTTCAAAGTCGCACAGTGCTAACTTACGGATGTTTATGTTTTCATTTGTGCCAAAAAAAAAGTTCCTTTCATGTGCAGATTTTATGTTTGCTCCGTTTCGTTTTTATGTTCAAAGTGTGTGGGGGAATATTTGTTTTTACCTGTGTGTTCTTATATGCTAATTTATTGGCATTGTGGAACAGTGTAATGGTTCAAATGGGTCAGACGATTCAGGTTTGTTTCCCACTGTTTGGATGTGCAGCTTCCAGTTAAGGATGTGCTGTTTTCAAGTTTTTTGGGTTAGGTTGTTAGTTCAATATTGCGATAGTCTGGCAATTGATTTTGCTAGTTATTATTATGGCTTGGTTACTTTTCTAACTTACAGCATCGAGTGCGCTATCAAGAATAGCACTTAAGGGCCTTTATCAGGCTGCTGCCCCCAAAATGAACAAAAATTTCATTACGTATACAATCTTATCCTAATAGTGCAGACAGACTAAAAGGGTTATATTGTGTGTGTGAGTTTGTATGTTTGGGTTCTCATGCACCAGCACCAGCAGTAGCAGCTGCCAGCTGCTGTTGTTTGTTGATAAAACCCTCAGCCCATGAAACACAAGAGAATTTCAGCAGCCTCTGACACTTAAATGATAGCTCATGTGTGTGCTTTTATGAGTGAGTGTTTGAATGAAATTCGCGTTGTGTGTTACAATGCTATCGCAATTCTCAACGCTTGTCTAGAAAGTATTCGACAAAGACAAGGCAACGGCAGAGGCTGCTCCTTTCCCTACCTAGCACTGACTATTTAGTTTCTGGCCCGACCAAGTACTTCCTTCTTCATGATGCGCAGGAGAATTTGTAATTGGGCCAACGTTCAGCTGACAGCTGTAATTGTTTTGCTGTTGCATTTTCGCGCTCTCTTGCATGTCAGTTAACTAATTTCCAATTCTTGCTTTTGTTCTTGTTGTTGTTGTCGCTGTTTGCTCCACTTGGCACGCTTTTGTTTCATGTTCTTTCGTGTGTTTGTATCTTATGTTGACTATGCCTTAAACATGTATACAAACAGTAGCTGCTCGCAATTGACCTGCATTCCTTTTGGCACCAAACACACTGACTGCATTTTAACAATAGATAATAAGCCTTTCTCTCAACACTGCTTCTGCGTCTACGGGATGTCTGCCTCACTGCTGGAGACTACACCTGTCGCGGCATATTTTAATAACTCAATTTTATGGACCTGGCTACAGGTTTAAAGTTTTGCGCTTATTTATCTTTATCTATGAAATGCGCCGATAGCTTTTAGGCCATGTCCTTTACTGGCCGGGCTATTATTAATGCCGCATTGGTGAGAGTTGCTTTAGTCGGGCTTGCATTTAGCAGTGTCAAAATATAATTTATAATTCGTTTTGTAGACAACCTGGTCATATGCATAAAACCGTCTATAAATGTGCAGGAAAAAGTTTTATTACCTTTTCACAAGTTGGCCTCAAATATGCCGTTCTGTGTTCTATTCTGTTCACACTCAAAGACAAACAGAGACAGAACAGAGAGAGAAATAGCAACACAAACACACATACTTTGCACCATTCTCATTCGTTCTCATTTGCCTATTAACGTTGCCTTAGTGCGCCATAAATCTACAATATAGATTTATGCAGCATCAATGTGTGTATCCGTAAATGTATCTGTATCTGTAGCCCACAATCAGTGTATGTGTGTGTGTGTGAATGTGTTTGTACCAAATGCCGCATTTATTTTGTACGTGTCGGTCTTAACATTCAATTTCCTGTTGTACTCCAGTACTTGGTTAGTCAGCTTGCCACATAAGCCAACATTCTAAAATTCGCTCTCTCTCTATCTCTCTTTGCTGTTGTGCAAATGAAAAACGATGTAATTTCAACAAGCAACACTTACTTCGAACTGCAAGCTAGATAGTTGTTCAGAGTTGGGCAGCCACTGCGTATACGCATTCTTCAACGACCAAAGCTATTCCCATTGGAATAACTAGTTGACAGTAAACTCAGCTCAACGGCTCTTCAATGCAAAACCCATTGTCATGATTCATTCAAAACGAAACAAAACGAAACGACACACAGCATTCTAAAGATCGAAGACAACACAACACAACAAGAATCACTGCAATCTGTCTGTTGAACAAAAAGAACAGCGTTTGAAGACCAACGAATAGCCATAGATTCAAAAGCAACTAGCAAATGTTCGATTAGGGACCGTTTCGCATTGTTCGCAGCGAAGATTCTTGTCCATTGCAATAGACATGCAATAAATTTGGTATCTTTGCCTTGCATAAGCTTGCTGGTTGTAGATGTGAGTTATAAATGTATGGACACATGTGTGACTTTCTTATGAAGGGATTAGATTCTTGATATTATGAAAGGATTATATTTCTGAATGGTTACACACTGCAAAGGTTATAAGAATATTTCTTTGGCGTCTATCAGCATCGGGTAAAACTTTGATGTTAAGTTGAATCGAAACTGAAAATGCAGTAAAAAATGTTTTTGCTTTTATATGATTTTTGTCGTGACAGTTTTTCATTTTGCGCAATGCTCTTTTCCATGTGCAATCGTTTTTAACACACCCATAAATTTTAAGCAAATAACAACACAATGTAGTATAAACCAGGATTTGTGTTAGCCTACTTATATCAGTTGACAGATAGGCGTAACAGAAATATAGTGGGCGGACCTTGTTGCGAAAAAAAATATGCATATGTAGAGTTATTTATTTATTGTACTCCTCCCTCTCGTTGAAGGACATTTAATGCCTGAGAATGAGTTAACTCCCTAGTGTGTTGGGTATTTCTGAACTTTTGAATACATCTCAAAGGCTTGCGTTATAAAAGCTATAGATACGCATTTAACATTTAAAAAATTATAATTTCACATTATTATTTTCTTATATTATAGCTTTAGATTTTAAGTTAGCTTCTCCATAATGTTCATTTGTTTTGCGATAGTAATTACCGAAAATGCCAGCTTGGCCATCTGTGAAAAGAACTTGTAATTAAGTATTTAATTTAATAATATGATTCTTACTTCAATGTTGGTTTTCATACAGATCTTAAAGATGCCTCCAGCCATAAAGTTAAGTGGCTCCTGAGCCTGGTGTAAAAAGAAAATCAGAGCTTTCTTATATTGTTTATTGGCATCGACCCAATTGGAATGAAATATAGCTAGAGTCAAATTGTTACAGTCGTCTTCTATTTGCTCGCAGATATAGCAGAAAGGAAATGTTTGGAACATCAGTAAGGTAATAAAGGTTATTATGGCCAGACCAGTCCAAAGATTTGCAAAGAAAAACAAATTAAACATCGCCAAACCCAGACACACTCCAATAGCTAAAAACTGAAAGAATATTGTGCTTGATAGGAGGGGTCGAAAAATATTGCAAAACCTGAGAATATATAATTATTATATTTTTTTTATCTATGTTATTATTTAAGGCTGATTAAACTTACTCTAGAATAAGTTTATGATCTTTAATACAGTTAGACAGCTCTTCGTAAGTTTGTTCGTTGGTTTCTCCACTATTTGTACGCAATCTTTCGATGCGTTTCATCAACAGTTGAATATGAGTTCTTAATATTAGACCAAACATAACCGGATACAGATCTGCCATTTGATCTAAAAATACTGTGGCTGAACCCATACAAGCCTCAAATGTGGCCACAATCCATAGGTTCCGGGTACTCTTACGATAGTCCAAAACAGGATTGTAGAAACCCCATGGTGTTGATCCAGTTAAAACAGAGCTAAAATAAGTCGCAGTCAGAAACATGAAATAGACTGCCGTAAAAACCAGAAAAACATAATTGGAGCGAGCAACGCTACGATGAACTGTGAAGCGTTCCTCCATTCGGGCGCATCTTATATCCAATAGGTCTAGCTGATCCATTGCCTTTGGAAAGCGCCACATATTTGGTAGCAAGACTGCAACCTTTAATGTGACCATGGTTGCATCAAAAACGCCTTGTATTGATGTCAGAAACACTTCCAGGGTAAAACTATCGAAATCAAATATATAGCTTGCGTAAAATCCCCATTGGGTATAGACTGCTCCCATTCCGATTACGAGTATACTCCAAAAACGATAGCTCCAATAATATCGACTTCCTTTGGGAGGTGATATCCATCCGACACACTTCATACCCCTGTCCAGATACTTGAATGAATCTCGAGATGGAAGTAGATCTTCCAATGAAGGTTTCCTTAGATATTCGAAAAGCATGGTTGTGGCCAAGATAACTTGATGTACCGTAGAATCACAACTGTAATAGCATTTAAAAATGTCTTTGTTTTTATACGATTTCCGACGTGGGAATCTAGTTCATTTTATGGTCTTCTTCTTCCCATATGCAGCCGTTCTCAGGATACCAATACTGTTGAGCAACTGAAGTGCTCTTTTTATGACACACAGACGTAGTCTACCCCTCTTCAAAGAAACTTTTGACAAACTAACTAAAAAAAACATAACTCGTGTTATTAATTATTAATTATTTTCATTTACTAAACTATTATATTTAAATGAGGAAATGCACTTAGAGAAATGTCGGCACTACCTACCTATTGTTTGTTATTTTTGCACTGAATGTCTTAGTCCCTGGTAGTAAAGATCCTGGCTACTTCTATGTTAACACGTTCGGTTTTAGTCACATATGAAATAATAATCCATTTCTAAAACAATAAGGCGTAACTGTGCGGTTTCTGTCAGTAAAAAGCTGGTCGATAATAGAACGGGTAATTGCAGCCAACCGCCATATGCAATATCTAATGAGGGAATACACCTTGTCAATGCCATATGATGTTTTCAGAGAAGTTAAACCTGACTTTATTTAAGTCCGTACTTAGTTGCAATATATTCAAAAATATGTTACTTCTCAGCATTTTCCGCTTTGTGCATAGAATTTTTCTGGTTGTTGTCGTCTGAGTGATATGAAATGGGCGTGGTTCCGCGACTTCGTTAAATTTATGCGGTTTTCAATGCCATTACTCAGCTGTGTCTCCCGCAGCGTTGGTGGCAACCATTTGGTCGAGTGTTGGGCGATAATTCTCGGACTAAATGCTACCAAATTAGTTCGAAATTATCTTGTGAAATAAATCGCAATGCTGAGAGCGGATTTTTATTGCATTTTATGAGCACAAATTATTTATTATTTGCCGCATAATTCGTTTCCGAACTACCGACATTTTCATTGCTTATGGTTCGCTCGAGGGTATTACGATTTAAAATTTTGAGCAAAAAATGTTTATATGTTCATAGTAGTTATTGGTCTAGCGATCAGCAATTTGTTACCGCTGCATGTGGGCCTGGCGACCAGGTGGTAATTACTCTTAAAAACGTGCCTAATTACTCAAGGTGGCCCAAGATTGTTAGCCACCGTCAAAGCGAGCAGTGTACGTCCAAGTTTGTTCAATAAGTTTAATTAAACTGCGTTTTAAAAATGCCTTATAGGCTGAACTTTTACACAACAAATCAAAAATATATAAACAACTTTTAAGTAAGTATGTGAACCACTTTAACACGTTCATGGACGTTTAGCAAGCAGTGTGTGTAACAATATTGCCACAAATTCTATGTTTATATGGCGATGTGTAGATCGTAGCAAGAATTCAATAAGCTAAACTTTTTTCGACTTGCTTCCGGGCTTTTATTTTTTTTGTGTTCTGTTTTGTTATATAGTCTTTTGAGTTGTGTTTTGTTTTGTTTTTGGCGTATTTTACCCACCAACTGTGGCTGGCATTTTTATTATTGTTTGCTTTGTTGTTGCTGCTGCTGCTGCTAGTAGCTGTGGTAGCTCTTGATAGCCTTGTGATTTCGTTTCTGAAAGATTTGCGCCGCTTTGTCGGCCATGATAAGTACAACAAACAATTTTCAGGTTTTTTGTTTCGTTGTTTCTTTTTCGTGCATTCTCTGCTTTGGTGGCCGCAGGACAAAATGCCAGGCCAGGCCCCACAACAACTCCACATTGTAAGTCGCCAAAACGCAGTTGTTGCCTCACAATTATGCTTCTGCTGTTGTCGTTGAGTCAACAATTTAAGACACAATTTGGCTACTGCTGCTGCTGCTGCTGTAGTTGTTGATGTTGCTGTTGCTCATTGGCACTCAGTTCAGCGACGACCTTTTTGCTGGCGCATCCGCCACAAATATTTCAAGTTAGAGAAGCAAACAACTTTGACAGAAGGCGAAAAGGACCTTAACCCGATCCAGCTTGGGACCACACCTTGTCTGCTGTTAATGTTGTTGCTGCTGCTGCTGCTGGTCCATTTGGCTGGCGACAATACATCAAACAGCAAGACAGAAATGAGCAACGGGGGTCGCTGGCGCTGCTGTGTGTGTGTTGACACTGACATAGGAGGCGATAGCCAGTGACTCCAGCTGAGTGATGACCGGGGACAATCGGCGAAATCGAAAACACCCAACCAACAAAGACAGAGTATCAACAGCTCAAATGTGTGGACAAAACTTCCTGGAAATTAATTAAAGCTCAAACTGAAAGAGCAACAGCAACTGCGGTAAAGAGTTTTGCAGCCGGACTGCCTCAATAATTATCGACGCTTATCAAAGGCACCGTTACAGATGCTCGCGCGCTCGCACACACATGAGTCGGGCCCACCAAGTATGGAGTTGGAGAGTTGGGGCTGCAAGTTTTAAGCTGCACATGTGGCATCATCTAGGTGGAATGTGCCTCTCGCTGATGTTGCCGCAGTTGCTGCTGTGTCGGCTTTTGTTCATTTTGGTGCGCTGCAATTAATATTCAGCGCCGTTGGCTGATCATAATTTACGTGCTGAGTTTACGATGCGACTGCATCTGCAACTGCTGCTGCTGTTGCTGTTTCTGCTGCGCTTGGGGGGCGTAACCGCCAACCGCTAGCTAAGTAGGCGTATTCTGTTGGCCCAGGCAGGCCAAGTCAACAATGGCACTACGTAGCTAGGTCCTGTTTTATGCTGCTGGCTGACAAAAGTCCATTCTATTTACATTTTTAGACTCTCTCAGACTTTAACATGTGTTTCTGCACATGCGTGCCGCATACAAAGTTTGGTTGCCTGCCACCGCAGAGCAAAACAGATTCATATATATGTATATTTCACATAAATCGAAATCAGCACTTAGAATACCAATAAATAACCGAAAGTCTACAAAAATAACAAAACTGCTTGCTGTTGCTTAATTAGGTAGACAAACAGCTTCGTTTTTGTCGTTCCTGGCCACCCATTCTCGTTGCCTGTTGTCGCTGCTCCCATTTAGGAGCAGCTTCGGAAATAGGGTTAAGAGTGACACCCAGGAGACCTACATACAACACTCATTTGCATTTGCTGCCTAACGACGACGCGACGGAGTAAGTGATCTGCAGACCAGGGCCTCGTTTCTGCCATTCACCATGGCAGACAAGCATATCTTCAAGATAGACGAAGTCAAAACGGAACCCGTCGGCCACTCAGTCAGTCAGTTAGTCAGTCTGTCAGGGAGTCAGCAAGTCACATTTGGCTTTTGCTGCATTTCACATGGATTTATGCAGTCATTCGCGCCAGTTTTTTGTTGTTTTTTTTTCAGTTTTCTGTGCCTCTTTTTTGCAATTTCATTTGCTTGCTTGCCTGTGGTTATCAAAAATCCATCGATGTGGCTCGCACTTGGGACACACAGTCGGACGGAGAGCGGTCATTAAAATATATATGACACCCACCAGCACCACTATGACGTTCTCTCTTTCCTGCTCACACTAATTAGACACAGTTGAACGTGCCCCTTAGTGCCCCGTCTCTTCACTTCAGATTGAAGTGGTTGCCTTGCCCTGTGTTGCTTGGCGCTGCTGCTTCGTGTGTGGTCCAATTAATTTTTCGAATAGAGCAATCAACATGTTGCTTTTTCGGCGTTTCAAGTGGTTGTTGTTGTTGCTGTTGTTGCCGGTCTTTATGGCTGTTGTTCAACATGTTGCAGGTCAATTTGTTGTCCTCCAAAAATTCTTGTATCTGCAGCGTGTGTGGTCCGATGTGTGTGTGCTTGAATCTGTTGTAGTAGTTTGAAATGTTTCGCTTCGAAATTTGTTGTGCTTGTCAACGTTGCCCTAATAATCACTAATAAGACAACAACCGTTCAACATTTGCTTTAAAGCCTCTTCTGGCTGTTGCGGCAGATTTGGTATTTGTCGTAGTTAAGTTAGTTAGTTCGCGCCTTCCTGTTGGTTTCTAACTCCGTTGCGCATTCTTGTCTTAATTAATTTGATGGCAAAGTGCATTCTGCTGTGCTTCGTGCTCTGGAACATGTTGTCCTGACAATATTTGCTGTTTGCTGGCATCTGGCTGCTTTGTTAACCCAGATTTGACGCACACCAACCGCCTGCTAATTAGCTGAGTGCGCCTAGAAATCCATGCTCCAAACTCAGGTCACATGCTGAGCCTATGACTATGGCGGAAGAGTTGGAGGTGGTTGCTGAGGTAGGTGGCTTATATGGCAATTTGATTGTGGTTGCCTGCCACTGCAAATTCAAATGCAAATTGGCAAAGATGAATGCGAGTTGCTTTGGTTTTGGGCTTATTGTACACCGTTAATGTGGTTGCTGCTCTAATCAAGGAATTAGGCTTTGTTTGACTTGTCGAATTCGGTTTTATTCATAAAATAATATGTGGAGTTGTGGTATTTAATTAGAAAAGTTAAAGTATCTCACAGCAAGATTGCGGCTTGAGTAAGTAATAAAAGCTATATCAGCATAAATTTATCCATTGGCAGAACTTTACATATACAAATACATATTAAAGTTATGCACAAGATCCTTCTGCAAGTAAGTAAGCTTTCATGTTAAAATATGCATGTAACAGAAATAGAATGTTTCTTTACTGCAAGCAATGTTACTTGCAAGTGTAATGAGAACGCGAACACAAAGCTCTGAATTGGGCTCAAAATATGCAGCCTGAAGCTGAACTCACATTCGGTCTCTATATGTATGTAGATGTAGTAAATGCATTGCTGCCGGGTCTGAAAGATGTGTTTGCAACTGGCTGTGGCAAATGCAATGCAGTGCTCCCAGGCGAATACCTTGGTACAGGGACTTGTCACTGGGGCACTTTAAGTCGCCCGCTCCGCCTGTTCGGATAGCTCGACAATAAAAGATAATCAAGCTGCTGCAGCATCAGCTTCAGCTTCCAGCTCTCTATGCTTGTATCTTGGGCAACGTCGGTGGAGCTCCTTAAGAATAAATTGCCATGTTGTTACAATTTCTTCGTGTTACCGGCATAAATTTTCGAGCTGAGAGCATGGTGCAAATCCTCGCCTGCTGTAGCTGAAGGAGAACAGTACGCATTTCCTAAGCTAAAAGTCAGTGCCAGTTGCCACTGCAACTGCAATAGTTACCGCCTCAGTTTAGCTGGCTGACATTCTAAGGTGCAACATGCAAATAATTAATAGCATTATAAGATGCACTCACGAAATCGCGCCGAACAACGTCAAGTGTTGTAATAATTCAGCTAAGCTCAACTTGGGGATTGTGGTGCAGGGGGGCGTGGCATTTGTCGCGCTGCGGACAAGGACAATAAATGTTTGGGAAAGGCCAGGCGCAGAGAGTCACGCTTCGACATGGCCGTGGACATGGAGCAGCAGCAGTGGAAAATCTGGCCTAAACGAAATTATATAATCCCCCAGCGAAGGTGTTAATGCAAATGGCCAAATATGCTAATGAGTCTAATGCCTGCAACCCGTCGTTGCCAATTGCAACTGCAACTGCAACGTTTGTGCCTCCTAACCGGGGCGTCAGAAGTGGTGAGAGATTTTTTGTTTTATGCCGCTGCTATTGCAAACATGCCGCAGCGGCAACATAATTGCCACACGTATGTACCTCGTGCAAGGACTGTCTGACACTGGCCAATTGCACCTTTAGGTGGTGCAACACTACCGCATGCTTTCGTTTTGGGTCAGGCAAGTCAGCCAGCGACGAGCACAAGCAGTGAAGAAATTGAAGACAATCAATGCGCCTGCTCCTGACATTGATTTATGAACTCATGGAAAATTAGGCAATGCCATGTTTGGTCACAGATCTCTCTCTCTCTCTCACTCTGTGGCAGCTACTGCCTCTTTAACATTCGCCAACTAAAAGCTGCTGCTGATTAACAAAGTCAATGAACTCTGTAAGTTACACATGTCGCTTTCTAAAAGCAAAAGAAATACTTTTGGAAACCTTTTTTGTTTATTCCTGTCGCCAGAAAAAAGTTTAAAAAATCATAACTATAAAATGTAAGTTTATTTTTATTGTCATCCACTCAAGCAAATCTCTCTCTCACAACAATTAAACCCTTGCAACATAGTAAATAGTTCTTTTGTTGATCCTATCTGATCCTGTGCCGTATAATTATAAAAAGTTTTAACATAATTTAATAACATCGAAAGAGTTCAATAACCGCAGGCATTGCACACTGTTGTTGGCCATATAAAGAAAGCATCGCATCGGGCAAAATAAAAAAGGAAAAAATATTGGGTGGAAAAAATCAGTTGCGGCTTATTACCAACACCGAAAACGAGTTAAAATTGTTGCGAAAAAATTGCATAATTTGTGTGACGTTTGCGACGGCAGCGAGATGGCAATAAAATGTCATTTACGAGTGCAGCCGGCGAGTTGACCAGCCATGAATATATATATTCATTTATTTATTCATACTCGAAGCTCGTACATACTGCAAACATACATACATATATGTATAAAATGCACGAATTTTAATTAATTGATAAATTCGGTAAAGAGCAACCCCCGGAAAACACAAAAAAAAAAACAAACAAACAAAAAACCAATTCAGCGGCAGAAGAAGAATAAGCGCTGCTGTCAATTACCGAGGACAGCAACACACAGCAACAACGATAGCTCCTTTGCTTGAAGCTTAATGTCGGGGCACTCTCGCAGTGTTGCAGTATTCGTATTCCCAAGCTGCCCTTTTGCGGCTGCCGGCTGGGATGGGCGTTAATATTCATGAATCGAAATAATTTGACAGTTTGGGCCAACATGCGAGTATGTTGCCAATATTTATGTTTACTCCACTCGTTGTGTTGCTGCGGCTGTGTTTCGTTGTTTTTTGCTGTTGCCATGGTCATGAGCTGCTGTCAAATGATGCTGCTGCTGATGCCTTGCTGCTACTCTGTTCGAGTCTGTCTGTCTTCAATCTCCGGTCTGCTGCTGTCTCCTGTCTCCGGTATCTCTGTGGCCCCTGTTGGCGCTGCATGAGGCGTTGGTGAAAAGTACTCGAAATAATTGACAGCTGTGGCTGCCTTTTTTGTTAACGTTGCGCGAACGGCGCTTTGTTGCTGTGTTGTCTGTTGCCTTTTAATTGCAGCGTTTTACAACTCCCCGTCGCGCATTTGATCACCGCGAAACTTCTTAATGCTGCAATCACAACAACCAAACCAAACCATGCCAAAAGCAACTGCCTCTCGGCAGTTTAAAACTTTGTTGTTGATTTTTCGCACGCGTTCTTTTCCCAGACATCGCCATTGCCAACGTCATTGCCATTGCCATCGACTTGGTCAGGCATTGTGTCATTAAGTCATCTTTGGAGCATCTCTGACTTGGGGATTATCTACAGCAAAGTGTCTGCCTCTAGCAGCATTGCGCGCCTCTTTAATAGTCACATAAACTAGACACCTTGACATTTATTGCCAACATTTCTTGCTCAGCCAAAGGATGGCACAAGCTAAGCTCAAATACAAACATTGCCCATAGTGCACCAAGTGTAATCGGAATGGGTGTTAAGGATCGCTGCTCCAGCAAACTATTAAACGCCTCCATCTATCTATATATATATATATATACATATATTTCCGACAAGTCAGCGATATAGCAAAATCACTTATTAAAACTCAATACTCATAACCTACATTTTTATAGTTTTTGTTGATTTTATGATTATGAATGTTAAGCAAAGTCAATTTATCTAAAGAATATTCATTAAGTATTTGTATAAATCGTAGTGCTCTTAAAGTTTCTCGACCATATGCAGTTAATAGTGAACAGTCAACTCCGCCCTACGCAACAGCATAGGAATGGCTGTCATCAAGACTGCCCTTCATTCGTCAAGCTCAGCAAGTTTCCTAGCCAATCGCGCCGCATTTTTTTATGTCTTATGCGCCCAGGGTAACGAACTGCTTCATATTTTGCATGAGCAAAATGAAAACATTGGACAACCCCTCGAGAAAATGGAGCAATTTGCAGGGTAGTTGTATCTGTATACAAATTAATTGAAGTGCAGTTACAATGCGCCCAAAAGTTGACAGGCCACTGAACACTGAACAGGCCACTGGCGTGATGAACCTGTTCTAAAGACTTCTCCATTCTACCTATAGGTTGATACATGTACGTATAGGCGTGTGTCCAACAGCAACAGCTGCGTCCGCCCTAATTGTTTTAATGAATTTGCTGCGGTTTTGTGCAATTTGCATGCAACTTTTCCATTACAAGGGCCGACAGTTGGAGCTCAAGGGCTGCGGATAGGGGCTTGAGGGGTAACATTAGTTTGTCACTGCATCAAAATGACGCAGAGCAGTTGGAGAGAGAGCCTTTCTGCTCTAGGGCATTTTGCTGACCATTTTCGGACACGCAAATTGCTAATTGAAAATAAATTGCACTTTAATTTGTTATGATGTCGAAATACTGCAACCAGAAACTCTGGAGATACTGCAGCTTCGGATGGGTGGAGGGGTTAGTATATTGTGTTGCGGTTAAAGTTGCTCCCAGTGATAAATTGTGCAAATGCTTGTCAAAGTGCTGACCACAAAATGACCAACAAGATCGGTCAAATTAAAGATTCGATATGCCACTTTCACTCAACACTGTCACCTGGCAGCAGCAGCTGCTTGCAAAACAACCACAGACACAGAGGAAATAACAACAGACGGTAGCCAGAGCAACAGTTGCCCACGCCCAACACCCACACACAGCAACCAGAGCAACCACACAAGGCGAGTGACAGACGCGGTTGCTGCAACTGCCACTCATAAATTGTAACCTATTTAGTCTTCGCGGTGGCGGTTTGTGTAGTGTGAGTCTCTCTCTAACTCTGGTCCTCTCCGGCTGGTCCAGCGAGCTGTAATAATTTTTAGCTCTAATTGCGCACCACTGTGCAACGACGAGTTTTGTATGGCCATTTTTCTGACTATTTCGCATTTAATGAAATTACAATAAACGCACGTCGCAATGGCCAAAAAGGCAAATGCCGCTGCATGTCGACGCAATCAGCAGTGGGATGGAGAGGCTGAGGCGGAGGGCATGTTGCATGGAGAGTCGTTAGCAACAACAGTCCATTAGCGCGTTGGCGTTGCTGCACTTCTTTTCGTTTGCAATCTTGCTGCTTTTATGGTCTGGTTTCGACTGCAGGTAATCCCCATTATTAGCACAATTAGTGCAAATGCAAACCCGAGCACAGCAGAGCTTAAATGTTGTCCTGTTCCCCTTTTGCAACTATCACGTACTTAGCACTGATTGCAACATCTATCTATCTAGGTTTTATTGAATGCCAAGCCACAAGCTGATAAAAAAATTGATTGAAAATTTACGTGGGTTATGTCTAATCAGCAGGCACTTATGTGGTATCAAAGACGTAGCTGTCAGATAGAGGATGAATAAAAAAACCACCTGTGGTTAAAATTTCCTGGGTAAGGGTTGGTGGGGTGCTGTCTGCCATCTTCATGACTGCTCTTGAATATCAAAAAGCAATACCGTTTGTCCAGTCAATTACCATAGCTCCTTATGACGCTACTCCTGCTGCTGCTTGCTTGTACGTGCAGCAACAACAACACAAGAGAGAGTGAAACACCTGTTTGGCCAACACCGAGCTACCGTTCGTTGCCTCACCCCCACCCCACCCCACCCCAACCAACCACCATCCGTTTATTAATCGCTGCAACGCATAACTTGTTAACGCTGACAACGACCACAACGGGATTTGAGCGCTGATAAAAGACAAAGTAAACGGTGCGGCTGGGTGGGCGGTTTGTGGTTGTTGGGCTAAGAAAGAAAGAAGGCAAGAAAACCATATTTAATAAAATGACAGTTGCTGTCAGACGCCGTCAAAAATTGTTTGCCGTGCAGCAACAACTTTGCTTGCCGGGCACGAGCAGAGTCAGGACTCTATGGAGTCAAGCCCCAGCGCCAACAAACAATGCGAACAGCGAATTGCAATTGTCATTTATTCAATATAGTATGCATTGTTGTTGTTGCTGCTGTTGTTGTTGCTGCTGCTATTTTGTCATTGTGTCTTGTCGCCTGTCTTGCGGTCTCTCTTATTGCATCGCCTGCGCTTTGCATAGCAAATGGCCAATTAATATTATCGTGGGCGTGTGCCTGACAGAGTTTTTTTTTTCGTATACATTTTTGTTTACTTCTTTTCAATACATACAGTATCTTGAGTATCTTGAGTGGCTTGAGAGCTTGAGAGCTTGCTTACTGCTATCTCATGATTAAGGAAATGTTATGCAAGACATGCACGTAATGCAAATTTGTTAAATTATGTGGTTATAGAAGGTGTCTCGAAAGAGACGCTGCCCAGCTGTTGTTCAACCAAAGAGTTATGCATGATTATATAAGCTCTGTGACATTTATGACAAAATAAAGTACAACGGGTAAATTATTTCTTGGATTCTTAAATGCTTAGGAACTTAGTTGCTATCAAAATAACAGCTTCAACTAGTAATAAAACCTTATATACAAACTTCAGTAAGAACTATAAATTGTATTCAAAAGTTTCCATTCAGAATCGATTATAATTTAAAGTGGTCGAAACATATCTATATATGTGCATGCAACAATGCAATGCGCACACATATAATATCTATAATGTTTCCAGTTGGTTCCTTTCAAAAAAGTAGGTTAGATCGCTGCGATAGAGGCGGGCCATCTGCAATTGTTGTGGCAGTAACCAAAAATTATCATAACTAAAAATTATTGTGAATTCACAGAGAAACGCGCAGATATTCAATTGAGTATAAAATGTACGAAATTTGCAACAAGGCAGCGCCAATTGCACACAGCCACAGCAGCAAACAGCAATAGCAACAATTGCTGTTGTGGCAGCAGCAGCGGCGGCAACAACAATAACAGCTACAACAATGGCAATGTCAAAGACGCTGCGAGGATGCAACTATGAAAATTGCGTTAGAAATCTGCAATTTATATTGCAATGCCCCACACACAAGCAACAACAGCCAGAATATTGGTGGGACCAGCCCAGGTTCAGAGCAACACAAATACGATTGCTATCCAAAGCCATCGACTGCTTGAACTGCCTTAACTGCCACCGGCGTACCACTGGCGATCCGCTCAAGAAACAAGCAAAACTTCAATAGAATTATAACAAGGCAACATCGAAATACCCTAACCTAAAGTTTTACAAATCGAATATTAACTCAAAATTAGCTGAATGAGTTAAGAAAACAAGTTAAAATGTTAACCTGCTTATAACTTAAGCTAAGCAACCCTTTGCTAGTGTATTATAGGCTGCAACATCCACGTTCGATAATCACAATTGTTTGCAGCTTGTGCAGCCTCAACGCATTCCGGCGTCTGCTTTGTTGCTGTCGTCGTTTGTTGTTGTTGTTGGCCGTGCACAGGAAACATTGGAAAATTGAGCATGGAAATGAACGCAGAAACTCAACAATAACAACAACAGCAACAAGAAAAAGTGCACACTAAAAAAGCTGCCAGCACAGAGAGAAGAGAAGTAAAAAAATCGCTAGCCAAATGGCAACGGAAAACCTCTTCATTCAAGTCGTCCGTCTCCGTCGCCGTCTACAGCTCCTTAAACTGCAACTCCAACTCCGCCTTCACGTCCTCGTCTCCATCTTTGTTGGCTGTCTCATTTCGTATGCGCGAGGCGTTTGCCTGCGAGGGTACATTCCAAGGCTTAGGCCTGGCGCGGAGTCTAAGCGAGTCTTGGCGATTTGTTGCTGCTTCAAGTGGAGCAATTATTGCAACTGCAACAGCAGCAACAGCAAATTTTTTGGCATTTCAGTGTGTGGGGTAATGCATCATCACATGGGGGCACGCCTAACGTGGCCAGAAAGCATTGAGAGGCATCGACGTCAACACTCACATTCAAATTCACATTGGCACCACATTCAAATCGATTTGGTACGCATCTTCCTGCAACATGTTGCGGAAACAGCAAAACTAGCAACAGCAACAGCGTGCCAAATTGATTTGTTGCTGCTTTAGTGTTAATTGCCAGACCACGACTAGACCAACTCAGGCCAGGCCAATGTGCAGTAGTGCAGTGTAGATGGAGGCGTCATCAAACATGGTCGTGTGGACATGAACTAACTGTAACTGCATTCAGTGGCTCCAGCTCAGGTGCCTTGCAACATGTCAAGAATGTGGGGCACTAGAGTTACGAGTGGGCGTTGCACACACACACACAACTTAAACAAGAGATAGTACGAGCAAAAGGGGGGAAATTGCATTGCAATTGTGAACGTTTCGTGTTCGAATGCGTCGAAAGCTCACAAATTTCTAATGATGATATATTGCAGCTGGCGCTCGAACTCAACATTGGCAATACTATCAAATTAACAAGATCGTCGCTTCCGGCGTCCAAACAGAACATAACACACAACATACACAGAGCAACATCAGGCCCTGGGTAGGCAGTTGTAGCTGGAGGAGTCCAGAATTCAATTGACTTGCGCATTAATCTTGGCGCTAGACTCGCGGATGCTTATGATGTTGTTGTTTGCAAGGCTGCAATGTTGCTGCTGTTGCTTTTGAATTTTCCCACAACACACGGTTAAATTTATGCCAAGTGGCGGACAGCAACGACGCGAGCTGATTTCACGTCAAAACTCATGGGTGTACAAATGCATCATTCTGATGGTCATCATCAGTCTCTGCCTATCAAACAATCGACAAAACAAACAGCAGCTGCAGCAGCAGCAACATGTTGCCAAGACATTGCACGTTGGCGTTGGCAACAATTACCCCAGAGCTCGCAAAAACCCAAACCCTGAACATTAGTTTTTTATTTCGCGACAGTTTTGTGTGTGTGTGTGTGTGTGATTGTTGACTGCTACAAATTTCAACGTCGCACAAAAAAAGTCAGCACCGACGACAGCAATCTGCACTTGAAATCTAACAGCAGCAGCAGCAGCAAACACCCAGCACACAAGGAAGTGGCTGCCAACGGAGCCAACCAAAGTGGCAACCTGTTTCTGCACTTGACCATGCACCATTGCCAACATTGCCAACATGTTGCCGAATTGACAATTTTGCAGCGCATGCGCAGAGGCTGCAACTGTTTCTGCTGCTACTTGCTGCTGTTGTTGCTATTGTCAATTGTCAGTTTTGGCTAGCAGTTCTGCCAGCCATGCTCTCTGCCTGCTTTATGCAAATTGCAGCAGCAGCCAGCCAAATCGCGCTTCTATGGCCATGACCACTGGCCCAGCTCAAGCTGAAGCTCTAAGCTCGAGTTTGCATTTGTATTTGTATTTGAATTTGAATTTGAGTTCGAGTTCCAGTGGGCGTTTGATTTTAATCGCAAACATTTTCACATATCCACATGGCCATATGTTGCCTGGTGTCGACACAACTACACTTCAACTCGTCCTGGACTAGGCTACAGTAAGTTTTCTTTTTTTTTTGGTTTTCTTTTTATTAACGGTTTGCCATTTCGATTTTATGTTTAGTTATATTTTAGCTGCTGCTCGTTATTTTTCATTGCCTTGCCGCCTCATATTTGGCCTCTTGATCTTACTTGGATGGCATTCCTCTCCAAAAAAAAAGAAAAAACACCATTTTTCTCGTTCAGGCATTATTAATAATAATTTTTCACTGCACGTCCCATTTTCGGGTGTTGATCTGAGCTCCTACGCACACAATTTGTTTGCCACAGACAGATCGCTAAGTGTTGATATACAACTACTCCTTTCCCCTTTCCCATTGTCATTGCCACTGCATTCCATATCGAACGAAACACGCCTTGTTGGTGGCCTATCGGCTCTATCGGCATTTGTTTGGTTATCACGTAATTTGATCTTAATGCGCGTCGTGTTTATTTATTCTCTTTTCCCCAACAAAAATATACACAAAAATTAATCCTCAACACTTGTGTGTGTTCAACGAGGGGAGGCTAGCGTAATATTCAATCGATTTATCGTGTGGTTGTTAGCTGTCAAGTGGACAGCATTAACCCTCAGCCATCAGTTATCAGGCAGCGATGTCAACGATGTGACATTTCAAATTGGGCATGCAAGATTTGGGTAAGTGCGTGAGTGCCATATAGATGGATACTACCTAACTAACTCATCAGGAAAACACAGTTCAAACAGTTTTAATCTTTATTATGATAAAGGGTATGTGTTAAAAAAAAACTTGCTGGTGTGCTTTCTGCATATCCAAATCACATTAGGTAAATTCTAGATAGACATGATTTATCTTAAACGATAATCTATTATTGACAATAACAAAAATCATTCATGCTTGTATGCCACAATCTAATAAATTCTACTCATTTCCATATCCTTTCCTGAAGTATTTCAATTCATTGAAAACATTTTTAAAACTGCATTCTACAAACCGCATGTGACAAACGCTGCACAAACAAATGTGCACTGCTGCATGCTCATAATTATGCATTTCAAGTGCAACTTGAGCTGCAACAACTACCAACGAAAACGACTACGACGAAAACGACTATGCATTCAAATGCATTCAAATGCGGTGCACGTCGTTTGGGTCGTTAAAAATCGAACACGCACTCGATTCGAACAATCGATACTATCGAGTCACATTGATCTATGGTCGCTCCGGCTCTTGGACTGTTTGGGCGTACGATATGATTTACGATTGAGCCATGAGGAATGTCACGATTTAATAGGCTTATCGGCGCTGCTTTTTTACTGCATTCCTATTTCCTTACATCCAGTTCGATTCAATGCCAGTTTTCAATTCAGTTGTATTCGAATTCATTGGCGCTGCGTGCGGTCTAATTATTTGATTACGAACTTGTTGCGGGGGGAAATGGGGAGTGGTCCCGCAGAGAGTCGAAGATATAATAAATATATTAGAAATCTACAAAAATACTAATTAAAATTTCAAGTTTGAGCCCCGCACGCACTATCAGCATTAAAAATCAGGCGCGCTGTATAAAAAGTGTTTTGATTTATTGCACGATTATAAATATAAAATGTATAAATATGTGTGGCATTTAATTCATTGCACCTCCCCCCTTGTATCCATGGCACTGCAGGAGATCAACGCTTCACCTGTTTCGACACTTACATTTTAACGACACGCTGCAACTCGCTGCATACGCCATCCAGCTGATGGTGATGAAGGTGCGACAAGCAAGCAAATGCCACAAGTTTTACGGGGCTAACAAAAATCGTTTAACTTTGATTTCGAATTCAAGTTTGTGATTTATTTGTTTTCAAAATGTTGCCAAAGCACAGGCGCTTGCCATATAAAACTATAAAAACTCACCATAATTTTTAATTGTACAAATTTATGGACTAACTGGGACCCAGAATGCGACTGACCAGAGACTGTGCGGCGTTGGGGCGTTGTCGCCGCGGCTGTCAGCAATGGTGCAGTGCTTCATCCCGTTGATGGCGTTAGCAGTTCTAATGTCCAACCGCTGCTTCCCACCACCGCTATCTGTTTGAGCATTTTACAACCGATTTATAGTTGATGACGACGGCAGATAAATAGCTTTCGTTCCCCAAGCGGCGCTATTAAAATCAAATAAAATCAATGTTTATTCTTGTTTGTCGTTCAACCAAAAAAAATATTTCGGCGTTTTAATGAATAGTGCAGTGTCATAAATCAGTAATGAATATGGGATATTTTGTAGTGCCCACGTTAGCCGTGGCCTCCAGTTGGTGGCATTGTTCGATTGCCAATAAAATGCTTTTGTAATGATGCATTTATAAAAATATAAAAATGTTTTCGTTTTAATGTTCACAGCGCGATATTTAAATGAGTTTTACTGTGTGGCAGTAAAGGCAAACTTCAACATCAACATATAATTAAAATACAAACTTAAGCCCGTTTAACCACATTTAAGCACATTTTGGATACTCAGTTCTGATAGCATTTTATTTTTGATAAGCAAATAATCTTGATTAAAGATAGATTTTCTTTTTTAATATCTTTACTGTGATTCTTGGGTTTGGAATTTAGAATTTGTATCTTTGTTATTTTTTTTACATGATGTTTTTGTTTTGCACCTTGCTTATATTGATTCCACAATGTTTTTAATTTACCAAAGATATTTTTCATGTCACATTGTATTTCACATAGTTCTACTTAAGTTATACATTTCAGCTAATTGTTTTCGACCTTGTGTAGTATAAAAACAATGCGACAACCTTCACATGTTGCATTTGCCCATTTAACTGCAAAAATGCTCATCGGTAAGTTGTAAAAAAAATTAGCATAGCCTTTAATTGTTGATTTTCTAACTTTGTACACATTTAGTTAATATTCTTTGGATCTCTTTGCTCACCTTATCGCAGTCTTATGCCCTGGACATATGTGCATATCAGTATTTTGGAGATAAAGTTGTCGATTTTGCAGATCCTAAATCGTATTTCTTATGCCTAGGTGTGCTTGGCAAAATAAGAAGTACTTGCGATGAAGGGTTTCGTTTCAATGCACTTGAACAAAAATGTGTTGTCGAAAGGCAGTTGAAGGCAGTGCCCGAAAGTTCTGTTAGTCCAAAAAATGTGTTCAACGTTAATCAGAATATAGCTATGCACAAGCCACTTATATTTAATATATTTGGTTCTCCATGGAATCATTCAAATCCTGCTCCTGCAGAACAACCACTACCTGAAGCAACAGAAGCACCTGTTACCGTTTTACCAGACACCACAACGAGCTCTTCTGCATCAGATACGGATAGCACCACAGAGAGTAATTCTGCTTCAACTACGGATAGCTCAACTGAAAGTTCTTCAACTGCTTCAACTGCAGATAGCACAACAGAGAGCTCATCTTCTTTAAGTACGAAATTCAACACTGAGAGAAAGAAAGCAACACCGAAAGCTCAACCCCTCCTGCTAAACTTGAATAACAAATATAAGAACTATCAAGTAAAGATCAGCATCCAAAAAACATAAAAGTTTAAGTATTTCCTAAAATACTTTAAGTGATGATTAAATGCTAAACATTTCAATGCAAACGGTTCAGAGTTTAACTCCTTTACCTCCCATCTTCAGTTTCTATATCCACTTTGCATTGGTAATGTGCAGGCCCAACATCTGCCTCCTTGTCTTCCTGCCTCCTTGTCTGCCTGCTGCTTAGCCGGTGTGCTTTAGATTGAAGAAAAAAAATGTTTCGCATAAACAACGAGGCAAACATCGACACATATAAATGCATGTAGTATGTGTGAGTGTACACACATTTATGTATACGACCCAGCCTTCTCCCAGCTTCTCCCATATAAATATATCAACCGGGGTCTCATATTTCAATTTCGATTTTTGAAAACGATGTGCGAGCTGAACGCAAATAAACCAGCAACAAAAGCAGGCAAATAAACAAACAGCCAAACGGCAAATACATTGAATGCGTTTATACTATATGAAGATATACAACATGCACAAGCACGCGTACGTTATAAAAACGAAAATACCCTGTATTTTTGAGTATAAATAGCAACTGACACAATATCACAAACATTGGTGTCAGTTTAATAATAATGATAAGACTTTGTAGGATATCTAACTAGTTGAGCACTCACGAGTAGAATCAAACATTTATGTTGTTGTTTATGTATCTCAGAGCGAGGCGTATATCTATGCATTGGACATGGGTCTGTGTTTTTGGTCCGGATCTGTTTCTGTTACGGACTACGGTCTGGGCCTGCCTTTCGCATAAATGCAACGAAACTTTTGCCCTCGCACATTTGATGCCAATTCCGATGCGTTGCTTTCCGTTTTTGTTGCTGTTTGCTGTTGATGCCAGTGAAAATGTCCAAAAATGAGGCACAAACATGCGCATGAATTTTGATAAGAACCAACAACAGAATCAAAACGACGAAAACCAACAGCAGCAGTGGCTGTGGCAGTTGCACTAACAAGTTGCCACTGCCGGGAATTGCAGCGAAAATAAATGAGGCAATTGCAAACTCGTCTCCGGGAACCTGCGACATGTCCGCCAATATTTTAGTCATTTTGTAATTTTATACTTATATTTGTAACAGCGTTTACAGTTGATCGCTGCCTCTGCCGGCATTTGAATCCCTGAACCGCCACCATCCTTCCGTCTTCCGACACGCATTTTTAGATGCGCCACCGTGGAAATTCTATATGCAGCATGTGCGTTTTGTTTTTGGCATGCCCCACTAAAATTGTGGCAGCTGCCTTTCATGTGCGCCTGCAGCATAATGTTAGGCCAACACCTCCTCATAAAGGCCAATAAAACGAACTGACTAATTACTAGGCGATAGCTGGGCGCTAATTTTGCGCCTTGCACCCACCTTGAGGCCACAGACGCGTCAGTAATTTGCATAAACATGCAACGTGTCTAATACTCAACGGCAGCGGCTTCCGTCTCAAGGCCAACTGTGGAAAAAAAAAACATGAAAACATATCTAATACGAAACTACGAAAATTCAATTAGCAGTTGGCTAGAAAACAACATGAAAAGGGCGTTGGCGGCTGCTAAAAAGGAACTGAAATGACTGAAAAGTTTTTGTTTCGTGTTTTGTTATATACGAGGTTGTATGAGATGGCAGCGCAGTTCAAATCTCCTGCGTGGCACGTTATCGAACTTGAACTTGAGCCAATAATAAAAACTACCTACCGCATTTGTGTGTGTTTTTTGTGGACCCAAAATGGTTGACGATGTCTTCGACGGCGGCGGCGGCGTCTCTCGCAAGTGGCGTTCTGTCAAATATTTTTGCCAGCAATTCTACACAGAGCCAGGCAGCCAGTCCTTGTCTTCGTTGTTGTTCTCTTCACGACTTTTATTTAATGAATTTCACAAATTTTTGAGGCAGCATCTCACGCATGCGAATGGCGCAGAGTTCAGCAAAGTTTTAGCGACTCCTGCGACTGCAACTTGTCTCCGCATACACGATGTGCAAATAATTGTCTCAATTCCACAGATTCCGTTGATCTGCAAGTTGCAAAATAAGCAGAAAATGGTAAAAATAAGAATGAGTCGCCGCCGTCGTCGTCGTTGTTGTCGCTTTGGGGCACCTGCAAAAGATTATCGCGCCGAATGTTTAGGAACCCATGGAGTAGCTGCCACTTTGTGGCACTACAACTGCTGCTTAGAGGGCCATTATATGCGAAACATTTGATCAGAAATGCTCAGATAGCATATAATGTGAGAGAACATGCATATCAACCAAATACAAAACGGAAGTTGCTCACTTTAATTTTCGAATAAGCAAAAACTTAGATAAGACGATGGTGTGTAAGGCAAATAGGAACACTGGATAAAACCCATTTACAAGAACTTGAAACCTCATTATATTCTGTAAATGAGTTAAGACGAATGAAGACGCAATTCGATAGATTTAAATAGAAGTTTAGAAAAATCTTAAATTTATTTCACTTTGCAATTCGATTTAGTTCTGACCAAGTTACAGGTGTGGGAAGTCTAACAGCAATTTCCAAAATCATTGCATTTTGGCTCTGCAAATATTCTTCACTATTCTTCACTTCACTGTACGTAAATTGCCAATGCCAATGCCAAATGGAAGAGTTTTGTTTCTGCTTGCCAATGAATTGCCAAAGACTCAGATGACAATGAGCGGGGCCAGTAGCTGTTGTTGGACCTGAACGACAGCAGACAACAGCCAAGAACAGCCGAGAACAGGCAGCAACAGTAGCATTTCCGAGTCGAATGGCCGTTTGTGTGCCGATGCTAAAAACAAAACAACGAAAAATAAAAGAAAATGAAATAAAAAACAATCGTCAGTCAATTGCTAAACGATTTGGGGTATGCGCGACAGGTATGCCTATGAAACCCGGCTGGGGTTGAAGTAACAGCAGCAGTTTTAGCTTGAGTTTCAGCTCGAGTTTGAGTTTCGAGTTTTAGTTCCTCAATTCAGCTAAAAGCTGGCGACAATTTTGCAATTGCCTGCCGCTAACAACAACAACATCAACAACAGCAACAACAAGAGAAACGGCAACGACAACGATGGAGGTCGTCGCATTGCTCGCATAGCCGACAATGAAAAGCGCCGCAAATTGCAACTTGCATACAAAAATCTGTTTTGGGTCTTGATAATTGCCATTCATTGGAGAGTTGGCAACAAAACGGCCCGTTTTGTATTGTATAGCAGCCATGGTGGTGCTCTCGGCATTGCAGGTTAAACTTATTTAATTGTTGTCGCTACTGTTTAACTCGCTTGTTTCCACCTTGAACCTGTCTCACAACCGTCTGGGATCGCTCTCTTTTGCGTTGGGCCTTGTGCGTGGGCAGCTCCAATTACGCGCTTCTTACAAGCCTCCCTGCTGTTTTACCCCTCGCCATGCTTCAGTGAGCGAAGAAAAACGACGAAAGAAAAAGCGAATTAATAAATTAATTATGCCATTACAATAATACACACAAACGCCGCCAGAAAGACTCACGCACTTTAATTATGAATATTTTACATGCTAAAGTCTGCATGCACTTGTTGTTTGTTTGTTCGTTTGTTGTTGTTGCTGCGGGAGTTGACTTAATTAGCCACCTAGTGAGGTAGGTGCAGCACCCTTGTCCGGGCTTACCATACTGACATACGGAATAGCAGCAACGGCAGCAACAGCAGCAGCAGGTTGCCCTCACTGCCATCAGAGTGGTTTTTTGGCAGCTAATTAGAGAAATTTGAATACATTTCAGCTGCATATGCAAATAATTGCACACACACACACACACACACATACATATTTAGAGCTTACATAACGTAGACAATTTTATGGAAATTAACGTAGCATATTCTTGATTTGTTGCACGTGTAGGAAGTGAATGCACTCAAGCATTTATGCATATTGATTCATACTGTATGTCGGTATGAGTACGACAGAGAGAGAAACATTTGATTTGAATTTTATTTTCATGTTAACAGTTCTATTATCCTTGTGGCTGTATCTGCTGTCGTCCAGCTAGAATGCCAGCTAGCTCACCCGATGATAAATCGCGCCATTTACGTGTGTGCGCCCAGGTAAATATATCAGCTAGGCAAGGTCATAAATATTAATTGTATTTTCGGGGTCCCGTGTCCAGGGTCTGGGTGCTGTGGCTTGGGGCTGTCGCTGGGCTGGGTTCGGCTGTTTTGTGCTGTGCTGTGCTGGGGTATGGGTTCAGGAACTGGAACTGCCTTTAATTTTTGCATGTCTCGCCTGTTATGTTAGCCTGTGGCGAGTGTTTGTTGTTCGGTTTTGTTGTTGTTGTTATTGGTTGTTTGCCATAATCAATCGATCGAATGCGAGCTGCATTTGCTTAGCGGTTCCAACCAACTACAACAACAAGCCAAAATTGTAAATAAATATTCTAGATTGCAGTTGTACAGTATGTTCTATAAGCACATGTGCTAGATGCTTAAAAGATACCCTGTATGGGTTAATATGAGGAAGAGCTATTGTAGAATAACATCAGATAAGTGTTAAAGTACAAATATTACGTTAAACACAAGCTTAGCGATATGATATTTTTATCATATGTAACGTTAAAAGTAAATATACCCATTCATTTATCTTTTTATAACTTTTTGAGTGTGCTCCCAAAGTTGTATTAAATAAAAACAACATTATTAAAATAAATGAACTCTTGCGTTCTGAAACTTTAAGCACAAAACTTGTTTGCTAATAGTTTCAACGAGCTTTGGAAACCAATAGAGCATAGTGAACCAAAAATATTTAATAAAGAAGAGGAAGCGTATGGCTATAGAAAAAGCATTTAATTTTTTTTGGTGGCTGCAACATCTAGTGTTGGGAATCGAGCAAGTGGCCTGAAGTCAAGAGTCGACTCGACGCAACTTGGGTTGAGTTGTGTGGAGTTATTCATAAGCGTGGCGCTGCTGTGATTAATATCCAAGGAATGCAGTTTATTGTTGCGCGACGACGCAGAGGGCAGGAGGCGTGTCAGCGAAAACATGCAAAGGAAGTGATGGGAGGGGGGAGTGTGTGTGTGTGTCTCGATAAAGTTGAGTCAGCATATGTGTGGCCGGAGGATTGGTGGGGGCTGTTTTAGTTGTTGCTTAACTGTGGGCTTCAACACAAATTATTATTTTTATTTTTTTTTTTTGGTTGCCGCAAAGCGTTTTTCTCGGCTATTTTAGCTCAGTTATAAATTACGGCGGCCATGGGCAACGTATCTGTGAGTGTTTGATAGCGCATGTGTGTGTGTGTTGCTTGCATAATCTGTATGCTGAAATCTTTGGCCATCCACTTGCGCATATGCACAGGCCGCAGAAACACAACGAGTACAACAAGTGAAGCCGCAATGTTTGCCAAGTGCAGCTTTGTGCGGCTCCAGAGTCGGCCGGCCAGACCCAGCTATAGCTATAGCTACAGCTCCAGCTTCAGTGCCGTCTCTAGAACAATAGCCCGGTCGCGCACATTGGAGGAGCAAGCGCGAGCGTAGCTGGAACTGAATGGCCGCCACTCTCATAATAGAGTCATAAAATTTTAGTGCGCCGCTTGGCTAAACCCTCTCGCTCTCCCTTTCTCTCTCATTTCGTAAAACCCCCCGTGGCGCCTCGCCAAAGTATCCGCACATCCAAAACAACACCAGTTACAGTAACAACAACAAAAACAACAACAACATCCACATGCGCAAGTCCAAGTTCAAGTCAAAGTCGTTTCGCTTTGTTGGCCATTGTCCCGGCCATTTACTCGGACCATAGAAATATATAATTGTGATTAATTATACGACATAAAAATGTTTTAGATTCAACATTTTGATGCATTTATTAACCGAAAAATCACTTGAAATGAGCGGTTTTTAAAACATTGTACTGCGCCCCCCGGGAACAATGCTAGTTGGAACTGGTACAGAGGGATAGAGGGGAAGCTCTTAACATTTGTTGAATGTTTGTCGATGGTCGATACGATGGCCTCTTATGTGGCATAGCTCAGATCTATTATCAGTTGTAATAAAAAAAAGTTAACTTGTTTTGTTCTTTATTTTTGGGGCGTTACTTCGAAGTTGGCTTAAAGTGAACAGCAGCTGTGGGCTAAAAGCACATTGTAGACCCATCATCATGAGTACTTTGAATAGTTTTGAATCATTGGAAATAAACCCAAACGTAAACAAGTAGTTGAGTAAATTACGATCATATCATAATGTTGATCAAAAACGGACTTTTGTTCAGATTCCTGTGCTTTAGGGAACTTAATTGAGTTCATAGTTCCGTTCGACATGTTTGTTGCTGTTGTACTTGACGGCGCTCTGACTGTTTGGCGACAACGGTGCACTTGGAGCAGCAGCAGCTTCGTTATCACACAACATGCCAGCACATGGGAATTGTTTTGGCTGCCTGCCTGCCTGCCTGAAGATGCCGCCTAAACAACAATGAATGAGGACAACAGCAGCAACAATTCATCGACTGTAACTGCGTCTCTGTGACTCTTTGTCTCTGTTGTAGCATTTCATGCCCATCAAATGCATTGACATTGAACAATTGCGCGTAATGTTGTCGTACACTTGACAAGCGCGCAAATTGTAGTGCTACCTGTGCCAGGTACCAGGTACCAGATACCCAACTCTACCAACTGCCGTTTCTGTTCGCCAAGTTGCAAGTTACCAAAGCGAAAGCTTGAATCTCGATCAGCGTTTCGTCTAGCCGCATTTAAAAAAAAACAACAACATCTTTCTTTAACTTGACGCAGCTTAAATACTCTAACAGACATATTTATTGAAATTATGTTGTTAACTTAACTGTTAAAGATAAGGTTATGAATCATTGAAAAAACTGTGTCAACGACGAGTTTTTTTTTTTTTGAAAGTTCCTTTCTTTTGAGTTGGTTCAAATGAAGTGTGGCATGGGTACACATTTGTTGAATTGGATTGAGATATCTATATATATTTTCATTCTATTTTTACATCAACTTAAGATTGTCACATATTTCAAGCCAAATCAAAACTACCGTGCCAAATCAAAACTAGCGTACCAAATCAACAAGTTGGACAGAATTTGATGGAAATTGGCAGAGTTGTCTGTCGTTGATTGTCTGTCGTTGGACTATGTTGCGGTCCTAATGAAGCGACGACATTTGCCGCACAAACAGCAAAAAAAGAGACCTGAACAAGTTAGTAGCGGGTCGGACATGTCAGCATTCGGCAATGGCCATTTGCCAAATATGCAGCGACAAGTAACCGCTAAATGCTATCCAGATTAATAAGTCTCCGATGTGTGGGTGATACTATCATCAGTTAAAACTCGAATTGAATTCAGGTTGAAAAGATAGAAAAAGTCAAAAGTCATTTGAGGCAGGCTTGCAAACTGGCAATGGGCAACGTTCTAGCCCCGAATATTGCTGCCTACCAAATTTGGCCAAGGCAATATTTTTTAAACTGCAAGCCGTTAAAGATTTTCACCGCTCCGCCGCTGCGGAAACTGTAAAATGCATTTTTGTGCGCCTTAAATGGATCGAGGAAAAAGTAAGCAAAACGCACACGATAACAAATAAAAACAAGTAAGAAGGCTCTAGTCGAGATATCCCGACTAGACGATACCCTGATACCTATACTTCACGCGTACAGTCAGTGCTTGCAAGTATGTGTGTGTGTATGTGCGAACATACTGCATACTGCATACTCAATTCAATGTTCCATATCTCCGGAGTTTCTTATTTTCATAAAAATATCACAGATTTTCATTATTTCGTCCAATGTTTTAAATTCCGTATCAAAGTTTTCCAAATTTAAGATTTTGTTGTTATCAATCCAGTGTGTATATCGGAAACGGGAGGAGTAATCGAAAATCGAAAACAAACTTGTACTGCCTAGGGATTAGGCGAGCTTAAGTTCCAAATCTGGAGTCTCTAGCTCATATAGTCTCTGAAATCAACGCGTTCATACATTCAGACGGACAGACGGACATGGCTATATTGACTCGGCTATTGATGCTGATCAAGAATATATATACTTTATGGGGTCGGAGATGCTTACATACTTTTGCACAAAACTATTATACCCTTTTTACCCATTTTTAATTTGTTCAGAGTATAAAAAAGAAAAAAGTTTGCTAACTTTGTTGCCACCGTTTGAGGCAAATGTGTATGGATAAACTGGCAAGGCACATTGCACACTATGGACTATAACTAGTGCTCCTGCTACTTCCAATACAAAAGTATTGTTGTTTTACAACAAACGAACGCACTGTTGGGTATCAGTTAACCTTATTAATGCCTTGAGCTATAATTTTCCAATATGCGTTGCAGTTTATAAATAATCAGTAGGTCGGAGTGCAGCTGGAACATTCTTTTCTAGTTCTTTATAATGTGTGCATTACGCAGTAATTACTTGAGACAGGACTGCATAAAACTAAAGTTGGAGCTTGGAACTTAAAAGTTGAGTGAACTAAGCCAAGTTCTTTACGTAGAAGACGTTTTGAAGTTTTCTTAGGAACTCTAAAAGAACTCCCAGTGTTGCAGTTTTATTTCCTTGACCATATAAGCAACCTAATAACGGTTACTTCGTTCCACAAGAGCTTTGAAAATGTATTTAGAGCTGATAACTGAAATTTAAGCTAAATAAAAAAATTAACGAATAGGCTATGATTTAAAGTACTTAGACAAGTAAGCGTTTACAGGTTTAGCTCACGCTCCCTTAGTTAGCTACAGCTAACTTAAGAACCTTAAAGTCTTACTCGTTGCTAATAAAATTCAATCCAAACTACTTCACTTGGCTACTCCCGTTGCAATTCTTCCTTCAGCTCGTTAAATGGGCTCGCGAAGCTGGTTTGAAGAAGAGTATTTACTTTTTGGTAGCCAGGCACACACAAACCTATTAACGTTTACAAAATTATGTTGTTCTCTGGCATTTTTTTTTAACTCAATAAGTTTGGTTTTTGGTCTCCGGTAGAAAGTTTCACAACGAGACTGCATTTTATGCATGCGACCCCGAAAGGTCGATACAACAGCAACAACAACAACAACAGGAGTTGAGCCAACTGCAATAACTGTGCTCATAAATTGCAATTGTGTGGAACGTGAAGGCAGGAGGCAGCGTGTACTTGTACTGGTAGCTGGTTTGGTTTCTTTCCGATTCTTCCCTGTCATTAGCTTGATTAAATCTTATTGTTGGCAATTAACCTTCGCAGCTATGGGGCCAAGCAGCAGTAACAGATCAGAAGCTCAGGCAGCACAGACAGCTCCACGACAGCAGCTCAGTTCTCAGTTCATACATACATCCTAACCATCAACCAATGCACATCTGGGTAATAACTTCATTTGCCACGATGCACATCGGCTGACACATGACACAACATGTCATCTGCTTATGCCCAAACTAATTGCCAGCGACAAGTCGCAAGCTTCAATTAATTAGCAAACGCTAACAGCATACTATGCCACATTTGCATGCGCACGAAATGATCCTCTTGGGGTGGGAGGGGAGCTGAAAAACCGGGGCACAACAAACAAAAAACACAATCATGACGTGCCTTGGCAATAAGTAAAAAGTTTGCATATTGTACACCGAATTTCACTTAGGAGCAAGGAGCGCCAATCTTAACCAGGCAAAGCAAACAGACAGCAGACAGCGGGACAGTAAACGTTAGCTAAGTCGAACAGCAAACGATTTGTCAGCTCCTTAGCTCATTTAAGACTTCACTTCCTACATTGCGTTTGAATATTCACATTCGCAATTGCATTTTGCCAGTGTTTACTTACTTAGCACAGCTTCCACTCCTTCCCCACATTGATCCCCACTGCTACAGCCTACACCACTGCAATGGCCATGGTAACCGCAACCACAACCGCAACAACATCGCATGCAGATGCAGCGCCTTTGTCATGACATGACAGCAGCCTAATTCATCATTATGGCTACACGGCGCTGGTTTTTTTTTGCAGTTGCAGCCGTTGAATGAGAGTTTTGTCGCGACTTTCGCTAGACGTTTGCATGATGCAGTTACCCCAACCCAACCCAACACCACCCCACCCCTCTCAATCATCTGTGCAAGCGATCTCGTTAGACGGCGTGCCCGTGCCTAGCCTGATTCCAAATGCTCTATGCTGCATGCTCCGTCTAGTGATTCATTCATGCGCAGTAGTTGGATTTTTCGCTTGCATGCAGCTGACAATGATGATAATAATGATGATGCATGTGGCTGCAGTTTGGCTAGCATTGCCAGATCATTGCTTAAAGGAGGTTGGTTGGGGAAACGTACAAAGTGCACTGTCGATAGCCTGATGATTCGCCTGTCGGCATCAACGACGACGACATTATCGTCGTCAGCTTGCAGTCAGAAGTCAGAGATGTCAGTTGAGAGCTCTCCTCTCCTGGTACTTCTTATCCGACATTGTATCTTTCCGTGTGGGCTTGCCGAAAGCAATGGAAAGTTATTGAAAGCCTGTTAAACGTCAATCTATTGTATATTGCTTTCTCAAAAATATACATATTGGATAGCTCTATGCTCGCACACAGGGTTCAACATTAATGTCGTAATAAATCAAATGAATTGAGCCGAAATCTCAAAAAATTAATTGCAATTTTCAAGTTAAAGAGCTGATAGTTTAATTTGTGTACCAACTAGAAATTGTTAAACGATTTCAATAGGTTAAAGTAGCTTAAACTAACGCTTTATGAGAATAGAATATTCCTACTTATGCTTTCATATTTTAACTGATATGAGCTCCCGTAAAAGAAAAAGGTGTCAACTCGATTGAGTTGATCGAACTCCTTAATCATTGTCGCGTATAGAATAGAACAAATGTCATGCACGACGTCATTATGAGGCAACCTCATATGCATCAAGCGTGGCAGTAGCTCGTGACATGGGGACTAGTCTTTAACTAGGCTTTTCGATTGGTCTCCAAAACTTCTGATTAGTTTCTGTTTTTTTTTTTCCCCCGAAACTTTCGTTTTGGTTGCTCATCAAGCGCACTGGAAATGCACGAAAATGTGCCACAAATTTGTTTGACAACAAACGGGCGAAAACGAACTGCAGCCAAGAAATGGCAATGCAGACCATGGAGCGTCCATTAAATTCCTTTGCCGGTGGTTGTTGCTAATGAAGTCATAAAATCGCATGACATTTTCGCTACCTCCACAAGGAGAAACAGATCTCACTTTTTGTCAGACGATCCTTGTATTGGGCGCTGTCGAACACACAACTGTCTGCTCTAGAGGATTGTTGTCCAAGTCCAGTCGGCTCAATCGATCGAAAATGCAAATGTGGCTCGGCCCGCTGCCACCCACAGACAGCGCGACGTCGTCAACCAACAACCAACAGCCAACAACGAGCATCGAGCAACAAAATGCGACTTAGACAACGAATACGACGACGATCCATATGTCCATATGTTCATATCTCTCCCAAAATCTTTCGCTTTCGATTGGCTTTACGACGTCGTGGATTGAGGGGAAGATGCAGAGATGCAAGAGTGCAAGGGGGAAGACTTTGGCCAATCTGGCTGCGCTTTATTTATTTTTGGCTTAGCTTTATCTTTCCAACCGACGAATTTTTTATGCATTTCATTTTGTTCGCTTCGTGCGGCAAATATGCTAAAATTGTGGCAATGCCTTCCAAAAGGAAAGTGGGAGGGGGTGACATACGAAGCTACACGTCCGTGGCACACGTTTTGAGGGCCTTTCGTGTCATAAATGGCATAAATATTCCATCTTGACCGAGCAACCTAAATATTTTTTTCCCTGCACTCTCCTTGCCTGATTTGTATATTTCTCCTTTTCGGTTGCACTGTCGTGGGCTGTCATTGATTATGCGGCATAAGAGAAAAATTATAACAATGTGCGCGATGCAAAAACTTTCACTTTTTTGGCTTAAGCAGATCTGAAAATGAAATTAAATCGTTTTTCATTTTTATGTCTTCTGGGAGTATTATGAATGTTGATTTTGGAAGTCAAGATAATGTTTATGGCAGGTCCGGGTTCGTGCTGGCAGTTTTACAAGATAACTTGCAGAATAAACATGAAAGAACAAAGGTTTTTTCAAGGCCATATCGATGATTTCATACGCATAAGTTATATTTTGTTAAATAACCTGTAAGCGAAATACGATTTTTATTCAACTCTTTAATGTGGTAATCCTTTTGCTGGTTCACAAATTAAAATATATAAAATGCCTGCATCAAATCAACTGACAACAGGCAATTATATTAAACTGCATGCAATCAATTTGATAATAGATTTTTCAATGGTTCAATTTGTCAAATCCAATGCAAAATAAATATAAATGCATTTATATAATTTTTTTTAATTTATTTGCTTTTATTTTAGTTATCTTTTATGATTTTTTTTATATTTTTTTTCTGAGTGCCTCAATTATTTTGCACAATTTACTGATTTTTGCCATGGAAATTACAATTTGTATTTGTTGAGTTTTTTTCTTATTGTTTTGGATTTTGTTTACTCTTTTGTCCACATAATTAGTTAGGCTTTATGTATGCTAAATTGGAACATTTCGTGTTGCATTTAGTAGTTGAATTTGCGCTTGCTATTTATTTAAGTTGATGTTTGAGTTATTAATTATAAATGCTAATTAACATTATTATCTTTATTATTGTTTTACTTTGTATGATGTGAAATGTGCATTTAATGAATAAATATTTAAAATACAATATTGCAGTTGTTTTTTTGTTTTGCTTCTAGAACTAATAAATGCAGACATGCATTAAAATTAAGCATAAGATTAAATCGAATTATTAAGTGTAAATATTTTAAATGCTTTTAGTTTTGTATGTTTGATTTAACTACTAAATGCTTGTACATAGCAACATTATGACTTAAATGACTAGTCTTTGGTTGTTGTTGTAAATTGTTGTTGTTATTGTTTTTAATATTGTTTAAACAAAACAAAAACTTGAACTTTTATGCGTTTGCGTTTCATAGAGGAATGTTCTTTTTGCCATTTAAGCTTACGACACTATACTCTACATAATTTATGCAATCTTAAGTAGAAGAAACTCTTTTTTTTGTTTTGTTTGCATAAACTTGCTGCACGCTCTTTGAACTGATTGCTAATTGGAGCGAAAAGTGCAAAATTGCAAATAAGTACGTATTTATATTTACAGTGTATTTACAGTGGCGCTAGTTGTTTGATTGTTGTTTTAAGTACTTTTGTTGTTGTTTGTTGAATTTGCTGTGGTTTATGCTTCTTTGATATGCATGTCATGAATGTTTTATTAGTAGCTTTTATTGAAATGCAACTTCAAATGTTTAATATTTTCTGGGGATAATTTACGAGAGAACTTTAAAGATTATTTTAACTGGGCAGTTTTAATGTTTGCCTTAAGGGCCAAAACGTTTGTCTTCAAAAAAGACAAAGCCTAAACTAGGACCCACAAAGAAAATGTTTTCAATATTTGCAAAGCTTTCATTTTAAGCTTTTACTTCACTTTAGTTATTTCGTTTCGTTTCGTTTTGTTTTGTGTTGTCTTTTTTCCTTATTTTGCTGTCTTTACTTTACTGTGCTTTTTGCTCGGTTTTGCTTTGGCAATCTAAACTATTTGCTTTTGTAATTACAAAACAAGAGGAATGAAGTGAAAAGCCACAAAGTTTTGCTGCCGTTTGCAGCCCGAGAACATGCCAGCAAACACAGTGCCATGCAAGCAGATACCAGTTAACACACACACACTCACACACACACCCAATGACAATGGCTTTAAGCGAAAACATCTATTTAGACCGAAAAAACCACAAGTTATAACGTTTCAATTGCGTTTGTATGACTTATATATACCCTGTGCCCAAAAAAAAACAAGGCTTCATCACAGTAAAGTAAAAACGCAACCGAAAAAATCAACACTTTATATATTTAGTTTAAGATAAAATAGCTTCGACTTGTGGAACGTAAAGTTTTCTGGCCGGATTTTTATGTATTCTCAGTATACCTTTCCCATATGCTGTTTGATTTGTAGGATATGAAATGTTTAACACACACACACACACTCGCACTCGCACACACATACACACACACACACGAACTAACACACTTTAGCAACGATTTAAACTTGTGGCATCATCGGCGAAGTCGGCAGTTGCCAGTTGGCAAAAGCTGGAAACAAAAAGCACGCCCTTTATTTGCTTTAATCTGACAAAATCCCTGTACTAATGCCGAACGGCAATAAAGGATAAAACGTGCAGGGCATGTAAAGAGCATGCTGCCACATCGTCCCATCCCCCTCAGGGCTCCTACTTTACTCTTCCCCAGTCTGTCTGTCTATGTGGGGTTTTTCGGTTCGTGTTGTTGCTGCTGCTATTTCGATATAGTTTGCACAACGGAAGTGGAAGTGACACTAAATTCGTTTCGGTTTTTCCCAATTGGAGACACAGACACAAACATACGGAAAGAGAGAGTGGCAGGCAGTCAGTTAGATACTAAAGTGAATCCTTCAACGCTTATGGACTGCCTCAGAATAACAGCAAAAGGAAAAAAATGGAAAGAAGTCAACTTCACAAAATGTTACGTGTAATCCTTTTTATGATCTGCACCAGTAAGTTGTGCGCGCCGCATTTTAAGCAGCTAAGCTTGCCACAGATGTTGCTGCAGCATGTTGCCGTTACGATTGCCTTTCAACATGTCACTGCCAAATCCAGCCGCTGCTCAGACTACGTCTTCGTTGACGCGACCAAGCGCAGCTCTCGGCCGTTTCTCAGCTGGCGACCACCAGAGTGGTGGTAGCCTGTGGCCAATGGCTAGTGGTTGCCTCAATGGGCACTGGCGATGATGCTACCGATGACAAGGAATTTGAATTGGAGTTGGAATTGCTGCGCAACTGTTGCAATTGCTGCGGCTGATGATATTCGGGCTCCTCATATGCGGCATCGTCTTCGCAATCATGCGGATAATGCGGTGGCGGTACTGCGTGATGATGATGATGATATGGATGGAAATAGTGTGGTGGCTGCTGTTGTTGCAGCTGCAGTTGTTGCTGATGATGCTGCTGCTGTTGATGCTGTTGTTGGCTTGACGCTGGCGACACGGACAGCATTGTGGCAGCTGTGGGCGGTGTCAGTGGCAACGGCAATGGCAGCGGTTGCAAGCCACGTATACTATCAGCTGGATGCGCTGTATAAATATTGCTACGTCTCAGATGATTGTTGTTAATGCTGTTGTTGTTGTTGTGAGCACCGTTGCTGCCACCGGCATTTGTTGCACCAACACCAGTGCTACCCGTGCCCGCACCATTGCCATGAGCGCGTTTGTTGCGCGACCACCACTGCACATGTGTATCTGCAACGAGTAGAAACAGAAAAAGAGTTGCAAAGTTGCACGAAAATTGTGGGGCAACATGTTAGCTGTTGTTGTTGTTGTTCAGGATATACTCACCATTTCGATTATTTGAGGACTTTTTGCGACGGCAACGCACAACAGCAATCATGATGATGGCACCCAGCAGCGCCGACAGCACGGACACAATGATCAACGTTAACGGCCAGCCTAGTTCGTTGGCTTTCTCTGCAGGAGGGAACGGTGAACGGGTAGAAAAAAAAAAGGTACAGTTAGCAAGAGTTGTTGTTGGAGTACGAGCAAAAGCAGTGAAAGGATGTAGTTGTTGGACTATTTTTGTGTTTGCTTACCTATCGTGCCCTCGAACATGAATGTGCTTTTAGTGGGCATGGCCCAGGAGCATAAATCACATGTGGTTAGGCCATCGCTCAGCACGGGCTCATCCACAAAGAAGGGCGGACGTGGCGGTGGTGGCACAAACCGTCCATTCCACAAGCCCTGTTCGCTGGCATCGAAGGCCATCGGCGAGCCAAACAAATCGTCATCATCGTCGAAGATGTCAAATGTCACATCGCCACCAAAGCTACTCAAATCCTCCGCCGATGCGGCGACCAAGCTCTCAATACGCGGCGGACTAAATGTGGGCAACGAGGGTGAGGAGGAGGAGGAGGCGGCAGCGGAAGTTTCGGATGCAACTTGATTTACAATGTAACTAAGGCGTGCATCGTTGCCGGGTAGGAAGCTGACCATTGTCGTCGTGGATGATGATGACGATGACGTCACTGCTGCTGTTGTTGTTATCCTGGCGCTAGAGCTGACGCTGATGTTGGCAATTGATGGCATGCTGACTGCTTGAACGAGTAGGAGGAGGTTGGATTCTATTTGGGATTTGCTACGATTAAGTCGGCGTTTTTCTCTCTGGTTGCCGTTGTCTATTGCAGCTGCCTTGTGCACATTTTGAACGAGTTTGAGCCAGAGCTTCGCTGCAGCTACCAACGTCCTAAAATATAAAGAGTGAATTTAAGTCGAAGGCCAATTAAAGTCTTAATTGTTCTGTCAATATGATGGCTTTCACATTTCTCATATGCTTAGTCTAAGCTATCGTATCTTTTGCTGATCCCGGCAAAGCTTGGCATCATGCATCACATGCCACAGCGATGTCAGCTATCGTTTTTCCATGACTGTTTTGTACCTATTTCCAATTTGTTTGCCCTCCTTCCTAACTCTCCGTTAAAAGTTGTATCTCACAGATACATATACGATAGGTTCACGTGCAGTTCTCAATCACCCCAAACTCCGTCCTACCACTGCTGTCGTTGTAGTATCTCTTCAGTTGTGGAAATTGAATTTTTGAACAGTATTGGCAGCTTGCTCTCCTTCACTTTCTTTCACTCTTTTCTGCCTGAAGAGCTCCGCAACACATCGCACATGGCAAGCGCTGCTAACGAGAATTGACAGCTTGACAGTTTGATATCAGTCTGAAAGTCAGCATTAGTTACAGTTGCTGTTCTTCTTCTTCTATTTCGAGTTGTATTTGCTGTTATTGCTACTCGCATTTGCTTTATTAAAAAACACAAACTCAGATAGGAACAGAGTAAGAGAGAGAGAAGCAGGACTCCACTCTTAGTAATCATCAACTGTTTTCTCTATCACTTGACAAAGCGAACTCAATTTGCAAATCGTTGTGAAACAATAATCATGATAAATTAGCACTAATTTGCAAGTGACAAGTGCTGCATTTCGTATTTAGACTCCGAGAGAGAAAGGAAAGCAATCAGTGGCTTAGACACAGAGAGGGGCAGGTAAGTGTTGATGAGATGACTTTTAACATTTCATATGCCCTTGCTAAATGAACTAATGAATAAGTGAGAATTACACAAGAATTCTGATTCTGTGGGAATTGCAAAAGCGCCTGCGTAAACTTTACTTGCGATATTATAAGTCACGAGTACACGTACACTGGTTAATAAATCAGAAGATTCATGAAAGTTTTCATCACTTGCTTTTATAATGTTGCCCCTGTTTAAGTCAACGCCTCTGACTAAGCCAGCGAATGAAAGACAGCAACCGGTGCCATCCACAGTGAGTCATTCGGCACGTTTTGGGCATTAGCAGTCCGGAGTCCAGAGTCCGGACATTCGCCGGCAGTCACCGAACTTCAACGCCAAATGAAAAATGCAACTTCAGGTGAGGTCTGCCCCAAAAAAAAAAAGAATAAACTACCGTTGCACTTGCCACGAGCGCCCCACCCCAACGAAAAACATAACTATATCTATGCACAGAGAAAAAAAAGTATTGAATTCTTTGTTTAGAGATCTTTAAACTTCCTTTTAGATTTGATGCCAAATAACTTTAAGTCAGTTTATTTATGAAAAAAGTCTTGAATCTGGTACAATTCGACTATTAATCTGTAGTTATATATACATGTTAATTGATTTTTTCTCTCTGTGCATAACCATATGTTTACCTGTATAGTAAGTGAAGTAGTTGCTGGAAAGTTTTCATGTGGCAAATGGTTAAATAATATTTTTGCCAGTGGCAGCAACTTCAATTGCAACTGCAACCAAACTCTGCACCTCATCATACAAAAGACCAAATGTGGACTGTTAAGGTGAGGTGGAGTAGCAGTGGTAGTGCTGGTGATGTTGGTGGTGGTTGGAATTGAGTGGAGTAAACGATATTTAGTCATTCTCGAAAATGAGAAAACGTGATGCGCATAAATTGACACGAACCCGTCGGAGAAAGAAAGAGAATTTGCTTCACGCAAGCGAAATGCGAAATGCGAATACTGAATGTGAATCTTTTTTTGAATGAATAATGAACACACACACACAGTTGGAACAGTTGGCTTAAACGGGTTGCGTCTACTCCTTTTTGGCCGTGTGGGTGGCTGTAATTCTTCTTCTTGCGTTAACATTTTGTGCGACGACGACGACGACTTTGACGTAGGCTATTAATAAATTTATTTTTCGCTGCATGCCTCAAATAAATTGTAAAGTCACGTGAGTATCTTTTTCTTTTCAGTTTTTTCTTGTTGTTTGATTTGCCTTTGATGGCTCGGCAGCTTGAAGCTCTAGCTATCGAGTGGAGTGGAGTCGAATCGAGTAGAGTGGAGTGGAGTCAAGTCGTCTGCTGGGGAGGCAATGTTGCGACAGCTGTCAGCTGCCAGTTGCTGGTTGCCCCAGCTGCCAGTTGCCACATGCCGCCGCTACAGCCAAGTGCGTGGGCGTCATCCAATGTCCAAAACGTCTTCAGTTTCAATCGTTTTGGCGGATATTTGTGCCTCGGGCGTCTGCCAATGTTTGCCAATTGAATTGGCATCGGCACAACAAAAACGCCCCCACAAATAAATTTATGAAAATACAAAATACAATACAACACAATGTAACTGTGCATGCTATATGACAACAATACAAGTAAGAACAACAACAACAATACCTTACATTGTTGTTTGTCAGAAAAGCAATTACACATGTCCTACGATTGCCGCCACGCCTCACTTCGCCTTGCCACGCCACGCTCTTGTGCATGCTTTTGTATTTTGTATTTGTACTCGCATTTGCACACACACACACCGACACACACCATCACAAGCACTGGTTTTTAATTAGTGCAAATGTTTAAACATTATATTTTCGCTCATATACATACATTTCGGCATTCATTTATTTTTATTTGTCCAGTGAGTAAATATAAATGGGGCCATACATGCTGCAATTTAATACGAAATGAAGCTTAGCGAAGTCCAGTACCAAAAACACCCTTACATACACATAAACAGAGATCGACCCACGCAACACGCAGTTTTGACCCACCCATAAGTATGCCAACATTGCCAGACAATAACAACATAAACATCGAGGCATTGCCAATTTGTTTACAATGCGAGAGTTGGCTTTTAATTTCATAAGCGAACTCGCTGGGAATTGGGCACGTTTACAAATACTTTAGTTTGACCTATAGAACTAAATAATTTCGAACAAACATAACGTTAGTTAACGCTTTCTCTTAAAAGAGCTGAGCAGACAATTCAAAAGCTTTTTTATCACAGTCCACAAAGGCATCAAACAAACTTAAATAATATTCATGCGATAAGATTGGTACAACTTAAAATGATCTGTTAATGTGGTCAAAAGCATGTTTCATTGTTGGCAAATCATTGACGTTGGCTAACCATAAAACCCGAATTAATGTTGTCTATTTATGGATTTTCCCACGAAGGCAACGATTGGAATCTAGAGCAAACCCGATCATATTATATAATGGAGTGCCAAATTTGTGCACATAAACAAACAGAAATGCCAGCGAAGAATGCCAAAAAATGGGAAAGTAAGTAAGGGAGCGGGCAGGGCTAAAGACTGACACCCACAATCAAATTTGATTTCACTTGCTGTCAGTTTGTCTGAACTGTCTGGCATTTTAAAGCGTAGTCGAAGGATGTTCATGTTTCCAGCACAAAACGTGCCCTGAATGAATATCTGCTTTTACATTCTTATTTTTATATTCTTTTCGCCCTCTCTTGATTTTGTTGCTATACTTATTTATTTTTTCAGGAACTTTTGGTCTGTGTGGGCGAGTCATCAGCTCAATTCCCAGGGAATGAAACAACAGCATGGCAGCAAAAAGGACAGGAGAGTCGTTTTTGTTGGTTGTTGCTGTAGGTTATTGGAGTAGAGGATGGGATCTGGCCATAATTTGCACTAATAATGAAGCAACTGGGAAATAGAGTCTCAGCTTGACTACTGCCTGCCAGCTGCCTGCCAGCAGTCTGCCTGCCTGTCATGATGACTGGACCAAAAGCGGCAAAGTAAAACTTGCTATCGTCCTTTTGCCCTCGTCCCTTAGTACCTAGTGTGGTAGGTAATGGCAAAGCTTTTGCGCCAAAGTAATTGAGTTAACTAGCAAAAATATAATAGCATTGCAAGCTGGTCAGCACAGAGAGAATGAAAGAAACAAAGCAGGAGCATTAAGAGGAAAGGGACTGACAAGCCAGTCAGATAAGAGCAGTCAGCTGGCAAAGACAATGACAAACGGGGATAAACTTTCATGGTGCTTATAGAGAGATGACTGGAAGAGACGACATCCGAATGCATGAAAATTGAAATTTTATTCAAATGCCAGAGCGATAAAATAACTAAACTCGACCAAAAAGATAGATTTACATTAATTATGAGACAGCAAGCAAGACAAAGATAGAGAAAACAAAAAAATAAAATAAAAAAAATGGGTCTGGGCATAAAAATCGAAGGAATAACTTCAAGAAGTATGCGTTGCCCTGACTGACTCTCGAGAGTGGCATTTCAAAAGCAAATTAGTTGATTTGTATGCAGTTGTGTGTTGTGTTGGAGGGCATGAAAAACTAATAGAGTTGTATAACAAGTTGAGGGGGTCGTTACCGGAAAAACTGGTAAAAAGAAATCGTTTGTCGCGAAGGCAATGCGACAACTGATAAACTCAGCGTTTTATTGCCAATTCAAATTCCAATTCCAATGAAGGGCAGACGAAATTTGGTTATTTATGGTTGTCGCATTCCGAATCTATGCAACGATCGATCTATCCATCGATTTAAAGATCGTTGTTGTTAGTAGATATTCAACTTATATGCATGTATACATAACATTGATAAACGAAGCTAATGAAGCAAGACCCAAAGCCACTTGATCATGATGACGGCCTGGAGCATGACGAGGCTCAAACTGAAGCTTGAAAGCTGAGGGCTGAGATTAGATAAGCTGCTTGAAGACATGCCGATTTGAGTTAACTATTCCTCAAAGCAGAGACATTGTTTGGGAGCTCAGCCAAATAAAGCAATCAAATTGTTACCAAGATTAAAGAAAATGTCAAGATCTTAGTTTTAAACTTAACTGTAATGATGTAGATAACACTGCAACTCAACTCTTGATATGAGGGTTACCGAAAATGTCAATAAGGTTTAATAAAGTTGTCCTTTAACCTCAGGAGAAACATCTAAATACTTCAGGACTTCGCGTATTATATTCCTTACAGGACATCCTAGCTGCTCTTAAGCAAGAATTTAAGATAAAAAGCGTTGTTAGCTATTGAATGAATATTTAAGCTTCTTTGATTCAATCTGTGTGTCTCGTAACTAGCTCAATTGTAAGTTGAAAGCAATTTCCGTAAGCTGCAGCTTAAGTCAAAATTGATCAAATGCGCACATTATGATAAAAAAGAATAAGAAGAAACGACTGACAGCAACGTAAAGCTGACTACCAAACATATTTCGGCAAGTTTTGGGTACCCAGAAACTGAGGACACACACACTGAGTGAGAGCCACTTGAGCTGGCAGCCAGTGTTCCCAGATTCATAATTCTCAACAAACAAATCGCTTTATAATCCCTTTTCAAACACACACGCAAGGGAGAGGCACTTGGCTTTAGTCTAATCCTTAGCTGTCAATAAGACATTAATGCTTCAGCTTCACACACAGCTCAAATGCTCAATCCAGTCAGGCAGACAGCGTCGTTGCTGCAGGGTAGAAAACGCTTGAAGAGCATTTGAAGTCATCAGTTTTCAGATTTCGAAATGTTGAGTTGATGATGGCAATGGAGCTCTGGTATGTTCGTGTGTGTGTGTGTGTGTATGTGGGTGATCGAGTTACCGCATTGTGAACATAACCTTTGTTATTCGCGCCTCTGATGAGTGGAAAAGGATGCCAGGCAGTCGTTGTTTATATACATCCAACACTTGTTGAGCTACAGCCATAAGGAAAGAGAACGGATTTCGTCAAGGAAAAGTTATTTTCTTATTTTTTGTCTTTCAATAAATGAAAACACTTGAAAGTGTTTTTTTTCTTCATGTATAACTTCATATGCATAGTGTTTATGATATTTTTTATTTGCAGCTGCTGGACTCGGCATCCTATCTTTGCTTGCCACAGCTTGCGTTCAAGTGTCTAATGCAATTTGCTGGCGTACAAAACTCAATAACGAAAACCAGATACAACGGGGCGGCAGGTGGAGCAAGGTGGAAGCAGTTGATAGATATGCCAGGCAGCCCGCGGGCCACACACGCAGATAGAGTGCCAAGCACAAAGCCTGAACTTAACAGAAAGGCAGGCAGACAGGTAGGCCTGAAAAAGGGCTAGGGTTAAGGCAAAGGCTCACTCTGTGTAGCTAGCTCACCTTTTGCAATCATTTTTCTTGCACAATGGTATAGGAAAAGAAAGGGGAAGGGAGGGAGAGAGTGAGAGCAACGCACAAAGGTAGCGCTGCAGGCGCTGTAAGCAGTACACAACGTCGCGGGCAGCAGCAGCAGCAGCGAACGGGACCTGGGAGTCGTCTTGGTTAAGGTCCAAAAGCCAATAGAAATCATCAGCGGAAAAGTAATGAAAATCAGCAGAGAGCGCAAAATAAATACAAAAATCAATACATGTAGGCGTAAGCAGCAGCAGCATCGTATCCATGAGATACAGATACATAAATACATTTTGCATTGGAACAGGAAACATAAAACGAATTAATTCCAGGCTGTTAGCAGAGGTTGCGACGCAGTCTAATCGAAAAGCAAGTGAAAACAAGACAACCCTCTCCACCTCTCCCCCATCTCTACTTAAACACAATAACTCCTATTTGTGTGGGCGTTGCATGGGAAGGCAAACATGTTTAGGGCGGCCGACTAAAGCACCCACCAAGACTAAACCACCCCATTGGCTCAACACGACAGTAGACACAAATCTTGGCACATAAAACAATTAGCTGGCAAGAGAAAAGGAGGCGACTTATGTGGATCAAAGCGGAGAGTGTGTGTGTGCGTGTGCGTGTGGTTGCGTCTAGAACAAATGACAAGCCAGTAGTCGAAATTAGTTTGCCTTATAGCACCACACACACCAAAACAACCGTATTTCTTTGTCTTTTTTCCGTTGCAAAAGTCTAAATTTATGAATATTAAATGAGCAAAGAAAAAAGCTCAGCTTGGTCCGAGGCATAATTTATGGCACATGCAAACTCCTCATATATCAACGGCGCTGTGAAGTCATAAACCAGAGAGTCAGAGAGAAAACTGACCACTAGCATTGGCCAAATGGTCAACAAGGATAACAAAATGTCAAGCTTTGGCCAGCCAGCAAAGACAAACAATTTCCAATCGTAAGCAAAATATTGCCATGACATTAATGGCCAAATGCTCGCAAAAAAAAACAAAATGTATACGAAGTTAAAGGCTTACACATACAAACCAATACATACATACATATATATCTTATACTTCTGTTGGTATTCTTGTATTTTATTTTGTTATGTCAGGCAAAAAGTGATAATACCAGGCGTAAACGGAGAAGGTATTTTTTTGGTATGTCATCGTGCTGCCTGCTTGGCTGCTTGCCTGCCAAATCAATAGATTAACGCTCGTCCTGCTTTCGGGGTCAGCAGCCAAATTGCGCAAAAGGTCAAATCAAGCAGCCAACTAATAGAGAAATTGCCCAAGCATGAGAGTCTAGCAAAACAAAAAAACACAATACATAGTCAATATACATGTGTATTTGTGTGTGTGTTTGTGTGTTTGTGTCAGTGTGTTTGGCTATTGTGATATATATGCACATGTTGTCAAGTCATGAAAACGTTCTCGAACAGATCTAAGTAGGTACTTAAGAGGTTAGTTAAATAGTGGGATTAAAGCCACAAATAAGCGTACAAAAAGTTCACTTCTTAAGGAGTCAAAAAAGGGTGGGCAATAAGTTACTCGGAATATTTAGGAGAATCGAGAATATAATTTTTGTAACTCTCACAACTTAACAAAAACACAAACAACAAAAAATATAATACTCTATCTATACCAAATAATCGTAATTAAAAGCTGCGAATAGAAATAGGAGCAAATAAACATTGCTCAAGAATTTGTAAGCTTTATAGTTGCAAAAGTTCTTAAAGTTAATCAAGCCTGGACAATCTGTCAAATAGGCAAAATTTCTTGAATGGGGCCAGTAAATGACTTCAGTTGACTGGCTTCAATTAAATTATAAGCAAATAAATTTATATAAATATATTTGCTCGGTCTGAGAAACGCTTTTTAAGCTCGTAAAACAAGCAAAAGCCAACTAAATAAACCCCAAGACCAAGTAGTCAACAATATTGGCTAAGAAAACGTCAACAACAGCAACAACAACGACGATGATGACGATGAGGAAAATTGCCATCAACTTTAATTGAGTTGAAGGCAAAAAGGCAGGCAATACAAGGCAACAACAGCCAAGACACAAATACAAATATCTATACACACACAGAGAGAGTGAAAGACTTGCAAACACCAAAAACAGAGCAGGAGAAAAGGAAGGATGAGGTGGAGGCAAAGACGAAGGCGGAGACAGGAGACTGGAGCTGAGCTTAAGCGGAAGGAATTTTAGCAAATTAGATTGTTTTCCACTTGAGTTCGTTTTAACGCTTTCGAGCCGCGCCAAGGAGCCGCAGTTGGACTTTCAGCAGTGGGTGCTTGTGTTTGGAGTCCAAGTTAAAGTCGGCTTTACTTGTGTGTTATCTACAATGTTGCTCACTCTCCTTGCTCCTCATATATTCCGTTACACTTCAAGGCACCAAAAATTGTAGCCACCCACAAGAACAAGACGAAGACGAACAACAACAAGAACAACTGAGAGGGGAGCCCAGTTTCCGTTCCGTTCAATGGCACAATCATCACTCACTCAGTCGGCAGAAAATTGATGATAATAATCGCACGTAGCAACTGCAACAACGATGTTGTGCTCCGATGCGATAGGGGTTGGGTGAGGTAAGCTCTTGATGGTCATGGCCAAGCTGGCAGCTTACATAAGGCACCAGTTTTACCCTCATTCCCTTGCCTCAGCTAATGCGCAGCAGCTGTTCTTAGTCTCCAACTCTTGACACCTTGCGTCAGCGCATCATTAAAGTGGTCGCCAAAATGACATTCGCCGGTGGTGCGCTGATTGAGCACAAAGCCCGGGGAGCAGTAGAAGCACTCCCCCTTTCCCTTTCTCACTTCTCTTCTCCATCTATATGGCCTGCTCTTGTTCTCGCTGGATTTTTTATCACAGCGACAAAAAATGACGCGAATTTATCTCTATTACAGTTAGCTGATGCTGCTGTTGCTGGTTGCTGGGTGATGTTGCCATGCCACGCCTCCCTCTACGCAGACGCGCCCATCATTTGTATTGTTGACATGTTGTGGGGCGTAGCAGGGGGAGGGGGTGGGGGCAGTGGCGGTATGTGATATAGCTGATATACATTCGAGGCGACAGCTGAGCGCGGCTGAAGCTAAGCGCGTTGGACGTTTTTTTTTTTCCCCCAGCTAAAAATGATTGATGGCCAGGCCAATGCTCCACTTTAAAATGGCCAAAAAAGAAAAAAATAAAAAAAGAAAACAGATACGTTAAATAACGACGCAAATTGCAAAGCAAACGAAATAATGAAAATGGCAGCGATTCGGCATTTTGCAAGATAAGTCAAGCCAGCCGAAAAGGCAATAGAAATGTGTGCGAGTGAGGGAAAATATATTGAGAAAGTCAAGCAATTTCTGATAAAAAAAAGTATCTTAAAAAACAAACATCAAACCGTTTTCTGTGGGAACCCTTTAACTGTTATAAATTTCGAAAGTTCTTTCCACTTTATGCACAAAAGCAACACCCAAAACTTTGACATTCCTCAGGCAGCTGATGATGAATTAACATAAACAATTTTCCACCGAAAATGTAAATATCATAAAAGATTGTTAACATTAACTGTCTAATTTGTTGTCATTTCAGGCAGTCGGCGTCACGTTTAGGAGCTTCTTCAGTAGACAGTCGACAATCGGCAATCGAGAGTCGAGAGTCAAGAGAGTAGATAGCAATAAGGCGGCAAAAGGCCTGAAGCGATTCTGTCGCCAAACCCTCCTTACTTCAACCCCATCCAAACTAAAGACAACACAACTGGCAGCTGCTGGCAACTGAAAACGTGTTTGGGAGACCCGCACGCTAATAACTCGCTTTTGACGTTGGTTAAATTAATGACAGACGACATCATTTTAGCCAACTTAAATCACATAAAAAAGGCAGCAGCCGCAGCGAAGTTGAGGTAGCTTGTTTCGGGATGAGGGCAAATGTCAGCCAGCCAGCAGAAGACACTTAAATTTTCGGACAAACATTAATAAACTGTGGGCTTTTAACAGTGCGCTTCTTCTCCCTACCGCACCGCATCGCCCGCAACCACACAGCACTATTTGCCACCACTGCATGCATAATTTGCTGTCCAAACGGTTTTTCACTAAAAGTTTTCACGACGACTGACGAGAGAGTTAGTGGAAGAAAACAAAAAAAAAAAAGAAGGAAAGCGCTACTGCTACAACTGTTCTTTGGTTTTTGGTTTTTATTTTGGGTTTTTTTTTTGTAGATGCTTTTTGCACCCCGGCTCTGAGAATGAATTTGAAATGGAGACGACATGAAAAACCTTTTATCTAAAAGTGCGCTCGCTCTGACAGAGCCATGGAACCGAAAGATGTCTGTATTAGCCAGTGACTGCAACTGGAAATTAACGCGCCAGACAAAGGGAACAAACCAAAAACGAAAAAGAACACTCGGCGGCTCAATAATTTGTGGTTGCATTCGGCAACAGACGAAAAAAGAAAGAAGAAGGCAAAGTGGAGGTAGCAAAGAACCCAAACCTAAAAACACTGAGATAGCCGAAAAAAAAACTCCACATCAAGTATTTGTTGCTGTGGCCGGCCGCTAATTTAGTTACCAACACCCGCCTGCCTGCCCTCATGTACCTGCGGTTAGAACAGACCTAACCAGACCAGAAACTCATAAACAGGCGCGACCTGCCTGACCAAAACTCGACTGCAGCTAACTGTTTGCGTCTGATGGAAAAATGTGTAGAGAGCCGCCGCCACTGATGATGATGGCTAATTAGTTGAACAGCCCCCCCCCTCTCTAATTCTCTTTTGTCGTATTCCCAACTATATCATCGCTCTTTGGGTACAAAACTAGAAAGAAATATCTTTATTTCTTAATAGTTCCTCACTTACAACATGGCCTGAATGTCCAATTGTTAACTGAAAATTGCTGCACATTAAATGGCAAATAAATTTACAACAAACAAAACAAAAAATACAAATAAAAGCGTTGCTTGATTCGTGTTTTTTTTTTTCATTTTATTTTTTGAACGACATTCTTTTTTTCAACCGCAATTTAATTGGTCTAATAAAAGTTGAAAAATTTTTAATGCTAACGTGCACACATTTGGCCAGCAAGCTACATTAATCAGCGTTGGGAAAAGTTCGGCAGACAAAAAGCCAACAAATGACCAAAAACACAGTAACAACAACCGCTATTTATACACACACATATATATATATATATTTATATATTGAATAGCAGACATTTTTATACATATGTCTCTCTTTGCGCTACGTTAATTACAAACTGTCTGTTTGCGGTTTTAGTGGTTTTCCTCCAGGAGTGACCAAAAAAATCAACTCAATATAAAAACAGCGAATAAAAGCGCGAAAATTACAGATTTTTTTTATTTATATATTAACTACTGTGCTCTTTTAAAACAACAACTAAGAGGAAGTTTATCCTATTAAGTAGATATTTAATATACTGCAGATTTTACTAAGTTTTGGACCTGAAAAGTATGAACTTGAGTTGAATATTTCGTACTTTTAAAACCCCTTCTTTTTTAAAGCATGACTCACCTAGAGAATACAAAATTTTTATAGCTTTAGCAACCACAAGACCCTCAACCAATTTTGCAATATGCAAAGCATACATAAATAACATTTTATTCCTTTTCTACTTTTAACGGCTCGCACCTGTTTGAAATTAAATGCCAACTTCAACACCTTACCACTGCGCCCCCCAAAGCTCTTTACACCCCCGCCTTCCTTGCAACCTTGTTACGTGAAGACGTGTGGATATTTGTTTTAATTTGAAGCAAAACCATTTTGGGGCGCAACGCATAAGCCGCAAAGTCACAAAGTTGCAGCAACGCCACAGGACACACGCTACCAGTTTTTAGTCCGAGTCCAAGTAGCAAAACCAAAAAGCAGCCTTTGGCAAATGATGCGTGAAATTCAATACACTAGCAGTAGTGGATGGCCGTCGGTTTGTCTTGGGTTTGGTTTTTGGATTTTGGTTTAGGTTTAGGTTTTTGGGGTTTGCTATTCCATTTAGTGTAAACACAAAACCACAGAAAGCATTAAGGGACTTGCTGGCAGGATCAGATATGTCCATGTGTGAGTGCTAGAATGAACTTAGGGATACGGACAAGCAACGCACGCACACACACATGCACCCATACACAATCAAGACACAAGTGAAGGAGCAGAGGGAAGAGGTTTGCCCGACTAAGTGTTTCTTGAGTTTTGGCTGTTTATTTTTCGCTTCCTCGATGTGTGAAAAGGCATCAAATGGCGTTAAAAATGTTTAAGTACAAACAAACACACACATATATATATATATATATATGTGTGTGTGTGTGTGTGTGTGGAACGACTGGTTCGGAGGGTTGCGGTTTTTGTTTCAGGTTGAGGTTCAGCCTGTCTCGGCATCCTGAGTTCCTCCAGTGTCAGTCGCGGTCTTTGGGCTTGGGGCATATAAATTCCATTGATTGTCGCCAGCCGTTTTGTATGACAAGTTGGCAGTGTTGCTGCTGTTGTTGTTGTTGCTGTTGTTGGTGTTGCTTGTGTTGGTGTTGCGTCTGTTGTATGACTTCTGTGCTTGCCACGCCCTCGGTTGCCATTGCCACTGCCACTGCCACTCACCTGCCAGCTAGTATCGCGTCGCGTTGCGTCGCCCGCATGTCACATAAACCGCAGCAAACGTCTTCAGACCTCATCCCTCTCCTGCTTTGATCAAGTGAAGTGTGAAGCGGAAACCAAACAAAAGCCGCCTAAGACAAACTCCAGGTAGACAGACAACAGCTTCAACCGTTCCACTTCCACTTCTGGCCACAACTCCGAGTTCAACTCCAGCTGCTGCTGTTGCTGCCTTCGTTTGGCATAAGCAAATTTTTAATATGCATATACAATGACATTCCTCAGTTTCGCTGCGAAGCGATTCCCTTCAACTGAGAATCATTTCAATCTACGGCGCTTGCTTTTCTCACTTTCACGTTCAAGTTTGGATTTTTGTTTTCTGTTTCGTTTCGTTTTGTTTGCATTGTCATAAAAAACAAAAAGTGTACGAGAAAAATCTCAGCGGAAAAGAGCTGCAAATACTTGGCAAGTTTTTTGCTGTTTTTTTTTGTCTTTTGTCCGGCAAATACTACATTGTACATAGAGTAGGTACCTTTTTCACACCTTCATCTCTGCACAGCGGCCCCGTTGCTTGTTTTGATGTTTTTTCTCACATACAGACACACACACACACACACACACACACGAACAAGCTTTTACGCTCCACAAACTATCCCAAAAACATTTCATTTTTCGGCGCCTGGACAACACCCAAAACAGCCCCAGCTCAAACCCCATGTTCTCCTTGTCGGCCTTTTTATTTGAGTTGTCGCTGCTTACTTAACAACTTGTCGCCTCGACTCACAGTTATACCACCTTCCCTCCTTCCCTTCTTCTTTCCACAGCGCACTTGGGCAGGCACATATTACGAAAACAAGTAAGTAAGATTGTACCAGACTCTTCAATACTCTGCTCTCAGTAGAGAAGTAGCTGAGTATGAAGTAGAAAATTTGAAAGCGGAGTTGGAAACGCAATAACTAGTACTATATATATATATATTAAGATATATATATTAATACCCAGATTTCAATCATTATATATTACCCATATACTCAATCTTTACCTCAGTAACAGCGTATAAAAAATTGCTGCCATGTCCTTTTGGGCAAAAGTATAAAAAGTTGACACGGGGCGCAGTTTGCTTCAGTTTCTTTTTCCTCTTATTTTCTTTTCTCTTTCTGTTTTTTTTTTGACGGTTTCGTTGCTGGCCGTTTTTGCATAACTGGCTACAAATTTCTTTGCTGTTCCCCGCGTCAAGTTTTGTAAGTGAACACGTTGACGGTTAGAAGGTGGGACGTAGGCAGAAAAAATAAATAAAAAAAAAGCGAACAGAAGGGTCTGTCGTGAGGGAAACTAATTTTTAGACACGCGCTGAACGTTTAGCACTTTTTTTTCAACCTTTTGTTATTTGCTGAATGACTTGCGAAATGTGTTAAAGGTAGCAAAATTTTGGTGGTAGTTAGGTGAAAGAAGAAATGTGCTAAAAATGGAGAATGTAAATAAAATAAATTTATATTGTGCAGTGAAACAAATTATTTTAATAATGGATATGGGACGGTTCGACGAAAGTGAAAACAAAGTCAACATAGATAATAGGAAAGAAGTTACAATTTCAGAAATTGTTTATGCTTGTATACAACGCTTGCTTTTAACTAAAAGTTTTTAAAATTCCACTTTTTAATGCTTCATACTTTGTAATGCTCAACACAAAACTTAGTTGCCAAACCCAAACAAAGTTAAATAAAGCCACACACGTATTCATCTAACACAAAATCACACACGTAGCTAACATTTCAACTTGTTATCCTTTTTCTCACACTCACAGAAAAACAAAAACTACGAAAATGTCAATCTTCTTTTAAGCTGTTCAAAAACTTTCACTTTGTTGCAACGATCAACGCCAGAAGTTTAGCACAGGCAACAATAACGAAATAATAATAATAAAAAAAGAACGGGAAAACGAAGAAAAGTTTTAAAAAGTTCCTGTATTAAGTCCATTTAACCCGCCATTGAACTTTACGCCTCAACGGCCATCTAATGCAACAAAAAGTGCAAAAACTCACACACAAAACACAAAAAACAAAAGGGGCAGGATAAAATCTACGCAGAACCGACCAAAAAAAAAACTAGCAAGTTCTTAAAAACTTGCCACAGCAACAAACTAAATGAGCAGTGTGAAAACCAGCAGGAACTTCACACAGAGCAGAGGGAAGAGCGAGAAAGTAGGGAGGGCAAACCAGACAAATGGACAAGAATGGAAAATGAAATGGAAAAGTTTGTGCCAACAATTTTGTCAAAAAAAAAACCAAAAAAAAACTAAGAAATATTATAAAAAAGAATTCAATAAAATAACGCTTTCGTCTGTAGACTGAGCAAAACTAAACGAAAAAACTTTTTCTAGCAGGCTAGCTAGTAAGGACAATTTTCATGAAATTTTCCACGCCACGCCCCAATGCTGAACGGCATTAAAGTTTAACAATAGAAGTTGGCGCGTGTGGAGGATAAACCTCAAAAGTATTCGCCAGAGGGAACGAAGCTTTCGCAAAGAACTTGGGCTCACTATTTGTACTTAAACAGATATATTGTTGTTGTATTTGTTGTTATTATTATTGTTGTTGTTGTCTGGCTGTCCGTGCTGGCGTTTATACTGCTTACATAGATAAACATTTTAGCTTAAAACAGATGCAGCAGCTGTACGAATACTAAGGTTTTAAGAAAATATTTTGGCTGTAAGTTTGGGTGGCAACAAACTACTACATTGTACTATGTCTGTTTGACAGCCTGGGAATGCATATATTTTGTGCCGGGGGATAAAGAAAGCCAGGCAGCATATGCTTCAATGGGAGCAGGTGCACAGCAGCGAAGGGGGGGTTTCAGTTCCACTGATAATAAGCATTAGAGGCTCCATGTAAAATCCCCCCTTTTTTTTTGGGACAGACGACGCCACTGTGTTCGCACAACGCACAACTAACTATTATCACAAGATAAATGCCAGTCGCTCACATAACTAAGACTTATCCAGGGACAACACCAACGACGACGACGACGACGACGAGGACGAGGACGAGGACGAGGACGACTCCTGAGGATGCTGCAGCTGCTGCTGCAGAACAAAACTGTTAAGCCGTCAGCCAGGATAAGGCCATGAACGAACTGAAAAAGGAGGAAAAAACTAACAGCAAGGAGTATAAGCAACCTGCATGCTGTTCCTGGCTTCTTCTACACTTTCTGGGATCTAGTGCGCGTTGATTGTGGCATCTGCTGCATGTAGAGAGAGAGAGAGAGAGAGAGACAGAGAGAGTAAGAGACTAAGGAGATTCCATAACGGCGCCTTGGAATTTTAATAGAGCAAATTTTAGTGCAAAAATACCAAGCGAAGAAACCCCTAACGCATTTTAATGCACTCCTCCTGCTCCTGTTCTTGCTCCAGCTTCAGCTTCAGCTTTTCTTCCTCATTCTTTGTATGCTGGCTGGTAATAAAACTTCCAAATGAAGTTTAGAAAACTTTTTAAATGCCTTTTTAGGTGTGGCCCTTCTGTGTAGAACATATTACTTTAACTGAACTTGAATGGCCAAAGAAAATTGAATAAATTGTACAATATGTTTTAAGCTTGAATGAAGAATCAATCTTAAGTAAAATATTATGTCAAACTTAAAACACGAATAGAAGATTCTTTTAAAATTGAGTATGGAAATTTAAAACTTTTCCTAGCGCATAATAATATCCCATTTTAAATAGCGTTTTCTAAGCATTCGAATGTCCCGCAGGGGCGTCGACCTACGCACTTGTTATGCGCCAAACGACATAGCCCAGAAGGAGGCACCTCAAATGATGATGATGACGCCTACAAACACAACACCAAAAACGCCCACTAAACGCGCCCACTCACAGATACATGCTACGTACTGACTGGTGTTGTGGCATCTTCAAGCTTCATCCAAAATGCTTTGCGCAAAATGCTAAATGGCCCCAAAGGACCTTGTGCCACACTCATCCGCATGCTGTGTAAGTAAGGACGCGGCTCGGCCAGCTTTTTGCAAATTTACGATTATGATTATTACAAGTCAACGTTTTTTTTTTCTTTCTTTCTTCCTTTTATTTTCTTTTCTTTAACTTGCCGAGGGTTGGGACAAGTACACAAGTGTAAGCGTGTGAGAGGGTGGGTGGGTGTGTTGGTTAGGTATATTCGCATTTTTGGCATTTGCACAGCTGCTCCTGAAGTTGAGAAGAAGAAGATAGAAGTGCAAAGAATGCGTCAAAGTATTTTAGCACTTTACGCAGTGAGAGGGTGGCGGGTCGAGAGGGCAGCTGCTGGTCAAAGTCGAGACTTAACAAAATGTACAACAAAACTTGAGCCAAAGTTATTACAACTCTAGGCGGTTGTTGTATAGAAAGGGGGTTGTGTCATGTCTTACCGCGTCTTGGCGGTAAAGGCAGGCATCGACCTCCAGCCGAAGCAGGCACAGCATCAGCCCTGGGAAATCCGCAAATTCCATTGGGCATAATAAACGTAAGATAAAAGTCAAAAAGGGACAAAAATTATATAATAAACTGTACGCCAAGTGAAATTATTGTAGTTTGCTTTGTCACGAAGAAGGGGAGGGGCAAAGAGGCTGTTCTTTAATTCGATGTTACGAGTATAATAAAAATGTTTGTATACAGATTGCTGTTAAATACCCTTCGCAAAGGCAACTTAAATATATTCTCAAGTATAAGCATGGATAATATACTTTGTTTCATGCAATTTCATTGAAGATTAAAGTTTGCCCAAATCAAACATATTTCTGTATCAAATTTCAAACGCATAGAGTATTCTATAACTGTCAGAGGTTAAGCTCAATTTTGGCTACACACACAAACACACACAGCCAAACCGAAACTTTGTTATGCGAGACATTTTACAATTTTTTGATATCGCGCAGAGGCACTCAAAAAAGTTTAGCTGCCTGGCGCTGGATACTGTTGCTTCTTTCCCTCCTCTCTGTCACCCACTCTTTGTGAGGCTGGGCTGGAGGGCTGGGCTTTGGACACACCTACACACACACACACACATATGCACGTACACATAAATAAAAGGTATAACAATAACTCAGCAATGGTGCAGAGCGCGCTGGGGCTTATCAAGTTAGGCGCATCAAATTCACTACAACAACAACAACAACAACATCAATAATCATAAAAACAAAACAACCAACAAAAAATATGAAAAACAACATCAAAATAAATATGTATAAGAAAATATATATTCCAAAAACTGAAAAATACCAAATCATAAAAGCATGACGACGAGCAATTTACAAAAGCCAAATACTAAAAGGTAGAATGAGAAAAAGATTCAAATCAAGAACGTGCGCCTTTCATACAAAGAGAATCTCTTAAGAATATAAACTGAAACGTAGCCGAGGCTCAACTTCAGTTGATTTAAGCACATAAGTAGGTAACTACTTACAGTAACAAAACAAGCACACACACACAGCTATAAACATGCATACATACGCATATGGTAGTAAGTATATTTTAGAAACAAACAACAACTAAATGTAATGATTAATGATGCGCTTTTACTTTTCTCTTTTTCTCTCGATTGCTGCTTCAATTAAGAACTGAGCATTGAGCACTAAGAATTGTGAACTGAAATTGTTAAATATTTGTTTTTTTTTTTCATTCTTTCTGTTCAACTTGAGCTTTGATTGCTTGCTTTGAATACTTGTAGATGTTTCCAATTTTCTTCTTTGCCGCTTTCTAAGTAAGCGCTGCGCAGTAATCACTTTGTCATTGCCATCATTTTTCAGCATCAATTCTTGTTGCAGCAGCAGCAGCAGCAACGCGGCATATATTCACTTTTTCCACACAGACAGACAGACAGACAGACAGACAGAGACTACGCACAACGGCTGTCTAATGGAATTGAGAGATACAGACAGACAGTTGGACAGTTTAGACAGCCCAGCCCAGCCAAGTTGTCTGCGTTTGCCCTTTTGGGAGTCGAGGCGACGAGACGAAACGAATGTCCAAGTGCATCCATATGGACAACGAGTCGATAGGTTCTATCTCTCTCTCACCCTCTGTGTCTCTGTGGTTTTTGAAGTGGACTTCCCTGGAATTGGCTTTGAAATGCCACGTTCGAGAAAAGCTTAGCCTTTAATGTACCGCCCCAGACTTGATCAGACAGATAGAATAGAACCAGAAAGAGAACAGAAAAGACCCTAACAGACCCTCAAGTCAGCATCTGACCAAAAACTTATATGGAACAACAAAAGATCAAAGTTACGTGGCAAGACGAGAGAGAGGGAGGAGTTGCCTGCTTATTGCTGCATATAATCGAAAATGTTACGCTAAATGCATTGCATCGATCCGTTGCATTCATGATCATGATGATCCATGATCCAAATGGGCAATAATGGGAGCCTGCAGCGAATTGTTGTGGTACGCAAATGTTGAGGCAACTTAGCGCCTTGTTATGAAGACAGAGACTCGGCATTGTCTGACAGACAGCAGATTGATCTCCTTTTTTGCCTCTTTCGCTTTCACTGGCATCCTGCTGAGAGATTGTTTGAAAACTCTTTAAAGACAACAGCAAAAACTCATTTTCTTTTAACAAAATTAATGTGAATGTTAAGGTAAGCGTATGGTTATGGATGAGTATTAACAAGGTTGAAGTACTTGATATTTCTTATTGGGAAGCGAACAAATTTGAATTGAAGCAGTTTTCGAAAATTCAGAAACGTATCTGGACGTTTTATATAAACTTATTATTTTGTGTAATGCAATTCTTCGATGGTATAATGTTAAATTTGGAAGATATGGTACCAGATCTTGAAGGTACCTCCAAGAATAACAAGTTCCAGACCTGTATAACTAAAATAAGTAAGATTTAAGACTCTTTTTCGCTATCATTCTATATCAAACTTTTCTCTTATTCTTTCATCTTATAGTTTGTAAGCTTTTTTAACTTTTAAAACAATCATAACGCTTGTATTTCGATAAGCTTGCAAATCTATTTATAGAAACCATGGTGCTAAACTAGCCACAAACCTTCCAACTGTTCTTATATGCAAAAAGTTTGACTCAATAAAACTCACCTTGTTTGGATGATGTTGCCGTTTGTGTTGTGTGTTGTCAGCTTGTGCCAATTAGCTGATTTTGCCTTATGCCAATTGGAATATTCACCTGCCGACGGGACTTTGATTCCTCTCTCTCTCTCTTACTCTCGCTCTCAGTCAATGATGTTTCGTCCTTTTGGTTTGGTTGCGACGCGTAATCGTTATCCAAAGACTTGAGTGTTGCTTACTTAGCTGTTGCTTTTGCAAGGATAACGGTAATTAAACCGCAGGCTGGCCCGTACACGGGGTCGCCATTGCATGCCTTAGCAAAAATGTTGTTGTTGTTTTGGTTGTTGTTGTTGTTGGGGTTTGTCGTTAGGTTATTGGCCGCAGCGCTTAGCTTGACACTTTTCAAACTTTTTCTTTTGGTTAGTTAAACAACTTTTTTGCCTGCAATTGGCAAAGACACACACACACACATACACACTAGCTAACACACACATATGTGTGTGTCTATATATATATACATATATAGTAGATGCACTTCCAGTATGCGCTAATTTTTTTGCTGCTTTGCTTGGTTTTACACTTTTTGCTTGGTCCGCGTTGTAAATCTTTGCGCGTTGTTGTTTTAAAGAAATTCTTTTGCTCAATGGCAAAATGTTTGGACGACGTCGTCTGTGTTTTGTTGTTGTTTTTGTTGCCGGATCTCTGACACTCGCTGTGGCTCGTTGGCTACCTTGCCTCACCTCGCTCGGTGTGGCGCTCTGACTCCAAGTCCGACTTTGACTCTGACTCTGGCGGCTGTTCTTCCGCAGAAAACAAGCTTGCAAGCAAGCAGGTTGCAATGTTGCAGCAGCAGCAGCAACAGCAACAGGCCAGAAGAGAAGAGGGCGCGCCCGCAGTGTATATGATGTGAGGCGGGGTAGGCTGGGCTGGGGGGTATTGTGACGGGGCGGGGGAAAGAGAGGTAGGTTTGGTTGGTGGTTACAGCTACAGCTACAATCTGCAATCTGTTTGTGGCATTAAATCAGTGAACCAAGACGCGCAGCCAGATTTGTTTATGCGGCCAGCGTTTCCTCGCAAACTCCGGCTCTCTAACTTGCCTCGTTGTTGCAAGCCAGCAAGCCAGCCAGCCAGCCAGCAGCGCAAGCGATGCAAATTTGTATTACAAATCAGCACTTACAGCTCAATTAACGAGATTTTCGGCACACACATATTTTACACACACTCTTTGCGATCCGGCATAGATCACAAATTTATTCATACGGCATACGGTAGAAAAAAACTCTCGCGCACTTCAAAGGCTTTATTCCATTAACTTTTCTAATCGTTTGTTATTGTTGATGTTGTTATTATTATGTGTTGTTTAAGTACGCGCGCCGCGGTTTTGGGTCGCTACGTTCCGAACCGGTTTATTGGAAATTTACAATAATTCGTTTTATACTTTCCGGCTTTCAGTACCGCACGCCTCGACGATTCAGAGTGAACAGAACAAGTTGCGAGTTCGAACGGCGACTTCGGCGTCGACGTCGCCTCTCCACTCAATGCAGACAGATTTGTAGTAATCATCGCTAAGGCCTATGCTCCGAACAAGCTTCAAACACAACTCGAACATGTTGCGCCAACCAGCGGAACGTTGGCACAGTGAAACACTCAAAAAACACACAGTATGGGTTGAGTTAAATATGTTGATGCTGCTGCTGCTGCTGAGTGGTTGTGAGTGAGCTCAATAGGAGTAGCATGCGGCAACTCGGTCAGGTGTTGTTGGAGCCGTGACCGCTGCTGCTGGAGCTGCTGCCACTGCTGCTGCCGCGTCTTATTGTGAATGATTTATGTGGGTCGGCATTTCAATTTCTTTAACTGCAGCAGCCAAGAAGAAAGTAAACTGCACATGCAGCAGCTGAAAATGTAAATAAATCTTTTAAATCAGTTGAACATATGCAGAAATAGACTCAAAAATATTCAACTTACCATAGTCAAAAACAAAGGACACTCGCAGTTAAGCGAGATTTAAATACAAAGTCATAACTCTATACAACAATGACTCAGCTGATTGTGAGTCGCCCACGCGACAACTCTACTCTGTTTGCTTTTAGCCACAAGAGAAATGCGAGAAGTGGATGGACGGTGGGGTTTAACAGGGCACTCGAGTGCACCTGTTTGGCTATGCAAAGTTTACCTGCACTTTTTTTCCAGCCAGCCAGCCACCATGGAATATTTAATGGGATGCAAAAGGATGTAATAAAAATAAAAATTAAAAAACAAAAACGGAATGGAACGAACTCGTCCATTTCATTTGGTCTAATGTGCAAAAGTTGGAAGCTTGGTGCTTAAACCATAGGTGACCCCATGGCGTCGCATTAACGTGCAGCGAATGGACTTATAAATACATAACTAACAAGTAAGAAGGCTTAAGTCGAGAAATCCCGACTAGACGATACCCTGAGCCCTATACTTAACGCGTACAGTCAGTGTTGTTATCGTTGTTGTTATCGATCCCATGTGTTTATTGAAAACAGGGTATCAGGGTATAAAAAATAGGTACATAGTAGTAGTAGTAGAAGTCTTCCGGCAGCTTATGTCTGAGTAAAACCAAATAAGAGATTTGCAACAAAATTAAAATGTGTTAGCAAGCTGTACAAGAAAATTTTAAAATGACTGATCCAGAAACGGAAACTTTTGATTGTGTATACGAACGTTCTTCACTCAAGGTTTTTCAAAGTACTTTCAGTGCAAATAATATCAATATATGTATTCTCTATTTGTTGCCATATACACGTATCTCTGCTTTCGTCTAGCATTGAGGGGAGGAATAGAAAAACAACAGACAAACAAATCCTCAGCACATTAGCTTCAACTAAAGCCTCATCCCCGAGTCTCGTTGGCATTATCTAAAATACTTTCCATAGCAACTGCAACGAGTTGGACAAACCGGCTGACACTCAAGCGCTAGACAAGTTCAATGCCATGGATGGGCATCAAAGCGATTGCATCCATGGACCTCGTCTAGCCCCGCCCTTCCTACTGCTTTTTCCTGACAGCCACAAGAGACGCAACGTTGTCGAAGCTGCCGTAATGCCCGCCAGAGAGAGCCTGTGCAATGATTTATGAGAAATGGCAATGCTTGCCACAGACGTTGCTGATGACGAAGACGAAGAAGACGACGACGACGACGACGACGACGATGTGGACTATGTTGGTGATGCTGCTCCGACTTAGACGCCAAGAAGGTGGAGCGCCAAGACAAACAATTGACATTTGATGGATGCGTAACTCGTGCATTCAAATGCATAAAACAGAGAGAGACAGCGAGAGAGCAAGAGCGAGAGGAGTAAGCTGGCGGCAGGACAAACATAAATTTGACAGGCCACTGGACGCCACGTCTGATGGACACTGAACGAACGAATGGCAACACACACACATACAGTTTGTCGCAGGCGTCGGCTAATTGTTATTGATAATCGCATCACTTTTATACTATGTCTCGGGGTTCGATTTGTTGTTGTAATTGGCAGGCAAGCCAGTGTTTGCTCTAGCCACGATTAATTAGTCAATCAATAAGGCAGAGAAGCAATAGAGTTCTCCTTCTATAACTTCCTTTTCCACTTCTACGTCTACTTCTAGCTTGCTCTCAGTGTGCTTCCCTAATCAGATGAGCTGCGGCAGCTACCACACGAAGACCTTTAACTTGAATTATGTTTTGGCATACTCATTGTATATCTGCAGGCCAGGTTTTGCCTTAGCCTTAGTTGCCTTCAGAAAATCACTGCTCCATCCTTGCGCCTTGCGCCTCTAACTGCAAACAAACTTCTCTATTATTGATTTATACCTTTCAACGATTCTCTGTATTTATCATGAGTGCAAGCCACATTTATCATTAATAATGCCGCGGCTGCCTTCCACAGCAGCAGCAGCCGCAACCGCAGTCTCTGCCACCGCCACCGCCGCCAGACGCAAAGTGGTAGCCCAAACGAGCATCAGCATCATCATCAGCAGCAGCAGCAGCAGCAACAGCATCAGCATCAGCAGCGACGGCAACGGCAGCCTCGAGCATCCGCATCTACTAGGCAGCTGCTAGATTCTAAGCGGGCACAGTGATTCAACACCTGTTGAAACTTGATATGATATTATGTAATAAAAAATTTAAATAATAATTAACTGACTATCGAAATATCTTACTAATGGGAAAAGAATTCATAAAAATTGGGCTTCTTGCATTGGAACTCATAGCTTATGAAAGGGAAAAAGTTTTGAATTTTATACAATTCATTTGTAGAAAATTATGAAATAAATTCATTAAATAAATCAAATTCAAGCAGGACACAACAAATTTAAATTCTTAATGTAACATTAAGGTTCTATTAAATTAAACTTTATCTGCTGAACCATTGTTGATGTACTATTGCACATTTAAGGACTGCATTTATGCTTGAATACCATTCTGATGTTGCCCAGTCATTTGAGGGGCTTAAAGTTACTGATTTAAATTCATTAAATGCTAAAATTAAAAGGATTAAGAATATTTAATTTCTGATAGATATTGCAATAATATGATGATAATAAATTTGATCACACTGTGCGGCAGCGTCTTACCGGCATTAAAGCACCCCCGTTGAGCAGTTTTGCTGCTGCTGTTGCTGCTGCTGCTGCTGCTGCTGACTGAGGAGTTGTGAGTCCGTGGCTAGAAGGTTGGATGGGATGGCGATGGGTTGGTTGGCTAGCTGGCTGGCTAGAGAGTTAGAGCTGTGATCATTTTCCGTACATCATTTCTATGGTGTATTTATTGCCTGGTCGCAATGATCATCGCGGTCTGGGCCTCCATTTCCGTTGTTGTTCACTGTTCACTGCAAAAGTTCAGGCCCAGCGAACTGACGACGACGACGACGACGGCGGCGGCGGCAAAATCCATTTTGGGAAGGTGATCTGTGGGATTGTGCTAATGTCAAATCAAGCTGTGCCCCCTTGTTATTTAGCCAGGCAGGCAGGCAGGCTAGCTGGCAGGCAGGCTGGCTGACTGGCTGGCTGGCAGGCGAGAGAAACCGAAAAGGAAGAAGCTGCAGCCGACAAACCGCCAGCAACTAAACTCCATGTTGATTTTATTGTAAATTGCATTAAAAGATTGCATATAAAGAATTTTATTTATCACCTCGGTTGTTAGGGAAAAACGCTGTTGGAGACAAAAGTACTCCTCTCATCCTGATGCTGGGCGACATTGTTGTTGTTGTTGTTGGTGTTGGTGTTGCTGCTGTTTTGTTATTGTTTGTCTTGGCATGATCTCAAGGTCTTTGCTGTGGCAATTGGTTTCGTTTAGTTTGGTTTGCTTCGGTTCGGTTTAGTACTTTTGTAGCCCCCATCGAAGGTGTCGCTAGATATAGACTGTTTTGCTTTTTTGTTTAGCATGCATTGCATTGCACTTTTTGTGTTTTTGTGGTTTTTTGCTTAGCCCGCTGTTCTGTTCAAAGTGATCTTTGCCAAATTTGTAAATGTTCTTTAATGGAATTTGAACACTTGCTCGCTGGCTGGCAGTGCAAGGGTTTTGGTCGTTCGTTGTCTTACCAAAGCTGTCTGTAAAGTTCTTTGCGTTCTCTTGTTCTGATTTAAGTAGGACGCCTTGAGTTTGTGCACCGAAGCTGAACTATGCTCGATTATATATACACACTATATACGAGTACGTGGGCTTGTCAGTGTGACAATCTTAAGGAATTGCTGGTAACCGAAACATTTAAGTTTTATTTGTAACCCATGTTCCTACTGGGATAGTTAAGTGAAGGGTATGTATGGTTGTGTGTGTTTGGTTTTGTAATCGGAGCAATCGAATCAGCGACCTTAACAGCAAACTATGCCGCTAAACTTAAACAAGGATCGATTTCACAGAAGCTTGTTCAATGCAGAGATGCCAGCCAGATGATTCTAGATAGAATACCAAGCACTTAACTCCTAAGCCAAGGATGCAAATCTTTTAAATTACTAGCTCTAAGCAAACTAAAAGTTTATTTATAGTGACCAAAAATAGAGACCTGTTTGTGAAACGAGTAAACTTGCCTTTAAGTTCCAGGGAATTTAATTCATGATAAGAGCTGCTAATTGAATGCTCTTGATGCTGAAAACGTACTTCAAATTCCCAGGCTTAAAATGCAAGGCATTTGTTTGATAAAAGCGGCATTCAGACAACGCGTCGCTTCGTCATATTCAAAGCTTCACCTCGAGACACACACACACCACAACACCAAATCTGGAACAGCTCAGCGAATGTGTTTTGACAACTTGCGATGGCTCGTAGGAAGTTGCCTTAAGTAGTTGCTCGAGCCAAAATGTAAGGTTTAAATGCCTTTTGAGAAAGCGAATTTGCAGACAAATAAATCAAGCCACCTATTTTCAAAAGAGTGTCCATTGTGTCCTGGTCCTGTCCCTGTCCCTTGCCACTCGCTCCTCGTGTAGTGCCTTGGCCATTGGGGTGCCGACGAATGTTTGATACCTAAAAATGGAAAAGCCGGTTCAGATTGAGAGGATCGCTGAAGCTGAGCAAGAGTTGTTGTTGCTGTTGTTGTTGGTGTTGTTGTTGATGTTGTTGTTGCTGTTGTACAATGCAATTGTTAACAAGCAAAGTTATGCGAAGCAAGCTGAAAACGACGCTGCAAACAGGCAACATCAAAGGGCACAGCCTCACACAGAGCCTTTTTTAAAAAATCTAGTAAAGATGCGCGCTCCAAGAAAGCAAAATGTTGGAGATGGTAAAGAGAAAAGAGCGACTGCGAGGTCACCGGCTTGCGCCGCTGCTGCTGATGCCCAGGGGCTAAGCAGGGCATTAAATCTTTGCAGCTGAACATGACAAAGGATGTGCAGGCTGAAAGGGGCAAACAGGCTAAAACGGAGGCGACTGCCAAGCGAACGTGTAGAGGAAGGTGTTTAACAAACAGCAAAACAAACAATTGTAAAACAGCAACGACAACACAAAACTCAAAAGCGAGGCGTGGCCGGGATTGCACGCCCACGCCCCCCAAAAGAAGCCTTAGGGGGGGAGGCTTCGGCCAGGGAGTGGACATGCTCGGAGATGCAATTTCGGGTGCGGGCAAACAGAGTCAACAACGATGAACAACCAAACGAACCAACGAAACCAACAAAACGAACCAACGAACGCTTTTTGGTGGCTGCATTTTTTATCAGCGATAAAAGATCTGAGGCGAGAGACAAGCAAAAGCAAGCAGCCAAAGCCAACAAATAAAATGTGCGAGTGTGTAACCCACCAAAAATAAATACAACAACGACGAACGCGCATTTTTATGCGGAAACACAAATTGAAATTCAATGCGAAACAAAAGTTTTTGGACAAGCTACGGTCGGTCGGTCGGTCGTGTTTGTTGGCCATGGCTTAAATTGGCTTTCGCAAATAAATAAAGAATTGCCAGCGTGTGAGAAAGAACAACAAACAAATGCAATAATTTCGACAGCAGCAGCAGCCGAAAAAGGCGCTTTCGAAATAACTGCCCAATGCACGCCCCTTTAAAAACGGTTAGGACAGGATCAAAAAACCTTCAACAAAACAACAACAGCAGCAGTGATAATTCGCTTTGGTTCTGGTAAGGCAGGCAGGCGCTTGGGGCGTGTTTCCGATTCCAGCTTGTTAACAAGTGTTGGCAGTTTAATTGACTAAGCGAATCTCTCTCTCTCTCTCTCTCGGACTGTGCCACGCACATCCTGGCCACAAACCAACAAGCTGTCAGCGACTGAGCCAAGTGTTATCCTACTTAGCCACACGCATGTATCTCGACATCCTGTTTACTATGTCGTCTAAGCACTCAATAGTTCCGCTTACGACTGGATAAGGCGTTAATAGGACTCACATGGACTAGGTTGTTTATGACGTCAATCACAGTGGGAGATCGCTAAGCACAACTATCGATCGTTTGCCAAACGATTCGTGATCATGCCGAGCTGCCGATTAATTGAGGCTGAGGCATTTTTATTAGGCCAAACTTTTTAAACGGCAATTTCCACCGCACACTTTATAGTCTGTGCATAAGTCAGTTCTAAAACGATATTGCTTCGCACTTTGAAGCGAAAAGTGTTTGTGGATACAGGTTATTATAAGGGTATATTGTAGAATATAAATGGATGCCAATGATGACGCAGGAGGTCGAAGATGCCGACAACCCGATCTGACCAAACCCGAACATAACTCGAAACTAACTGTGTTATAAATGATCTTATTAGCTTTTTTGAAACAAGACATTCTAGAGATCATTATTCAACAACAGCAAACAGCAACAACATCCAACAACGAGGCACGCAACAAGTCGCTGCTGCTGCTGATGCTGTTCGAGTTGTTCGAGCTGTTGGGAGCTGCTGGAGGATTGCGTGCACCGGCAGCAATTAATCATCGCACACCTAACGCAGGCAGCAAGCAGCAGCAGCAGGAGATGCATATTTGAAAATTTGCAAATCATATGGCGAATGAACGAGTGGACTGAACGCTTGGTTGGATGGTCGATCGCTTGCTTGCCGAGATGAACTGGCGATCGATCTTTGGGGGCCGCCTGCTGCACTTCACTTGCTTAGTCAGCGCTGCCCAAAACGCCCCCAGGCGAAAACGATGCACTTGAGCCTGAATCTCAGCTTAGGTTGGAGTCACAGCTGAGCTTGTTCGATTTCGTTCTGATCGCTGATTGCATTCCTTGATACCAGAAAGGCAACGATTGCTGCTGCTGCTGCTGCTGATGCGGCTGCCTTTCCTGCTCCTTGCGCCTGAGAACGGTTTTTTGTACGTGACGCTCGTTCCTGCCGCCTAACTCCTCGTCTTCCTGCTTCAGCTTTTACTGCTGCTGCTGCTGCTGCTGCTCCTCCAGCTGCGTTCCCTTAATAATTAATTAATGTAATTGGCCTGTCGTTGTTGCAGCGATAATGATCTCATCAAGATGTGTGTTTGAGATTTCGAATTCAATTTTGAATTGCACTCGCAAACGCTTTGCTGCCTTAGCGTCTGATTCTGCTTTACTGCTTGTTATAAAATGGCTTTTTCGGCACTCAGCTGGAAGCCTTTGTCTTCCAGATTTCCAGCGCTGTATATTTCGTTCTCACCGTCTCTTATGTTATTTGAATTTTTGCAAGCACTTACCGCTAAATGTGTCATTGCTGCCGAAGAAAAAGATCCATCGCAGTTCGCTTCTCGGTCGCCAGCTCATCTGCTGAGAATACCTCTGGTAGATAAGACACTAACTTAACACAGTTGCGATGGCAAATCTTTTAAATTTTTAACACATGCCACCAAACACATTACAATCAATTGGAAGCAATTAAGTGGGAAGCTCAGAGCTCAAACCAAATATCGATGTAAATAACATCAGTATCGATACTACTTGCGATACTTTCACCTTTCGCGATCGAAATGCAACTTTATGCTTGTCTTGACAGTCTGGCAGCACTGTATGTGTATATATATGTTTTTTTTATTTCTCTACGATTTTCAAAAAACAGTTTAATCTGCTGTACAATGCACCATTTAAGCAGCAACAAGTGAACCATAAACCCAAGCATATTAATATTTTTTATAAATACAAGACATTCAACTTAACTAGTCCAGTTAACAAAACGCACGCCAAAGTTTGCATGGGAATAAATGCATTTGTGTGTACATTTCATATGTATGTTTGTTTGTTTGTGTATGAAGCCCAACCTCGGTTCCAGGCCATTCAAGAAGTGAATGTGCGCAACTTTTCAGCATTCCTGGCCATAATTTGTGGCAGCGACTTTTGTCACCCCAAAATCAAATGTCGCTAAAGGCGAGGTCATAATGCCGTCTGGTCATAACAATAAATTTCACGCACCCAGCGCAGCGCATAAAAACAATAGAGCCAATTTCCAGCTACGGCCAACAGCAACAAATATGTAATTGAATTGAATTTGATGGAGGAACCAAAAGCCAAACTAAAGGCAAATCTCGGCACATGGAATGTTAGCAGGGGACACGGCCACCGGGGGCAAGTAAACGGGGAACGGACCTTGCCAACCAACAAGCATTGCGTAGATTTCACGACTTGCCGCCGAATCGGGCCAAATATAGAAAAGGCGCTGCGTGGCCCCCTTGCGGACAATAGACAATACGTATACGCACAATTCTCAGGCCCCAGCCTGGCTCTAACCTAACCAAAACGGGCCAATACTTTGGAGAGTCGATCTATGACAGACGGCGAATACTCTACAGCCGGAGAATGATTTGCTTAAAAGGTATGGAAGTAGCTATAACCAATAACTATTTTCAAATAAATTTTTTTTTCAGTTTCCAAATAGAGTTCGTACCCTTAAGGACTTTATAGAGCATTCACTTTTCGGTGTTTGGCTTTGGTGGATAGCTTTCTTTACTTGCTGCTCTATTGTGCTCTAAGCTTTGACTTGGCCCGGGGCGCACAAAATGGGCCATGCAACTGTCTGGGGCCAAGCTTACGGTTAAAAAAAAAGTCTCTTTTTCTGCCGCTGTTGTGTGCCCCAGGGACGCACATTGGGGGGGGGGGAGTGATGTGGGGTGATCGGGGTGTGCAGAGATAGCTGAAGATATGGCAGCCGTTGCTGTTGTTAGATTTCGAGCAATACCGGGAAACGGATCTTTCATGAATATATTATAAATGCCATTTAATGATATGTATTTAAAGACAATTCATAGCTAACAACAACAGGCATTCCACGCTAGGGCAACAGCAATCAGCAATTGCATCGATATCGAACTGAGTTCAATGTTCCAGCGCCCATAATAATTCTTTGAATTGCCAGGACCGCTCTTTAGCCCGTCCTGTTCCGACAGCAGTCCAGGCTGGCATTTCTTTTGTGCAGATTGCACATTTATGCATTTTCAATGAACAATTTTTATGCAAAAAGGCGAACAAGTTGCACAATTTACTCTCGTTGTTGTAAAGTCCAACTTCAGTGCAACTTCAGTCCAACCCCTGTCCCAGCCAGACAGCCCAATTGTTGCTCTATAAAAGTAGCCTCAACTCTGGTTCGCTCTGGTTCGCCGTTCGCACACATACAAGCGTGTATACTGGAGACCCTGTCGGTGAGGATTAATCTGAGCAGAAGACCTTGGCTCGCTCGCTCGAGGTTTGGCCATCGAGCATCATCAGCATAGAGGATATGGGAATGGGGCAGGTGCGCCAACAGTCTATAAGAGTACTGGCGCTGGGGAAGGATGTTGTTTTTGCAGTTGTTGTTGTTGCTGTTGGATGGTAAACGCACTTCATTTGAATTTCATAATTTCTTTGTTAGCTCCAATTTATGGTCACGGTTTGCTTGGCAATTTATGGTCATAAGCTCGAAAGCGTTTTGCAAAACTGAAACTGAAACTCAAACTCAACAGCAAAAACAACAAAAACAAAAGACCCAAGTAAATTAACGATAACGATTCTGAAATGGAAATGGAAATGCAATCGCAGTGCTTCTATTATTATTTAAAAATAGATTTACATATGATTGTACCGACAAACAGAATATACTATATACTACAAAACAGACATAAATATCAACTTGCAACTCAAGGAAAAGACAACAAGAACAGCTTATTGAGACTCATTTTAAATGATCTTAAAACAACTCTTCGTGGAACTCTCTCGACTTCAACCTTTTAACGTTAGTTTTCAAATTGGCCATCAAGTTCCGCCACAGTTTCACATTCTCAGTCAATTTAGGTAATGAGAATTTCTACAAATTCCATTTGGTTCGTCTGCATATCCAAAGTAGATTTGTGAATGTCTGTTTGGAATCGTTTGGTGTGGTATCTAAGTAGAACAAGCCATTTAGCTGTCTGCGGGAGACTGTTAAAAAACAGCGCTGTGGACACGCCTCTGATTAGAAATAAGCAACACCTGTCGTCCCATTTGATCGCTGTGGTCGTGGCCAGTTGTCCAATGGAGCAGAGACGACCCGAAAAAAAAAACAGAGAACGACACCTTGGAAAAAAAAAAATTAAAACGAAACACAAGCTAGGTGTATATTTTCACAAGTCATGACATGAGTGGACCGAGGAACTGGGAACTCGAAATGGACATGGTAGACATGGTCTTGTGGTTTGGGCCGTTGGCCATTATCAACGCCGTCGTTGATTTGCGTTTAACGGCCGCAAGTTGTTCGCCTTAATCAAACATGGAGCCGCCATGACGACAAGTCCCATGGTCCAGGAACGTCTGTGAAAATCCCTTCTGGGCTTAGCGCTCAGACTGACCCGCCCTACCTGCCACCCGCTCTTCCCCTTGTCCGCCTCTCTCTGTACCGTCGCCGAACTTCACTTGGCATATTTTCTAAACAACTTGGCGCATAAATCATTGAGGCGGCTGCTGCCGTTGCTGTTGTTGCTGCCACACCTCCACAGCAACCGACAGCAACCAGCTGGCATCGTATGCAGCAGGGTCTGGCAAGGACTGGGAGCTACCGTTGCAGTGGCTAGCAATGCGCTTTCGGGATTTTGCGTGCAACGACGACAACAACGAATTGCAACTAATGAATTTATGATGAGATTTTGAGCAGCCAAAAGCCAGTAGCTACTTGTAACTTGTCCAGAATCACGTCGCAATCGAAATGGACTTTGCTTTGATTTTGCAGTTTCAGTTTGAGTCCGTGCGTGTTATCCAAACACCCAAAACCGGGCCATTGACCGTTTTAATGGAGCCCAGACATGCTGGCATCAAAAATTCTATTATGTGGCAGCATTTTGAATAAAACACAAGACTACATCGTCATCGTCACACCATGTTTGAAACACAACACTTTTCGACTGCGGTTTGCAGCCGGAAGGAAACAGCACTAGCAACAGCAGCGGGACCGGGACCGGAGGAGCAAGGCCAAACCGCAGGCAACGGGAGGGGTAGGGTGGTAGGGTTGAAGCTGCGTCGGCGAATGCGGCTGTGGATGTTCCTGTCGCCATAATTCAAAAAAACAGCAACATTCGCACGTTAAATGTAAACGAAACCATTCGAGTGCAACCGGCAAAGGGAACACAGCCGGGGCACAAACAAACGACCTGGATCTGAACCACAGCCTGGACAAAGGGCAGCCGCAGTTGTTGCAGCCGTCCAGTCGAGAAAAAGAGCGAAAGAGAGAGAGGGTTAAACAAACGTCGCACGCATGGCAAGGAAATCCTTTGGGACCGGTACCGAGACCGGGACCTTCGAACACACACACACACACACATACACAATGCAGTTGAGAGACCTTCACTACCAGCTCTTCTCTCCTCGGTCTAGCCACGAACCGTGAACTTTGTTTCTGGCACCGTCCAATGTTTGCATTTGTTTTGCTTTTCGGCATTTTTCGTAGAGCCAACAGCAAATAATTGAAAGGGTCGACCCAAACAACGAAATGTCCGTCCGTGCAACAGTCCGACCAGTTGGTCATTCAAGTGCTGCACTGCTCGATTACGTTTCAAGTAGTTAACCCTCTTACTCTCTCTCTCTCCCTCTCGCTCTCTCTTACTTTGTGAGATTCGGGGGTTAAATTGCTTAGACAAAAATCGTAAGCTGCTCGAGTTTGTTTATATTTCATTTGTGATTCTGATTGGCAACGAATGTGCAAGTTCTCAAAATTAAACAACACTGGGATATGCAATCACAATAGAATAACGTGTACGTTATTATACAGAGATTTTTTTAAGGTAACAAAACGGAAAAGCTTATGTATAGGATTATTCTGATATTATATTTGGTAATATGCACACATTTTAGACATCTAAATGACCTATTTACATACTGCAAGTAATAGTCTGGTGCATATATTTATTTAAATAGAATATGTAACTGTATAACACAACACTTAATTCTACCCTATCCTGTGGCAGCGACCTAATTTGCAAATGCAACAAAAATATATGTCACACTTAAATCAAATCGCTGACCATGTGACAGCAGTAATGAAGTTTTTAACAGCGCTTTTAGCGGTTTAGTGCCACAGGGCCCCAAGAGGAACGGATACATATAAAAAATAATAATATTTATGCCGTGTTGTTGTGGTGTTGCTTTTTGTTGCTTCATGTGGTGCATTTCAGCTTAATTTGTTCGCCGAAATGGCAATCGCTTTTTGCTTGGCGAACACGGCCAAGAGACAACGGATATTAACAAAAAGCGATACAGAAATATGAAATATAACTTAATGAAGTCATTTTGCGGCTAAGCCGTTGTCCGCTACCCGCTGCCTGTTGCCTGCCCCTATACCGCATTCCGTACCTCGACGCCGTCACCCACTCGCGGCAACAAAAAAATAAAGAAGACAAATAAAGAAATAAAATAAAAATACAACAGATAAAACCAAGCTGATGATTTACAAAAATAAACGCAAAGCACCTACACAAAAACAAAAGCTCCACAGTTAAGAGGGGCAGAAATATTGTAATAATGTTCGAAAAACTTTAGATGGTTCGATGTTGAATTATGAAATTTGATTGGTTGACTCTGCGGCTGGCTTATCAGCAATCAATACGGCCCACATCAAATGACCAATTGAAAGCTACAATTCTAATTGTAACAAGCGTTTGAAAAACGAAAACGAGAAATAATAAAACGACAAATAAAACGAACGAAACTTTATCGAGCGGTTTTCGGTTCATGTTGGTATTTCCTGTAACAAACGCCTACGCTGTTTGCCAGCCGGTTTGACGACGGTTAAGACGGCTTAAGACAATAAATTACAGTTTCTTTAACAATTAATTCGCGTCGACAAGATGTGCGCTTGCCAACCCCGTCCCCGCCGGAAGCGATGCGACCCACGTTATCGAGACAGAGAGAAAAAAAAAGGGCAAACTTTCGCCGGGTGCCACTAATTAAGTGTAAATCGCTTGTAAATCGTTGAAGAATTCATAAATCTTGCCAAGAAATGGGTTGCCGTCTTTGTCTCTCTCCCTCTCACATATGCTTAGGCATATGCAAATGCTTTGACCTTTGACCTGACAGCGCGCATTTACCTTCGATAACAATCACAAGCAAACTATGTGTGTGTGTGTGTGTTTGTATGTGTGTTGACCATTTTTGGTGCGTCTGCAACGGTCAGTTGGCCAGCTGCTGCTGCGGCTGCTGCCTTTTGGCCTGGTCGTTATAATCAAATGCAGTTGCTCCCGAAAAATTCAATCAACATATTTCAGCAGCACTAACGAATTTACAAAATAGGCAACCCAAAGGATGCGCCGCCAAAGACGACAACGACGACGAGGATGATGATGATGATGAGACGGTAACTGGCGTTGGGTTCTATGTACCATCCGTGTCAGTGTGCATGTGTGTGTTTGTTTGTGTCTGGAGTCTACACTGCGTATACGCTGATTTTGTACATTTTTGGAGCAGCACACAAAATGCTGACGACCTGACTAGGCAAATGTGTGTGCACGTATGTATGTATATATATATGCTGCTGCTGACCAGTGACCACCACAGAACCACTGCGTATCATCAACAACAAGAACAACAACCTACAGTACTCTGCCGCCGTAGTAGCAGTCTTTTGCAATTTGTAAACATTTCCATATTTGGTATTTGGCTGCCGGCAGTTTTCACTTCCGTCTTCTGTTCTGTTTGGCTGCAGGGCTCCAAGCTTCTGATTAGAAGTACTCCAAAGCTTGTCTCTAAATGGAAACTGTTTGCGCTGAGAGTGTGGAAAGTGAGGCTTCGCTTAGAGCTGGACACACATTTCAAACGTGACACGAACTAGTATAACATTAAAAGTATTGAAAACTGAAAACTTGTTTTTGTGTAGAACTTATCTTTTAAGCGTGATGGATAAATTTCTGCCCCCTGTTCTGATTAAACCCATCAATATTTTTGCCTAGAATGTTGAATGCAGCACTTTCCATAGATAATGACATGCAATTCTTAACTCTTTTAGTATCATTACTATAAAATTCTAAGCGGTAGACTCATTGAGAACGTGGAAGGTGAAATATGCCAAAAGTTGTTGTTCTGTGTTCTGTGTACTTTGACAATTTCTTTGTTCCCCCAAGCCATACAAATGCCAGCAGGAGCAACAACTCTGGCTTGGCTGTGGGACAAACAACAAGGCCCTTAATCAGAGGCAGCCGCCACTGGAGGAATCGCGGAATCTCAGCTTGGCCAAGCTAAACAACTGCAGCAAAGATTTAATTGTCGTGGCAGCTGCTTAGCGCAAAGATCTGCTGCGAGGGAGGGGTTAATTGGTAGGCAGCCCGGTCAGCCACTAGCCTGTTGGTAGCTACTGTATCTTGTGGATGCGCTAAATAGTTAGCATCATTCTTATGCCTTAGTTTGCTTGGCCTGGTTGGTTTGATGTTGTTGTTGTCTCGGTGCCGCATGCCAATTGGCAACTGGTCGCCAAGTAGCTAAAGAATTGTCATTTAATTGCGTCGCGTACGTGATCGAAGCATTTGCAGCATCTGAACAAACAGCGCACCACACCGCCTCCCACCCCCCCCTGCACATAGGGCTAGAGCATAAATTTTATGCGTCGGCTGCTTGCAAATGCTGCTGCTGCTGTTGTTGCTGTTGGGTTATTATTGCTGCTGTATGTTGTATTCTCTAAAAACAGGCAGCAACAATTCGTTAATAATCCAAATTCCCACATTGGCAGCAGCAGCAGCCTGTCAATTATTATTATTTTTCATTGGAAAAGCCAAAGCGGAAAAATGAAATACCAAAGAGAATGCAGTCGGCAGTCGATAGTCGTAGTTGGTCAGATGCTACATTGGTCCAATAGTCCAATACTAGTAGTCGGCAGCTCTTTTTTTCTCTCTAATGCGTTTGCCACTTACCAAAGACACACTCTTAACCCATTGTTGCCGTCCGTTGTCGCTGCGCTCGCGTGATTAAATCTGCTGAAAATTGGCCTTTGTTTTGCGTTGCGAGGCTACCGAAAAATACAAAAACTTCTAACCGAAAGGCAAACAAATACACGCATCTCGCACCGGAGAGTGTGTGGAGGACGAGTTTGGCGATCAGTCGGCCAGCATCGGGCGACCAACTTACCATAAAGCACCGTTACATTCTTCCGCTAACAACAAACAAAACAATGCATGCGACCAAGATTGAGCCCAAGGCGCAGGCGCATGCGTAGCCAAAAGGCAGCAACACCAGCAGCTTTCCAATTGGTTTGTTTCTGTTTCCTTAGCCTAGACACTAGACGGCAAAAGAAGGGAATATGAACGCATCTACATATGTCATAGATTTTTCAGCTCCATACTAGGAACACTAAATAAAAAAAAGAGCAACAAAAATCTGCACAGAATATATATATATATTCAAAGAAACGTTGTGATTTTTCAGCAATCAGTTGCTGCTTTTCCTAATTGGGAATTTTGTTGTATAGAAATTTGAAATACGGCTTTTTTTTCGAAGATCCTTATTATATATTAAGTTACTATCCCCAGTTGTGTTGCTTGCTGTAATGAGTTGATTTTGGCTATGAATTCCGTTTAGTTCCAATTTCATTCGACTCAAAAGCATATCTATGTGGAAACCTCGGTTGGATTCCCGGCTAGGTCAGTGAAGTGTTTTCTGTTGTGTCTTTTTTTTGGCAATGGGCCAAGTTCGGATTTGCGATTTAAACTTGAAATGCATTTTGGTTAATTAAGCGCGTTCCGGCGACGATTTCCCGCTGCTAGGCAACCAATTAAGTTGCCGCCAGCGCAGCCAGAACCATTTCTAGAGGACTGAGACGGCTGGCAACTTTTAGCCAGGATATTTCCTGTCACTTGACTATGTTAGCATGGGCTTGTCGGCGCGTATAAATTTTCAGGCAGCTGTGTGCCAAAGTCCGTAACAGCCAAACCAAAGGCAGACCCAAGCTTGTTGGCCTTCCTGCCTGCCCACGGGTTTAGTTTTGGGCCGGCCAACCGGGCCAGCCGGGTCTCTGTGTCTTTGGCTAGGAGTAGGTGTCATATTTATAATTTACAACATTAGCTCGCCATGGGGTAGCTTCGCAATCTTGCTAAATTTATGCATAAAGTAGTTGAGGTTATATATTTTGCAAGTTCCCGCGTCCAACCCGTATACCCCATACACATACCAATGGCATATGCATACCTTTCCCCTCTCCCCCCACCAAAACTTATGGGCATATGTAACACACGTTTACGAGCATGTAAAATGCGTGTATTTTATTTCGCCTTTAGTTTTCATGCTCATGAAGAGCGCTATAGTTAAATTGCCCATTGCCCATGGCTGCTAACGAGCGCGCCCTGAATGAACGAAGGTTAATGCTAATGTCGGCGGAACAGAACAGAACCGAACCGAAAAGAACAGAAACTATACACACCGATGTGCCCATGAAATTTGAAGGCTATTCACGGATGTTTTCTTACTTACATGGATGCAAACCAAATACCAAAAAGTTTATCTACAAATCTCCGATAGATTCAATTGACTTCAGCATGATATATGTAGATGTCAATAAATCATAGAAAAATAACTGAAAACTTGAACTTTAAAAACTAAATTCCTTTTTAAACATTAAATTTTTTACGACTTAAACATATTCTGTTTAAGATTAACGGGTATGGATTAGATTTACAGGACAGATAAATTCCAAGTAAATGTTTTCTTTCAAAAGCTTTCATCTGCAATAAAACATTTGATCATCCGCTGAGATATATTTCGGAAAAAAAAAGATTCGTATCATACTGAACAGGCAGCGTTGTCAATTAAAACTCCCAAAAGGAACGAACCCAATTTGTAATTGAAACTTATCTGAGTAGAGAATGCGTTAAGTGCATTGGAATGCAGCTGTATGCCCATCCCAAAAACAAAATAAAAACCATAAAAATAAGCAGAAAAAGAATAAACATCCAAATTGAACGAAGTTCATTTAAAAACCAAGCCCCAAAGTCATTTGCGAAACAAAGTCGCCAACTGCAAAACTTACTGCACGGCGTTTGCTTAACGGTTTAAGTGGCAATCACTGGCACCAGCCGCACAATGATAACAATAACAACAACAGCAACAATAAGCGCAAGACCTGGGACCAGAAACAGCAACAGCAGCAATGCCAAAAAATCAGTGAAAGATCCGCAAACAACCCGCAAGCCAAAGGCATACAACCAAAGTCAAAGAAACAGTTGAGAGCCGGCAATTACCAAATTCCGAAAAATGAAGAAATTTTCAAATAAACGAAGCTTATTTTCAGTATATACAAAAGTAAGAAGTCAACTGGCTTAACTGTTGTGTGTGGGACCCAACTTAGAATCGGGTTTCCCAACAACAACAGTCAAGAGAATAAACGAAACGAAACCAAGTAGAATGAACCAGCTCTTAAACCAAACTACCCGATTGAACCAACGAGCGAACCGACATCCGTACGTTTTACTCCTACCATTTACTTAGCCTTTTTTCGCTGGAATTCATCATCATACGAATTATCTGGTTGGTTTCTTTTTCGGCAATAGGTTCGGACTTTCCATAGGGCCGGGCACAGATTGTGGTTCAGACCTTGGTGTGTCTGGGTAACACACTTTTATGGGGTTCTCGGCAAATACGGCCATGGCAATTTAGTTGTCATAGCACTGAAAGAATTATCGCTTGTGGCGGGCGGTCCACCAAAAATTTTGTTGTCAACTGGTCAATTGGATTTGGGGAGGGCATTTCGCAACTCCGAGACAACAGACTCAACGGTGCAGCAAGGTCGAGACAGTGTGAGTTTATTATTGTTATGCACGACAATCAGACTGGGAAAGGGTATAAAAGACTTGAAAGTAGATTGGTAACAAAGAATATTCTAAGAGAAGTTACGTAAGCTAGAATACAGAAAGATATTAACTAAAGATAAAATATTTATTCAATCATTCAACCATGGTCATCGATTCATTCATTTCTCCATCAGTTGTCCCTTACCTTAAAGACCCAACTTGATCGTCTTTATGTTATTCTGGTTTTTCGCTGGGTATGTGTTGGACTATCATTTACTCACGACTTTGAGTTGTTGTATATTTGGGCAGTTGTGCCGTGTGTTTAAGTAATTTGCCAGACTGGACACACTGTTGGTGTTGCTTTCGGGCTTCGATCGTAGCTTTCACAAATGATTATATTTGATGTGCAGTTAATTTGTGGTCTTTTTGGCATTGGCATTGCCATTGTAGCCCAAAAGCAACAGCGACAGCAGAAGCGCGAAACAGCGACGCGTTAGACTTGGTTGCATACATATTAAGATATATATATGTTTCTTTGAATGTATTTAAGTTAGCTTGAAGCAAGAGCATATCCCATGATTAAGCCTGCAAAAAAGCGATGAGTGGCCCTAAATAGCCGTTATACTGCATTATTGCGCCATATTTCATTAGGCATGTGTGTGTTGCGACTGTTTTGGCTTTTGCTGCACCACCAACACAACCAGCAACAAACAGCAGCAGCATGCATCGTTGTGTTGACGCGCTGAGACGTCTGTGGCCTGTCCGCAGAAAGGCATATAATCTCTATAGGCCACATTTATTTCCATGGGTCACTGATAGTGCGGCTATCAAAACACGGGAACACTTTTAAAATCGCAATGAAAAGCGGCAAATGGGATGCACGCGCTAATAAAATGCCGATATTTTATGGCCAATGCAGACTCGATTCGAGCCAAGGATGCAACGGAGGAGCAGCTTTGGATCGTTGGAGGCGGAAAGTGTGAATGTGTGCGTTGAGCGTTGTTTTGCATACGGCTGCAGTATACAGCTTGGATATGCTAGAGGCGCCACAGACGAGCCCACACACACCAATACACTCACACACAAACACATACACACACACACACACACATACGTGCGCGCACAACAAATGCCTCTCAGCACCGAAAATGAATTGCAAGTCATCGCAGCCACATTGCCATATCCAGAACACACGTCACTCTGTCTAGGATAAAGCCAGCAGCAGACTGAGAGACCAGGAGACTGCGCGTCTACTAGGCTGGTTGGGAAGAAGAGGGGAGATGTGTGTGGGGCATGTAGATGCACTGCGACCGCTTAAGTGCACATTACTCGAATCATTTGTAATGCTAATCAAAGCAGCTCCAGACGCGAACCGAACAGAACAGAACAGACTCGGACCACAGACCAGGACAGACCATGTGTGGTGTCTGCGGCCATATCTTGAGTTGTGCGCGGAATTAACCTACATATAATGCTGTTGCCGCTTGACAAATCTGCACGCCTACGTTGATTAACAATCTCAGCGGCAACAAACAACTGATAATGAGCGATTGGTCTCTACAAATACGACTAAAACTTCCCGGCAACATTGTTGGTTGCTTCAATTAGGGCAGATTCAACTGGACTAGACAGCAACGAAGTACCTTTAAGTGTGATCACTGATTAGGTTTATGTAGCACTCGTTCCCACCACCAGGTGGGTGTCGGTTGAGGTTCACAGTCAGTGACTTCGTAATGAAGCTGCTGCTGATGTTGCAAGCCAAGGAATGTGGTTCGATGTTTGCTTGTTTTTCGTCTTGACAGACAAATGGTCAAAGGATTGCGATTGTTTTGTCTGGTATTTGAAATAAGACAAATGTATAAACATTTTTGTTTAGAATTCCCCCATTGCTGAAATCATACAACACAACCTTTCTCATCTACTTTCATTTGCAGCTGCTGAAGGCAAATCACTTTCCTAAATCAAACATCTGCACATTACCCATAACTAAAGTCATAACAGCAAATGTACCGTAAAGCAAACATGCAGCCAGCACTTAGCCATATAAAGTCATATATGTATGTTCATAAGCATAAGTATGGAATGGAAGTCTAAAGAAAGCACTTTGTAGAAATGCCGGCAGAAAAGCAACGTCAGCAGCAGCAACAACAACAATAACAATGAACAACAATCGCGTCATAATCGTTTGTAGCGACTAACTTATGATCTTAATGGCGGCTAATTAACACCATTTTCCACAATTGAAAGATTTTCCATGAAATAAAACACTTTATGGAATAGCCCAGCGACACGCAGAGCCATAGAGCTCCCTCCCTTCCAGTTACCCACAACCAGATGAACCTAATACACACACACACACGTCGCTTCTCGGTTGACTGAGCTCCTAGTCTGGTTTGGTTTGGTCTGTGCGGAAGTTCTGCTCACAGTTCGCAGCTCAAATTGAGCAAAACACACAAAACTAAAGCCAAGAAGTACAAACAAAGCAGACCCCAAATCAAGGGACACTAAAAGAAAAAGAGTGCGAGAGAGCGAGAGAGAGAGAGAGAGAGAGAGAGAGAGAGAGACCGAGAGTGTTGAGCAGGAGCAAATTGACGGCGCTGAGGAAATAGTGGACAAAAGTCTTCGCTGACGATTCTTAACGCATGAATGGCGGCAAAAGATACAAACGGCTAAAAGCGAATAGAAATAAAAAGTGTTGAGCGAAAAGCATTTGAAATGCATTTCGAATGTTTTTTTTTTTTGTTCTTTTTGCTTTTGCTTTCTACTGTCTGTTGACTGTTGGGTGTCCAATCGTTTGTGACGGACAAACCGAACCCAACCCAACAACCCAACACAACTTAACCGAACCGAACTGAGCCGATGCGATCTCTAAGACGGCGGCAGAGCTCACAGTCACAGCTGACAACTCACTGAGCGCGCAATGATTAATCGCGCAATTGTGCGCCCCAAAGATACAACTCCTAAAAGGCAACTGGCAACAGATACAGATACATGACCACGATAGAGATAGGGACCCTCGAAAAAGAGATAGAGAGAGAGCAAGAGTGACTGCAGTCGGCGTTGTGCCTTCTGTGTGCCCTTTTTCTGCTAACTTTTCCGATTTTTAATTGCAATCAAAAGTGTTTGCCGGAAGCCATTTACAAAAGCTGTCACCAGCATTGCGCGGCCGCATCCACTTTTATCGGTATCAATCAATTGAATTCAATCCACATTCAAGCTTTACGCTCTGATTGAAATGCTGCATGTTTGCTTTTTCAACCTCACCCCACCGCTCCGCAACGCCTACGATGACGGCCCGCATTGGGTCAAGCAGCTGCTTAACCTATGGGGCCAACACCCAGGCGATGGCAGCACTTCAAGCGTGGCATGTAATTGAATTAAAGCTGCCCCAAAGCTGATTAAAATTCCAATGCCACAACAGACTCTTTTTTTTGCCTTTTTCTCCCTACTCTGATATTTTTTTTGTTTTTTTTTTAGTCTTGTAAACACGCTAGAGGATTGCTAGCATGTCGCTCGCTGGCAGCGGCACCTGCAGCATCGCATCCCATCCACTCTCATCCAGGCAGGGAGGCCATGATTAAGGTCTGGAGCAAAGACGCTTATCAGCTGCATTGCAATCGATGTGTTGCGCTCCAAATAGCCAGAGCAAAAAAAACTGCGATCGATCTAAGCCACAACAGCGAACGACGATCAACGTTCAACGCCAAGAACCAACAGCAAAGAAAGTGATGGCAACAAAAAATAAAAAAAAGAAACGACAACACAAATGTTGTTGCTTAACAAGGACGCAACATGGAGGCCGACATTCTAGCAAACGTCTTCGTTCGAGACGATCGCCGGCGGTGACATCTTGTCAACTCAAAAATCATGATCAACAAAATGTTCTTTGGGGCTCTCAACTGGCAACGTCTGCCAGCGGGTATGTCGCCTCAGCCTTGGCCCAGACTGAACCTGGACAATTCCCGAGCGCACAAACAATTCTATTGGCAGGCCAGTGTGTGTGTGTGTGTGTGTGTGTACGAGATCATCTCTATCGATCGTTACAAACAGGCAGCGGCAGTTGTTGACAGCCGACCGGTAGGTTCACACATAAGTGAGGCATCATTGAAGACGTCATTGAAAGCGATTAAAAGGCGCACACACTTTTTAAGGAGTTTGCTGCCAGCCTGTCGCCGGTGGTCTTATGATCGTGTCCAACCATTGACACACATGCATCAAGCGACTGTCGCCTCCGGACTCGTTCACCTGTCAATATATCTAATCAGGCCACAAGTATCATAACTTCAGTATCTGGGTCGAAGTTGAAGGCGATCATTGTTAGAAACGATCAATCTTTAACTTTCTTGTCAGCAAACCCAATCGGATCAAATATCAGCAGGTCGCAATGTAATACGAGCAGGCATAGTATAGTTTTTTGATTTAGAATAAAAATCCAGATGCGAAAGTTATCTAAACTATAATAAATAATATAATGGGTTTGCTGTCTGATACAATCAATTCTAGACTCAACACATAAATGGAGTTAACAGCTCCAAAGACATATTTAAACGTTAAAGCTGGTACAGTTGTTAGCAAATTGTAGACAACATGGTAAGTCACTTAATTTAAGTTTTAAAGTTAAGCTAACGGATTGAAGTCTACAAGACAAACGTCTTTGCAAACAAATAAATACCTGATTTTAATATAATACGCCAGTAAATTATAACAAAATACGAGTAGTTTTTGTAACCCTCGTTAAGTTGCAATAAAATGTGAAGTGAAATACATTAAATGGCACTAGATGAAGAAGACGACGACGACGAGTAAGACGAAGACAGAGCTGAAGACTGACTGCAAAACCAGACAACAACAGTGACTATAAGATTCTTTTTGCGTAAATCTTAAACGCTATGCAATTCAACGGTTATAAACCAGCTGGCAGGCTAGTTACCGATTTATTGATTTTAATTGCAACCCGAGACGTTTATTTGCAACAAGAATGCGCAAAAGGCCCGAAACAACAACGTGGAAAACTTGCTTTTCAGACTTTCAGATGCCTGGCCATGACAGTGGCCATACTTTTGGACAAGTTGAAAACAAATACGCAGAGCAAACGAGCTAGAGATAGAGAGAGAGAGAGAAGCCGAGGCTTTGGCATTCATTTGCTAGCTCCAAACGGGGTGGACGGGATCCCACAGAGCGTGGGGCATATCATGACATTTTATTGTGTTGTCAGACAGAAAAGTACTTATTACGCATGCGCGATGGCGTCCGCTGCGACGTCAGCGGCGCTGCTTTTAATTGTGGGGTGCCCGCAACTGAGTACTGCAAACCTGGAGGATTGGCTACAGCCCAGGCAAGTCCGAGCTAGGTTTATGTTGTCGTTGTTGTTTACGCTAGCGATTGTTTTACAAATTAATATTATTTTATGATATCGCGTTTGTTTTGCTAATTGTTGCATGTGTGGCGTAGATTGCATTTCTCAAGCCGCTAGCTAGTCTAAACCGACACACACATCCAGACAGACTAGGAGACTGTGAGACAGAGCGACAGACAGTTAGTCCGACAGCTAGTTGAATGTATGTATGGACATGGAGTTAGTATTCGAAGACGCAACCGTCCGGTAGCTGGTGCATTTTGACAGTTTTACGAGCTCGGTCAGCGTTGAAATGAATACCTGCCTAGACACAGACACAAAGAATAGGAGAGAGCGAGTGAGAGAGAGAGACATGAGTGAGTTGTGGCCATGTCCATGGCTAGGAATGTACCAGCCACCCAAACATAGGAAGCATCTAATGAATGCGATGTTTGCTGGCCCATGCCAAGCAAATAAATTGTAGCCAGCAAATTCTAATTTTGGACTAGCCTGATGTATTGTAAAAGTTGTTGTTAGTCGGACAAAACTTTATAATTATCCATCTCAAGCGTGACATTTAATTTTGCATTTAGTTCTGAACATTATCTTGTACCGGTTCATCTTCTGCGTCCTTTTCCTGATGATTAGACTTGTGGTTTTGTTTGCCTTTTTAAACATTTCGTTTCCGTTTGCAGCCTTTTAGCGAGAAGTTTTCACACTCTGTTGTTCCCTGAATTGTCAAAAAGGTTGCTTTTATCTTTATGGCCATAACAATAGCAGCAACAATGACTTTGGCAGACAGCTTGGCTGCTTGTGCCCGAACCAAACTGAACCAAGCCGAACCGAACCGTCTCTGGTTGAACTGTCAACTGTCAGTCAGTCAGTTGGATTGGTCGACTGCGTCGGCTCGTTGTCTCGACGTAGTACGACAACTGGACATCAATATGGTACTATGTGGCACTATACTCTTTCTCTTTCTTCGTTCGTCCGTTTCTTTTGTAGGTTCGGAGCATGTTACTTTGCCTGCTGATAACTGATATTTGACAACTTTTGATGTGCTGACATTGACAGCAACTGGCGGCCCTCCGTCTGACTGTGCACTGCTGTGTGTGTGTGTGTTGTATGTGTGTGTATCGGTCATTTAAGAAATTGGACAGCTGCCTCGAACCGAGCGGCAACTGACGCCATGCAAAAACGAATAAGAGTTATATGAAGTTATTCTTATTTATAGCTGATGGCCAACACTTAGCTTTCGACTGTCACATGAGGATAAACCATCAAGCATTTTAAATTTGATAGCAATAAATCTGTATTAGAATATTTATTGTCAAGTTTTTACATGTTTCTATCAATATATTTTCAAATCTGATGGCTTTCAGTGAAAAGTATGTAATTATATGATGTTAGCAAGAGTTCTTAAGACTCCCAAACTACCTTTTCCGCTAGAGATACCTTCGATTGAGTGCGTTTAGTGCCTGTAGCTTTTACGCCTGGTAATCAGCGCAATGAAATTGATAGCTTACCATAAAGCATAACAATAAACCCAGTTTGCTATATGGGCAATTCAATAACAAGAGCTTGTTTCTTTTTTTTTAAGCACAATCGACTTTCCGGTTATGATTATGACCACAGGAGCGAAAGAGAGAAGACAGTTAAAAAGCTTAAATGTAATATGAGAAGGGCAAAAAGCGTATTATTGAAAAGAGCAACGATCGAAATGGGGTCCAAATGAACTTGTTCTCATTGAAGAAAAGCAACAATATGAACAACACGGGAACAACATGCAATTTGAAACATGCTGGGAGATTTGGATCTTTGAAAGCACCGCGCGAACATTTAACGAGGTGGCCGAGATTGTGCCAAAAAACGATGGGTAATTACATGAGAGACAAACACACACACACACATACACGCATATGATATGAGGCACTTTGCCGTTTAACTTGATGAATATGAATTTGATGGCAAAAGTTTACCGAGAAGATGAGGCAGCTAAATATTAGTGGCAAGAGCACTTGATTGCACTTGTCAGAAATAAAAAGAGTTTCGCCTTAATTTGATGTAACATTTTAACTTGCTTAACTACTTGAAAAGTTTTCTAAATATAATGAGCTAGGGCACGAAAAAATCCAAATGCTAAGATAAATTTCAAACTAATTATTATTAATAAACGCACACATTTGACGTCATTGTCAGATGTAAGTAGCTCACCGAGTTAGCGGCCGGGTCGAGGTTCCGTTCCCCACCTACTTTGATGTGGCTGTCATCATTTTAATGCCAACTCGTTACTTTATGTATATCATCAACAACAGTTCTGGCTCAGTACGGACAAGCAGACAGTAGCTGCAACTACAACTCCACTTAGAACCTATAAAAACGGAGCCAGCATCGAAAGCAGCGGGTTGATTATTGGCGAGGTAGGAAGGGGCTGCCCAGGGCCCGTAACATTGACTACGGCGCAGATAAAAGCCTTTCCATGTCGCTTCAAATTTAAGTTCTCAATTAAAAAAAACATAAAATGCTCCACTGCGTGTGTGTGTGTGTGTATATATATATATATATATGAGTGACGTAGCTAATATTGTTAAGTAGTAGTTTGAGTTTGACACAGGCGTCATAACTGTTTTAGTATCGTGCAGACAAAAACAAGTAAGAAGGTCTATTCGAGAAATCCCGACTAGACGATACCCTGATCCACATACTTTACGCGCACAGTCAGTGCTTGCAATTATGTGTGTGTGTCTACGCGCATACTGCACACTCAACTTCATTGTCCCATATCTCCGGTGTTACTCAACCGATTTTAATAAAAATTTCACAGATTGTCATTTTTTTATCTAATGTTTTAAATGATATCTCAAAGTTTTCCAAATTCAAGATTTTGTTGTTATCGATCGCATGTGTATATCAGAAACGGGAAGAGTTATCGAAATCGAAAACAAACTTGTACTGCCTAGGGTTAAGGTGAGCTTAAGTTCCAAATCTAGAGTCTCTGAGATCGACGCGTTCATACATTCGGACATGGCTATATCGACTCGGCGGTTGATGCTGATCAAGAATATATATACTTTATGGGGTCGTAGATGCTTCCTTCTGCCTGTTACTTCCTTTTGCACAAAACCATTATACCCTTTTTCCCATTTTTAATGGTGTATAAAAAGTTTCAGGGTAGTTAACTGGAAAAGAAGAACCAGCACGGCAATAAGTTAAACATTTACTTTAAATCAAATAAAATTCCGTTTTAGGAATACTCACCACCCATTTAAATTTAACTACTATGAATTTATGTCGATTTATATTAAAGATGTTACTGAAAAGTTTCACAACTTTAAAGGATTCTTTCGCAATTTGTAGACACATCTACATCGAGCAACAAATTAAAAAACATTTTATTATTATTGTTTCTTCAACTTTGGCAGCATTTACATTCCAAAAAGCTCTCTGAGGCGACACCATCAACATTATCGTTTAAGAAAAAAGTTGAGAAAATGTGAAGCATTTATCAAGTTTTATGACTCCATTTTGGTCTGAGTGGTATGCATATTTTTTGTGGCGCCCCTCAATTTGCTTAATATGCAAATAACTAGATTTTGTTTTCCAACGCATATTTTTTGTAAATTTTATTGCCCAGCTTTACACGACACACACAAAATTAATGCAAACTGGACATTGAAATGTTTCGACTTTTTGGTTTCGTCTCTGATAAAATATCTAAAGAGCAGCCCATTGTGCGGGTCTGGGAAAGTATGTCTAACGGCCAATTGTATAGAATTCATTGTTAGACGATGGCCATTGGACTGAAGCAAAAGTTGGGGCCTTGCGGCCTGTTTTTGGACTAAAAAGATGAAGACAATTATTATCGCCATTATCACCAGCATCTGTTGTTGTTGTTACGGATGCTATTGAGGTTACTGTTACTGTTGCCACTTCCTCCAGTAGAAAATGATATGCTGGTTCTACTGTCCAATGCCGCCGCACTCGCAGAAAAATTGGTAATAGCCATCAATTGGCAGCCAGAGTTGTCTTAGCCAAAAGGTGCCAGTGAATGAGCTATGCCAAGGAGAGGAATAGAGCGCGAATTGCTGGAATGTCGATTACAGTTCAATGCAGCCATTGATTTACTTGCTTTGATGCTGTTTGACTCCCAAGACCGACAAGGTTGCAGATCGTGTTGTGATCAAGCGCGGATAATTGTATTTAAGGTCTTTTGGTTTTTGCTTTTTTTGGGATTCGATGCCCGATTCAACGCAATTGGACAAATGGCACTCGTCGCCATCTACAATTGTAACTGCAACTGCAACAGCATCCGGCGCAGTTGGTGTCCATTGCGCCACGGTATTTATAGCACCTATGTGAATGTATAGCATTCTTAGCAGCGCATAATTGTAGACTGGTATAAAAATTTCCATCCAGACAAAAACCGCATTTTCGTTGCGAGTGTTTAACTTAGCTTAATTATACCCTGATCCCATTAAAAATAGGAAATAGGGGTATAATGGTCACGATTCGATAAGCTTAAACTTATCGATATCTAACCCTTTGCTTACCTTATCGACTATTTCAAATGGCAGCCCCATAAATCATGTATGTTTTGATCTGTATGGCTTTTTTTCAAAGGTAAATTTCAGAGAAATGGTAAATGAATAGTTTTCTTTATTTTTACAGACTCAGATATTGCAACAGTTACATATACATAAAACGGGATCCCACAGAGCGTGGGGCATATCATGACATTTTATTGTGTTGTCAGACAGAAAAGTACTTATTACGCATGCGCGATGGCGTCCGCTGCGACGTCAGCGGCGCTGCTTTTAATTGTGGGGTGCCCGCAACTGAGTACTGCAAACCTGGAGGATTGGCTACAGCCCATGCAAGTCCAAGCTAGGTTTATGTTGTCGTTGTTGTTTACACTAGCGATTGTTTAACAAATTAGTATTTTTTTATGATATCGCGTTTGTTTTGCTTATTGGTATCACCCATATGATATTGTTAATATACAAAAACAATCTTAATAAATTATATTTGTTATAATTTCTATCAGATATACAATAAATCAATTACAATAGATATAACGTATGTCATTTAAAAAGGATGGACTTCTGCACAAGGGACATTCGTTATTTCTATTTATGCAATCCCGAATACAATTGTCGCCAAAGAGGTGTCCACACTGCAACGACACCAGACGATGATTCTCAGTGCTGCTCTCTTCCAGGCATATGGAACACGTAACTTGCACGTAAATATTCATGTTTTTAAAGTTTATTTCTTGCTGTAGTTCCGAAATTTTACTTTCTTTGGCCTCGATTGCCTGCAAGTGAGCTTCTTCTTGTATTTTCAGGTCGTTGAGCAATTGCAAACGCATTTGTTCCTTTTCCAAAAGTTTTTGTTGATCTTCCTCAATCTGAAGTTTTTGCACCGTCACAAAGTGATCCCGTTGCAATAGCTCCTGCTCTAAGTCTGTGCAATTCTTATCTTTCATATCCATTTTTTTCAAATGCGACTCCTCTTGTTCATTCAGGTTATTAAGTAATTGCAAACGCATTTGTTCCTTTTCCAATATTTGCTGTTCCAGGTCCAAGCATTTAATATCTTTCGTCTCCAGTTGTTGTTTAAGGTCGTTTAGCATTTCATTATTTTTAATAACTTCCCCCTCTAGATCGAACCATTTCTTATGGCTCAATTCCTGATCCATTTCCCGGTAATAGGTCACGACTTCCTTGTTATGTTTAACTAAAAATTGCAAAAGCATTTGATCCTTTTGCTTTTCTATAAGTTTGTTTATTTTGAATGATTCATGCTCTAGATCAAAACATTTATTTTCATTCGTCTCAATTCCCGCTGATTGGGATCCCTCTTGTATTTTTAAGTCATTGAAACGCATTTGTATCTTTTCCAAAATTTTCCGAGCCAAAAAGAAATTGTCTCCGGTTTCCATATTCTCTATATGGGGTTCTAGTTGGGCTTTAAGGTTGTCTACCATTTCATTCTTTTTTAATAATACCTGTTCTAGCTCCAAGCATTGATCATCACATGTCACTGAATGTAACTCCATTTCCTGGAAATGTGTCTCGACTTCGTTCAAAAGGTCAAGCAATTGCTGCTTTAAGTCCAAAATGTTTGCCTCTCTTGTCTCCGAAAGGCTCTTTAGTTGATAAATTTCATTTAAGGAACTAAACATTTTTTCATAGCATTCACTTAACCACTGAACCTTGTGAACTTCCATTTTTGCCTTGGATGTTTCCTTAGTAAATGGTTTTGGATCTGAAATTAATGTAACTAACTTATACATTTATACTGAACCTTACTCCTTTTTAATTATGGGATTTCCCCTTTTTAAATTCCCTTGAGATCAAAAATGTACTCATTCACTCACATACATTTTTCGGTTTTTTAGAACTTACCTATTCTGAAGAAATCAAAACAGTTCTCACTCTAAAAAAATTTACTTTTTTCTAGTACTGTTGTAAATTAGCGAAGCAATAAATACAAATTTACACAATCACACAACAGCTTTGGCCAAGACACAGCTGTTCAATGAAAAGGGCTGCCATATAACAAACACGAAATTGCCTTCACGATTCGATAAGCTTAAACTTATCGATGTCATACCTTTGCTTACCTTATCGACTATTTCAAATGGCAGCCCCATAAATCATGTGTGTTTTGATCTGTATGACTTTCTTTCAAAGGTAATTTTAAATGAAATGGCTTATGAATAGTTTTCTTTATTTTAAAGACTCAGAATAACAGATATTGTAAGTTAAATATACTTAACTAATACTTCTACATAAAATACTATTCATCTGCTTGACAGGGTCTTTAAATGTTCTGACAAATGCTAAATGGGCTTTTTCTTCTTCTAATAGACAATTCATCAATTCAGCGCCCTTTAGCAAACTGTCAACTGCAGTTGTGGCTGTGGCATGCCCCAGCCATCCATTAGCCATCGGAATCATCAAGTTCCAACGCTCGGCTAGGCCCTCGATAATTGCGCTGTCACTTGGCTGAAGACATGGCAATTTGTGGGCATAAAAGCGCGCAAATTTGTTATGAGTTCTATATCTTCCCCTGTTGCACTAACTTGAGTTCTCTTAATGCTGCTGCTGCTGATGCCTGTTGATGAAATGGAAATGCAGAAGAGACTCGCTCAGATTCTCGCATTGAAATCCATTTAATCGAGCCATCATACAGTTTCACAGTGCGTTCGTTGCCTTTTTTTCCTGCAGCCCGCGCCACGTGTCCACATTGCCATTTGTTGATTTATGAAATACTTGGCGGACTCGCAAATGAAAATCCATTGGGTATCGTACGTTTTAAGTTTGTTTAAGTTGGTGTGTGTGTGTGTGTGTTTTGTGTTTGTGTATCTGGATGCCATTCGCATTTGGTTTATGGCCAAGTCGGCCAGGCACCAATGCAGCAGTGTTGCCATCATGCTCAGCGCTAAGCAGCTAAGAGGCGTTGCACATAATTTGCTTTGATCTGTTTCGCATTTCGGAGAGCTGTCAACTGAGCGACACAGTTGGAAACGAAAAGCCTGGACAATAGACGCTAGCATCGCTCTTGGACTTGAAGGAGCAGTGCGTTTGCAATTTCAATTGTGGCATGCTGTTTTGGCGTAGGCTTTAATGCCAATTGGACAGTTTTTTGCAATCAGCTTGAACGTCAAAATTCATTTGTTGTAATAACAAATTGAAAGTGCCCAAATGCTAGCTGGAGAACATACCTATATTGTAAGATTTACTATTATATTATTTGAATCTACAATACTGCAGACCTCTCTCTCTCTCTCTCTCAATGCTTAGCTCAGTGCAACAACAAACTTATGTTAATTTCATTAAGCTCCAAAGTAAGTTTTTTTTTCATTTGCATGCATTGTGTCTATATACATACATATACGAATCTTCAATTTGTACTTTAGCCGACCGACAAAATCTAAAACAAACACTTCAACACAAAAAAATGAAAGCGCGTCACGTTTAAAAAAAATTTTTTTTTTTTTGGTTGTCTTAAGTGTTTTGAGCCAAACGCATTTTATTTTAGCTCCGATCCTCACTAAATGAAACTGTAACAGACAACGCTGGAATTATTTTTGTATGTATGTATGTTAAGAAAATAAATAACAAATCTTCAATTACAGATGTGTAACAAATTGTGCTCATAATTCCAGCTGGGGGCCAAGCCTGTTCTTCATAGAAATAATCATTGATTGTCATTATCAACGTGATAAGCAACTGAGAGAGCAACAAAATATCGTTATACAATATATATATATATATATATATATGTTTGTGTAGTTATGTGGCCACCAGTACTGCTCCCAGTGATCCCAAAGATCGCAGCTGTCAGCTGGCGGTCAGGCTACGAAATACTTCGAATGCACTTGAGACATTTCTCTTGAACTTCAACGCCTGCCACGGCGCTGTCAAAATATTTCAATGGGTTCTCCTCTGTGTCGTTATTTTTTTTTTTATTTCATCGCTTTTATCACTCGGTGTCTGGAGTCTGGTTTGGTTGGGCTTTGTGCATCAAGCGCAACTTGTTGTGCGGTCTTTTGATGAGATCTCAATATGACGGCTGTCTGTCCACTGACATTTTGTGTGTGTTTGTGTGTGTGGGGAGCAGTTTGTTAGACAAATTAAATCTGTTATTTTCAATTTCCAATGCACAGTAACAAATGCGCACAACGCAGCGATAAGAAGAAGATGCTTGTATCTTCTTCTAGTCAAGTGAAGCGTGTTCTTTGCTGTTCGAAGCGTTTGTGTTCTGTTCTGTTCTGTTTTGGTTGGCCACATGGTTATGGCCATGCCCACAGAGCTGCATTCCCATGTCGCGGCGGTAACCACATTTTGATCGGGATAGGGATCGGAGGAATCGGGGTCGGGTGATCGGATGATCGGATGATCGGCTGATCGCAATGGCAACAAGCATATTCTTATGTATTTATAAGGTTTCTGTCATTTCTGTTAAGGATTGAGTTATTTGCTTGCCGGTGTGCCCACAAAGTTACAGCAGCGTCGTCTCCGTTCCATGTGCGCCTTTGGGGATGTTGTTGTCATTATTATTATGTTTTTTTTTGTATTCGCATGCACAAAATGCGGTTGTTGGTTATTGTAAGGCGATACTCTCTCTCCGTCTCCATACATACATTGATTGTATGCGATAAGCCTGTAGGTACATAGTGCAAATATTTGTAAAGAAAAACAAAAATAATATCATAGCTGCCTACATTTAAATGATCCTAAATGAACCTTAAATGCACCGCAATGCACTCAATATTCCGTATAAAGTGCTTAAAGAGATTTTCTATTTCTTAAATAAACAAATCAAATGGCAATTACAACTTCTAAGTAAACCAATTATTGTTATAACATTGCCAATAGTAATAATAATAATAATAATAATAGCATTTACGAGCAATCTGACGAAGTTTGATAAAATTGCAATTGCAATTAATTTGTCATTGGTTTTGGCCAGCCACAATTGAAACATTATTGACACTCTGTCCCCACTCTTATCATAAATAAAATCATTTGAAAAGCAAACAAAAACAAAATCAAAGGACCTAAGCGGAATGGAATGAGCGAGGGGCAGAGATGTCGAATTGACTCTGGTAAACATGAAAATTCAATAAGCATAAGAATTTCAAATTTACGATGATATTAACAATAATACTGCAGTTGTCGCAATGGGCGCTGAGGGCGCAACACGAGCTGCCCAACTGGATGTTGCAACACAGTCGACGAGCGCCCCGTTGCTTAAGAAACAAGTAAGAAGGCTCTAGTCGAGATATCCCGACTAGACGATACCCTGATCCCTATACTTTCCGCGTACAGTCAGTGCTTGCAAGTATGTGTGTGTGTGTGTACTGCATAATGCATACAAAACTTCAATGTCCCATATCTCCGGTGTTTATTATCCGATTTCAATAAAATTTTCACAGATTGTCATTATTTTGTTTTATAATTCAAATTGCATCTCAAAGTTTTCCAAATTCAAGATTTTGTTGTTATCGATCCCATGTGTATATCGGAAACGGGAAGAGTTATCGAAAATCGGAAGCAAACTTGTACTGCCTAGGGATTAGGCGAGCTTAAGTTCCAAATCTGGAGTCTCTAGCTCTTATAGTCTCTGAGATCGACGCGTTCATACATACGGACAGACAGACAGACGGACAGACGGACATGGCTATATCGACTCGGCTTTCGATGCTGATCAAGAATATATATACTTTATAGGGTCGGATATGCTTCCTTCTACCTGTTACATACTTTTGCACAACTTCATTATACCCTTTTTCCCATTTTTAATGGGATCAGGGTATAAAAAACAAAAACCAAAAACAATAAATTGGACTTAAGGCGAGCTTATTTCTTTAAATACCCTTTTAATGTAGATCATTTGTAATTGTTAAAAAACAAAATCATTTTTAGAATTATTTTGTGAAAATTTACAACTTTTGAAATAATTAAAACCGGAACTTGGTTTCAATACTTTTAAATAAATATGAACCAATAAATATTAATTGAATAGTTTTTGGTCAGGGAATAAACATATTCGACTTGACCAGGTTGTGCTCTCTTTAATTTTATATTTTTTCCCTTTAATAACTATATATATATATATCTATAGCTTATACAAAAAATAAATAAATAGTAATTGTGCACAATGCCGCAAGGCAGACAGACACATGTATCTTGCAAGTTGCAAGTTGTTCGTCGACACGCACCAGGAAACTGGCAGTTGTATGGATGCTTGTCCGAGTGTTGGCCTGAGAAGCCGCAAGAGGATTGTAAACAATTTTATGAGCTCGAATGCAATAATCTACGCAATTTTATTGACACTTTGCGTTTTTGTTGTAATTCATGTGTTTGTTCAAATCTTCAAATCGCACCGCGGGCGATTTTTTAGTTACAGAAGTTAATGCTGTTGTTGTTGTTGTTCTTGTTTGAGGCAAGTGCCCTTAACGTAGCCACGACTTTCTCTTCATGAATCCCAATCCCAATCTATCAACGCTGATAAGCAGCTGGTTTGTCTTGTCTGCTGTTGAGTGGTGGAGCCTGAGCTCAATTGACACGAGAATGCTGTGCAGGTTGTCCCCAATTCAATAGTTTAGGCTCAGGTGCCACAGCCCAATAAAACAAAAACAACAACAACACACACACAGAGAGAGCCCTATCTGATTGTCACCTAACGTTTGACTAATGAACCATTCCGTTTCGTTTGGGAATTCTTGATGTTCGTTTTGCCAAACTTCTCCTACGATTTTCATCGTGTGCAGTAGCTGTTGGAGGCCATTTTAGATAACCCTATCTCTCTGTCAGTGTTGAGTAAAACTAGCTATCGATTTACGGCATCTGTGCTACTTGATTGTGCCACTTCCACCAATAAATATAGTTTGCATGTATGTATGCATGCCGTTGCATAATGAGAAGAAAAAACCATACCCTTCCCCTTCGACTCGCTCGCTCATTTTGTCATTTTCAATTTTAATCGCTTGTCATAAACTGCAATCGCATTAATTTCGATTGCCCTGACATGCAATTATATGTTAATAAATATTTATATTTATTATTATTATTTATTTTTGTAATTCCTTTTTATTTATTTACAGCTTTTAAAGGCGGTGAAATCGAATTTATTGTACAAATTAAAAACCATATTGTCGTTTATGACTTTTATTGATTTAGTGCGAAGAAAATTGTTGCAATGACTCATACTATAACAAATTATTAATGATATTATTAAATATTTACTTTTACGCTCTGAACTTTATTTTTAATTTCTACTTTACCTTCACTTTGAACAAAAGCAATCAACTGCGTTTAAATTCTTAACACAAATGTTTAAAAATAAAATACCTTGAATTAATGGCGATTTTGTAGATATTTCTTATTTACCTTTTACAAATTATAATTATTAACCTTTAGCATTTTCACGCATGAAAGTTATGAGAAACAAATTATACAAATTATTCACAAAAGTCCATTGGGTAAAGGGAATATCGGATAGGTAGAGTTAAGCATCTTTATTTCTTGTTGTTTCCCAGTGTTTTTTACGTTTTTTTTTCAGTTTTTTTTTGTTTTCGATGTTATTTATGAGTGTCTATTTTTCAGTTTCAGGGAATGCGGCGCATTGAGGCGTGACTAATCAGCCAACGCTTCAGCCCAACGAAACTTTTGCCGTGGCTGCTAATTGCCGTGAAGGCGCCGCAAACGTAGTTGTAGATATACATATGTTTGTGTGTGTGTGTATAGATTCTGATTCAATGCAAATTGCAGCAACAAGTGCAAGAGTCTTCCCCCTCTCTCTCTCTCTTTTTGTTGTTGGTTGGAGCTTAACCCTTTGAGTACTATTGACAAGTAAGACTCATCATCGATTTGACACTGCTCAAAATTATTAAAATTTACTCAATGTTCGTTTATATTAATAAATATTGTATTAATTTATTTGTTTTCTTAATAAGTTGTATTTAAGTTTTATTTTATAAAGTAAATGGGTTAATACAAATCAAATGACTCGGGACTCAAGGGGTTAATTATCATAGCGCACAAAACTAGCTGCGACTTTGTGCTGTGTGTGTGTGTGTGCTTTGTTGTATGTACAACCAATCAGCGACTGCAAGGTGCTAAATGAGCAACGAATGGAGCTCTTCTTTCTGCCAAGTGTCACCAGCAGCAGCAACATCAGCAGGATTAGGACCAGGCGCGTAAGGAGTGCGATGCGGTTTCAAGTGTTGTGCTAATTTTATATGCAAATTATGGCAAAAGCGCGACTTGTATGCTAATTTAGACTGAGCTCAACTCACACACATGTGGCAGAGGCATTCAGGCAATCCATCGAGGAGCAGCAGCAGCTCACCTCGTCTGGCCCTGAATTGCATTTAACACTCTTTTTTAATGATGTGAAGTTTTTGAATGCATATGCCAAATATTTTGAGAATGCTGCCAGTTTGCCCAGTTGTCAGTTAACTCCGTTCAGTTCTCCCTTATATTTACAGTTAACAGTTGTTGCTGCAGCTCGTCATCGACTGTTTGGCTTTTATCTTGCGCAAAAGTGTGAAATTTTGACGCGACGTCAAAGCGATTTTTCGCTTCACTTTGTCAGATATATGGATCAGACAGAGGCCACTCCAGCTTGCTTGCACCTTTCACCATTGCAGGCGCAAACGGTGCTCAAGACCTCAGCTCTGGGTCTGTTAATGATTTTTGAATACATCATGCTGGGCTCATTTTCAACACACAAACGTAAACTTGTGCTCAAATTTATGCCTTCTACTTGTCATTCGCATAAACATCTGCATCTGTATGTGTGAATATTTTTATGCCCTGAACCCATTGAAAATGGGTAAAAAGGGTATAATGATTTGGTGCAAAAGTATGTAACAGGCAGAAGGAATCATCTCCGACCTCATAAATCATATATATTCTTGATCGGCATCCGTCCGACTGTACGCTTGAAGTTTAGGGTTCAGGGTATCGTCTAGTCGGGATTTCTCGACTAGAGCCTGCTTGTTTCTTTTGGGGATAACTGACACATTTGGAAATTGGAAGTTGGTTGTGGTGTCTTAATTAGAAGTGTCACATTCATCAACAACAACAGCAGCAGGGCAGGCATTTATTAATTAAATAAGTATAATTATTTTGGGTTCAACGTTTACGATGTTTCTGAATAGAAGACAATTACAAGATTGCATAAAAAAATACAAAATAAATATAATAAAACAAGTAAGACTAGACGATACCCTGAATCCTATACTTAACGCGTAGATTCAGTGCTTGCTAGTGTGTATGTGTGTGTCTACGCACATACTGCACACTCAACTTTAATGTTCCATATATCCGGTGTTTCTTAACCGATTTTAATAAAAATTTCACAGACTTTCATTCTGTGTAATAATTCAAATACCATCTCAAAGTTTTTGGTACTGCCTAGGCGAGCTTATGTTTCAAATATGGAGTCTCTAGCTCTGAGATCCGTTGGCTCATACATACGGACAGACGGACATGGCTATATCGACTCGGCTGTTGATGCTGATCAAGAGTATAAATACTTTATGGGGTCGGAGATGCTTCCTTCTGCCTGTTACATACTTTTGCACAAAACCATTATACCCTGTTTACCCATTTTTAATAGGTTTAGGGTATAAATAAAAAATACTCATATTTAAATATGTTTGTAATACGATCATACTTTTGTTGATTCTGACTAAGGCGTTTACCTATAAGTCACTGAAACGTCAGCTGTTATGAAAACTGTATAAGTCAGTTGCTTACATATTGCTAGTATATTGCTAGTATACTGAACAACTTCAAAAATTATATATTCAGTTACAAATATTTTCAAAAACGTTTCCCACTCGAATCTTGCTGATAACTTAATAATGGAGGAGAGCTACATTGAAAACGAAAACAACGATTATCTTCTTCCTATTTTCGGCAAAACCGCTGACGAAATCTTTCTTAGATATTATCAACCTAATCACGAACCAAATTTGTTTCTAGAGAATATATTTAGGAGCAAGCGGTTTCTTTCCAAAGTGCCTATACGACTCTGGATTCGTGTCATGATGGTTCCACAGGATCTGCGCATGCCGATGTATGGGATATTTTCCAAACAGGGTATACTGAAGAACGTGCGAACATATGACGATTGTATATACTTGTTGTACGAGACACCAGAACAAGTTCAATGTGCACTAGCACACGCCAAAATAGGATTTTTTCATGAGAACAGAATATTGTATCCCGTTTGTGATTGTGTCAATGAGAAGGATATCATGAAGTTGGACGAAGAGCACAATATGAATAGATATCCCCACGAACAGGAGTTAGCTTATATAAAGGCATGCAACAATGAAGATAGAAAATCAAACAAGATATTTGCAATGGGAAATTTAAAAGAAGTTCATCGAGTTCGTCTTAATTCTTCTATGGAAATCATTAAGCGGGGGATTAAGTATAAGCTTATCGATTTAATTCAAAACGCATGTAATTGGCGCGATCGAATCTGGGAGTGGATAAAGTCTAAGCTACCCCAACGGCTTACAGCTCTATGAAATAAATTGTCGTTTATTCAGTTATAGTTGAATTTATTTTGGTTGCAATGTGAATTTGAAAAACGAAAAAAAAGTAATAAATATGCTTGGTTAAAGGATAAATTTTCAAACATTACAAGTTACACTACATTTGTTGCCGTTAAAAAACTGCATATACTTTCATAAATTGACAAATTTATTTGCTAATATTAGATATTTGGTAGCCAAAGAAGAAATGCAAATCGACAGTTAATTTGCTTAGTTTTCGATCTCAGCGGCAACATATCTCAATTTGTAATCAATAAGAAATATACTAAGTTAGTCGATGTATAGAAGTAAGAAAAATACCGATATTTATAACCCGATCGATAATTTTAAGAGCGAATGGACGCCATAAATGTTTTAATATATTAATGAAAAGTATATCTTGGAGTTTGGATGCGGAAGAGTGATAAAGTGGACAAGACGGTCGTTCGAGCCGGATAATATATATATTGGTGTCCCAACTACCAGGTAAAGCCCCAACACTCAATATAATGAAAATTTCACTGGGATCGAATGGTCTTATCAAATTAACAAACAAATTCATATATATACTTTTCAATCATTAAAACTGTATAAGTACTTTGTGGGATCAAAGATGCCTTCTTTTGTGCAATACGCCTTTTTCTCCAGGGTATAAAAATAGGCTTTTGCAATCAACTAACTGCAAGAAGACAACAACAAGTGTATATGAATCTCTTGTTTGATGCTTGAATGTGCTTTGAATCAACAAACTGCAAACGAATAACAGAAAAAATTTACAAGGCAATTTATGAAAATTTATAGAAAATGCCGAACGCAAATCAAGTGTTACTAAATTGTGAATAATGACTCTATCCAGCCAAAAATAAACCAGTGCCACACAGAAACAAACACACACACACACACACACAAACACGGACACACTGTGTTACAAAAGGCCAATACAAACTCTAACGAATCTAATCAAAAGATAAACTCACGCGCAACGAAGACGAGGAGGAAACCCTCCTAACGAGTATTTTAAAGTTTCAATCAAAAATTCGTTACAGTTTGCATGACCGCTGCGTGATTGTAGCGGAGAGGAGGAGGGAGCAAAAGATGCCAGCTCGTGCAGCTAATAAGCCATGGCTTACATAAATGCGGCAACAATCATCAGTCTGGCCAGCAACAGTGGCCCCAAACATGAAATTATGATTTTTTATTGAGGAATTCGCACAGCGGGCGGTGTAATTAATCAGCGGCATGGAACGAGGCAGACACAGCGTCGCAACGTCAAGAAGACACTGGCGTGAAACGGGCGAGGTCGAGTGTCAGCCACAAGGCGGCAACAAACGACAGCCCAAAATGATCAACTGCAACTGCAGCGCGTTCTTTTTGGCCCTCTGTAATGTTGGTGGGGTCAACGCCGTTGCGTATGAGTGATTCCATTGAACCCAACACCCCCCCCCCCCCAACTTCACCTCTTTACTTTTAGCTTTTGAGGGCAGCCAGCTTCATTTCCCGCTGTGAAAGTGAGTTTAACGGTAGTTCGCCTAACAACGATTTCAAGCGATCAACGCTGTTTGATTTAAATTGTTGCTATTGTTGTTAGCTGCTGTTGTTGTTGCACTTTAGGTGTTGGCCCCACCACACACACACACACACACATGCTCGCATACAACTGAACATTGAAATTTTCAATCAAAGTGTCCGGCCAAGTTGTGCGAGAGTGCCGCTTGTTAGCCTGGCCAAAAGCCACTTAGGCCTTACCTAAATTACGCCAAAATCGATTGCAATTGCGTTGATTATCGCCTGTTGCAGCAGCAACAGCAGCGGCAGCAGCAGCCATTGCCAAATTTATCGCCCGCAAATGCATTTCACGCGATATTTATGTAGTTTAGCCCAAAATATATGTACACTTGGATATTGGTAGCAGCTATTGCCGACTATGGGGGCCTCACCAGCCACCGGTTTTAAGAGGTTGCCGCCGCCGCCGAGCTTATCGCGGCAATTACAACAAGAGATTTATATATGGAACCTCTCCCTCGGTGCCCGCCCCCTGTCCAACATCAACACACTGGCAAGCACCCGCACGAGGCGCACAGTTCAAACGCCGCCAGCCGGCAGCCAAAAACGCTCCAACTAATCGACAACTGCCTTCCCCTCCTTTTGTTTCGGACCACAAATGTCGAATTAAATGGATTTTTATTGAAATCAAGTTGCCGGCCAATTGGCAAAGAGTCGGAATTGCATATATTTGCCAATTGCACTCGATAGAATCTAATTGGCTAAGATTGTATTTCAATACATATTGCAAAGCTGTCTGTTTCTGCTTCTGCGACATTCACCAAGCACACCAAGAAAAAAACCTTACAAAACTAAACATGTGAGCAATATATATATTATATAATATAATATATAATATTTTTGCACAATTGAAATCAGTCTTTCAAAAATAATGCCAAACTGACAACACTTTTGTTACTCAAAAACTATCGATAGTCTTTTTGTTACTAAGTCTTCGCTTGACCATTCACCATGCTCGCTTACAGTGGCGACCTTGCCACGTAGTTGAAAATTCGCTGCTCAGACTACTTAATCGCAAATTAAGATATCTGTGCGCAAATTGATGCAGATTTTTGTCATCAAATATTATTCACGGCCTAGTGCGTTACTAATTGTCAGCCGATCTTTATCTAATCGCGCCATGAATTACAATTCAAACTAATTACAGTAACTATGTGAAGGCAGCGATCTAAGAAATTGCGAGAAAATCATGGAAGTGGGCTGCAACTGGAAATCAAGGAGTGCGCACAACTTTCAAATGATTTATACGTTTGTAATTTTCATTCGAGCCCACGATCCGAACTGATCCGTGTAAAACGAATTTTGTGCTTGCGTACAACATGCGACAGCAAAGGCAAACATGGACACTGATCGCACAGAGCAGCCAAAAGGCCCGGCAGCTGTCTAAACTGGACCTAAAAATGATGGCCCACACTCGTGTGTGTGCTTGTGTGACATTAGAGGAGCGTCGACTAATGAAGATGCGCAATGCATCATGCGCCTGCTAACATTCGAAGAGCAACAAGAACCCACCACCTCCAAAGTACAGAGACAACAACAACCTGGTTACAACCGAAAGCCCAGAAGCAATTTTCGTAATCAGAGAAATTCATAAAAATTAAAAGAGTCATTTGCATGTTGTTGCATCGGGGCATCGTTTGCCATCTCTAGTCTGGTCTGGTCTGGTCTGGTCTTCTGCTCAAGCCTGGCCTGTTCTGGTCACCAAAGTATGTGGCAACTTGTGGCAAAGTAATGTAAGAAGGATTTGCTATGCTTTTTGAGAGTGAACGAACGGTCTATGGAGTGGATAGGAGAGAAGGGGCAGTCAGCTCTCGGCATTCTGGGTGTAAAATAAAGGAATGACTAATTTTTCAACGTTTCGACGAATGATAAATGTGGCATGTGGCGAGCCCGAGAGCAATCATGTTGCACTGTCACTTGGGCCACAGAGTCGTGGCAAGTTTGCCGTCTACATACGTTGCCGTTTGCCATTGCAGTTGCACTCAACTCCTCTAAGCTCGACTGCTGGAATTGTTGCAACGTCATAATTATCCATCCACGTCCTCGTCCATGGCCCTGAGAATGAGTAACGACTGTGCCGGTAAATGGACAACGAACGCCAAGCATCAAGCGCCCCAACCTCAAACCTCAGTGACCAGCCACAACGCTTCTGTGTGTGTGTGTGTGTGAGTATGTGTGTGTTTTTACCAGCGCTTAGCCATCAGATTCATTTCACATACGCAGTTTATTCCATTTACTTTAACATATCTAAAGTTCTTGTTTAACTCATCCGAAAGGAAATGCAAAAATTTGCATTTTTGCCATGTGACGAACGTCCTTCCTCTTAAGCATTAAGCCATTAAGCTGATGGAAAGGATTTAAAAAACAAAACTAAAATGCTTAAAAGCCTGTGCTGATTGTAAGTGCAACGAAAGCTTTAACATATATATATATATTTGTAGACAAATCTGAAAGCTTTGTGTGTTAATTTTGATCCTATTTTTATTCCAGGTGGTCTCGCGCAATAGTGAATTTCTCATTTCAAGGATGGCAAACAGCGAACAGCGTTGAAGATGCTCAAAGTGCAAAGTAACGGAAGATGGCCTTAAGGAATCATTTTATAGTCATCATCGGAAGTAGTATAAAGGCGCAGCTTCGAACAGATCCGCACTGCAGACCGGACTGCTCACGTCTCTTTCTTGATGTCCGCTTGACTAGCTAGCTAGCTAGCAAGCTATCTGGTCTGGTTGTATGGCTGGCTGGTTGGTTGCTTGGTTAAAGTTGGTAAACTAGTTTGGTTGTTTTTGCCGTGGCCTGAGCATTTAATGAAGTCATTAAAAGCGGCGCGTGTGGCGCGGTCTCAAATTACTTCGCATAACCGAAAATTACATACAAATGAAGGGAAGAGCTGTTGTAGATGGACGCTCTACCTTCTTCTAGTTGAGTAACAACAACAACAACAACTAGGACGCGCCCATTACAGCTTAAAATAAACGCGGGAACAACGTACAACGAGAACAAGGAGAAAAAGAAACCTTACTTGCATCGAAGGGGCAACTAATGGAGCTGCAGCTCGAGTTTTTCGCGACCTGAAGCTGAACGTCACTGGACTTGAAAACTCTGAGCGACTGTCAAACCGGTAGACAACAGCAACAGCAACAACCACAACTAAAAGAAGAAGAAGTACATGCAACCTTCAACGCTGACTGCATCCGCGAACTAATGGACTGTGCAAAAATGAGTGACGCAGCATCAGAAATTGTTGTCGCTGTCGTAGTTGTTGTTGTTGTTGGTGGAGAGGCAAGGCAACAGGGTGAATCCTGCGGCGAGCAGCTGCCCCAAACAACAAACGAACGAACGACACGGAGGATGGGTTGGGATGGATGGCAAGTCTTTATATGCAATGGCCATATTTAGATAAGGTAACGACAAAATTTTTACAATATAAATGCTGAACCGACAAATGCACACACACACACACACAAGCACATACATGAGAGACGCGAAGTTGTTGCTGGCTGCGTTATAATAAAAATGATGTTAAACGCACTGGGAAATGAAATGAAGTGAGGAGCGAGCACTCAAGCAGCACACGATGAGAGTTAAATTCGTGTTGAAATAAATTAATTGCGCTAACTTGCAACTCATGCGGCACAAACATACACAAACACACACACACACACAGGACACAGTCCTGCTGCAGCAGCAGCTTCCAAACCCACTTACAAACACCCTTCCTCCCCTTGATACTAGGACAGAGCCTAGCGACACATGTAGAGAGACATACGGACAGGTCAGACTGATGTTGCATTCCTCCAACTGCTGCAACAACAAGCAGAACAGCAGTTGAAATTGTCGTCGTTTGGAGCTTCACTTCGCCTGCAGCATCGTGAGTGCCATCGATCAAAGTCTGCGTGCAGTTTGAGTAGTCGCAGGAGACAGAGGGACGAAGGCAGAGAGAGAGAGAGAAGACGCTGGGTGAGACTGGAGAATCTGAATGGTAAGCGCAGTTTTTGTCTCGCCTCGAGTCAAATGTCCACAAATTAATTTTCTTTATTAAATTTCAGCATGAAAAATGACGCGAAAACCGCTTCCGCATGCGCGAAAATATTCAACTCAGGTGTCGGTGGCTACCACAATGTCCAGACGAAGACCAGAAGACCAGCTTTGAACAACATTAACAACAACAGCTCCTATCCTCTTCAGACAAACGGTCAACATCATTCTCCAGCTGAGTAAACTTTTAATTTGGCTAAGACAATGTGCCGTTTTGAAAGATTCCCAACCGGTAGCCTAAAGTATTTAATTGATGCCCACAGCAGCTAGCAAGTGCCACAAAAATGTATTTCTCATATCCGATGATTAATTTTGCCAACTTGTGTCGTTAGGAAGTTGTTTGTCCTTAACGGAGCTTAAGCGACACCAATTGAACTATTGCTGAGGAAAGGAAGAGTTCAGGTAAGTCAAAGTTATGTCATTCTTGAACAAAATACATAATACTTCTTTCAAATCTCCAAGAAATACCAACTAATCGAAACTAAATGTTGGGCCAAGCTAATTAAGAGCGTCTATTGGTTGTTATCTACAGTAAATGCTTCATTTTCACAGAGAATGAAGTTTGGGTAATAACCGCAGCTACTGAACACTTTTAGCTACTAATGCGCCCAGACAACAAACGAATGAAAACCGAATGAACTTTAATGAGCCAAATGCATCGATAGTTGGGACGGGCAAAGAACTAAAATATTGAGAAAGATACAAGTCATTTCCACACAACTTCAATTAGGCGGAGTTCAATTCAATTTGGTGAATGTAGCAGCTGAGCAGGCAGCCAAAGGAAATAATAAGGCGTAACTAAATAGTCGCTTTAGTCTATAATCATGACACAATTTCCGCCAGACAGAACCAAGAAGAATCAACTTCGGTTGGCTCGATGAGTGGCTCTCTGGTTACGTTTCTCTTTACTTAGTTTTTGGTCAGGAAGTTCACATGACTTTTGCCTTTCTGAGCGATGACTCTGCAAATTTGATATTGGAGCAGTCGGTATGTCGAGCATTATTTCGCGTCACAGTTGAGAGTTCAACATGAAGGGCTGCCCAACACCGACCGACCGACCGACCGACTGCTCTAAATGATAAAAATAATGATGATGATGTTGATGATTCGTAATAAATTGTATATTAACCAGCGAAAAGAAAATTGCCAACGTTTTCCAGTGGGTTTTTCTGTTTTATTGTTCACACAACTAAATATGTTAATTCATATCACTTGATGTGGGGCAAGTGTCACTCATTTGCACACTCGCACTTCAAGCTGTTTTTTGTATAGTATTTGCCGTGCCACATATGACAGGTGCACAAAAGAACACTCGCCATCTATATAGAAACGTTCTCCCCCTATCGTTGCTATGGCACTCTAGGCCTATAATTAAGATAGCTAAGTGGTGTAAATGCACATTGTTGGGGCGTGAACAGTCTACAGGGTATATACACTATATAGAGAGGAAGTGTCGGGTTCCTTCCTCACAAAAGTGGAATGCGCGAGGCATAATTTGTGAACAATTACGCTTTGTAATAGCATTTAATGACTTCATTTTCATTTCTAGAAATGTGTTCGCAAAGCCACTCGCTTTCCATACCAATGCGATCCCATCACTCAAAGATAGTAGAACACACACTTGGGGAAATCCGTGTGTCAAAGCGAAAAATATAAATAATTTTAAAAGCGGTTCTAAGTTCTTATATCTAGCTATTTAAAACATGCTCAAGTAATATGAGAGATAATTAACAGAGGAATCGTATTTATCTGTTCTCGAATTTCAGTAATGACTCTTTAAACACCACATAAATCTTTTGGCACATATCATACACTCTTAACGTACACATAAATCATAGCTGTATCTTTATCTCTTAACACTTTCATCAACTTAAGCTCAGTTCGAGTCCAAAAAGTGAAATAAATATTCATTTGATTAGAACACTTTTGGCACAATAAAAGTTCTATTTCCATAAACTATATATGTTTTGTAGTTGGTAGTAGGTTGTTGATAGGATGCTTACGTCCTTGGCTAAGTGCAAAATAACTCACACTTAAAGCAACAACAATTTGTATTGCAAATTGCAAAAAGCTTTTAACATTATCAGAATGGTAATCTGATCCGATTATCATTGACTGGTCACATAACCAGTGTATTTCAAGCCTAGCAAATGTGCCATCTAGCCAGCTAGGTCGAGCCAGTTTTAAGCCCTAATCCATTGGCTGGCAATATCATTAAAACTATTTAAGAGCCACAGTCGGAAAAGCAAGAGACTCTAGACAATTGGCGAAGCAAGCGAGCAAGCGAGAAAGCAAGCAAGCGAGTGCTTGATGTTGACGTTGTTGCATTTGACTTGAGAGATCCCAATGCATAATCGTAAACATCACTTTGCATAATAAGAATGCTCCATCAATTCGCAAGTCTCTGTTCTGGGTTCTGGGTTGCCTATCTAAAGTGATATTAATTAAAAGATCATTTATATCAGTGCTCATAAAATAGCAAAATGCTAACCGCCACACGAAAGTAAAAAGCAAAGCAGGCAACTGCTGCTGACATACGATGGCCTCATCAGTGCCACTCGGCATCATCGATGACAACGAGGATGAGTTTGTGTTTGTGTTTGTGTTTGAGGATGTGGATGTGGATGTGAATGTGCATGAGAATGAGGTTGTTGTTGCTGTTGTTTGGGGCATTGAAAAGAAGTTGTCGCTCAACAGCGTTGATATTTATTGATACTGACAATGAACTCTGGCTCGCTCCCTGCTTCACTTTGCAGCGGTGGAAGATGACATGTTATGCAAATCGTGGAGACACCAAGATCAAAATAAACTGTACGCATATGCAGGCAAGTAACACGGATGAGTTAGCAAGTGGAGGACAAGGACAAGGTCATGCCTGTCCGAAACGAGTGCAAAAGTGAAAGATTGATGGCGAAATTACTTGAAATATTTGTGTATGCTCCTTTAGGCTCATCTTGCAGATGCTTGATTCTGCTTGATTCTGCTTGATGCTGCTTGCTGCTGGCTCATCCATGACACAAAACGTAAACAAGGCTCAGAGACTTAGACAAATGTCGCGACGGAACTCGGTTCTGGACGCTGTTGATCAATCCGCTTGCAACGCCTACCTAAAAAACGCACACACTCTACAAAACCTGTCTCTCTCTTTCCTAGTCATGGGCCAGTTGCCTATTATGCCTACTACTTTGGCCAACAACAACTTGTCGCGTCGACTGGCGACTTGGCTTCTCTCGACTGTTGGGTTGGGCTGTGTGCCTTCAATCAGTCGAACGCAATTCGAGTTGACAACATGTCGCAAATGTGGTTAGGTACGGTGGGGGCAGGAGGAGGAAGGAGGCACTGACGCATTGCCTCTTCTCTGTGTGTCTTCTTCTTTTGGCCATGTTACAACATGCTACACTCTTATGATTATATAGATTATATTGCCTTGCCTCCTACTTCTCCCCCTCCTCCTCCGTCTCTTCCTCCGTCAACGTCTCTTGCTACGCGTTGCAACGCTGTGCGGGCAAGGAGGCCTGGCGTGATTGAAAGATTGAGTGCCAAGCACAATTAAAGTTCTGTATGATGTATGTATACAGCAACTGTCGCAATCCCAATTTGGCTTTGAGTTTCTAAAAGCAAATGCCTTCGAAACAGGTGGCTGCATCTTCAGCCAGCATTAAGGATGGGCATGTATTGAATAGGCGTACATTATGGGCATGTCCAATAATAGCTGGCTTAAGGTGCGATATGGCCTGACACTTTGAGTTATCTATTGAAATTGATTAGCGGCTCAAGTTCATTTTGATCATTAGCATAATTTACTCGATTGGTCTTAATTGAATCTTTGAATCACATCGATACGTTAACGACTCCGAACAGGGTGGAAGGAAGCAAAACTTATTTCAAACTTAAATGTACCTCCAATTCTGAAACATAATTAAAAAAAAAACCTAATGTTTTGAAAATCGGCTGACTGATGAGAGCTTAAAACCTTCAAATATATTTCCTGGAAATTACATAGCCATAATTTCAGTATTGATAAGGAAAAATCGTTTAAGCTTAAACAAAATTTATTTAACCAATCTCAACGACTATCTCTCTCTCTCTCTTTCTCTCTCTCAACTGCATGGTGTTGTGTTCTTTGTTCCCAGAAGTTTAGCACAGGAAGTTGGCGTTAAAGAAAATTGCAAAAGTTATATGTTTATCTAAGAGATATAGTATTTATATGTATGTCTGTATGTGCGTGCATATGTATATGTTTATAAGCTGGAGTTGAAGATAAACTTATGCATTTCCCCACATGCGTGTTTGGAAGAAGAACAAGAAAAAAACAACAAATCATTAAATACATCACTCTTTGACGCTATCAAACGCTTTTCAATGGCCTTCAGCGCACACCTGTCCACACCATAATCTCTGAGGTGCAAGGGGCTTGCAACAAGTTGCAACAAGACGGAAATGCAATATGTTTGTGTGCTATGTTGTAGCATAAGAGAGATACATAAGGTGGCATAAAAGACCGGCTTATTGACATGACAATAAACTGCTCAACAATCAAAATAATACTAAGATTCACAACAAACATATTGAAAATGAATATGAAGATGCGCATCCCAAAAGAGAAGGCACAAGAAAACAGCAACAACAAAACACAACTGCATTGAAAATGCACAATAAAATAATAAAAATACAAAAAAAAAATAAATTGTAGAAAAACCCATAAAAAAAAAGGTGAGCAGCGAAAATTTGCAGTAATTTGAGATTACGTTGGCATTATGAGCAAAGACGAAGAAAGAGATGCCGCCATCCCCTTCTCTTCTCACCGCCGTGCAACATTGGTTGCCACAAGTCGAAGACTAAGTTAAAGTTGAAACCGTTGCCAACTTTAACTTCGGCGACAGCAGAAATTCAGCAGGTTGGTGAGGCAAGGAATCGAAAGAGAGAGAGAGAAAGGGGATCGAGAGGGAAGTTGGGGAGAGAGGAGCGTTGCACAAAAGCCGCAGCTGTTAATGAATGGCAATAGCTTTGTTGGTAATGGAGTGTTGGCCATAATGACACAGCCACAGCTATGACTATGGATATGGCATTGGCCATGCCACTGCCACAATGGCACAACAACAATGATGATGATGATGATGACGATGACGATGACGACGACGAAGAAGTTGACGTTAACGTTGTCACTGTCGCAAGATAAGCAAGATAAGAAAAGTCCAAGCTGTCGAATTCGTCGCCTTTTCCTTTTGCCCATCCATTTTTGGGGTGGCCAGTTTTGGGGTGGCCAGCAATTAGCCATGGCCAACGTTAAGGCTTTATGTCCAATGCCCAATGGCACATTATGACCCATAATAATAATGATGATAATACCATAAACAAAAGCTGCAAGTGAAAGGATGAAATTTGAAACTTGCTCTTTGATTTCACACAAAATAACTTTACATTTTTCGATCTTTTTGTTGACGTATATAAATTCAAAGAAGAAAAGAAAAGAAGAAATCAAGAAGTAAGACCCATTAAAAATCGGTCTTTGAAAACCCATCAAAATCGAAGATTTAAAAAATAATTATATTTATTTTTTATATATTTTCCTGATAGTTTTTATTCCAACAAAATAAATCTTTGGTTCCGAAACACATTTAGAAGTCAAACAAATATTCATAAAACACTTAAAATGCTTATCCCTTTATAATTGCGGAAACAATACAGAAATACAGAAAGGCTTAAGAGTTGGCTAAGATTTGCACTAAGTGCTGGGAGTGGGAATGTAAATACTGTTAGCTGGGTGTTAAAATAAAGCTTTGGTTGAATATCTGTGTCCTGAATTTTCACACATTGAAGCAGGGGCAAGAGGCAACGAGAGAGTAAGTAAGAAGGAAGAGAGTTGAAAACTAAAAAGACCTAAAGCTAATGTTGTCTGTTTGTGGGTAAATATTTGTCTTTGATTTAAGCCGTTGTTTGGGACTTGGGGCGACATTTACAGCAACAGCAGCGGCAGCAGCAGCAACAGCAACAGCAACAACAACGATGATGACGGCAAAACTCCCTTTGACCAAAATGCATTCATTGTCTTGACCGTTTTGGTGATTTTTAGCAGCGCATGCCGATGGGTGTAGGGGGTAAGCTGAAGAGGGGAAATGAGAAGGGGGGGTTAGTGTTAGCTAGGCACTGTCAAAATGACATGCAAGAAGACAGACAAGCAAAATCATGATTTGTTGAACGGCCTGGCAATGCCGGTTTTTTCAGCTGCGCCTTTTTCTCTGTAGCCAGCGTCAACAATGAAATTGTCAAGTGTTGACAAATAAATATGAGGATTCGAGAAGATTTACTTATGCTAATGAAAGACACTTGTCACAAATATCCACACATAAATCTCACACATTCTCTCTCTGTCGCTCACTAGCTGTCTTTCCCTCTCTCTCTCTCCCTCTGTCTCTCTTTGGTGGCATTATCCATGCGGCATCTTCTTTAAGTGCGAACCGTTTGAGGGAGAACAACGTTGCCTTGCATAAATATGCGCTTTAAAGCCAAAGTTGGATGTGGAGAGACTAGCAAAAAAAGTACCGTAACAAATTGACGAGAGATGCAAAACTGAACGAAACGAAAGAAGAAAAAAAAGAGTTGTTCGTGGAATGGTAATGGAAATGGTAAATAGAAATGGAAATGGCATTGGGTGTTGGGACAGTCATAATGGAACATGCGCTACGAATGGCCGCATAAATATTTATGAATGTTCAAGTGAAATGCACAGGAATCATTTCTTGTTAACGTAAACAAAAGCAACTAAAAATGTAGAAGATAAAAAGCTGTTTTTTTCGTTGAGAATGTTTCAAGTTCAACTAGATAAGATATATCTAGCCAAAAAGCTAGCTACGCAGCTTATTATAGTCTGAAATTTCACACGCTCTTTAAATTGATGTCTTTTGAGTGAGAAAATCCTTTTGGTGTAACAACGATGTCTGCAGGTGCCGTGCTATAAAAGCAGCTCCCAACCGGAGCAATGAAAAATCCACAGCTTCAAAGTACTACCTGTGAACTCGTACAGATAAAACAATAAATTTCTAAAATTATAACTACTAAATTGCATAGCACAGCTCATTCGCACTTGCTATCTCGCTTTCGCTTACACACACACATATGGAGCGACTCAGAGTGTCGGCAGCATAATTGAGTAATTAAGCACAATGCGCTCGCGCTCAAAACGAAACATAACGAAACCTGTTTACCACTCATGCCTCTCAGCCAAATAACAGCGGACAAACAGGTTTCTGAGTGCAATGAGCGGAACGTTTGGAACGCTGGCAATTGAAACCAACTGTAAACCAACCAGACTAGTTGGCAAACAGCTGGTTCGATTGCAACTGGTTGCACAGGCTGGTTGGATTTGCAACCAGTTGGTTCGCTCGCCGAGTGACAAACATTCGACGAGTGCATCAAAATCCAACCGAACGCTTGAGTGAAACGACGCGCTGCGTTTGGAGTCAGTTGATTTTAGGCGCTCGCACGACAAAATTCGGTGCGGCCGCTCGTTTTGTTCTTTCGCCTTTCGTTTGCCTTTCGCACATGACGAGAAATTCGCTTAAAAATAAAAACACGCCAAAAATCCAAAATTGATCGGAAATTCAAAGAAAATATTTATAATCATTAAGTTTGTGTTGTTGTGTGTGTGCTTGTATTTGTGTGCGTGTGTGTGTGTGTGAGTGAGTGTGTATGTGCTGTGCCTAAAAGTGCCTCCATCATTTCGGCTATCTCTCTATTAGTAACAAATTGCATTTACAGTAATAATAATAAATATTTATATATACACACAAACATGAATAGATTTTAAATAATAATAATAGTGCCAAAGCTGCCACTACAACAAATTCAAAGTTAAAGCTTTTTACATGCAGTGCAAATTAAAAAGTGCAAACAAATAAAATAATCTATACAAATTGTTGAGAGTTAATAAAACAAAACAAAACAAAAAGTTACGTTCAAAAGTTGTTCGCAGTTTTACGCCTGCGCAGCTGCAAATTCTGATTGGATATTTCGCCGAGCCTCGACGAGCTCAACACAGGAAACGGAAGCGGTTGCCTGCTATATAACTGCTTCTTCTTCTTCCCATCACTGCTGCCATTTGTAAAACAACTCACTCAAAGAACAACAACAACTATAGACAGGTAAGCCAGAATAAAAACAAATTTCTGCACATACATATATGTATTTCGAGTTTAATTAGTTGCCAAAAATAATGTCAGTGAGCCAACTCAAAGAAACAAAACACAAACAAAATGCTTTAAGCGACATTCTGACATTGTTTTTGCAATGTTGCCGTTGGCTTTACTTATCTAGTCATGTATCTATGCATATTCGCGTGTGTCTGTCTGTGTGTGTGTGTGTGTGTGCTTTAGGCTTTAAAATATTCATGATTAAATTTGACAGTTGACAACTTTTCTCTCTCTCGTTTTGCGTTGTGTTTATTGACAATTCAAGTGGCATTTAACATGCATGCCACACAAACACACACAATCGACATTGACCCAATGTAACTGTGTGTGTGTGTGTGTGTGTTGAAGCTACTTAATGTTTGGCATAATACTTGTACTATGTACATTAACTGGAGCAACATTAACAAAATGACAAGACATTAGGCCCAGTTTACAAGGGCGTGATTTAATGCCTTGTGACTTTTACTACTTGTGTTTGTTGTTGTTTTGATGTTTTTTTTTTATGCTTTTTTTGGGTATGGTCAGTGTAAAGTTGTAAAGTCATTGACAGACCTAGTTTTGCATAAAGTACTTACTTTTAAGTACTTGGCAGGTGCCTTGAAAACTGACTTTTTCTTTTCATACTTCTTGACTTTCTTGCGGAAGTTAAGAGTTGAGAAAGTTTTGGCTTGAAGTTCACTGCGCAAAACAAAATAAATAATATTGGTTTAAACTATGAATTTGTTATTTTTCAATAACAACAAAATCTTGTGTATGGTATTTTCTTAAGCGAAATAAAGTTTAGCTGAAGAATTTTAGATATTTTGTTGTTAACTTTATTGGTTTAACAACTTAAAACTTGCCACAAATACCTTAAAGAATAAAGTTTACCATCAAAGTTTGAGAATCGATTTTCTATAGATTTAAATGTGCTTTTATCTATCTGTGTTTAAAAATAATCTGAAATGTTTTTTTTTTATAATAGCAATAAAAATAATGAAATAATAAAAATAATTGTTTCTTTCCAAATCTTACACCGTATCTAGTACATCTATTATTCTCATAACTAACTCAACTTAAATTCGAAATACCCTTTTATCAACAACCTAAGCACAACTGTAACTAAGAACCTATTAGATATTAATATCTGAACATAATAACTTCTACCACATATCACATGCTCATTAATGCGATTAGTTTGATTACTTTGTTCGCTTTGTTACAGTTTAGCCAAAAACACACACACACACACATTTGTATACAACAGCCAAAGAAAGCCACAAAGCAATAATAACTGAAATAATGAAGCAAACAGAACGCAACAATAATAGCAGAAAGATAGTGTAATGTGGCAATGGACACGCGCCAATGAACATTAAGCCAAAGATGTTGCACAAAAAGATAAGCAATTGGGTAGCACTAACCACCAAATCCACTGCAGCTGCAAGCAATATTAAGTATACGACGCAATCAAAAACAAAAAGTTTCAATAACTTTTGCAAAACTCAGAGTCAATTAACAGCTAGCTAGTCAAGTAATGTTGACTCTACGGTTGCAAGCAGCAACTTGCCTCATTTTTTATAGTGTCTCTAATGCATATATACATATATACAAAGCTAGCTCAGCAGATATACTATATAGATACCATAGCAGATAACAAATGCCAATAGAAATCTCTAATTAAAAGCTTGACAATAGTTAAAACCAGACAACAGCAGCAGCAACAGCAGCAACAACAACAAGCCACTAAGTACCCTACATAAGCCCAGACATCAAGATCTCGGGCAAAACAAAAGGTGTCTGGGTTGCAAGAGTATGTGTGTGTGTGTGTGTGTGTGTGTGTGTTTGAGATTGTCTCTTAATGCACTCTTAGAAAAATGTGATGCAGTGTTCAGAATATTTCCAAGATCAGCTTCATTTTACCCATCTAAAACAAAGCATTTTGTTGTGCAAAAAGGAAAAATCTAAAAAATATATTTGAAATTAATGCAAAATCACATCTTTGCCTTCTAGTGCATATACGTGTATGTATATTTTTTTTTCCAAGTGTGGCACGTTAGAGTTTTAAATTCCGTTTTTTCAACCAGGCTGTGCTTATGGGAAAGCACCCTCAATTCATTCATGAATGTTTTGTCTCGCATTCCCCGTCACATGTGAGAGAAACATTTCCCCTAAATACAAGCGGAAAAGATTGGGTAGTGCGGATGGAGAGGGGGGCTCTCAAGTTCAAGTGCAGCCTGTAAAGCAGCTTCCTTGCCGTAGTCTAGACCCAAGAACCAGACAGACTAAGAACACACAGAGACAAACAGAGTTCAAGAAGTTGTAGAAGAAGAAGCAGTGTGGAGTCAACATTGTCGCAAAAAAAAAAGAAAAGAACATGAAGAAAAGAAGCAGCAGAAAAGAAGAATGGAAAAACGATTTGAATAAACATTAGACAAGAGAATAGAAAAAAAAAAAAACACACACAACATACAAAGAGTGAGAATTATAATGGCGTTGTGGTCATAAATAAAACGGAAGACAGGCTAGAAAGCAAAAAAAAAATAATCAAAGAGCCGATCCAAACAGCAGTTTTGTCATCTTAATAAATACATATATGTAGATACAGATACAGGCTATCGACAAAGACATCAAACGCGACGAGTTCGTTTATAAAGTGGCTAATTTGTGTTCCTCAACCCCTTTGATGCCTCCTCGAGAGCTTAGAAAATAAATAAGCCTCCGTCATTGATTAGCTTCGTTTGCCTCATTTCGCGTACGTGTTGCAAATTATATTCTGTAGATCTAAAAAATTTAGCCCAGACGTATGACCAAAGATCGTGTCAAGTTGGGCATACAAAGAACTCAATTGAAAGTCAGTTTGGCTTATAGAAATAATATTTATATGCCCAGCAGAAAAAACTACTTCGAGTCAAAACTTTTGCGGAAAAACAAGGTTGTTTTTTTTGTTGGTCAAAAAGAAAAGCTTGTTGATTTGGGAACGTTAAAAGCTGGTCCCAAAACAAACAAACAACACAACATTAACAACAATAACTATTACTGTTTGTGTCATAGTTGATGAGTCGATTATCTCTTTCTCTCTCTCTGTTTTGTTTGCTTTCCCACAGTCTTTAAGCTAATCAACAAAGTATAAACGAACGAAGCGAAGACAAAACTATGCAAATTGCATGTCTTTATCTAATCTGTAATGGGAACAATATGCGACACATATGAGCATAACATAAATAATACGTTTGTATGTAGCACAGTGTACTTGGAGTGTAGCACCGAAACAACAACAACAACAACACAAGCCAACGAAGCATGGCCAAGAAGTTGGCAAGACGGAACGCCAACAACTTTTGATATGGCCTAATGATGAGCTCTAATTTTTAAATTATACAAATGTATATTGCGGTCTGATACACTGAAAGAAAAACAACTGATAAGCCAAAAAGGTTTCCTTCTATTATGCTGAGATTTTTATTATGAAGCAGGCACTCTTTTAGGTTTTATCTGCTCTTCAATTTGATGTAGATTATCTCAATTGTTTGCCTTTTTTTTCTGAGTGTGGAACTCAAGAACTGAAACAACTTTGTAGCTGGAGTTACTGAAGGAGTTGTAGCCAAAGTTGAATCTGAAGCTCAAAACTGCTTGTCTGATTGGTGTTCAAATTCAGATTCAGCTTTGACTTAAGCTTTGGTCTCGGTTTCTGTTTCAGTTTCAGTTTGAGTTGTGTTGTCTTTAACTTTAAATTGTCGCTGCTTGTTGCTCTCTTTTTTTTTTTGTTTGTGTTGGTTGCTGTTGTTAGTTGTAGTTATTGTCTGGCACATAACAAGTTAATTTTGATGTAAATTTTTGGTTTTGGGCCCGGCTCTTTGTGGCAGTCTTTCATACCACCAACAACAGCAACAACAACCGGTTAACATAATCACTTAATTTGCTGATTGTGTGCGTGGCTCGTTTTCGGATCGTTATCGTGGGCGCTGCAAAGAGTCTTCTGTTTTCTTCCCTCCCCCTACTTTTGGGATCTCTTTCTACTTTATAAATCGGCATCTTAAGCGTCTAGTTTCAAAAGTAAAGTGTCAATATTATTAAGTGATGATGTTCAATATGTTCTCAAGTCTGATAAACGATCTGACGCTCGACTATCAACAACAATAACAAACGAAATATGAGACAAAACAAAAAAGAAATACCTAAAAGCCGTACTCTCTAAGCCAAGTTGATAAATTGTATGTGTGTTTATGTTGGCTACCAGAAAATAATTTACCCAAAAACTAAAAACCGGCAGCCGCAACATCAGGAAAAAAAACGTGTAGAATAAATAACAAACTTGCCAAAACACAAAAGCACAAAAAAAATATTGCCAAACACAAAACAAACAAACAAACACAGGGAGAAACGCAACCAAAAAAGTCATTCAGCAACAGCCGAAAAAACAAAATAACCAAAAACAACAGAATTTAAAACAAATGCTGAGTTATTAGCACACCAAGCGTTGGCAGCGCTGTCAGCGTCGACGTCGACGTAAGCGTGGGCAGCACGTGGAATTAGCGGGCGAGGGAAGTTCAGGGGGCATGCGTTTAACATTTTTTTTGCCAGCTCTTAATTTTGTTTGTGCCTTTTTCATGGCAGTTACAACAAAAAATCGACAAAATAAAACAACAACAAAAAAACCTCTGAAAATGGAAAGCTTGCAGAAAAATAGCAACACGTGAAAACCGCAATAAAAAATAAAAATGCAACAGCAGCGGAAGGAAAAAGCATGCAAGCAAAAGCAGAAGAGAAAAACAAAACAGAGTCTCTTGAAAAAATAACGAAAATAAAAACTAAAATGCAGCCCCCACTCACCCAGAACATAAACTTGCATGTATTGCACCACAAACATCAGAAGTCAGATGCGAGGGTGGCCAGAGAAGATGTCGTTTGTGTTAAGTGAAGAGTTAATGAGCTTAAAAAAGTTAATTGGTGGGAACTCTGACTTGTAAGTTACTGAGGCAAAAGAGATCTTAGTTAAGACATTTAGCCTGGATTTTCGTTAGAACAAAGGTTTTGTAATGTTAAAAGAGCTTACAAAATATTTGTATAGGTAAAAATCGTATTATTATTATAAATTTGATAATTCGTTGGGTTTTGAGGGTGTTATGACTTGGGAAAGTTATGACCCATCTTCAAGTTGATTTTTTTGGGAAGAATCTTATCATGAATTTTGAGTGAAAATATTTTACAAACTGTAAAATGCTGTACTAATCTACATGCTAAGTCATAATAATTATAAGGTAATGCATTTGATAATTGGTTGAGTTTTAGTCATGATAATTATAAGGTAATGCATTTGATAATTGGTTGAGTTTTTAGGAAGTTATGATTTCGGAAAGTTCTGATTTTCTTCTTTCCTTTGAAGTAAGACGAATATTTTTGTGTTTGCCGTTTGTGTTGTTCGTATAGCTTTCACTCTTAAACTTTTAATATGTATAAGCAAATGTTCTTAAGTGCCCCTCGCTTTTTTTTAGTATTTAGTCTGGCTTGTCGTCTGCAGTCGTGTTTGTGTAACCATGCATTTATGATGATTTTAAGCTTGGTGGCATCATGAGCCGGCGACTCAAGCAAACCCAAGCAAGCCAAAGCAATCTCTAAGCAGGCCCAGCGAACGGATCTGTTGAGCGTTAAAGCTGCTTCAACTATAAATAAAACCGAAAGGCAATAACAACAACAATGGCAGTCCAACGTTGGGGAGGGGAGAAAACTGAAGGTGCATGTACATACTACGTAGAGGGAACACACATGCGAATGCATCAAAAACTTAGCACATGAAAACTGAGACACAGACGAAGACTGGGGCAACAGCAGCAAAAGACACGCAGCAAAAAACAACGCAAAATAATAATACAAATAACTATAGATGCATAGATACGAGCGATAGTTAGATGGACGAGCGAAAGGATGTGGCTAAAGCTGGGCATGTTTTTCTTTTCAGTTTCTGTTGTTGTTGTTCTTGTTGTTGTTATTGTTTTGATTTTTGCTGTTGCATGTAGCTGAAGCTGCTGTAGTTGAAGCTGAGGATGTGTGCCTCAGTTCAGTTCGCTTGCGCCGCAGCCGTTGGCATCATTATCATCTTTGTTGTTGTTTTGTTGGTTGTTGGTGCTTGGTCAACGCGAGGCCGTTTGCCATAATTGTTTAGTTAGCGTCGAGCGCCCAAAGCTCCCGCCCTACACTTAGAGAACAGAATTTGCGACCTTGAATTTCGAAAACTTAAACATATTGTTACTATAAAGAATTCAATTGTGAAAAAAACATAATCGTTGTTAATTCAAAGTAAAAATCCTTTTACTTTCCAACAGTTACAATAGTCATGATGACATTTTTTTTCAATGAACTTTAAGTTTTTTAATAATAAACAATCATAAAGACTGATCTGATTAATTTTTAATAGTTATTTTTCTTTGCGAAGTTTATCTTAAGTAAGGAAATTTTATAGCTTTAGAACATTTGAGATTGCTAAACTTTTGACACTAATTAGAATTGACTTTGGGTTATTTGTGCGAGATTATTATACCCCGAACCCATTTAAAATAGGTTAAAAGGGTATAATGGTTTTGTGCAAACGTATGTAACAGACAGAAGGAAGCATCTCCGACCCCATAAAGTATATATATTATTGATCAGCATCAACAGTCGAGTCGATATAGTCATGTCCTTAGTCTTAACTGGCATAATAGTACAAATTCACCTGCTTACCACAGTAGACTTTTACTAATAAATCTTCCCTCTCTTAATAATCGTAGAAATACGCTACCAATAACCTTTGTACACAAACTAATAAATGGTGAAATAGATTCCCCACACCTTTTAACCAAATTAACTTTGCAGTACCCATTAGAAACACTAGAAATTTTTTACATATAGCTCTTCAAGCTTCGGATATTTGAACATTGAAGTTGAGTATGCAGTATGCAGTATGTGCGTACATACACACACACATACTTGCAAGCACTGACTGTACGCGTCAAGTATAGGGTTATAGGACTTTTGTTATAATATCTTGAAGTATATAACTTTATAAATTTTAATATTTGGGCAAATCTCTTGTAATTTCCTGAACTATGCGAAAAGTGAGGAAAAATTCTTAATTGAACTTCATACTTTTCTCAGTGTAGCCTTGGCCCACCTGAGCGGTTGCTGCTGCTGCTGCTGCGAATGCCGCTTTTGTGCAGTCATGTGCAACTAAGTCAATAAGCGGCTGTGGCAAACGCCAACGCCAAAGCAAAAGTCAAAGCTGAGCAACTAACTCCCTTTCTCAGCAGCGCTGGCTCCAAACAAGACTTGAGAAACTGAGGTTTAAACCTGATTATGAGTGCAGCCAACTGTTTGTAGGTCTACAACATCTTGTGTATTCTAACACGCTGCGGATGGCGTCGTCGTCTACGTCGTCGACGTCTTGGTCTTGCTGATCTGGGCAAACAAAATGCGTCTTTAATGCAAACATGCAGCAGGCAGCAAGCAGCAGCAGCTTCCTTTGAAGTTGCATATGCCAAGGGGGTGGGTGGTTGGAGGAAAGGGAAGCAGCTAGGCTGTTGCATGTGCGTACAAAACTTTAAACAGGAATTTTAACAACTTGCTTTGTACTTTTGCTTGTTGTTGCCTCGAAACAACGATCGAACGAACAACAACAAACAGCAACAACAACATCAACTGATTTATAAAGAAAATTTCTATGCGTCGCTGCCAAGAGCCTAAAAAGGAAATGCATGCCGAGGCCGATGCCGATGTTGATGTCGATGTCGATGCAGCCGAGTCTAAAACTATGGCTGAGCGGACGCAGACATTGGCTGTTTACTTGGGATCGGAGAGCGGGAACGAGGGGTGATCCCAGGTGAACCGCCGCTGCTTCTGCTGCTGCTGTTGCATGCCAAACAACGTGCCAACATTGACGGTTGGCCAGCGGCTGCCAATTAGAAGATTTCATAACTTTTTTATATGCGTTTTGGCACAATGCAATTCAATTAGACAGCAGCGTCAGCCAAACACTTACAAAGGTTAAAGGTTGCAAGCAATCAGTTTTTAAAAACCTTAGTTTTATGGCAAGCAGTTAAGTTTGTCCACAAGTCAAATTCCTTAACAAATTGAATTTGAATACGTGTGTAGGATAAATAGATCTGCGTCAAACATATTCGTATTAAGATTGACCAGAAATCCTCCTTTCATAAGCAGCTGTATCTCAAACAATCGAAAGTCAAAGTTAACTTTAACCTAAAGTTAAAGTTGAAAGCTGTTTTCAAAACTGCTTGTTAAGTTAAGAGTTAAGTTTGATAAGTGTCTCAACACAAGCTAACTTGATTTGTACAAAGCCCATAAATTGTTAACCTATTAACTTATGCCATTGTTAAACCTGCAGTTAATACGTTAACAACCTACGGTTCAGTCTGTTAATTCCATTGTAAATTTGATAGCTAATTAAATGTTTTGAGTTTATGGTCTGTGACTTACTTTTATAGCTGGATTGCTAGTTTCCATTGCATTGAAATCCATCACAAAGTCGAATCATATCATTTTGTCATACTTATCAACGGGTTAAGGTCAAACTCAAAGCTGTCGGCAACATAAAAAGGCAAACGCAACAGCTGTTGTTGAAAATTATTAAATATACTATGCATAATTTGTTGCACAAAAGGGGGATCTGTGTTGCGCTATCGTCATAATTAACAGCCAAAGCTGAAAAGCTTTGCGGGAGGCACCCTCCGGCGATGCCGGATTGCCAACTGGCTCTCAGTTTGGCCTCCTCGTCGGGTGGTCAGCATATCAACTTAAGCGTTTGGCCATTAAAATTGCTACTTGCATCAAACCTTTTAATTATGAATGCGAAATTCGCACGAAACTAAACTATGAATATTTCTGGCTACAACAATCAAGAAAAATAACAAGGTCAGGGTTACAATTTGGCCAAAATTAAAATTGCATTACAAGCTACCAATTTGATTTGATCTCTGCAATTATTTTGACAGCTGTTCCACATTTTGTGTAGTAGCATCTACATCAAAGTCACGTTACACATTTCTCATATCACATAAATGTTGTTGAGTCAAGACGAGACGAGACGAATCGAGTTGAGTTCAGTTGAGTTGAGTTGAGTGTCTGGCTTGAAAAGTGTTTGCTTAATGGTTTTGGCCATTGAGATGTTAAGCTATCGAATGCAAACCGGCGTCTCAAGTGATGACACATCAAGGTGCGTAGCAAAAATCATCTTCACCTTCTTAAACTGTGGCAAGTGAAGGGTAGCAAAAGCAGTTAAAAAGTTTAAGAGAGAGAAGAGGCAAAGAATTAAAGCTTCTACTATTGCAGAGCTTAGCTAACAGTTAGAATCGAATTTGGCATAGTCTACAAAGTAGTCCATCCCTTAAAGTGTTTCTTTAATCGTAATGTTTAATTAAACATCCGCAGTTGTTTAATATTTAAAGTAATTTAACCTTCAGTTGCATAGCAATCAGCAATTGTATTAATAGTCATTAGCAAAGCAAACAGCACTTACGTATGTAACAAGCAGCTTTTTGTTTAATCAATCGCGCTTTACATTCACAATTATCGCACGAGCTGTCACATTCGTGCATTTACTACAACAACAACAACGACGACGACAATAAACAAACAAATAATATACAATAAACATACCAATAACTGACATCAGTTTAAGGTCTTACAAATAAATCGAAAGAAACCCAAACAGCAACAACAACAAAACTTGACAGGCGACAGCAGCTGAAAAAAAAAAAAAATAGCAACAACAGCAAAAAAAAAAAGCCAATTGAAGTGCAGTTCGTGGCTTGGTCACTGCCCATTGGGACGGAGCTGGAGTTGCAGCCACTGTGGGTCGCCACACAGACACCTGTGTGAGCGAAACGTGTTCGCACGCCAGCAACGACGACGCCATCAATAGTTTGACTCCGATGCAGGCGGACAACATGACCTTTCATATACGATATGTTTAGATATTGTCTACACCTCCAGCACTTTGTGTGACGACCCCTAACACAAACACACACCCACCCAAATGACTCCACACGAAACTGTGCTCATTCGTCATGCCCCGGGCGAGAGAGGGGTGGAGCGGGAGAGGGAGAGATCCCCATTGGCAATGCTCATCAAATTCTCGCATGTTGCCTGTCAAACCGCTGTGACAAACACACGCACACAAAGCCAACAGACGACAAAGTTGTGGCATCTGCAGCTGCTGCCTGGCTCCCCATTTTCCCCTTCCTCACTTCCTACCCCCTGTTCTTTGTGTTGCCTGACTGCAGTTCCTTTGAAAAAATTCCACCAGTTGCAGCTCTTGTTTGTGTTTAGTACGCGCGCGCCTAGCCATAATGTTTTTATGATTATCCGGCAGTGAGCGCTTCGAAGTTGTCTTTATTTTTTTCCTACTTGCCGCAATTAGCCACTCTAGCTATTCTTGGCGCTGTAGCCCAGGCAATTTCCCAGACTTTCCCGCCAGACTCATTGGCATGACGTAAAAATTAATTGAAAAAAAAGCCAACGCGCAAAAATGCAATGAAATTTGAGCATCGATTGTGGGTCAACTTCAGCTCATACCCATTCTACCCATCGACAGCTGCCCCAAAATAATATTTATATATATATATGTATACATATATAAACTGGCTACGTTTGACCACTTAGCAAGAGGCAGCTGCAGCAGCGTCAGTGGCAGCTTAACCAGGTAGTTTCAGTGCAATCCATTTCAATTGCCACGACGCGTTTAAGATTACGCAAGCGATTAGCCAGGCAGCTGGAAAATGCCGCACGCGTCTTTATGCTTGCCCCAATAAAGAGAGAGAGAGAGAGAGAGAGAGAGAGAGAGAGAAAGAGAGCAGAAAGATGCAACAAAACTTGTTTATTAGATGCTATTTTGTAGAATAGAAGCAATCACCAGGCACGTGCCCCATCGTCAATTCTAGCTGCTCTTGAAAGTCACAAAAAACAATGAAATTGTTTGTTAGGTAAGCAAATTTTTAAATCATTAAATTAATTAAAAATCAATGTGACAAAAAAAGTCTTTATTGTCATTGACAACGTTGCAAAAAAACTTGAAACTTGGCCAAGAAAATTAATTCTTTTTGCTTTTTGTCGATATTTCAAAAGACTCAGCAACAAAACTTTTGCAATTAAAACAGAATAGTTAAGAACAAACGTGTTAAACATTAAACAGTGCATAAAACGACATTTTGTCAATAGAAATGCATCTCGCAATGGCTAAAAAATTAAAGTGAGACAGAAGTTGTGCCAAAGAGAGAGATAGAGATAGGTGGCTTTGAGGCGTGGGTGACGGCGGCTGCTGCAATCAACTCGAGATGCAGACACAGCGCAAACAAAAATGCAAAAGCTAACAAGTAAGAATGTTAGCATTTAAAATGGGTGTACTAAGAAATACCCTGCAAAAGGGGGGGCTATAGAAAATGTAGAAGAGCTTAACAAGAAAATAAAGGAACTATTTTTGAATGATATTTAGAGTTCAATAACAAATTTGTAGAACTTAAATTTTCATTTCTCATACTTATTAATATAATTATTCACCTGATTCAAAAACTTTTATTAATTTTGTTCTCTTTTTAAGAATAATGAAAAGAATTTATGTGTCTTTAACTTATTTTTCTATTTTATTTCTATTTATTTTATTTGGAAAAATTATCAAGCAAATATAAAAACTTATCCTTAGAATTTATAAAAAAAAGGAAGCATCATATCATTTATTATTACTCAAGCTGCCTTCAAAAATGATTTCAAAATGTGTCTAAAAAACTCAAAGGATCATTTGTTGTCAAACAAGTTTATATGTGTTAAGTTTCTACAGTTCAAACAAACTAAATATTTGTCTGCTTTTGTATTAAAGAAAAAAATCGCTTGTTTGCAACCCAAACAAAACTTGGCGCATCTTTGTAATCCCTTTTGGCATATAGGGTATTCAAAGCTAAAACTGCAATTACACATAAATACACACAGACGCACACTTATGCATATGTTTGTTAATTGTATGTGTATGTGTGTGTGTGTGTGTGTGTTTGTGTCGACTGTAGTCAAAGTTGACTCTTGACGCATTTTTAAGCGCTCCCTGGAACTGCTGGAGCTTGCCACACCGCCGCACTACCATCGCCAGCGCCTTTAGTCAGTGAGTAGTGTGGGAAAAGTGGGCGTGTCCAATGGGCATTAAACGGTATTTCAACTTTAGCTCAAGCTGCCTTTTGTTGCCGCAGCTTTGGTGCCATGGTGCCGTTGATTTCATTTCAGTTTGTTGTTTTTTGCTGCAATTAATTGACGAGCGACCAACACACAACAACAAAAAAGAAAAAGAAGTAAAATGAAAAAGAGAGAGAGAGAGAGACGCACAGAATCTAAAAGTCAGACAAACAAACAGCAAACAGATAAACAGAGACGTCATCGCCATCGCCTGTCCAGTTGATGGGTTCAGGAGGTGGGATTGAGGAAGGGGGTGGTGTTCTTTTCTACTGGGGTCGACGTCATCATGTGAACTTGTGTCTGGACTGTCGCTGTCGCTGTTGTTCTTGTTGCTCTTGCTGTTGTCTGCCTGTATCCATATCCTGTGCGCTTGTCATTAATGGGTCCCCCTAATCAACTGAACTCAACTTCAACTCGGAGTCGACTCCAGCCGAGTCATGACGATTGCGTTGCACACACACACACAGACACATCGTCATCATTAAGTTTGGCGGCCTGGCAAATTGATTCATTAGTCAAAGTGACTCTTATTTAGTAAATAAGCCACAGTAAATGAAGGATCGACATTTGCATTCCCTTTTTTTATATTTATTTTTATTTTCCAAGCCACATTTGCTTGCTCTCTCTCTGCAATAATCTTTCTGGCTCTGTGCGTTAAACGTTGAGAGTCATTTATCAAATTGCATTTGATTTGTTAATTAAGTTTTCTATTTATGCTTATTAAGGCTGTTTCGAGCATGTCGTGCTCGACTATCAAATGCTAAACACGCCCAGTTATGGCTTAAACCAAAGACTTGAACGTTATACAAAAACTGGTTTGTAGCCAATCTGGTTGAGGCTTAGGCTTATTATTTTATTTTTCTGCGCTTTGGTCTCCAACTGTTATCAACAAATGAGCCGCTTGCCGCTTGTGCCGCTTAGCCGATTGTGTCACATTTTCTGTTTATTAGCCTGGTTTCCCCCCATTCCCCACATTCATATTTATGGTAACGAAAACTATTTGATTTTTATTACCTAAGACTTTAATGACAATTAAATGTTCATATTAGAGCGTGACGAATCACAGCTCTGTGGCTAGCGGGGTGCCAAAAGCCAAACTGTGCGTTTTGGCCAGGCCAAAAAAAAACTTGTTAACTCTGTTGCGATGTCGTCAACAAGCACACTTCAACTCCCACGCAACAAGACTTCATTGGTCACTTGCATTAAAATTTGTTAACTGCCTCTTTTGGCCAATTCCCAGGCGTTTTGTGTTAACTTTTAGCTGCACCCTACGCATTTATGGTAACAACATCGAATCGTTTTGGCCATTGCGTCGCAAAGATTGTCCGACTAATGACTGCATCGAAAGCAAATTGGTAGCAGCAAAAGCTAATTTGTGAAACATGTTACAACAAATTGTTGGTGAAAGTTGGCAAATATGCAACAAGCGGTTAGATTGGCTTGTTAAATGGACATAAGCTACATTTTTAAGATTGCTAGGAGTCAAGTCAAAGAAGTTAATGATAAACTTGTACTTTAAACAGTTTGAAATTAAAGTAAAATTGTTCAAGATTAAAGTTTCTTATGTTTTTTTAGACACACTAACTGAACTTTAGACACATGCAACAAAGCAACAAACTGAAATCATTAGTTATTAATAAAATCACATAAAAAGAAAAAGAACCTTATTTCAAAGTCTTTTCATGAATTTAAAGACCTTAAGTTTAGCTAATAAATCAGTTAAGTTTAAATACTTTTACTTTTTGCAGCCGCTTTAGTTACTTATCAACTTGTACCAATCGCACACACTGTTCAATATCACTATATGTAATCTATATCCATATCCATATATTTATATATATATATCGACAATAACAACTTGAGTTAAGAGAGAGAGAGAGAGGCGGCACCCAATGCGAGTGTCACCTTTTGCGGTTCTCAGCGTCCGCTGTCAATTGTAATTTTATACGATCAGCTTTCGATTTGGCGAAGTCTGAGGTTAAAAATTAACATGGCCATACCCGGCGATAAGTAGATATTGGTATTGACCCCTTAACTCTCCTCTTCCATACTCTTTTACCAGCTCAATGCAATTTTGTGGTTTTGGCACCCAAAAAAAAAAACCAAGCAAAAGAGAAGAAAACCAGAAAAATAAATAAAAGGCAAAAAAAAATCTGCTCTTTGAGTGCAATTGATATGCTCCAGCAGAGGACAACGAACGAACGAACGATGAAGCGGATTCAGAATCAAATTTGGATTCGATTGTCAAAGCCAATTGCCAGGCAAGTAGTATGAGCCATGTTAAATGCCAACCCTATACGTGTGCGTGTATGTGTGTGTGTGAGTGTGTTGCCTGCAGCGTTTTGTGCGTCTGCCTTCGCTTGTGCCCTGCTTCCCTTACCCTACTGCTGCTTTATGCGATATGAATTACACACAAGTTCCCTGGCATCGTTTTATGTACGTTTTCCTCTTTGTTATTATGCAGCTGTGGTATGGTGTGTGTGTGCGTGCGTGTGTGTGTGTCGTCGTCGTTATAATATAATAATTAAACGAATTGCCAAAGTGTGTCCGCAACAGACGCGCGTTGTTCGTCAGGCCAAGCAAAATAAAAATTTCCTGGCAAGTTATAAACTAGAGATGGGAGATACTGTAAACTAGGAATTTGAATAGATTTCACTATATGCCAATACCCATAAACTAGTAATAGCTCCTTTTATAACGTGCCGGAATTGGTTTTTAAAAAATAAAAGCTTTTTAAAAGATACTAAAACACAAAAAATCCTTGGGATACACCAAAAGTAAAAGTAGAAATATTTGCCAACACTGGCACACAATGGGTCATAAACATTTGATAGCGTGTTGAACTGAAAGTGCCAAAAAACTATTCGGTTTACATAGTTCGTTGGGTCATCTATGTCAAAGAGAGAAAATGTTATTTTTTTTGGAAGAAGCTGTGGGAGTTTATTAAAATAAGCTGCTTTTTATAGCTAAATAGTAAAAAGAGCGCCTTGCAGTTACATGCATAGATTTTATATTATAATAATATATGGTGGTGAAGAGATTTTTTTTAAAGCTTTAAACTTTAAATTAACAAATCTTCATACCATATTCATTCTATTTATCTGAAATCTAATCAACTTCTAGTTAATTTTCTTGATCACTCTCACGGTGCCATCTCTAGCCTGAGTGCTTTTATTTGCCAGCAGGCAGCAATTAACAGCCCAAGTTTTAATATGCTCCTTCGCTTGTTCGGTTCCGTCAAATAAAAAAAAAGGGTTTAATACATATTTATTTTTGCTGCTTTTATTTGTATTTTACACTCGAGGTGTCAATTTCAACGCCCTTCTTTTGTTTGGCAAGTAAAGCATTGTACATTAAGTATTCCCATACATACATCTATATATACATATATATATATATATATATGTATGTTAATAAATATATGAATATTACCCTCGTTTTTAATTTCTGCCAAATTATGCAAAAAAAAAAAACTCTGTCTTGCGATATACTTAGAAGGGGTTAGGATAACATACATGATACACGCATGCACTGCGAGAAAATGTATTATGCTAAATCAGTTTTCCAGCCTACTTTTGTGGGCGTTCTTAAAAAGAATCTATAAATATTGCCAGCGTGTTGGGCTGCCACACCCACAATCTGTGGCAAGCACACAAACGCACACACACGCCTACAAAATGTTTAACATAAATATTTGCAAATTTCTTGAACAACGGCGTTGAATTAAAACACATGCATAAAGTATATATATATACATATATAAAACTCGGGTATAAATTGCCTTTGACTTCTGGCAAAGAACCGTTGAGATCGCTGAGAGTGGAAGGAGAGATGGAGCAGAAGTAGGAAGGAGGCTGCTCTGTGGGGCGTTGAACATCATCACCTCATCCTTTAGATTCAGCTTCAGTTCTTCAGCAGCATTCACATATGTGCAATGGATGCGTCCTCTTCGTTTTTTCTCCTCACAGCAAGCTATAGCCATGATTTTCTTGTTTTTTGGGGTGTGTACTTGAAATGGGTTGTGCACAACAGCTAAAGACTTAATGGCACTGAGGATGGGTAAGAGCGGAGGTGGATGGATATATAGGCGTGGCACATATGTACAGATGTGTTCATATGTACATCACATCACATTTGCATGTGCTTCGTGCAGCTGACAACTCAATAAAATGTCGCTATTATTAATTCTCTCACCATATGACAAGTTGCATGTTGCATGTGGAACGTTGTTGATGTGTTTATTGCTATTAGGCATTAGTCTTTATGAATTTGATTTCTCAAGATTAACTCTTTACATAGTACTAACATGCAAGTTCTAGCAAATAATTAAATGAAGTTAAGTTAGAATTGATATTTAATATGTTACCAGAAAATAAAAAAACACAAAAACTAAAGAAGGACTTTTTTAAATGAATATCCTCCCAACTCAGTTACATACTCAAAGCTTAAGCAAACTAATAAATTTAGTTTTAAGGTTTCGTTTAATGCATTAGGTTTGCCATTTATCTTTTTAAGAGCCTTGTTAAACATTTCAGTTAACTTTCATGCACACTTCTCACACACTACATAGTTGGACTCGCTAACAGTTCACATCCTCATATAACGACGTGTTGACAACAAAATTAATTTAAATTAGCAACAGGCATGTTGCCAGTTCGAGAGACTCAAACCAAGGTTAACTAAATTTTCAACAACTTTCGCTTGGCGTGGTTGCGTGTTGCAAATTTGCCAGCTGCAACAACGCCAACAAAGGAGTGTACTCAATTTGCAACTGCAACTAAATTAAACTAGCAACTTGTGTTGCAACTACATACACAAAGCACAAAGTAAGTCTTATACGACCGTTTCTTAAGGGCGTCACAAAAACTTAAAGCAGACTTCTGCTGCATATAATATAATTATCGAATACTGCAGCCGACATAATTGGTTTGATTGGAAGATCATCTTTTGCGTGACTACTGCATTTGGCTTATACGTCTTTGAGGCAAGCAGTATCTTACTGCAAACATTTTTGTGCTGCTGTTAAGATGATTGCGGAGCAGTCGGTTGGGGCCGGCAACTCTCAAAGAGTCAACACACAAACGCTTCTGTCCACCATTTTGAAGTGAGACATTAATCTCAGTTAGGTTTATCTTTGATGCATAATAAATGAGACGCTTTAAGTTTCAGCGCTCGCCGTCTAAAAGCAGCTATTTATTAATGCTCAAAATGAACTGGCCCCGAGCCAGTCCGGACGCAGCCAGCAACAAAAACGAAGGCGATCTTATTAACCCACTTTTCACACAGTTTCCAAAAAAAAAAAGAAGAAAATAATATAGAAACAAAATTCTACTCAAGGAAAACATTTTTTCTCTGTGTTTTCATTTTAAATTCTTTGCGCTTGATTTTTGCTTTCTTTTCTTTTTCTTTTTTTGTTTGTCGCTAAGAAACTTTTGCTGTGTGCCAATAAAAGGAAAATCTGCACAAAGTAAACACGGGCAAAATTGCAATTACTTTGGGCATGGTACGGGCTTCACGATGGGTACATCAAGCGAGGGGGAAGGATGGAGGGAGGGAGGTTACTCCGTGCAAACAGCTGCCAGCATCAATCTTCTAATGCGTTCAAAATTTTTGCGCTGTTGCTGCAATTTTATTGCCGACACGAGGGAGCAAAATACATCCATGGTGTTTACTTTTGATGTACAAACTTCACTTATGCTTTTTTTTTTGCGATATACCCTAACAAAAATGATGTTGACTTGGTCATTAGGCTAGGCGGACAAAGTAGTTGAGAAAAGTTTCCTTAAGTTGTTTTTAAAGTTTTTGGAAAACTATCTTTAAAAATCCATTAAGCTTGTGATTTGATGTTGAAAAACTCTTTATGTACCATGTTCTCAGCTTTTCGGATCTGTCACACACTTTTGCATAGAGCATATAAGATTCCTTGTTAGCTTTTCGCCCATTTCCTCTTTCTTATGCTCTGCTTATGCTGCCCAAAATAAAAAACAACAGCACAATAAAAAAAAAAAACTGCTTGTGCCTGTGCCACATTTGAGCCGAATTGACTTGTTGTCACGCCCCCAGATCCCCCTCGATGGCAGCGACATGCAAATTTATGAAAGCCGCTTTGGCCTGTGTTCCTTATTATTACTTTTTGTTGTTGTTTTTTTTTATTTTTTATTTTTGTGTTTTGTTTTTGGCTTCTTTGCATGTATATTAATTTTTGTCGATGTTGTTGCTTTTGTTTTTGGTTTTTGTTTGCCGCCGTCGGCGTTGCTTGGACACGCCACGAAGCGAGGCGAGAGCTGGAGAGAAGTTGAAGCTTGTTTTTCGTGCGCGGTACGTTGTTAATAATTCGCTCGCATTACGCGCGATCTCGAAGGAAGTTGTCGTCTTAATGACTTCATTAATATTGAGTAAAACACAGACGGACAGAAAGACGATTTCGTCCAGCAACGTTTTGCCATGTTGCACAAAGTGCACACACAACGAATCCACGCTCAATTGCCAAATCCAAAATGCTTGACTTGCCCCCTACCCCTTTTAGTTGTGCTGTTCTGCAGTTGTGCTTCCCTTGTTCTTGTTCTTGTTAATATTGCAATGATGTTGTTCTTACTCTTGTCGTTTTTGCTCTTGTTGTTGTTTCCGCTGTGCGAACCGTTTGAGAGCATATCTTAGCTGGATCTAAGGAACAGCATACAGGCAGGCAAGCAGGCAGGCGGCAAGCAGCTCTCTCTAGTTGGCGTAATTAAAATTAATTTGAAACCTAAACGGTTAATTTAATAAAAATGCATTAGGCAAGGAAGTGGCTGACTCAAATTAAATACACGTTGCCAAAGTGTGTAATGATGAGAACGGCAAATGTTCTCGTATTCTTATATTAATTACATTAATTAAAGATTTTCATTTGATAAACGCACAGCGTGTTGCCAGCAAGCAAGCAACATCCGAAAGATTTCCAGGTACTTCTTTTAAGTTGGACATTAAACAAGAAAGTAGGCGTTAAACATATTTGAGTTGAGTCAAGCAGGCGATGCTTGTTAACTGTTATTGCAATTTTTTAGTCTTCTTTCGGACGTTTTACATATAATTAATATTATTATTAAGAGATAGTTATGTAAAATGCAACTACATTTTAATAAAATCAGAGATTTATTAATATTTTGAAAAATAAGTAGAAAAAAAAAAAATTAAAAATGAGTAGAAAAAAAATATCTGTATCAATTGTAAATGTCTAAAATCTTAAATTAACATTTTTCATATTAAATTTAATATTTCCCATTAATATTTATTACTTTATCTCAAACAAAGTGATCGCAAAAAAACACTCAAAAGTTTTTGCTATAAAATCAAGTTTACTTTAATGGCAAACATAACTTTGAAGTTTTCTTGCTAACTGTTCAATTTGACTAAATACAGTTGTTGGTTGCACTTTTTACAACTAAAAATAGATATAAAGTGAAAAGTGATCGCCGCACTATAAAAAATCACCTAAAATCACTTTCTCAGCAAAGCCAAACAATGCCCATTAAGCAAAGCTGTTCCAGATCCTACTAAGAGTATTGCGGTCCAATGTAGGTTGTTCGTACCGCCCCAACACTGGGGCAGCAGCAGCAGCTTTGGGCGTTAAATACAGGCTGCAGTTTCAATAAATCAGGCATATTTCTCAACACCTTTTTTTTTAGCTTGTATCGTTTCGAACCGCTCATTAAAAACCATTAAGCGAAATATTCAACTGTGAAAAATTATGGCGTAAATGATACCTCCGCGTGACAATAAACGTGCAAGCTGATAGTGGTGGTTATGAAGGGAGGGGGTAGGGGTTATGTTATGTTTTGGGGGCTATGCGAGTTGAGCTCGCAATTCACCTAAACGCGTTTCGAAGTTAACTCGGTTTCTGTGTCATTTTCTTGTCTGCAAGTCGAGTTAAGCGTCAAATAAATTTTCGTCTACGCTAAAAACAACAGCGAAATGGAAAACAACAACAACAACATTAACAATAACAACAACAACAGCACTAAAAAAATATGTCTAAGTCTATTCCCATTGGGGTCTGTGTGTAGACGTTGCGTTCCTTGTGGCTTGTTTGGTCGTTGTTGTTGTTTTTGATGGTTTTTTTTTTTGGTTGCAAACGTAGATTTGCAACAATTTGTTATTGGCCATTTAAGACGTTTTTTGTTCTTGTTTGTTGTTGCTGTTTTTGTTGTTGTTGTTGTTGTTACTGTTGGCCATTGGGTCGCTGCGCACCAGAAATCTGTTGAGTGTTAATGACATTTTTATGTTTTAACGCTTGAAAAGCTGCAACGCCGCCAACAACAGCAACAACACAACCAACTACCATTTGGTTGGTAGTGAAGCTTTTGGCCTGGCCCCGTCTTTGGCCTCTGTGCGGCCCAATTGGGAAAGCAAGTCCAATTGAAATGCCGCTCCAGCTCCAGCTTTATCTACTGGACCTGGCTGGAAATGCTCCGTTTCTGTATGGTCTGACGTTGTGGATACGTTGCAAATGTTGCGGATTCGCTTTGAGTTATTGACTGCTCTTTATTTTTCTTTTAAGTGTGTGGTATTTGTCGACTGAATGCTAAAATAGAAGGAGTTTCGTTGTACCTGCCGCAGGGAGCGAGAGATGTGGCAGGTGGCAGGTGATTGTTGCCAATATGTGAAAGGTGGGTCTAGAAGTCTGTTAGCCTTTAGCCAAGTGCGTTTTGTTTAATTGAAAAAGTACTTAACAGCATTGTGAGAAAAAAACATGGGAAAAAACATGTTTACATAATTTACCATTTATGGAAACGATGTGATTAAAAGCAAATGAAAGAAAGTTAATTAATAACTTCTGCGTAGTAATTAAAATAAATATGATTTCTAATTGTAAAGTTTAAAGAATGAAAATGCGCAGATTTTTGTTCCTGTTGCCAAGTTTCTTGCTGTGTTTGTGAGTCATTATTGTCCCTCCCCTTCTTTCCCTCTCTCCCACTCTCTCTCACTCTCTCGCTCTCTCTTTTTTGCGTGTTCCTCGCTTCCTTTCCCACTCAATTCAATTCAATTCACGACTTAAACTTGTGTCAACATTAATTAAATTTCTGCGCACATTTGCAAAACTTTGGAGCAGCTAATTGGATTTGGCTTGCAACCAACAACAACTAAAACAAAAACACACAAAACATAAAAAAAATATAAAAAATTTAAAGCAAATTCGCGTGCAACAGCCAACTAATAACCACTGAGACAAACCCAATTGGAGGACAACGCAACCAAAATAAAAAAAATACAAAATAAAAATAAATAATCCGCGGCAAGTTTCCTGCAACAGCAGAAGCTCCTTTGCCAGCCGCGACGTGGCAAGTTTTTCAAGCGAATAAAAAAAGGAAATGCTCCTATTAAATGTATTTTACGCTGTGTGTGTGTGTGTTGTTGTTGTTGTTGTTGGTGTTGTGCGCCCGCATTTCTGTTATTTTTGTGCATATTCCTTTGTTTCAGGCTTCACTGGTGCTGAAATATCGCAAATGTTTTCTTTTAGCCATTTCGTTGGCTGCCATTTTAATGATTCACGTCGCTTAAACGAATTTCATTTCGTGGCAGCTGCCACCAGCCAGGAGTTGTGTGGCAGGAATCGTTCTTTCGTTCGTATGTTCAGAACAACTGTTTGACTTTGCTGCTGTGGCTCTCAGTTCGTTTGACTTTGTGCAAGGTTCAGACTCAAGAGAATTTACTATATATGTCTGTGTGTGTGTGTGTGTGGGTGAAAGCACAAAAATTTATCCAAGTGCAACGACTTCTCATGCACTTCCTGTTGTGGCGGCTGCACTCTCCTGCCTCCTCCCGCTGCTATGTACAATGCCGAAAAACAGAACCCGGCCCGAACTAATAACACTTAACTGCGAACCAGGCCGAAAGCTAAGCGTTAATTATGGCAAACTTTTCCGTGCTTTTGGCTTAAGCGTTTCCCATAAGACACACAAAAGCTGCCAGCTACTGAACCTTAGCTGCACTGCTGCAACACCCCCTCTTTGGTGCTCTCGTCTCGTCTCGTCTCCACTCCATGGCAGACTCCTTCGAAGAGCAATGCATGTCGCAACATATCAACAAAGGATGCAGTTTGCCTAGACTCTTCTTGGCTAGGTCTAGGCTCCAACTCTTGTTGTTTTTTGTTGTTTTCGTCGTTTTATTTTTGTTTTTTGTTGGGCTTTCTGCAGACTTCAGTCAATGCACTCTCTATGGCGACGTCGTCTGACTGCACAAAATGAAAAAGTTTCGAAATAAATACTGGAATCCAAGGCCCAAAAGGAAAAACTTGAAAAAATAAAATGAATTGAAACTGCATAAGCGTTTAAGCAGAGAGAACTGGACTAAGACAATGCCCTCTAAAACAAATTCGAGCTAATTATAAAAGAGAGAACAAGAGAGGAATCAATGTAGATTTAAGTAAAAGGAAACATTTAAACTAACGTTAAAGCAGCTGCAACACAAAATGATAAGGAAAATTGTGATTATTCCTTAGTTTACTTATTTCGCTAACCCAAGAATCACATCCCGTCTTTGTTTTACCTAGTTAACAGGGTATAAAAACGCCAGCCCCCTCTCAGCAAAAATACACAAAAAAATAAAAAAAAACGCTCGTTGCATTTTTTGTAAAAGGCAAAAAAAAAAGATTATTAACGCCTGTTGGATATGCCACAGGACGATGTCTGCGCCTGCTTCGTCTCCTGTTCTCCATCCATCTCTGGCTACTGTGCACACACACTTTTCGTAATGTTGTTGTTGTTGTCGTTGCATGTTTTTTGTTCTTGTTTTTTTCTTTTTTTTTTGGTGCATTTGCCTTGGAGCATCGCTTTGGATGCAAAATGCATCTGGGCAAAAAACAACAACAGCAAACATGTCGCAGTCGGAGTTGGAGTTAGAGTCGGAGTCGGAATCACAGCCAGGGCCAAGTAGGGAGATGTAAGTATAGAGCTTGGGGGTAGTAGGCGTTGCAACATGACTGGCGGTCGGCAGTTCTGGCTGGCTGCCCCCCTTCCCCAGTCATTAGGCGCTGCTGCTGCTGTTGCTGTTGCACTGCACTTGGCTCTTTGCTTGCACTTCAGGTTGGCAAGGCAGAAAGCCAGTCGGATTTGGGCCTGCATCCTGAGCAGGCTCGTCATTGCCGCCGTCAACGGACGTTTCGTGTCTCAGGCAGTTGCAAATTACGCTCTCAGACTCAATTGTCTTGCGCCTCGGAGACTTGCAGTGCTGCCCCCAAAAGCAACATCAACCGAAACAACAACAACAATAGCTGCATTTAGCGCAATCTTTTTCTGGCTAGACAGACAGCCACAAACGGTCACAGACTTCATTCTCAGTCTTAAGCTCAGGCTCTGTCTACGAATCAAAATTGCATTGCAGACGTTCCCTTGAGTTTCTGGCCTGGAGTTGTGGCATGGTGGCAGATGCGTCTCGTCACCGTCGCGACATGTACTTCACAAAAATTTGTGTATATATTTTTGTGTGTGTGTGATTCATTAGAATGTGTTGGGTGATGGTCCTTCAACGCCTTGAAGTAGGCAACACATTTCAAGTGCTTGATTTTCTGTTTTGTATTAATTCTACAAAAAAAAATTCGCATATTTTACGGTACAGTTGCGTATACTTTTTTTTAAAAAGGATTTAACACAACAATACCAAAAATATTAATAATTTGATAAAAGCTACAATCACAAAGTTATACTCATCCATAAATTTAATCAACAGGCTTTTCTTTGTTGAAAATTGCATTATATGATTGTATTATATGCATGCAAAAATACAGTGAGCCCAATTAAAGCTATTTTATTATTGAACAATGCATTTTAAAATGAATAATTTCAATTTTTTGCCTTTTCAGAGCTCGTTTATGTATTTATGAGGTATGTACAAAAATATAACAAAAGCTCTTTTTTATTTATATAAAGGAACCTACATTTAAAGTTGAGAGCTGAAAGCAGCTTACCTGGCATAAAAATACAACCTGCACAAATATGAGCACAAAAAGGCATTAAAAGCAAAATAAAATTCAAACAAAATCATAAATGAATCTATTATGACAAGTGCGTGGGTTGGGCACCAAAAAAAAATAAAAAACACATTCAACGGCTGCTGCTGGTCTGTTCAAATGATGTGAAGTGTGTTTAAAGCGGGTGTTTTTCGGCAGGGAACCCATCATCAGCATCAGCATCAACATCAACAACATCACCATCACCATCATCATGTCAAACGGCAGCCGCGACAAGACAGACAGACAAACAACAGAAGAAGAAAAGAGCTAACGAAAAAATTACCAACGGCAACCCAACACAAAAAGCGCAAAGCATATGCCAAAGGGCCGGGTGGGTCTGGGTCCGGGTCCGGAAAGGTAGTTAAAACTATACACAATGGCGGCTGCCACAAACCGAGAAACGGCAGCTCTATGTCTTATTAAGGAAATAACGTGGCAGCTATGATTGACAACTATGTTGAAATATCAAATTAAAATTTCATAAATAAAGAAGAAAATAAAAGCTAAGCGGCTTTATAATAAGGTAATTGCCATGGCTATTAAGGCTGGGCGTGGATGTACATATTATACACACAAGCCGCTAGCTGTCCAGATCTTTGGCTTAGATTGAAGGTCAATGACAACACGTAATTGATTATTAACCGACAATTTTCAATAGCTCGCTCGTACCAAAAAAAAAAAAAACCGATTTAAACAAAAAAGAAAACATGTTTTTAATTTCATGCTTAAGATATCGCATTAGTAGTGGAATTTTAATTGCCACTATCTAACTATATATCTACAAGCAGCCTTGGCAACACCATCACCAACCAGCTCGTGAACTAGAAACGCAAAAGAACAACAACAGAAAATACATATCTTTCGTTGTGGCCATAAGTGTTCCTGCCCATGTGACGTATATTGTTATTGGGAGTGTGCAGCAGCTTAACTTATCGTGGTTGTAGGTGCCACATAAGTAACTGCAACAGCCGCTGCTGCTGCAGGCCAAACAATTTTCACACCACTGCAATATAATGTATGTTATGTTATATCCAATCTACGTCGGCTAAAAAACCAATCAGTGGCTGGGATTTCCATTAAGTTTGAATAGCTTGATGCTGCTCAGGTGCTGAACTGGGAGCGTCTCTCTCACATGTGGTCCTACAAATTATTATATTTTGATGGCCTGTAAGCTTATAAGCTTTTAAACAAGACAGTAAAAGAAAAGTTTCCTTTTTTAATTTCCAAACATGAGTTATACAAATTATTTGAAAAGGTGAGGAGCTGTTAATAAAAATAATCTAAAATTAAAATCACTTTTCAACCGAGTTATACAAAATTCAAATTTATATCGGCCAGTTTTATTTTATTCTCTCGAAACAAACAATAAAATCACATTCCATTGTGATTAAGTAAGAACACTCAACGATCTTGTAAATAATAAATCTTAACACATGCCAAACACTTATAATTAATGTTTCGGCGAACAGAATTTAATAATTAACTGTCGTCTCTCTCGCTGAGGCGGCGAAGTTTTTGTCTAATTTGTAGCTACACATATAGTCAATTCGATAATTAATCGATGTTTTATTTAAATTTCAGCTTCTATTGTCTGTGTAAAGCATATTTGTTTAGATAAGATGCGTGTGATATTAATTTTCTAGATTAAGAGTTTAGATATAACAGCAGCTTTATATTCTATAGATTAGTTTTTTCGTTAGTTTGTCTCTAGGAATCTAAAAATTAATTTTCAATATGCCTTTTACGACTCGTTTATGCGTGGTACAGGAAATTCAGAGCTAACACATGAGTATACAAATATATATGTATAGGGAGCATGGTGAGCGGGGTGAGAGGAGGTGTAGCTCTTCGACCAGCTAGCTGGCTGTGTGCAGAATTTTTAGTTTACGAGCATATAAATGTAATTGGATGCGCAAAAATAGTTGTGAAAATTACGACGAGAAGTAGTTTTGTAAGTGTGCGTTTATACATTAAACACAGAGCGTCGCTGTCAGAGCTTTGCCCGTCATTTGCTACTCTGCAATTTGCAACAGCAGCAACTAAAAGTAAGTGCGCATGGGCAAAAGCAAAGGCAAAAAAAAAAAAAAAAAAACGTGTCATCATCGATTACGCAGAGTTTGAGCAGGCAGAGCAGCTACTACAAGTACTTGCTGTGTTTGCCAGTGTTCAGGAGCAGCAGAAGCAACAATCGCAGTTTGCCGGCTTGAACAAACAAGTTGTTGTTGTTGTTGTTGTTGCTGGTGTTGCTATCGCTTTGTGTTATCGCTGCAGTAAGGATGATGACGCCGGCAATGGCAATCCCCCGGGCGCGTAACTCAAAGCGACAACACTTGACACTAATTAATACATACGCACGATGCACCATGCATCCGCGTGGCATGCTTGCATCTGCACCCAACTGCCACCCACTCTTGCAACTGTCGACGCGCTCGTCGCTTTTCAATCAAGTCCACGTCAGTCAGTCAGTCACCGTTGAGATTCAGTCGTGATAAAGTTGTTTGAAAGTGTTGCTGCTTGCAGCCGCTTTAAACATACACACACACAAATATATAACATATATATATATATATAAAACTATATATGTATGCTTTGTTGACTGCCTAACTGGCACATTGTAAGTGGTGGAAAGGGAGTGGGAGGGTGTTGCAGCAGTGGCAGTAACTACTGATGTATGCTATTGTGCCCCGGTTGCTTGTTTCCCGATGCTTATCAGTTTGTTGCGTCCGTTAGCTTGGCTTAGTTTCAACACGCAGCCAGCCAGGCTTGCTGATAATATTTTTTTACTGTTGCATTTCCTATGTTCGCAAGTCAAGAAATTTGTCGTACATACGAGTATATACTATTACCTACAACTTGTAAGAATAACAAATAGAACGATAAAGTGAGCAAATTTGTCGAGAAGTTAACAATGGATGGTTCAAGATGTTTGGGTTTTTGTATTCCAACATATTTGTATTATTTTTTCTGACCCCAAACAGGAAACGAATTAACTGACAGGAAGGATATTGTATCTATTTTTGAATAATTATTTGATATATTAATATGCACGAAAATGTTAAATGCCTGTTTATGTCAACAATACACAAAATCTGTCATATTATGCGTAAATAAAGTATGCAAATTTAAATTGGTTGATTTTTGGCCATACCTCTGTTATTAGGCAGCTATTGCCGCAATATTGTTTGATGCTCATTAAAAAGCAATTAAATCAATACGAATAAATATATATGTAAATATTTTCAGCTAGCAATCAGTCATATTCAAATCGATCGCGCCTGCTGGCAATGTTTGTTGAAGAGCTTTGTAGGAGGAAACGAGGAGAAACGCAAATGATCGATGAATTTGTGCCTTTGGTTTTCTGAAGCATATTAACAAAATCGACGAAAACGAATATGGAAACGTAATCGAAAATGAAAATCGTGGTTTTTCAATTGATAACAATGGCAAACGAAATGACACAAAATGGCATTAATTTTCGGCTCTTTAAAGACAACTTTGACACCGAATGTTGAATAAACGCTTAATTAACACTCAATAGCGCGGCTAATGGCAATGGGGCCAGGCAGCCAGCTAAATTGCGGCAATTGAAGGCGCGACGAATGCAACTCAAGCTCAATAAGACCCACAAACACTAACAGCAACAGCAACAACATCAGCAACAGAAAAATACAAAATCAGCAGACAAAAATTAAAGTTTTTAAAAGTAAACAACACAAATTGACATTTTGCCTCTCGACAAGGCAGACAGCCCAAAAAAAAAACAAACAAAAAAAATAAGGAAAATGTTTGTGCAACTTTGGGGCAAGCCCAGCAGGTCGCCAATCGAAAATGACAGTTGCAGTTATTTTTTCTTATTTTTATTTTTATTTTTTGAGAAATCACACAAAATCTCAGGCAAAAGTCACTAAATGACTAACTTTGTTCGACGTTTTGGTGTTGCGGTGTTCGACATGCGGCATTGAACGTTGAATGTTGCATGTTGACTATTGACTGTTGGACGTTGGCAGTTGGACTGAACGAACGAACGATCGTTTTGCCCAATTGGCCAAAAGGCGGAAAGTGAAAAGCTGCAATAACAATAACAACAGCAACACCAACCATACAAAATACCGTTCGCACAACACCTGAGGGCAAGGAGTTGTGTTGTGTTGCAGTTGCGTCATTCTGCAAGCAACATCAGACCAACATCGGTTGCTGCTGCTGCTGATGTTGTTGCTTGTGTACGTGTGTGTGTGTGTGGGTGCAAGAGCAATCGATGATCGCGTTGAAATCTGCTCGCATGTAACGTTTAAATTTGTTGGAAATCAGCGTTGGAAAGTCTTCAGCTGTGCCGCAGCGAAGAGAGTGAGAGAGAGGGGAGGGTGGGGACGGTTGGTAAGCTGGGGGGCGTTTGCTGCCTGTTGCAAGTTTGTGGCTGTGCTGCATTTCGGCTTTTCATGCCTTTTTGAGCAAACAAGAGTTGCACGATTTTCTTGTAATTTTCCGCAGTTTGGCTTTTACAGCCAGACTTTAAGCGCCTACTCCTCGTCCCCCCGCACACACTTCACCCCTTCGGGAACCAAGTGCTGGCCATATAAATCTGCAATGTTTGTTTAATTTCGTGTGCTTATTCGCCGCGTTTTTTGTTTTAATTTGTCTACAAACAACAACAAAAAAAATTGAATAAATAAAGAGAGAAAAAAACAAAGAGATATTTGGCTAATTGTGTGGCGATCATTGCTCATTACGGCTCATTATTGTCTCTATGTTGTTGTTGTTGTTGTTGCAAGTTCGCTTGTAAGTTGTTGTTGTTGTTTGTGCTGTTGCTGGTGGGGTGGTGCAACTTACAGGTTCTTGTGCTGTTTAGTTGTTGTTTGTTGTTGATTTTGTTGCTTTTCTCTGTTTACCCCCGTTTTTTTTTTGTTTTTTATATTGTCATTGATCTTGTACCAAGATTAGAATAGATATTGTTTTCTATTTGTGATTAGATGTCTGGGCACGATTTTGGCTTAAAGGCGAATTCGAATTGGGCTTGGAATGTTTGTTATGTAGCCACTTAAGCAACAAGCTAACAAGTTGAGAACTCCAATCGGATCTTAAAAGGCTACTTAACAGTGGATCGGTTAGCCAATAACTATAAAGCGTATCAAATGTATAGCCACTTGATCAACCAATTAATTTCTACAGATTTATGGCGTTGAAAAATAACAAAATAACATTAAGCAAGCAAAATTCGCATTAATTAATTTTCAGTCACATTTGATACTTAAACGCAACGATTTGAACAATACCTTATCTTTTATTTACCCTTCATTTTTATGATGATTTTGTCTTGCAAATTTCCACATAATTCGCTTGGTAATCAAAGGCGCTCATAAAGCTGATGATTAAATACCAAATAGAATAATCAATAAAAATTCACGCATTTTTGTGTAAATTCGTAAAATTAATAATAAAAACCAAGCGAAACTTGATTCGCAACTCGCCAAAGTTAACAAAATTGTGCGACTTTGAATGAATGAATGACAAAACAAAAAAATAATGCGCCCATAAAGATTTCAGCAGTCTTTTCCGTATGAGTTTTATGTTATTAGCTGGGCCATAAAAAGAACTTTGAGCTAAGGTTTCGGTTTTTTTTTATTGTAGCGCGTTTAAAATGCCTGTCCATTGTTTTCCATTTGTAAATAAAAACAAATTAAGCAGAAAGAGTCTCAAATTTGTTTGATTTTGCATATGACAAAGAGCTGTGGATAACATTTTACGACTTTCGCTTTTAAATGGCCCCCGGGCCATGTTTGGTCTGCTGTAGGTCGATTCACCACGAATCCAGTCAAGCAGCCACAATGCGACTCCTTTATATATATATATATCTGTATATTTGTATATAGTTGCGGCCAAGCTATTATGAAATATGAAAACCGCAATGTAAAATGAAGCCCGCTGCAAGAGTTACAAATCTATGCAGCATGCGGCACGGACCAACGATCCAATGAAAGCGACGATGACGACGTCTGGTGCCAGGAAGGCGATACAAATCGAAGCTGGCGATCATAGGCAGCAGGCAGGCAGCCACTCTGATCATGTTGCACTTTCCTGCTCCAGCATTTCAAATTTCATACCACAGCCAGGCAGGCTGGCAGGCGGCAGGCAGGTTTGAGTGGAGTGTACTGAAGTGAAGTGGAGAGTTGCAACTGCAACTGCCTGTGGCATAAATGCTCGACATAAAGGGCAAGAGTTCAGCGAGTTGTGACTGTGCCAAATGCGCTTTGGTATTCGACACACTGAAATTGAAGCATCAGCCGAAGCTCTTTGGCATCAAGTTGCCATATAAAAATACAAATACACATACATATAAATTTAAGAGGCGAGAGCAGTGGCTGCAAAACTGAAAGTAATTGTCACCTTTTCACAGTTTTCAGAAAGTTTATGCGTTGTGTTCGTTGAAAGAGAATGGGGTTAAGTTGAAAGTTAGGTTAGGCCCAGTAATAAGTGGAGTTAGAATGAGAAAGGAATTGAGGCTTATAATTCTGTGTTCAATTTAAATTTTTTGAAAAGTTTTTTGTGTCGTTGTTGCACTCAGCATGATGATGTTACCCGCGAGATACCTCCGCGAACATCTTTGCGTGATCTTGCTGACAAAGCGTTGCCATGTTGCCAAGATTTAGAGAGTCGATGAGCATGCCACGACCAATTAACTGACTTGAAGCCTTATGCAAGTCCCCGCAGCATAATCTTGGCCTGCTGCGAATCCAGTTTGTTGCGCTTCCCCATAAAGCATTCGCCTCTTTGCCTCTCTAATGAAGACTTTAACAATATCATAGCAGCACCCCCGCAAAATAGGCTTATGCGCCTCCGCCCTCCCCTCACAACCCACTCCACCATAGTTGCATGCTACAAAACTCAACATGGCAACGTTTTGGTTTTTTGCCCAACGGGATGCATGCGAAGCGGCAAGCGTCGTGCATGCAACACTTACAGCAACAAAATTAAACGCAAATCGCAACCAATCACAAAGATTACCCCCACACACACACACACACACACTCCAGTCAAAGGAGGCAGCGCCACCGCTATAAAGCTTGTATGCTGTAAGAGGAGCGGGAAGAGAGAGAGGAGGGAGACCCAAAGGCACTTGCATTGGCATTTTAAACACTGGCAGGCGCATAATCAAAACGCTTAAATTATAATAACTTTATTAAGTCCCGACTCGGCGAGTGGGCAAAAAGTGAATTTTGGTGGGAGCAGATTCAAAACACACACACACACACATACATACACCAACACACACACACTTACAATCCCCTCGTCTAGCTAAACAGGTGTAGTGCAAAGAAAGCAACAAAAACCACAAAACAGGTAACAACAACTCAAAAACACCAAAACATAAAAACCAAGGCACAGGCATTTTGACTGTTGCCAAGTTTTTCGAGTGGTTTTTACTTGGTATATTTGTTGTTGTTGTTGTTGCCTGCTGTTTATGATTGTTTTTTCATTTTCTCAAGTGATGAGTAGGATATCTGTCTGCTTCGTACTACAGCTATGGCAACAACTACAGCAACAACTACCACAAACAGCAACAACAGCAACAACAAACAGCAACAAGCTATTTGCGACTCACGACTTTTCATGCAATTTTGAATTTAAAATTCTTCACACACTCTTTTCATTATGTGGCTTCATTCCCTGATTTCCCTTGCCTTCCCCCTACACTGCCTTTTACCCCCCTTTTGCACAAACAGCCCAGTGTTGCCGGTAAAAATGGCCCGCCATCGAAGCCAACAGGCAGCAAAATAAGATGCTACTCTTGTGGCCATCTTGAAGTGGTTGTTGTAATAGTCAAGCGTATGTTTATGTATATATATATATATATATATATGTACGTGTGCGAGTGAGTGTATGTGTGTTTTTGTGTGTGTGTGTATGTGTGTGTCGGGGCCACTAGGAGAAGACGCCTCACAATCACGCGCCATTTACGTTTTTATTGGCGCTGGCGCTGTTAGCAGAGCACAGTGGTTAAAAAAGTATTTTTTTAGTTTATGTTTTTATTGTAAAACAATAAATTAATTAATTCACAATATATATATATTGAATAACGGGAGCTCTATTGAACTCTACCTATTGCTAACGCTATTGCTATCGTGTAGCCTTTTGCTGTATCTCTCTGCATTTGATATTTGGGATTTTAATATCTTTGCTGGTATCATAATTCATTTACCAAAGAGCACCTTTTATGGTTGCGAAAGCTATAAACTTTTATCGTTTATAAGTTTAAATGCTTATATATATAACTATTTAACAGACTACAAAACACATGCACTCAAATAATGGCAATTAAAAGATTTACCGTTATTGCAAATCTATAGCCATTACTAATGTAGTTACTGCAAGTACATAAATACCAATTAAAATTAACCATAAAAAAAATAATTATGGGTAAAGATAAGATAATGGGTACAGTGTGACATTGATAGTTCGTAATTCAATTAACCGGGAACATCAATTAGTTGAGGAAGAAATATAAACTTCAAGTTTTTGTTTTGCAACTTTTACTCAATCAAACAAGTAAGAAGGCTCTAGTCGAGAAATCCCGACTAGACGATACCCTGATCCCTATACTTTACGCGTACAGTCAGTGCTTGCAAGTATGTGTGTGTGTGTGTACGCATATACTGCATACTGCATACACAACTTCAATGTCCCATATCTCCAGTGTTTATTATCCGATTTTAATAAAAATTTCACAGATTGTCATTATTTTGTTTTATAATTCAAATGGCATCTCAAAGTTTTCCAAATTCAAGATTTTGTTGTTATCGATCCCATGTGTATATCGGAAACGGGAAGAGTTTAAGTTCCAAATCTGGAGTCTCTAGCTCTTATAGTCTCTGAGATCGACGCGTTCATACATTCAGAGGGACACACGGACATGGCTATATCGACTCGACTGTTGATGCTGATCAAGAATATATATACTTTATGGGGTCGGAGATGCTTCCTTCTGCCTGTTACATACTTTTCAACAAAACCATTATACCCTTTTTCCAATTTTTAATGGGATCAGGGTATAAAAATGAGATCAGATTAGCATCTTACTTAGGTAGACAGACAAAATACCAGCTTTTCATCATTCAAAACCAACTGTAACAGCAAAAATGCATCAATTTATGCCACTGTGCCCAGCTTAAGACTCCCATGGATTTTTGTGTTGGTGTTGGTGGCGATGATGACGATGACGTTGACGATGACTGGTCTGCCTGCCCTGCTCAGTGGCTTAGCCAGCTTGCTTGGATTGCCGCTGCAGATGTTGCTGCTGCTGCTGTTGCTCATGGTGATGGTGGTGGTGGTGTTGCTGCTGTTGCCACTACCACTTGGTGGTCCAATTCAACGAATTGACTATAATCAGTCTAGTGGCAAGTACTTTTCGAGTGCCCACTCATGCACTTCTGTGTGTAGTGTGTTGTGTTTGGAGAATAGTTGCAACTGGCTGACTGCCCGGTTGGTCGGCAAGTTGCAAGTGGTTGGTTGGGTTCGGTCTCATATGCAAATGTACCTTGCGCCACTCGGTCTAGAAACGTCAGGGTAGAGACTTACATGAGTGCCGCGACGCACACACACGCACATACACATACAAAATTAATTTATTACATATAATACAACAAATTACACCACTCATTAATATTTAAGCCAAGTTTTGCATAGCTAAAGCATGTGGCAAGGAGGCGGCAAAGGAGCCACAACCACGCCAGCTAGTCAGCCAGCCAGCCAAGCAGCATTCTCTGGCCTGTGTTCAGAGGGGCGGGTACATGCCCAGCGACGAGGGACAGCGCTCCCATACCTAATAAATCTGTAATTTGTAATTAATGTGAAAAATTGCCGCCCGAGACGCCAAACAAGGCTAAATTGTTATTACGACCCAGAGTGTTGTACAGGTTCAGTGCCCAGTATAAGCTAGTAGTGTTCGGTTCCAGTTTTCAGTTCATAAAAACTGCACATAACATGCTTAATTATGTGTGTGTGTGTGTGTGTGTGTGTGTGTTTGTCGCCCTGGTCTGTACTGTCCGTTTGTTGTTGGTTTGTTGTGGGTCAAAGCCATAACTCTTCAACAAGTTCGGCAGTTCGACAAAAACGCATTCATTGCCTGTGGCCTAAGCCAGACTCAGCGGACCCGGTCAGCAAATGTTGGCCAAAGAGGCGGCTCGGTTAATGTTCGTGTTCTGTGTTTCATAAATATAAATTAAGCCACTTGACTAACGCACAAAGCCGCGTGTTTTGCGACTCCAAAACGTGCAAAGTTGGTCAACAGATTTGCTGTTTATATCTCTCATGTTGCCAAAATACTATATCATTGCGTTTAATACTGAATGTATTTATGTTTCGGGCCAACAGAGGCAACCGTTTCGCTTGGCGATGGCATATCGCGCCATTGTCTGCTGAAAGCAACTCATGCGGCGTGATTAATATGGAAGATGGCCAAAACAGATCCATAGCCAACAATTTATGAGATGTGCCGAGCGCGGCCAGCGGCCATGCGAAAAAAAAACCAGTGACAACTTAATCAACCAAAAACAGTTGTAAACAACGTGGAAGTAAAAAACGAACCTCTTTTTTTTCTGCTTAACTAGATTTGTTGAGATTCAGGTATTTTATGTATATTTTCAAATGGCATTTGGTTGAGTTTTCCGATACAAGTTAGGCATGAACTTTCAATCATGTTTTTCAGATGCAGTGTTAATATTAAAGTTTCGACTAAGTTATGGCGTTCGGATTCTTGAAACCCTTTCCGTGGCGGATATTTAACACAGTTCCAGAAAAAAAATCATGTTACCATCTTTGAATGCAGTATTATTCTAGGAGCGGAACCAAATCAGTTTAGTTTTGACAACGTTATGAGAATTGGAAATTTTCAACCTTCGTACATGTTTCGACCTTTCAAAGTGGTTTATATCAGGAACTGAACCATGATTATTATGAACTTGGTTTTCAAATTAATTAAGTCCTGACGAAGTTATGCGCTTAGAAAGTTTTAACACTTTTTAAAATAACAAGAAATTATTCTTATTATTTTAAAACCTGAAAAAATTCAATAAAAAACACAATTAGGCCATTAAAAATGCTATAAATGGAACACACATGATTGATAATATTCGAAAGTACAACTCTATAGATATTTTAACCAGTTGACCGCAATATCAATACTGAGTACCAACAAAAACATATTCGCACTATTGCCCTTTGCGGCACCCAACACCCCACCCCCTCCGTTTCGTTTTGAGGCGTTCAAAATTGCTAACCGGTCAGTCACCGAATCAAAACAATTTTTTTGGATCATGCTGGCCAAGAGGTAACGCAGTTGAATGAGTGATTCAATGGAGCAAAACGTGAGCCAAAAGACGTGAGACAGCAACAAAAACAACAACAACAACAGCAACAATAAGCACCGTTTATATGCCTGATGAGCGGGTGCCTTTGAATACGACCCCAAGATATAAGATTTTTTTTTTCGTTCACTTGTGATATTTATTTTTTTTCTCAACGAATCAATCACAATGATTATGATAAATGATTTTCGGTTTTTCACTATTTTTTTTATTTTATATTTCTTATTGGGACTGCCATTGTTTGTTGGTTTTTTTGATTTTTATGAATTTTTTGGGTCTTTTATCTCGTTGGATTTTTGCATTATTACGCGGCGTAATGGCCGATCAGCAAGTTGGCTTGTAATTGCCGGCTTATAAATCACAGTGAAAAGATATAATTTCTGTTAGATGATCTCTTCTGTTCGTTTGACCGTAGTTGATTAGCACATTTGTCCGACTCTCAATGAAGTTTCACTTTTTCAACAAACCCCAAACGAAACGAAACGAAACGTTGAAAAGGAAAAAAGGAAAAAATGAAAAAATGAAAAAAATGGCCCCCACGTAATGCTGACCCAATGAACTCTTTAACAGTATTTGCTATTTTTATTCAAGCTATTTGCTTAACGGTTTCGATTGTGTGTGTGTGTGTGTGTGTGTGTACTTGTGTTTGTTATTTACTGGTTTTATAGAGCTTATCGCATTTTTGTAATCTTGTTAAGAAACTTCATTAGTGTCACAAATAGACGCCTTCCCTTGCATTGATTAATGTGTGTCAGGCGGAAACTTTGGAGCACCAAAACGTGTAACAAGGCGGCAACGGAGACCACCAGCAGCATCTAGCATCTAGCCACAGGCCAGACCAGACGCGGCCCGGCCCGGCCAAGAAAATCTAGCAGCTACTACAGCAGCTGTGTTGGTTTAAGTAGTAGTAGCTGGAAACCTGAACCTGACTCACACACAAATGCGACTTTGTTTGCATAGACCACTGACTGCCACGCCCCTTTCATGTTAGTCGCCTGCAATTTGAAGTCTTTATTGTGTCGAGCTTTATTCATAAATGTGGAAACTGCATCATTAGTTTCTTGCTTGTAGCTTGGCATGTGGCTTGGACATGATGACTAAGTAGAGATATATTAACTTTAATATGTTAGATAAACTTTGTTTAATTAAAGGAAATGAAAAGGTAAACAAACAGTAAATGGTTACTAATAATATTACTTTGCTTTAAATTTACAATAAAATACTTTTAATAACATGTAAAATATGCATGTCTTAATTAACTCCTAAAAATAATGTCAGATATTGCATGTGATATTTACACAAAAATATATCTAAGCTCAATAATAAATTCCTAGCAAAAAACCTGCTTTACAAAACCATTCATGGTCCTGAACAATGTCTCTCTTTAACCCAATACGATATTCATATTTTATTTTTAACTAAACTGCACACATTTAACTTTTTTTTTCACGAGGAACAACTTTCAAAAAAGTGCTAACAAGCTGCTGTTGAAGTTGCCGCTGCATTAAGTTTGACAATATTTGGCAATATTTTAAGCTGGTTATTTTAATAATTTGTGACAAGTATTCCTAATAAATGTTGTTTGAATTTATTTATTTTTCTGTGCAGTGTCGTTTTTCGGAACACCCAACACGCAATCCATGTGCCTAATGCATTGAGCCAGCGATACAGAGACACTTGTCGCCACAACCGAGTACTAGAGCAGCTGTGAGGCAACAGAAATATGTTTCCAAGGCAGCCGGCTGCTGGCGCAGACTCTGACATATATCAGGATGCGACGACAACGTTGCGTTCGGCGTTTCCCAACTCTCGACTGGATTCGCTGGCGGCGCATCCAACGCCCGCAAATGAACTGGATCCTAACATGGATAGTCAGTTGGCAGCACCAGATCCCACTGATGTTGGCTTTAATCCGCTGGACGATGACTGGTGGTCCAATGCCATTGAGGTGGACACATTCGATTCGCCGCTGGCTTTCGATGCCAGCGAGAATGGGCTGTGGAACGGACATTTTGTGCCGCCACCGCCGCGTCCGCCCTTTCTGGATGAAAGCGTCGCCGCTGACGGCCTGACCACCTGTGATCTATGCACATGGGCCTGGCAGCGTAATGCCTACTCCCTGGATGGTTCGATAGGTAAGTGCAACCGATATCTTTCACTCCCCCAACCCCATTTAACTCGTTCTAAGTTTAAGTCAATGAATAATGTTCAGCTCTAGCTGGCAAACCGCATTGTGGTCGCGTCTTTTTTTTCAATTAAAAACTCAGCCCATCCCCAACAGGCAAGAACTAAGAACTCTTCGCGTACAAGACAATACTCTTCGCCGTGTAGTATCTGTGCAGCATTCGCCGCACATCGATCGCTGATATCAATTTATCAAACTGATGTTGGGCGTGCGTGGCGCGATTGCTTTTCGGCGCTGTAGTTTCTTCTTACTTCGAGAGCCTCGATTTTGCTCTCTCTTGGGTCTGGCTGGCTGCCTGCCTGCTTCACTTGCGTTTGCAAATTTAATTTTGTACATTACTCTTGGTGGCACAGCCTTTGGCTTAGGCGTTGCACGCCTCGATCTGTGGCAAAAGGCCTCTATCGCGACCATCGCCAGTTCAACTCATTTGTCTCTGCGCTTGTAAAAAAAACAAAGAGCGAGAGGGCGAGAGGGCGGTGCAAGGAGGTAGGTAGGAACACTTATTGTAACTTGGCTTAGACGAAAACATCATGAAAAAATATGAAGCAGTGGGCGTGTGCAGGAGCAACAACTGCAATGTTGATGCTGATGATTAAGACTCTGACTCGACCTAGGTTTCACTGGCTTTTTTCTAAAGCATTTTTTTCTTTAATTTATTTGAGCAGATATCAAGTGAAGACTATCTGTGAGTATTGAATTAAAGTTAAAATAGATCTTGTCGGAGTTGGATAAGTAGAAAGGCAACAGGAAACGGAAGTTTTCTCAGTCAAAGAGCTTCTAAGAAAAATCGAGTTCCTAAAAAAAATTACAACATACAACAAAAATTTTACATATCATTCTTCCACACATTATATGATTGTAACTTCCGTTACTCGCTTTACTGTTCGGATGACTTCATATGCATAATAATTGTAGAGTGCAAATTACACAAAGCACAATCAGAGCTTCAAACGTTGAGGACGTTCCTAAAACTCAACCCTTCCCAACTTAACATAGCCCATATACCAAATGCACAAAGCGAATAACAAATGACCGTTGGCCACAACCACCAGGCATATACATATGCATGTGAGCTAGCGTATTAGTGTTAGGGTTATGAGTTAGGAATATGGCATGGCATTTAGCCGTTTGGTGTATTTGATTTCCAGGAATCGCTTTCAGCGCAAATTTAAGTCATTATACAGGAACAGCTCCGAGAAGGACGGGGAATCAGGGCTGAGAAGTATATACGAAGCCTGCAGCTGGCGGCCAAAAAAAAAGCACGTTGTCTGGGCCCATTGCCCCTTGCCTGGTTTGCTGGTTGGTTGGTTGGCCGGGTTATTAGGCTAATTATAGACTGGGGCAAAACATTTCAGTATTTCTCATCATGCGCTCATATGGAACTGTATGTATGTATATAAAAATGACTTTATTCATGCCGACTGCGAATGCTTGTCGCGCCGTCGCGTCGTCTGGCCCCAGCTCCAGCTAACGTGTCAACTAATTTGCAACACTACTCTGGCGAAGAGGGAGCAAAGTGGTCAGTTCCCTGGAAATACCTGCCTCTATCTCGGTTTTTGCTGCTGTCGCTGTTTTGTAAAGGGATTAAGCAGCAAACAGCTTCTCCATATGGCAACCAACACAAACACACACACAGTCAACAACTGGCAACAATAATAAATTTGACTAATGTCTTAATTTTGTGCCTAGGTGTTTTTTTGGTTGGTTGGCTGTTTGGTGTTGGAGTTGGTTCGGCCAGAGCCGTCGCTATGTTCCGCTACTCCGCTACACCCAAAAGCCCCCGGATCCCAAGTCGTGATCGGGCTGCAACGAATGCCATTCACTTCGCTTCATCCATTCAGATCCATTGCGAGGGGGAGCCCTGGCAAATTGAGTTTTTGCATGTCGTCGTGCCCCAAACCACGTCTAGATTTTTTTTTTCCTCTCGGCTATAGCTGTTGTTGTGTCGTTTTGTTCGTTTGCCGCTCAAATTGACAGCTGAATAAAATGTTATTATATTTACACCATAATTTGCATGGCAATTAATCAAATGGCATGCAAAATTCTGTCGCTTCGACAACAAACAACACAACAAGCACACAAGCAACAGCAACAACAGCAGGGCCAAAATGTTGCCCAACTAAAGTGCTTTTTTTTTGTTTTTTGCGACAAATTTTTGGGCGCCCATTCGCAGAATTTTCCACAATTCAAGCAAAAATATCAAAAGGTCGATGCCGACTGAAATGTCTAAATTATGAGCGCAGAGTTTTTGAAAGCGTAGCGAATCCTGCACAACGCTCGTTAGGTAGTTAACAACTGGTTTGCCAGCCAGGAATGGTCAAAAGTGTGCGAAATAAATAGGTAATTAAGGTTTATATGGAACTGAGAATGGATTGGTTATACTAATTTAAGGTGTTATTCCTAGAAAAGAAACTTCATGTTAATTTTTTTTTTTTTTGTAAGATAGATAGTCTTGCTAATATATCTATTCACATTTATTAAATTTTATGAACTTATTCGACAAGTATCGCATTTATGAACTCATCTCTAACAAGACCTTCACAAAACTCTCACCTCTGGCACCAGTTTATGGCAAATTAAGTTCACCGCTTGATTATTTGAGCAGCATATTTTATTGTGTATAATTTATGCGACGCCTCAACTCTTTTTTTTTATGGCAAGCTTTATTTTGATTGTTTGGGCCCAAAAAAGAAAGGGTTAACAATTCGACATTCCACAAATATTTACAGCAATTTGTAGTACAATAAAAATGTAACAACTTGCCAAAAAAAAAAGAAGTAAAATGAACCCACAAAAAAGGACTTTGTTTGTATGTTTGTGGCCACAAAGAACAACATCCAAATAATGACAAAGGCAAAAGTCCCGACAACAGCAGCAGCTGTTAAAAGTAACCTTGCCACGCCCACTTTCACCTCCTCCCCCATTCTTTGGCACTTTTGATATTTTTATACCCTGATCCCATTAAAAATGGGAAAAAGGGGTATAATGAATTTGTGCAAATGTATGTAACAGGCAGAAGGAAGCATCTCCGACCCCATAAAGTATATATATTCTTGATCAGCATCAAAAGCCGAGTCGATATAGCCATGTCCGTCTGTCCGTCCGTCCGTCCGTCCGTCCGTCTGTATGTATGAACGCGTCGATCTCAGAGACTATAAGTGCTAGAGACTCCAGATTTGGAACTTAAGCTCGCCTAATCCCTAGGCAGTACAAGTTTCTTTCCGATTTTCGATAACTCTTCCCGTTTCCGATATACACATGGGATCGATAACAACAAAATCTTGAATTTGGAAAACTTTGAGATGCAATTTGAATTATAAAACCAAATAATGACAATCTGTGTAATTTTTATTAAAATCGGATAATAAACACCGGATATATGGGAAATTGAAGTTGTGTATGCAGTATGGAGTATGCGCGTACACACACACACACATACTTGCAAGCACTGACTGTACGCGTGAAGTATAGGGATCAGGGTATCGTCTAGTCGGGATTTCTCGACTAGAGCCTTCTTACTTGTTATTGTTATAGAAAGAAATACACATAAAATCACATAAAAAAATTTAAGTTGCTTATTTTATGCACATAAACAGTGTTTGTGCCTGTCTTTTGAGTGTTGGGGCGTATGTGGCATAAACTTAAACAGTTCTTCTTACGTTTTTCTTTGTTAAGTTGTTAATGTTGTTCTTGTTGTTGTTGTTGTTGACCACCCCCTGGGAGTAATATCATAAATGGCATAATGGCATTGTGACGCGAACACCATAAATATTCTAAAGCTATAGACGTTTACAATTATTGACAGATTTATGCACAACCAAATGCTATTCAAAGCGCCGCTGAATAGCATTTTACTCAATCAGATTACCAGCTTTGGTAACACTTATGGAAATGGCTAAGCAATTCAAAGAAAAGGCACCAGCTGTTGATGCTCTTTTGTGCTGATTTAGAGCATGGAAAGGGGATTGTTGGGTAGTAACCAAACTCGAAGCTCAAAACTGAAAAACAACAATAATAAACGCATTAAGAGCATTACTATTATCGTTTTATAGCATACTTTTGAGCTTATTTACACTGAGAGAAAGTCTAAAATGATAAAAATAATAAAAGATAAGTAGACAACGATGGCAAAGTTAAAAAGACGAAGCTATAGAATAAAATATCTCCTTTAAAAAATTGTAATATCAATAAATGATTTTTCCTTGAACTGAACTTTTAGTTCAAAGCATTTCTTACAGTTTACGCCACAAGTATTCAAAATAAATCTATATATTATGGCAGGTTAATAAATAAGCATCCTATTGAAATTTAGAAATTTCTGCTTTGAACACTTTATGAGAAGCAATTATGATTCTCCATTTTTCCGCATCGTTTATTTTTTGATACGCCCCATGAGCTTTCTGCTCACTGCCATTCGCTTGTTACCGCCTCAATCTCTCTCGACCAATACTAAAAACAATAATATAAGTCTAATCGGCAGATTATGGAATTCACAAGCAAAAACAAAAAACCACAAAAGCCATTTTTGTTTTTTTTTTTGCTATCCAAATGACGCAACTCGAAAAAAACGGCGTCTGTTTCAGATCTATTCAAATTTGTAAAAGCGGAAATGAGTGAATTCTTCTCATGTTTTGTTGCTTTGCGGATTGGTTTTTGTTGTTCAGTGCTCTCTCACTCGTATAATTGTTGCAACGCACTGCGGCCTGAGGCCATAAAAAAGTAAACATAATACGAGACGAACTGAACGCAAGGGAGAAGCACAAACAAGGCAGCCAAGCAGCGAGAAAAACTTATTTGCTATTTTCATGGAATTTCCATAATTTCTGCTTCGTTTGTTAAAACTTATTTCTTGTTCTTGTGCTTTGGGTTTTTGTGGTTTTTACTCTGTGTAATGATAAAACAAAAGTAAACAAGAAGCGCTTCGAAGATCGAAATATTATTTCTACCAGGGTATATAATATTGCAGCGAAATTTCTTTGGGATGGGGGTGTTGCTGCTGTGTTTGGATGCCAGCATAATATTTTTAACTTTGTTTACATTTTGCATTTTTATTGTGGCGTCGTCAACGTCGTCGTCGTCGTCGTCGTTGATGTCGATGGTGCTGCTGCATCTTTTTGCCTGCTGCCTTTGTTTTCTCGTTTAATCAATTAGGGCGAGTCGTGAACGAAACTCCGGGAAAACGTTGCATGGAGAGCAGGAGGAGTGTAGTTGCTCAAGGCGGCACTAAGGAACCACACTGGACCACACACAATGGTGCTGTTGCTGCTGCTGCAAAATGCGGGCGCCAGACAGTATAGAGACAGTCATATTATGCACATAGATGAAGAGGGAAAGAGAGAGAGTGGGGGCGACGTTAATAGAATTGCTGAAATGCTGATTAAAATAGTTTCACTTTTTAATTACAATTTATGCGTTTTTCTTTTCTTACGTTTGCTTGCTCATTTTGTTACTAATTATTGAGGAGATAGGCGCGTTTCTGGTTGCCTCAGGGGCACCCTTTACAAGATCAAAGGCGCCTCAAGTAGGAGATGTCAGCAACACGCCACCGCAAAAAACAACAAATCCAAAAAAAAAAACATTGTCTCTGTCTTCCTCTCTCTTTCACTCACTATCTGTCGTTGTCGGCGACAGCATCAAAGGAAATTGAAAACGCAGTTTTCTTGGCCAAACATAAACATGCGTTCATAACTGCCGGCTCTATTTGTTTTTGTTTATATATAAATGTAGGGAAATTTGTGAAAAGTGAAAAGCGACATTTTCCTAGAAAGTTGTCTTAACAAATTATAATTAAATTTTCGTCGTTTTAATAGAGTTTCTCGCATTACAAAATTTGAATTATAAAAGTTTTTCAATTGTATTTATACGTCTGCATTGTTATCTTTTCAAGTTTTCCATTTAATTTTGTTGCAGTCATAAGATAAAGAGAAAAATTAAAAGTCAATTTCTTTAAATTTCTTACACCCCCCAAGCTCATTAGCAGCGTATTAGCACCGAAAAACGATTTTAGACTTCTTCAGTATTCGAAACTTTTGAAAATTTTGCAACGAGGCGACAAAATTCTTTTGAAAGTCTGCCAGCCAGACCATGCGGTAGCTGTTCTAAATGTTTTCGAGTAGGCGGGTAGTAGGGCGGCTGATATTTTTAGTGCTGAACAAAATCTAATTTACTAATGAGCCATGAGTATTCAAGAAATGCACATAAATTTCGCCCAATTGGAAATCCATGCGCGGATAATTATGAGTGTCAGTCAGCATAAAAAAAAAATATTGCGGGCGTGACGTTTTAGTGTTTATTTACTTAGGAAATTGTTGAAAATGCAGAAAATTGTGCTGAATGGTTGGAGAACAGCAAGAAAAACAATTTGGGTAGGTAGGAAAAAAGTGAATGAACTTCGTATTTACATTGCGAACTTAATAAATGTATGCTTAACTTTAAGCCAATTGACCCAATGACATTAAGACACACACAAACAGCTACATGTCAGTTACTTGCTTCAAACCAAACAGCACACGTTGCAATAAAATAAATTATAAATTGCCATAAAAACCAGACGAACAGTGCTAGTATTTAATAAAAACAGACAATCAAATGTAATGCCTAAACACTTAACACAATAATCATGTTGAATGGAAACCGATTAGCGTTCAGTTCAGTTTTTTTTTTATCTACGCGCACATGCCTAAAAGAGCTAAAAACAGGTGTCCACACTATGTGGCATAGAGAGTTATGGTCAACATAGTTTGCCAGTTTTGGCAGCTGTTCATGCTGTGGGTGTGTGCTGCGCATGGCTAAAGGTCGTAAAACTGAAAGGACTTATTGCTTAAGATCATAAAAACTGTTTTTATGAACTGACAACAACAAACAACAAACAAAAAAAATTAAAACAAACACAGACACAAAAAAAAACAACTGTTGGCAGCTCCCGGTCCCTGTCCCATGTTTGCTATAGCACCTAATGTTCTACTAATTCAAAATATTTTAACGAGTGTTGAAAACGTTACTTGGTTAATTTTCAGTTTAGTTTTCTACCTGTCCAGCCCCCATGTAGACACAGTGAGTATATTTTATGAGTTGTGCGTCGTTCTACTGTGTAAATTTTGATTAGACGATGCGTTTGCCAAGATAAGAGCCTCGTGTAACTGTTGACTTGACGATCGTTTGACTTTTGATATCAGACTAGTGACATTTCTTTCTGTTTTCTATCGTCTTGTTTTGCATTTGCATAGCGATACGCATCAACAGTTAAATGTGTGACCCTTTTTTTACGACTTACCTTGTTTGTTTAATTGTCTTTTATTATGTTCGGTTTATTATTGTTATTTACCCAAACTTATGTCAACAGCCTTGTAATCTATGAGTCAAATTGTGTGTTTGTGAAAGATAAAAATTCACCTCATAGATACTTTCTCTACACAACATGTTTATTTACCAATGAGTTCTAGTTTAAAGTGGCATATAAATAATCAGATGAAAGAACTATTTAACTCATGCATGCTTTTTCCATTAAATGCTATATTTTTTGCGTGGGGAAAAATTTTATGCATTTTTCATATACCCATCCAAAAGTATTTAACTCAAGCATCTCAAACAGTTTTAAATATTTTTTTTGGGAACTCATAAATTAAACATAAAAGTTTTCTTTTTAATATATGCTACGCACTTTCTGCACCAATTAACAATGCTGTTAAAATGTTGTTGTTTTTTTAGGGCTCTTGGCGCTTTGAATTTGATTTTGCGCTTCATTAAAACCCATCATTTTCATTTGTTTAGATTGCACTCTCTTCTCTAATATCAACATTATCTTTCAGTCTAATTGGCGCTGCCTTAAAGTTTGCGACACAAATTAAGGCGGCTGTGTGCCTAGTGGGGGGCGTGGCTTCCACAGAAAACACACAAAAGATTTATATTTGCGCCAAGTTTTTTGGCAGAAGGCGCACTTTGTGCAAATGCAGAAAGCCATATATACAAAACTAATTAAAATTCAACTTGGCAAAAAGTTTTTAGCCTAAGCAATAAATATTGTAAAATATGCACCACCAAACAGAACCCCCCTCACTCTCGATCCTGCCTATCCAGTACTTCTTCATTTTCATTTTGGTGGCAAGTGGAGCATTTCTTGAATTTTCATGCGGTTCCATTTGTCATTTCACTGCCAAAGTTTTTGTTTGTGTTCTCAACTTGAACGTAGCAAAGAGCGCGAACAGCAATTGTTTCTATAGAGAGGGGAGTTGGAGAGTTTTGCGTACTTGGCAAATGAGTATTACTGCCATTGATAGGTTGCAAACTTTGCTGCCACTTCTGAGTATAAATTACAGTTTTTGGATTTTACTTTCCTACTCTAAGTGAATCAACTTTTTTGATAAATGCCACGAAATGCCACATACCTAACTAATTAGTTAGGATTCAATCGAATTCATTTATCTTGCTTACAGTCCCCATTTTATATACTATTTGAAATTTCTTAGTATCCCAACTCATTTCTTATTGAGCTGTGCACTGCGGACAACAAGAAACACCTGAGTATTATACACAATACAACATACAACATTTATCATGCGGCAAACAGGAACTGTCTCTTGAAAGACGAAACTACCTGCTCCTAACTCTCAGTTTCAATGGGTTGGCCCTTAACAAAAGGGAGAAAAAGGACACAAAGGTGAAATGTTTGTGTGATAAACCTAATGAGCAAGGCCCCATCTAACAACGATAACAATCAGTAACTAAGGTTACCCAGGCAGAGTAGGGGTTGGCTGGCATATGTGTATATAAAACTGTTGTCACCTCATGGCCAATGACATTTAAATTTGAATTTCGGGCAATCTAAAGACGGTCTCATACTTTTCTTGTGTAGTGAATAGGCAACGAAAAGAAATGCCTTAAAAGGTTTCTTTCCAGCAAAAGAGAAGCATTAAAAATTCAATTAAGACATTTTTCAAAGCAGAAAGAGCTATAAAGAAAAACTAAATAAAGTGAGCTGAAGAAATATGTTTACGAAATATGCATAAGCCGCATAACTTGGCTTCTAAATAATTACACAAATGTTTAGCAGATAATTTGTTGGCATTCTTATGCAAATGCCAGTTACTAAGAATAAAAGTGGGAATCAAGTATTATACAGAAATAAATTCAGATCAGAACGGCAGCTGGCGCTCATAATTGAGACATTTGCCACCACACTCTGGAATTTTTTTTTTTTTTGATTCATGCATATAACTTACAGACTCGTCGTACATGCAAATCTTTCAAGCCCACGACTTCATTTCTTCAATACCAAAAAGAAGGCATTTTTAATGAGATTTAAATCCTCTACTTAACATTGTTGTTTTTCCCATATATTAATAACTTGTATGGAGATTTTTTTGTGTTTTTGTGTCGTCGTTCTATGCGCTTCTCGCGCTTTGACATATGATGGCGGTAACATTCTTTTCATTTTCTTGTTTTGTTTTTTTCTTTTAACACACATATACTCGATTTTTAATTTGCTTTGGTTCTCTTTCCCGTGGTCCGATCTTTATCAGCTGGTAATGCCTAATTTATGTGGCAACTGTGAGTCTTAATTTATGCATGCGGCTTAAGTGAAATGCCCCGCTACGAATTGAAACTGGAACTGAAACTGGCAGCAAGCTTCTCATATATATATATTTTATGAAACTTCTACATCATTTTTTTTTTCTACTGTTTAACTGGGCTTTTTGTGAGCGTGTTAATGCACTAATTGTTTTTGGCAATTAATCAATGTTTATGTGGGAAATGGTTCTTGGCTTTTGTGTAATTTACTAATTTCCACTATGAAATAAATTAGAATTTATGTTGACAAAAATTCACGGCTCGTGTAGGCGAGAAACGCACAAAAAGAATTGGTAGCATTCTCTTCATAGTATTTAGTATATATGTATATATTTTAACTTGGCATAATGTTAAATTGAATATTCTTATATTTGTGCATAATTGAATTTATTTCAGCACTGACTGTAAACAGATTTTGGCATTCACTTCCCAAGACATGTCACTTACTGGCAATTCGCCAGTTTTGCTCTGAACCCAAGTCAAAGGGCCAACAAGCTTTTGCCAGAAATGCACAAGAAATTCAGTAATCAAGTTGGGGCGAAAAAAAACTTGGCAGACATTTTAGTGCACAACTGGAATATATATTGAAATTGCATAGTTTTCAGGGTGCAAATTCTTTGCTACAAGAAGGCAACTTCGCATTTAAAATCATTTAAGTAAACTGAATAACTAGCAAAAAGATTTAAGCTTAAAGCTAGAATATTGGAATGCAAACTAAAGTTGTTTTTATATAGCTTTAAACTCTTGGTTAAATGTTTTTTTTTTTCGTTGCATTAGTGGTAAAATTAAGTCATTAAGAGTATTGTACCACACTTTGAAGCACACTTAAAATACACAACGCTAATGATCGAAACAGTTGAAGTTGTTTTTTTTATGTTTTTCTCGCACCTGTCGAAATGTAATTTACCAAAAAACCAAACACGAAAAAAAAGAAATAAACAAACAAGTGGATCAAGGGTGGAAGAGAAACCAGTCAACAAACAACGTGTGGTATTGACCACAAATTAACAGTTGCAACATTTCGTCGACTCTCTTGGCTAGAACAATTTATGTAAAACGTAATACGAGGCCATAAAAAAGAAGTGTGTGTTGTAGCAAACGTGCCCCCGACAACAGACACATCGACATCGTCATTGTCTGTAGTGCGTAATTACGGCTCATATTACAAACACACACACACAGTCGCACACACACACGCACAGCTTGCATTTGCACTTAATTGTGGCGCTTAATTAGACCAAAAAAGGTGCACAAAGGCACAGACAATGGACTCACAGTGCTAATGGGAGTACAAAGAGGTAAGGATAGTACTGAGGGGGAGAGAAAATGAGATAGACAGAGAGAGAGAGAGAGAGAGAAAATGAATGCATTAACATGTTGACTCTTTCTCACCCTCTGACGACTCAATTCGTGTAATTGCACAAAATTGTTGTTACTGCTGTGCGAATTAAATTGAAACACTCGACGCAAAATGGTAAAAGGATTTCATTTCATGGCAAATACCGCCCGCTAATGATGAGCCCCAAACACACACACATACAAACCACATGCACACGCACACTTACACAAATTACTCACTTGTCAGCGCAACAAATTACGAAACAAGCCAAAAATTAGCCAGTCCCCAAATGTAATTAAGTTTGGGTCGGGGGGATGGGTGAGGAAACGCACCAATCCGTTCAGTTCAGCTTTTTGCCGAATTTCAACTGAAATTCTGTCAGCCGAACTTCTTTTGAAATAATCGGCATACGCAACGAACAACAACGAACAACAACAGCTTGGAGACATCCACATTCACATACTCTCATTCACATTCGTATCTGTATCTTGTATCTGGTGGCGCCGCCGCTGGGGGTCCCTGTCCCTATCTCAGCTCAGGTTCCTCTTCATTTCTCTTCCTGTCTGTGCGCTTGCGCATTCAATTTAATTTTGTTTTTATTTCCCTGACAATTTGCAGCCGCTCGCCAAAAATTTCGGTGCGTTTTTTAACGACTTTTGGCAAACCCAAAAAAAAAATGCCGCTAAAGAATTGACCAACGCATGTTGCACTTCTTTTTATACCCTGATCCCATTAAAAATGGGAAAAAGGGTATAATGGTTTTGTGCAAAAGTATGTAACAGGCAGAAGGAAGCATCTCCGACCCCATAAAGAACATATATTCTTGATCAGCATCAACAGCCGAGTCGATATAGCAATGTCCGTCTGTCCGTCCATCCGTCCGTCCGTCTGTCCGTCCGTCCGTCCGTATGTATGAACGCGTCGGTCTCAGAGACTATAAGAGCTAGAGACTCCAGATTTGGAACTTAAGCTCGCCTAATCTCTAGGCATTACAAGTTTGTTTTCTATTTTCGATAACTGTTCCCGTTTCCGATATACACATGGGAGCGATAACAACAAAATCTTGAATTTGGAAAACTTTGAGATGCCATTTGAATTATAAAACAATATAATGAAAATCTGTGAAATTAAAATCGGTTAAGAAATACCGGAGATATGGGACATTGAAGTTGTGTATGCGCGTACACACACACACACACATACTTGCAAGCACTGACTGTACGCGTGAAGTATAGGGATCAGGGTATCGTCTAGTCGGGATATCTCGACTAGATTCTTCTTACTTGTTTTTTATTATGTTGGTTGTCGTTGCTGTTGTTGTTTTTGTAGTTCATTTGATTATCGCCACTGTCGCCGTGTTATTTATTATATTGACTTTAGTTGGGACTCATACACACACACACTTGGCCCTTATTTTTATGGCTTTAACCTTTTGCCAACCGCCGCGTTGCTGACATTATTTAATTTGTCATTTAATTCGCTTACGCGTCTTGTTTTTTTTTTTGTTGGCCTTCTGTTAAGCCAGGCAGCAAAACTTTTGGCCATATGTTGTTGCTGTTGCAAATACACACGTAAACGAATGTGTAATGAATATATGGGGGGTATATGGTATTCATAAGGTTACGACATGTTTTGTTGCCTTTTGAGCCTCTGACTTTTTGGCCTACATATGCTTGTACTTCCCGTTTCTCTCAAACTCAACTGCAAATAACTTGAAGCTTCTTTTTTTCATTCTGAGAATCGCAAAGAAAGGCAGCTGAAAGTTTATACTTAAAAAGCTTATGATATAAGCTTTAGCTTACTGTCTTAAGTCTTTGTTATATGATAACTTAATACCCACAAACTTTTCACATGCCTTAGCGAGAAGTAATTTATATATTTTTAATTAAAATCAGCTGTCTTGAAACGTTTTAATGCTCACATTTTAATTAAAATTTATTTCCAAAAAAGTATCCAAATATAAAGTTGTCAAACACAATCTTAGATCTAGGTATATTAATATGCAAAAAATGGAAACTTTATGCAACATATTCTCAAGTTAATTGGTAGCATTCAACTTTTTAGTTCAAACGAGTTTATATTCGTTTAAGATTGTTAATTTTTTTCATTCACAAACTTCACATTTTTAACTCAAAACTATTCACAAGTATCACTCACTTTTTTAACCAAAAGTTATTTATAACATTTTAATAAGTTTATCACGTCAACTATCTTAAATATTTGGATACCCAACAAAAAAAAACAAACTCCTTTAATTAATTGAATTTAATCAAGCATTGAGCTGTGTCGCCAAAAACAGACGCCCACTAATGCAAAAAAAAAAAAACACAAAAAAATAAATCCAAAAATGGCCGCACTTAAAAAATGCGCTAAATCATTTCTTAATTGCTCAATTTGAAAACAAATGCGAGCATTTAATTTAATTGTGTGGACTGTTAATTGAGTCGTATTTGGCCCGTTTTGGGGCTGCACGAATGCCGAGTGCCGGTTGCCTGCCACGCCCACCCAATAAGAGGGGGAACGTGAGGAGGAGGGCGCCCACCACTCTGTGATACGTTGTTAGATAAAGCCAGCTGAACAAGCATGTTGTTGTTGTTGTATGTTGCTGCTGTTCATTTTCGGCATTTTTGTGGGGCAATTAAAAATGCAACTGTGCGACATTTTGGCAAATGCTCAGCTGCACCGCCAACGGCAACAACAACAGACAGTTTTCGTATGATTTAGCACTGTGGCAAGCTGCTGCAGCGGCAGCAGGTGGGTTTTGCAGCAGCCCCAAAACGCGATGTTGAAATTAGCATATAGAAAATGTATTATGCCGATAATGCGCCATAAACGTCGCCAAATCGAAATTAAGTGTCGACTTTTGGGCATTTGAGATACACACACACACACACATGTGTGTGTTAGTATGTGTGGCATGCAACTGGCGGGCCATAAATCTCCATTCGGGTCATTTTGGGGGCTGCTGTTGCTGCTGCTGTGTCGCATCATCAATCATCTTGGCGCAGATCGATTATTACAATTGCTGACAGACGCAAGACACACAGATAGAGTAAGAGGTAGGAAGGGAGAGACGAGGGAGTTACATCTGCGGGCAGCCATTTGTATCTGATGGATGTATCTTGAATACCTCCTGCTGCTGTTGATGCTGCTGTTAGTGTTGTTGTTGCTGCTGTTGTTGTTGTTGTTGGTATTGGTGATCTGCAACAGCAGCAAGCATGCAAGCCCAGTTTGCATTTCCATGGAAACTTGTGCATTTGCACAGCTGCAAAAGTTGTTGCCTCTCGACAGTTGTTGTTGTTTTTCGTGTCAATTCCTAAAAGTTCCAAGGAACTCAAATGTTTTGCCATGTTCTATGCCAAAATGTGACGAGCCAGTTACGAGCTAGCCTGCCCATTGTCCATTTTTCCGGCACGAAAATATTTTAATGAGTTGCCAATTAGACGGGGGCTCATACCGAGCCTAAACAGTAAAGTAGATCATTGACTCTGGGAACACTTGGCTAATAAATACCTGACCAGGTCGAAATGAGCAAAGAATTGCATTTGTATGTGTGTCTCGTTCGTTCTCTCTCATTGCGTGAAGTGAAGTGCCGCACACCTGTTGCATGTTGCTACTTGTTACTTGAGGCCCCTGGCAAGTTGTGGCATAAATAAGTAAGTCAGTATAAGAAGGAAAAAAGGGTTCCCTGCCTAGCCCTTCAAACAACGACGAAACGGGAATCTTTTCTTGTGAAACAACCCAGAGCACTTGGTCCCATAACTTGTGTCAGTTGCCAGTAGAAGTTTACGATTCTGTTGCCAACTTGCCGTCTGACAGCATCCGACAGCAAACTCAGCGGGTTTGACTTCAACTTCACCTGGGCTTTATAGATACATATGCATAAGTTACGCAACAGTTTTCCTTTCACAAAAGCTCATTCTGTTAAAATCGGAAGTTAAACTACAAAAGCGCCGACTGAAAAGACTATTTTACTGTTATTGCTTTCTTTCACTTTACATAAAGTAGTCTAAGTTTTCTTCTTTGCCTGCTTGTCGAACATAACGTTCTGGTTAATAGGAGCTCTGCAGGAGTAATCGTTACTTTTATAGTTTTTTTTTTTCATAAAAAATTTCCTCAATTAACGCGTATTTTTTCCAACACTTTAGTGAGGCGCCGCTTATTACCTCGTTTCCTCTTCTACGCTGCCACGCCCACATCCTCAATTCAGACGACGCGCAAAAATAACTTTTCATTCGTTTTTCGTTTCTCTTTGTTTGTTATTAATTACGCCTTCCAGAGCGTTCGCCTCATGGCTTCGTTTTCGGCCAATTGAATTATTACTCTCAAGACAATGGAAGGTCGAATTGGTGGAGCCAAAAGGGCAGCGGGCGGCAACGTTCAAATGAAGAAGCTGAAGATGAAAACGAAGAGAAGAGATGAGATGAAAAAGAAAAAAATTGTAATGGCGTTTGCTCTTATTACAGCACTGAAAGCATAAATATTTAAGCAACTGACAACGGGCATAACGAGATAATGGCCAAACTGTAGCTCAAGTGTCCAGGTGAAGCAAGCAAGCGAAAAATATAATACAAGTGTAAAACTATTTTTGAACGAAATTAGGTTAAATTTATTAAACGTGCGCTATGCAAGCAAACCATTTAGAAAGGCAGCTATGCAAAACCCAAGTTGACGAGTCAGCAGTAAATTAACTACATGCTCTATAACCTTAAAGGGTTGTATTAAACTTGAAATGCAATTTGAGACATTAAGACATGTTGAGAAATCTAAGTGTATACTATATGTTTTAGATCTGTGGGTGCTAAGCTTTTAAGATTATGAGAGATATTGTATAAGGTTGCGAAAATTATTGAAAGTAATTTAAAAAGTAATTTTGTAATATTATTGCCGAGAAAGTGTATAAATACTTCACCTTTTTAATCAACTTTATCTTAACTGCCTCTTGGTTTTTTTCATGTTACTTTCTCGAGTTGTTAATTTTAGTTACAATATTGACGGAGTTTATCAAAGGGATTCACTGTAATATTTATGTGCGTGTTGATTTCTGTTTGTCGAAAATTAACCTTTTTGGCATAATGCTGCCCCCTCAAACCCCTCCTTTGCCAGCATGCCCAAGGCCTACCCACTCTATTGTGCAAAGATGGGCGCTATTAGATAAGGCGTCTAGGCAGATAGGCAGATAGGGTCAAAACGCAATTGCATGTGTTTTAAGCTATGTTAAACGGCCGGTCCCTTATAGCTATCACACCCTCTGGCCTTTCGCCTGACCCTTATCCCCTTCCCTTTCGCATTACCCTTGCCCACCGGTCCCTTATAGCTATCACACCCTCTGGCCTTTCGCCTGACCCTTATCCCCTTCCCTTTCGCATTACCCTTGCCCACCACCAACATAAGTATGCAGTATACATTGCCTGGCTCATTTAACTGTGGCCATAAATATTCTAAATCACCAGCGGGGCCAATGTCGACTGGCAGCCTCAAGTTGTTAAGATAATAAACTTTGTAATTAATTTTGCATCGTTAAATGGAAGAAAGAGAACGTAAGAGAGTAAGAGCAAGAGAGTTTCGCTTAGTTTTCTAGTTTAATTTCAGTTGTGTAAAACACATTTAATCGCCTGCTCATCGCCAACATCTTTTGATGGTGCCTAATTGACTTCACTCACGAATTTTCATTATACACCATTTTTTTTTAAAAGCTAGACGAAACGCGTTTTGGATACGTAACGTCCTCCTTTTTTTTCTTGCTCTTGTTTTGGCTTGCTGTGCTACTTTATATTCATATTCATATTCATAACTTCTTTTTTTTATGAATTTATCATTTTTATCGCCATCGCACCATTAAAATTGCATACTCATAAATGCATAACACCTGGTTTTGCCAGTCGGCTTTGGCGGCCAGATCATCATGCATTTTATTATTATGCTCCTCATTACATCTGTGTTTTAATTGAATTTTTTTTGCTCATATGTTTTAATTGCAGATACCGCTGGCGAACTTGGATGGGCTTTCACCCTAATTGTAGTCTCAATCATATCGGCTCTTATAGGTGCTATTGTAATGGTCATAGTTCTAAGATGTAGAAGGTGAGTTTCTTTTAATTACTGGTTTTTAATTGGAAGTGGTATTTATTGAAATACTTCTTGAAACAGTTACAGCACTTACAGTCACTTGTCGATAACTTATCGATTTCTGATAACTTCGTTTGCCACAGCTGCTTGCGCATAAATTTACAATTTAAATTAATTGCCTAAGACAAACTGAAAGCAATTAATAAAAATGCTAATAAATAGACACATTTTGCCATTTAGCTGGAAAAATATCGCAATTAGTCATCATAAACATATATCACTATGCAAAATCAACAACAACAACAAACAATTATGAGTCGCCTATTCGCCGTCACACGGACATTCAACTCGAGACCCAAGACGACCCCAACGATCCGTCATGCAGCGACATTTACAATGCCAGACAAATTGAATATAAGACGTGTATGCGAATATATCAGCACTATAAGTACACACACAAACACATGCGACATGTTTGTAACCTAAAAGATTTACAATGTACTTGCAACAACAACAACAATCAGCAACAACACAAGAAACCGCATAACAGCAATTCAATTAAACGCCCACCAAAAAAGCAAACAACGAAACGAAACGGAAAACATAAAAGCTGCGAAAATATAATCGAAGCGCAAAACAAAAGAACATGAAATTGCTTTATTACTTAATTGCTCTTTAAAATAAACACACAAGAACCACAACAGCAATAACAACAACAATCGGAGGCTACAATTAATGCCACAGGCCATTTCAAGTGTAGTCTATCAAAGGCGTAGAGTGGGTCAGTCACACACACACACACACACACACACCAATCGGTAATCGCGACAAGATACATTTAAATGGGCATTCATTTGGACAAGTGTGTGTAGAGAGCTAAGAGGGGTCTGGCTGTTAAGTGTGCGGGGGCGTTGGCAACACGCGAACTCAAAAAATTAACCAAAATTTACAGTTGACGTTGCACAGGCGCCGCTGTCGCTGCCACAGTTGGTGCTGCCACTGCTTCAATCGAATGCTGGCCACATGTCGCGTCCAATTAAATTGTCATGTTGTTGTATTTTGGCGGCATGTTTGCATAAAATTAATTTCGCAAATAATTTGCCAATGCAAAACAAACAAATGAACAAACAAACACAAAAGCGAGACAAGTGAGAAAACAGTTGCGACTGCAAGTAGACGACAAGGGGAATACCCTATAAGATATAATGAGAATTAAGAGAGAGTAATTGTGGGGATCCCACTAAGAAGTTATTTTTGATGTCAAGAACTTGTTACTTTTTTTCAACGATTTCAAAGACTGAAAAGAAACTGTCAACTTTTGCTTTTTGAAGACACCAGCAGACTGAAATGTAACTATGGAACTTGAGAATGTATTATTTCCTTAGTAGTATTCCTTATCTCTCTCTCTTCCTTATCTTGATATCTTAAGTTATCTGCCTATCAACTTGCCTTTCCAATTTTACAAAGTTTTAAGTACAATCATCGCTTATCTATATAAGAATCAGACCCCAGAGCATACCCTGCAGCTAAACAGCTGGTCATACAAGTACACCAGTCAATATAGACAGATTATGTTGATTCGTTCAAATTGGGTTGTTGTTTTGGGAGTAAACTTAACTGGTTGCATGTTTGGCTACGCATTCACACGCTGCTTGTCTGGCTTAGATTTACCATTATTTAAACTGGACTTTGGGCACATTGCCTACCTACCTATACTGCCTCCCCTCCTCTCTCTCTCTCTCTCTCTCTCTCTCTCACTCACTCTCTTGGCCATATGTGTACGTTATGTGAGCAATCGGTTTGTCACGCTGTTCACCTTGCCGTCAGCTTTAGTCACTCAGCTTGCAGCATGTGTTTTTGCAACTGTTTCATGTCAGCTGGCTGGGGAGGTTCGGTGCACTGCGGTTATGGTTCGGTTCGGTTCGGGCGTCGTGCTCGGACGTGTTGGCTGCCAAATTAGCAGCAATTACATGTAATATCGGTTACACTTATTTGCATATTGATGCAATTCTTGATCGCCTAATGGTGCTATAAATTTGCTCAGCACATGTTTGCTTCCACTGTCACAACTTAAGCAACTAAGCCAGTTGCATGTTGTAGTTGTTTTTGTTGTTTTCATTGCTGCTGTTGTTTTAGGTGCATGATTTGTTAGTGGACACCTTAGAAGTTAAGTTTTAATGGCACCTGCCATTCGGCTCTGACATTGTTTGCTCAGTTGTCTAGACATTATAATGGTAACATGGCTTAATGATGGCTGTTTTTTTTTTTGTTGCTCTTAGCCACTTGTCGGAAAGTAACTCAAAAAGCTTCCATTAACTGTTGCAATTGATTGTTGATTGTGGAATTGACACTAGAGTTGGTTTTGACTGACAAGCGTTAAATTAATGATGTTGTGGCAGTTGAGATTATTTTTAGTTAAGCTAAGAAATACAATTTTTAAGGTTTCTTAAATGTTAAAGTAAAAGGAATTGTTAATACCCTTTGGATTATACATTATTTTGCCAAATGTTATGCACTTTATTCGTTGTTGTTAACTTTAATTATATTTAATGAAACTTAATTGTTTCTCACAAAATGTTTTTGCACACACACACCTTTGGTCCAAGGCCTGCACTTAGCTTCACTTTTTGTGTTGTTGGACAAAGAAACATTGTTAGAATGCAGTAGAAATAGTTGGTTCGTTCGGTCGATTGGTGGCTTCGTGCTCGTATTTTATAGCTTGATCGATAAACCGAAATTCAAGTTTAAAACGTTTAACAGCTGCAACAACAACGCCAAGCAACATAAAAAGGCGTGTTCAATTAGCATGCCCCAAGCTCGAAAGAGGGTAAAAAAAAGTTGCTGACGAAAAACAAGCACAGAAAATTGAACATAACATTTCAAAGGAAAAACATACTAAAAGAAAAATAAAAGAAAAACAGTTGGAAAATTAGCGCAGAGCAAAGGCACGGCCCCAATGACGACAACGACGACGACTGCATGAAGCTTGTTCAGTTTAATTGAATTGCAAAAAGAGCAAAGAAAAAAAAAAAAGTAGCGAATCGAATTTGAATCGAAAAAAAAAAATTAAATTGAACTGTAGTTTGCCTCAACTCAAGTTAACATTATAATCGATCAAGGCAAAGCAAGAGTGGGGCATGCCGCATGCCGAGCTGCACTCAATCAATGCGGACAAGCGTACGTGGCGGACGGACGGATTTAGACGGTTAATTGATACGCACAATCTATATCCATTAGGTTCGTGCTTCGATCTGACCCAGAAAGCTGTGCTCGGGGCAAGTGCAAATACACTAATGTCGGGGCTAAAGTTAATGGCAAAACTTCTCTAAAGAAACTGTTAAGGAAAATTGCAACGAACAAAAAGAAAAAACATCAAATTGTATTACAGTTAAAGAGAAAGAAGAATACAAGAACAGAAAACGACATCGAAAGAACAGCACAGCCCACAAATCGGCAAACAAATCCGGTTCAGCCTCTTCAACTCTACTGCAATCTGCAAACACTTTATCGGCTGATTGTGTAGCGCTAATCTAATCGCAACGTTTGTGTTGCAACAAATGGTGAATGTTTGCTGCTGTAATGCAATTGTGCTGTTGTTGTAGCAGTTTTATCTGTCTATATTATATATCTAGTACATAGTACTATTTTGAAGTTGTTTATCTGCGTGTCACACGCAAAAAAAATACCAAACACTTTTGCTTGGGTTTTCGAAGTTTGTGTCCTAAGTCTTTCGTTTTGGCATTTGCCATTTGTCGCCGCATTGGCATTGAACTGCAGTTGCGTTTGACATTTTGGTTTTGTGCTAATTTATGTTTTATTTGTACCGCCATCAATAATTCTGTTCTTTATTAATTGCAACATTTTCTGTATGCTTCTTATCTTTGCAGAATTAAATCAGCGAATGCCAATGGTAAGTGCAAATCAAGTTATTTCCAGTTGAGTTGGAGCTGTATAATGCTATCTGGTGTATGGAGTACAATTTAAGTATTTAAGATTGCAACATTCGGTTTGATAAAGAACACAACATAAGCTCCCTATAAATGTTGTCGTCATTTCCGTCATGCATTTCAAACTTGATCAATTAGTCAACTTTTTTTTTTGCCTCGTTTGATTAATTAAAGCCAGCAAGTTCTTAGAATGAGTCTAGTCACTGGTTTGATTTTCTTATACTGCTTTGTTTTTTTTTTTTTTTTTTGTATTTCCATTTTTAATTGCATAATTCTGGCATTGCATGCGATTCGCGGAAACTAGCTCGAGATTCTGTGTGTGACACAAGTGGCAACAATTTAATTTGTTTTCTCTTGAGTGCTGTTGAGTTGTTGCAAATTTTGTCTGTTTTGACGACAATGCATGAAGTTCACATTCGTGCCACAAATCTAAGATGCTGCCGAAATGGAAACTGAAAAAGGCATGGCTATGGATGCTACGTGCCGCCTAAAGCCCGTGGCAAGTTTTGAGCTGAAAGAAGAAATTTGTAGACAAATTAAGGCAAAGGCTAACAATTGTCTTAGGAGTTAGTCTTAGAGCCCAAACATTTGCTATTGGCATTGGCCTTTTTTTATTTTCTATCTATTCTCTGGCTTAAACACGTTCGAAAATCGTGCAAAAAACTTTTTTTTTTGATTTAGTTGCTCGGCTTGCGGTTCTGTAGTTCGTCGCTGTTGTTGTTGTTGCTGATTTTTTCAACAGTATACAGTAGGCAAATTATTGACAAACGAGCTAACATTTGTATACTCCTCTCGTTCCCGTTCCCGTTCCCAGCCCACACCACACAAGCCAACCCGTGTACGTGTGGACCCTTTTTGTGTGGGGCAAACTCTCTCTTTTACTTTTCGGCGCCAATTTCACTGTCTGTCTGCGTCCCTGCGCCTGACATCGACATGCAGGACAAATTGTTGACGGCATTTAATGTCACAGCAGCCAATTAGCTGTCCCATGAAAATCTCCACTTGCTGTTGTTGTTTTTATGTTTGGGCTTTTGTTTTTTGGGCTGCAAAGTTTGTTGCTTTTTGTTGACATTTTCGTTGCTGCTACGCACGGTTGCATGTTACGAAAACAACAACAAAAAATCGAAAAAAAAACAAAACAAACAAACAAAACAAACAAACACAACACAACAAACAATCAACACAAATCGTTAAACTGTCAGCAGCTTTTAAAGCGCGCGATTATGTCGAAGTCAACGTCAACGTCGTCGACGTCGTTGTTGATGGCGTTGTGTGGCGGACAGGCGCCAGTTGCCCGTTCCCAGTTTCCCCTGCTGCTCCCCCACCCCCTCCCCTTAACTAAACAGTTTTTAAAATGCCGAAGAGAAAAGTTTGGTCAAAAAACAAAACCTGAGCACATTAAAATACTCAGCGTGCAGCTGATTTTATTGCACATAAAATTGAAATAAGTAAATAATTAAATGGCCATAGAAGTAAATACCGTAAGACACCTCTCGTTAATTGCAACATCTTGTGGCACATTGCCGAAAACAATGCGAAAGGCCATTTACTAGCATGTTGTTGCGCCATCAAAATTACAGTTTCGTTCGCTTACATAAGGAAATTCTCTGCAATTATCTTGAATACTGCTGCCACACAGACAACGTGGCGCATGAGTAACATTATTTTAATTATGCATACGCGACGATAAGAACAACCATGTGACATTTCGCACACTCACAAACACACACAAACATACAAACACATAGAAAGGCATTCAATTTAAATGCAGTATAATATGCTGACAGTCATTGGCATTATCTTTGTGACTATTAAGACTTCATTACACATGTCATATGCGCCATTTGACTCGACTTGTTTCACAAAAAAACAAACAAATGCAAAACACACATTAAATGCACAAAAAAAACAAAAAACAGAAATGCTCGTTAACAAATTTTTTTCTTACTATTTTGTTGGCAGTTTTGCTCATTTTTTGCATTATTTGTTACTGTATTGTATAGCAGCTGAGTTGAACTCAGAGCTTAAAGCCGCAAAAGCTGCTGTGAAATATTTTGTTTAACAAAATTTTGCCATTGCTGCCGCTGGCGCTGCACGCAGATAAGCAGAAATAGATAAGGCCGGCAGCAGTAGCTGTTGCAGTTGCAGTTGCACCAATAGCTACTGTCAAATGCACAGTGGTTCGCTTCTTATGACATTCAATTTTGAGTTATTGGGCAAAAGTTGGGATAGTTGAAAACAAAAACTTAAATTGTACTGATACAAAATAAATAGTTTTGATACGTTTGCAAAAATCATGTCTTAGACTTTTGTTGAGCTTAAAATATTTTTTGGATCATAATAAAAATAAAACTATAAGAAAATGAAAATATAATAAATATATTTTTTTCCTTTTCATTGAGCTTAAATTATTATTTGAAATGAGTTTAAATGATAGATTTTCGATTTTAATAGATTTTACTTAGCTTTTTTTTATTCGTTAAATATGGTTGTGTAGTTTTCCATTAGTGGCTTAGGTTATAAAATTTTTTTTCAAGTTCTATCACCGTTTACTCTTAGTCAGCCGCTTTTTCACCACTGTGCGTTAGAGGGACCATCGTAATAAGCGTAAGTTCAATGCAGTTGCTGCAGTAGCAGCAGCAACATCATTAACACAACACAAAAACAGCTATTAAATCAAGCTAACTACTAGCAATACCAACGAGGCAAGTCCGAATCCAAGTCCGAGTTGGAATTGAGCGTCTTTGGCGTTTGTGACATGCACAAAATGCATGTATATATGAGCACCTACGTACGATAAGGTTGGCTTAATAATCGGCACACAGTAACAAGCCACAAGAGCTATCCACAGTTGGATACAAATTTTCAAACAGTCCGTAAATCATAAGCATTAAATGCGGCAAAACAACCGAAATGGCTGCATTATGCATGTGCATAACTTGAAAAATAGGCAAAGCGAAGTTGGTCGCTCGGTTTGCAAACTGGCATACATATATATATATATATATATGTGTGTATGTATGTCTGCATTCCGCTAATTAGTTGAATTGCCAGTGGCAAGCGGTTTTTTGCCTCACTTGAGAGGGTAATGAGAGTGAAAGGCAATACGCAAAGCAATTCGATGCGATGCGATGCCTCGGTGTTAAAGCCCGAACACTCTGTGTGTGCAATCATTAGCTGGATGAGCCAGCTGAGCTTGAGGCAATTGGCCAGTGGCCAGTGGCCAGCAAACGGATGTTGTTTGGAACTGGTCTTGGACGCGCTGCTTATGAACTAAAATTACATGTAACAAGGCTTGGGGAATCTATAAAGATGCTGTTAGCGGATAAGCACTCCATAAATTGTTAACTCAAATGTTGTAGAACGTTTTAATGGACTTCCTATGTGGGGAACTCTATTATTTTTTCAAAAGGTTAATGATCTGGTAGCTGAGCAAACTGATGATATAACTATATATATATACTATTTATGCCAAGGATTACTCATACGATTTAGCTTCTTGCACAATTAGATCACACCAACTGATTATTAAGGATCTCTCAGGCACAGAAACTATTTGGCATTTGTGGCCAAACGTTACTCATGTGGCAACTGCAACTGCAACTGCAACTGTGCCACATGGTTGGTGGCGATGGTGGTGCTGCTGTTGTTTGTTTGTTGCCACCTCGCTGCCAGTTGACAGTCGTTTAATTTACGCTTTGTTTGTCTTGCTGTTTGTTTCGGTTGGGTTTACGTTCGTTCAATGAGGTGAATGTTTGATTTATCGCCCGATTAAAGAACCCCAAATGTCATAGATTTCTGCGTTTCGTTTATTTCGATTTTATTTCGATTTTACGAAATACCAAAACAACTACTAATATGTGTGTATGTGTTTGTTTATTTATTTATTTCTTGCTCTGCATCTTTACAGGTGGTCGACCGCAGCCGTGGTGGTGTCGCAACAATCGCAACGGTGGTGGCCAGAATCGTTCGCCAATCTCTATTAAGCACTCGGCGGATAGCATCCGACGACCCACAAGCAACTCGGGCGTCTGGACTTGGCTGGGCGGCAGTCGTCGTTCATCGGCGGGTCCCGATCAGATTGGACCGCCATCAACATCGCCGGCAGAGAATCACTATACGCACATGGATGATGCATACAGTCCGGTTGGCGTTAGCGAAGCTCTCTACGCCGAACTAGATCGCGAATCGGTGCGTTCGGCAAATCCGTCGTATCAGAATACGGCCTACAGTCAGTGTGGCGAGGTGAGTAAATGATCATAATTTTTAAAGCTGCAATTTGAAACTTTTCACATCCCTCACAGAAATACAATTTCCAAGCACACGAGCAAGACATTCCCATGGTCGTCTCATCAGCGCCAAGCAGTGCCTACTATTCGGATTTGTCCGTGACGGCCATGCCAGGCGGCGCCAGTGGCAGCAATCAGGGCGCCTATGAGATTGTTGGCCTAAATGTCATGTCGCAGCCGCTGCCCAATTGGGAGCATCATGGCGGTGGTGGCGTTGTTGGTGGTGGTGGTGGTGGTGTTGGTGGCGGGAATGGAGTTGGCGTCGTCGCCATCACCGGACTGGCGCCGGGCGATGTTGCTGCAACAGCACCAGTTGCAATGACGCAACGACGCATGCCACGTCTGGCGGCCATTAATGAGACGAGCACCAGCACAGTACCCTCGGACTATGTCTGAGACGATGAGGCGTATTTATAAATCAGAGATATGTGACTTTAAAAAAGTAAAAACAAAACACGAAAAACAAAAAATGTTGAAGAATAAGTGCGAATGCGAGCTTAAAATGTTAAAATGTAATACGTTACATACAATCTTGATATATATACATAAAGTTTTAAATTATATACATATTATATTATATTGATTAGAGAATAGTTCTTTATATACATATATTTATAGCATATGCTAGCTTAGAGCGTAGCGTAGTCTCGATTTGTGTCTTTGGTTTTAAATAATGTCTGAATTGTAAAATATATATAGTGCGATTGACAGATTTGCATACATACAAGCATGTATTATAAATCTAGTTTTTAATTTAGTGTTAAACAGCGATTTAATCGTGGGTGATATTTAGCCTAAATATGCTATATTCTTATGTTCTATATGTACTTTAGCATTTTCTAAAAATGTAAACATCAACAACAAACAGGCAAAAATCGATATTAACGAGCATTTTTTGATGAGTTTCGAATATGGCGAGAGAAACGCAGTTCACTGTTAACGAAACACCCCAACAATGTACCCTACAAATCATATAATGGCATTATACATACATACACACACTTTAATATTTACAGCAAAATGAATTTATGCTTACAGGAAAAATATATATATACATATAACTTTAAACGACGCAAATGAAAACATATTTACAACGATTTTAATGCAAGAAAATAAAAAAAGAAAGCAAAAGTATTTACGACTATTTACGAAAAATAAATTCACACACACAAAAAAAAATTATTTATACTGCATACAAATATACAATACCATAAATATATAACAAAAAATTGGGCAACTTGCCACAGCTCTCTTTCTCTCTCTCACACAACTCCAAACAAGTAGCACATCATATCATTTACAAAACACAACTGCATTTACTCAATATAAATATACAAACATTCATAGATACAATTGTATACAAACAATTTTCCAAGCATATAAATTAGTAGACACATATGTATTTTTAGATTTAATAGCAACAGCGGCCCAAAGCTGTTTAATTTAATTTTTGTACATTTTTTTTTGTTTTAGTTGAAAATATATATGATTAAAAACTAATGCTATTTACATTCTGAGTCCCAAAATGAAAATGTGTTTTTTATTACAATAAACTTTTTAGTATAAAAAAAATAATAATCATTTCTTTCAAGTTTACAAACTCAAAAATTATATCAACATGGATCAATATCTTCTCCTGTATCACTACCGTCCCCATCGGGGACGACATCTGCTCTGACAACTATAAAAGTTCCTTCCGGCATTTTTCTTATCTTTGGGGTATGTACTTTGTAGTGCGTGCGTAAAGCCTGCTTTTGCCTGAAGCATTTGCCACATTCCTGGCACTCATGTGGCTTCTCGCCCGTGTGAATCAGTTCATGTTGATCCCGTGTCGCTGACTGAGTGAAGGTGCGCTGACAAAAACGGCAGATGTAGTTTCGAGCACGTTCGTGTACGGTGCGAATGTGTTTATTCAGATTGCTGGAGCTGTAGCATACTTTTGAGCAGAGATGACAGCAATAAGTTCGCTCCTTTGTATGATAGTTTAGATGGATCTTTAGCTCAGTTCGAGTCGTCTTTTGTACGCCACAGTAGGTACATGTGTAATTCTTGATGCCCGCATGGCGCATCATGTGTATCTTTAGTAACTGCTTAGTGGCAAAACGACGCTCGCAGGCAAGATCCTCGCATGCGTATGGGTGATCCAGCTTGTCCTTGTGTGTAAAACGATGATTTTTAAGCAGCGACAGAGTGTCAAAGAGCTTGCCACAAAATTCGCAGACGTGCAACTTGTACTCCTTTCCCAGCTTGTGGAACTTTCGCAGGTGCAGAGTTAACGTATGCCTATGACTGTAGCCCTTGTCACACCCTGGTTCTGGGCAAGGAAATATGCTCTTTCCATGACGACGCTTATGCGATTGAAGCTGCTGCCTATCTAAATACTGGGTATCACATATATCACATTTATAAACGTGTCTTGAACCTACTGTCGTGATATTCTAAAATAAAAATAAATGTTTTAATAACATAAATGATGGTTTTAGTCTGCTTACTGAATCGTCATCAAGTTCCTCGTCATCGACCTCTACAAGTGGAGGCGATTTACTCACGAAATCCTCAATTGCAAGTTCAACTTTTCGCTTTACACATTTGGATAATTCTGTGTCTGCCTTTGTGGGCGTCTCCTCACTGCTCAGCTCCAGTTGCAGTTCTTCTATATCGAAGTTTGGTAGTGCCGCTTCCAAATCGATAATGGGATCCTCATCAGCGCAAAATGCCAAAATTTGCATGTGCCATTTCGTATTCGCTGCAATGCATTTGGCACGAAAATCATATAACTGATTCAACTGGTCACAACACATCTGACACAGCTCAGTTGGCAAACGTTCATCCTCCTCGATGGACAGATCTGTGCAGGTGACAAACTTGTGTGCCAGCATGGGCAGCTTACGCATATCGTAGCTGCATATTGTTTTAGTTAGCTCACAAAAGCAAATGAGACACTTGGTAAACGAATTCATTAACGTTGAGAATGGAATTATCGTATTGAGCAAACACGAACGCATCTATTTGTTTACGTGCGAAAACAGCTGTGCACAAATACCGACTATCGATAAATGAATTTCACGGTAACAGTGAAATAGTGAATACTTTATACATATAAGTGTTACTTTCAAAATATAGCTAATATTTATGCAATATATGTGTTATGTATTTTAAATGTATATAAAAAACATTTAAAACGTATTATTAATATTAGAAGTGTGCACGACTAGGCATTTTATCTATTAAAAACATTGTTGTAAGAATTTTGTATAATTGTGAGTGGCACACCCTAACCACATATCAGATACTTAAAGATACTTGTGTATATATAACAGATCTCCCCCGTGTTGATTGTTTACGTTCAGGTCCAAAGTTCAGTTCATTGCAGAAGGTCGCAAAAATGTTGAAGCTAAATAATAACGGAACGCGCAAATTAATCTTTAATATTTATAAAACCCGATTTTATTCGGCTGCTGTACCACAAGTTAAAGCAGAGCAGGAGCTTGCTAAGGAGCCAAAAAAAGAAAATGTATCGTTTATTGCCAACATGTATCGTGGCAGTTTCGTGCCCAAGGAAGTGTTCCCCTACCCCGATGTGTTAACAATGGAACAAAAGGAGACAACGGACAGCATGCTGGATCCTTTCACACGATTTTTTACCGAAGTGAATAATGCTGCGCGTAATGACGAAAATTCCGTAACCGATGAGGCTACGCTCAAGGCTTTGTGGGAGCTCGGTGGAATGGGCATTCAAGTGCCCAGCGAATACGGCGGCCTGGGCATGAACAACACACAGTATGCTAGACTGTGCCAAATTGTTGGTGCCCACGATTTGGGTCTTGGCATTACTTTGGGTGCTCATCAAAGTATCGGCTTCAAGGGCATTCTGTTATACGGAACACCCGAACAGAAGGAGAAATACTTACCCAAAGTAGCTGCCGAAACGGTTTACGCTGCTTTCGCGCTCACCGAACCCAGTTCTGGATCTGACGCCAACTCCATTCGAAGTCGCGCTGTCAAGAGTGCGGACGGCCAACACTATATTTTAAATGGCTCAAAGATTTGGATATCCAATGGTGGATTGGCCGAAGTGATGACTGTGTTTGCCCAAACTGAGCAACCCGACAAGAAGACTGGTAAATTGAAGGACAAAGTTACCGCATTTATTGTGCAGCGTTCCTTCGGTGGTGTCACAAGCGGTCCACCCGAAAAAAAGATGGGCATCAATGCCTCTAACACGACTGAAATCTATTTTGACAACGTGAAAATTCCCATTGAAAACGTGCTGGGCAAAGAAGGTGAGGGATTCAAGGTGGCTGTCAACATTTTGAACAGTGGACGCTTTGGCATGGGTGCCACATTATCTGGTACGATGAAGAAATGCATCGAAATTGCAACGAATCATGCCAACAATCGTACGCAGTTCGGCCAAAAGATCAAATCATTTGGCACCATTCAGGAGAAATTGGTCCAAATGAATATTCTACAGTATGCAACGGAATCGATGGCATTCATGATTTCACAGAATATGGACTCAGGTAGCGAGGATTTCCATCTCGAGACAGCCATATCGAAGGTTTATGCCTCTGAGTGTGCATGGAAGGTTTGCGACGAAGCTATCCAAATTCTGGGTGGCATGGGATATATGAGGGAGACGGGTCTGGAGCGCGTTATGCGAGATTTGCGCATTTTCCGCATATTCGAGGGCACCAACGAAGTGCTACGCCTGTTTGTCGCCCTCTCCGGTGTCCAATACGCTGGCAACCACTTGAAGGAGCTGCAGCGTGCATTCAAAAAACCAGCCGCTAATCTGGGTCTTATATTTAAGGAAGCTTCTAGGCGTGCCACATCCACGATCGGTCTCAGTGGCACCGACTTGAGCCCCTTTGTGGTGCCGGAACTGCAGGAGTCTGCAAAAAAAACCGCTGCCTGCATTGATCTTTTTGGCAAAACCACCGAAGAGGTTATCATCAAGTACAACAAGAACATCATCAACGAACAAACCATATTGAATCATTTGGCGAATGCAGCTATCGACATCTATGCTATGATGGCTACTCAATCCCGAGCATCGCGTGCTGTCCAACTTAATCTGCCGACAGCAGATCACGAAGTTAACTTAACCAAAGCCTTGGCTAACCAGGCATCCGAACGAGCAACTAGACATTTGAAGAAGGCGACCTCCGGAAAATTAAGATCCGAGAATATTTTAACCTCCACGATAGCATCAAAGATCTTTGCGGAGGATGGTGTCCATTCAACGGGTGTCATCGACATAAATTAATTTCTTTCTATAAATAAATGGGGAATGCACGATAAGATAAATAGAGCTAAGCCCCATTTCAACGATTAGTAAAATTCAGTCATTCTATTTGTTTGTGTAACGAATTTCTAAATAAACGTTTTATTATTACATATATAATGCGTATAATGTTAGTCGTTTGTTCAGAACTTTGACATTTGTATGATTAACAATCAGATAAGCACAGCACGGCAGATCTCAGTGCAAGTTCAAGGTCCAAACTTTGGAATCTCGTTCGTCGTTTGACGTCGCTAAAACTATAATATATAGTATATATATAGTATATCTGCTAGCAGATAGGTAGAAATTGGTTTTTGCTGTATCTGGTTGTTTTATACATAATCTTTGGTTGGTTTTTTATTGCAAATGAGATTAATTTTTAGTTGTTCCTCGGCTGTTCAATCATGCATTATTCGTTTCCACTATATTGAATGCATAACGCCAATATCAGCAGATGCGTCGACTGGTGCAGTTATGACTATTGTATATGTCGTGGACTTTGATTCCATTGCCTTGCGCTGACGCTCATGTATCTTGCGATGTGTGCGTAATGCTGCTGGTTGGGTAAAACTTTTGCCGCATTCCTCACACTTGTTGGGCTTCTCGCCGGTGTGGGTCATCTCGTGATATTTGCGAGTGTCCGCCTTGGCGAAACTGCGCTCGCAATAGCTGCAGGCATAATCTCTGGCACCCTCGTGCACGGTGCGCACATGCATCTGGAGGTTGCCGGAGCTGTTGCACACCTTCGAGCAGAAGCGACAGGGCCACGTGCGCTCCAATGTGTGATAGTTAATGTGTATCTTGAGCTCATTTCGTGTCGTTTTGCGCATGCCACAATACGGACAGCGAAAGTTCTTGATGCCCGCATGGCGCAGCATGTGCACCTTAAGCTTCTCTTTGCTGGAGAAACGTCGCGAGCAGTCAGCCTCTTGACACGCATGCGGCAACTCTGATTTGTCTCGGTGTGTAAGGCGGTGATCGTTGAGCACTGCCGTGGAACTAAAGATCTTGCCGCAGAACTCACAAACATGTGACTTGAGCTCAGGTCCCAGTTTATGGTATTTGCGCTGGTGCATTATGAGCGTGGGCTTGTGGCGATACTGTTTATGGCAGCCCTCCTGCTCACAGCTAAACCAGCGGCTGGTGCCCGAGTGCTGCTTCTGATGCTCCGTCAGGCAGTGCCGACGATTAAATGCTCGCTCACAGCCGTCTTCTGTGCATGGATATGGCATGAGTCCCTCATGTTGACGCTTGTGCGCGATTAGACGATGCTCCACCAGAAAACGCATACTGCAAATGTCGCACTTGTAGCTTGGTGCAGTTTGTTTGCTTTGTGTGATCTATAAAAGCAACAGTTATTAAGTGTTTATCTTAAGTAGATGTTTTTTTTCACCACCTGTTCTTTTTCTATTACATCCTCGCCTTGTAATTGTGTTTCAGATTCGGATTTTTCTTCATTTACATTATTTTGTGTGTCTTGCTTTTTACTTTGCCGATTTTTGGGAGGATTTTTCTTCACCTCCGTAAGGTCCTCATCACGGAACGCATCATTCTTATAGTTTTGTGTCTCCCCTAATATTTCCTTGCGCCAGTGCATATCGGCTGCAATGCACTTGGCACGAAATGCATACAATTGATTTAGCTGTTCATAACACAACGTGCACAGCTTACTGGGCTTATCCTCATCGATGGACAAAACTGTACAGGTGGTAAACTTGTGCGCAAGCATGGGCAACTCTCGCATATCAAAACTGCTAGCAGTTACTTTAAGCTCACAAATACACACTCGGCACTTGTTTTGATTAATTATTGGAGTCATTAGCACAAGTTATGTTTTTTCTGGCCTTATTTACTGTTATTGTTTACTTGTGCGAATCAGCTGTTAGGGTAACTCTAAGGGAGATAAGTGATTACTTGAGTCAGCAGTAGCAGTGACTAAAAATTGTGACTTGTGACGTTAAAATTCAAAAATAAATGAGAATACTTTTTTTATAAAGAGTTTTATTCACAACATTTATTACAAGAGTTAAGAAATGCATAGAAGAGTTAACATACATTTTAATTCACACATCGCTTACTCGTAACTATTATGAGTATTTTCAGGCATACTACAAACAACACCAATTCCAGTCTCATTTTGTGCGAATGTCGATTTAGTCGAGCTGGGGCTAGTTTCATTGTTCTCACGCTCATGAATCTTTCGGTGTGTGCGCAGCGCTCCTTTCTGTCTAAAATGTCTACCACATTCGGGGCATTCATGTGGCTTTTCTCCGGTGTGAATGAGCTCATGTTGCTTGCGTAGAAACGGCTGGGTAAAGGTGCGATCGCAATAGGTGCAGGTATAAATACGCGAACGATCGCGTTCATGGACGCTGCGCATATGCAGGTTTAGATTACTGGAACTGTTGCACACCTTTGAACAGATACGGCAGCAATAGGTGCGCTCTAGCGTATGGTAGTTCAAATGAATCTTTAGTTCAGTTCGCGTGGTCTTCTGTACGCCACAGTAGGTGCAACTATAGTTCTTGATGCCCGCATGACGCATCATGTGCACCTTGAGCAGTTGCTTGCTGGAGAAGCGTTGTCCACAGCTTGCCTCTTCACATACAAACGGCAGCTCTGATTTGTCCTTGTGGGTAAAGCGATGATTCTTTAGGCGCCAGAGAGTATCAAACGTCTTGCCACAGAACTCGCAAACATGCGACTTGTGCTCCTTTCCCATCTTGTGACACTTGCGCATATGGACACTGAGTGTATTTTTGTGGCTGTATCCGCGATCGCAGCCCGGCTCCGGACAGGGATATGGCATTAATCCATGTTGGCGTTTGTGTGCTTGCAACCGATGCTGTTCTAGGAATTGCGTGGCGCAGATATCGCATTTGTATATGCCTTTTGGATTAGTGCTCTAAAATTCAAGAATAAATTATAACATCCCACCTTTTTTAAAAATTTAACTTACCTGTTCGGACTCGTGTTCAAAACTGATTTCAGTAGGCTGTGCAGTTGGTTCCGATTTATCATCTGTGTTTCTTAGTTGCTGAATATTGCAATCGCGATTTGCATCACTCGCCTCCTTTTCTGGAAGCTCCTCTGCCTCAACTTCAGCAGTCTTAATGTGTTCCTCTTCATCGCAAAATGCTAATATCTCCATGCGCCATTTTGTATCGGCTGCTATGCACTTGGCACGAAATGCATATAAATGTTCCAACTGGTCATGGCACAACCGGCATAGTTCACTTGGCAGCCGCGTCTCATCGTCCACGGACAAATCTGTGCAAGTGACGAATTTGTGCGCTAGTTTGGGCAGCTTTCGCAAATCATAGGATGCGGCAGCGTCATTTAGATTGCAAATGCACACACGACACTTGGACGCAGTGGACATCGGATAATGTTGGCCAAATCACAATAAAATATTAAGCAACTTTGCTGCACAGTGTGTAAGCTGTCTATTTTTGTTTATATCAAATCAGCTGATCGAAACAGTGTGCAAAAAGACATAGTTGCAATGCTACAAGTAGACTAGGCATTTGTCACTTTCCAACACATCTCTCGAAATGTGGGTGGAATTCCGTGTAATTTATTAAACATCACCACGAAAGACAAGAAAAATGGACAAACCCAATGGAATACACTATATTGAGCTTTCGAACAACGTCATACGATTTGATGCCGCCAGCCAGCTAACTAATGTCTTTTTCGATGACTCCAACAAACAGGTAAGCGTAATTCAGTTAAGTTTTAGACAAATTATTTATACATATCTCTTTGTTTATTAGATATTTGCAGTACGCTCGGGCGGTGCCACGGGCGTGGTTGTCAAGGGCCCCGTGGAGGACACTGTAATAACGTTCTGCATGAGTGATCGTGGCGGTGCTATCCGATCGATTAAGTTCTCACCAGACAATAAAATCTTGGCTGTGCAGCGCAAAGAAAATGCAGTGGAGTTTGTTTGCTTCCAAGGTGAACAGCCGCTGCTGCAGGACATCATAACGCATCAGTCAAAGGCGCTTATCTATGGCTTCGTTTGGGTGCACAATCGTGAATTAGCACTCATATCCAACACTGGCGTCGAGATCTTTCAAATAGTACCAGAAAAGCGACAGGTGCGCTCTGTAAAGGGATTGAGCATAAGTATTAAATGGTTCGCCTGGTGCTGTGACGCTAATATTGCGTTACTGTGCACCACAGAGGGCAACACACTGGTGCCGGTGATCGTCAAACAGAAGGTCATCACCAAGCTGCCCAAAGTGGACCGTGAGTAGTCCAATGTGCTGCTTTAAGTATAAAATATCTCAAGCTTTATTACTCTCTAGTAGGCAATCCCAGTCGTGAGGTACAGGAGAGCAAAGTAACGCTGGGCAAAGTATATGGAGTGCTCGCCGTTCTTATTCTGCAGACCAACAGCACAACAGGCATGATGGAGGTCGAAGTGCATCTGTTGAATGGACCTGGCCTGGCGCCCCGTAAATGTCATGTGCTGCGCCTTAGCCTTGTTGGTCGCTTCGCTATTAACTCAGTGGACAATTTAATAGTAGTGCATCACCAGCCGACGGCGACATCACTACTCTTTGACATTGCGCTAAGCGGCGAGGTAATCGGTGATGTTACCTATCATACGCCAATCACTCCAGGTCGTTCCATTAAACCTTTTGGACTTAAGTTGCCCTCGCTATCGCCAGATGGCCAAATTTTGCAGTGCGAGCTTTGTAAGTGGAGTAATGAAGATGCGTTACATTCTTTAATACTTAATCCTCTTGCAGATTCCACCAACTGGGTGTTGTTTCAGCCAAATATTGTTATTGATGCTAAGCTGGGCTGCATGTGGTATCTTAATCTGTCCATTGAGCCACTATGCAACCTTATCTCGGATCGTTTACGTCTCACCGAGTTTCTGCTGCAGCGCAGCAGTGGCAAACAAATGCTTCTTAAAGTCGTTCAGCACCTAATGGATGATCAATATAAGGGCACAATGCTGCCTGTGCTTGAGACAATCTTTGACAAGATCAACAAGATTTATGCGTATGTTATTTACTACTCGACAAGTCTCCTAGGCTTTATATCTATTAAATATCCTTATTGTCAGCTCCTGGGTGCACTTGGAGTTAAAGAATCAAACGGCGTTACCTTCCAATGTCAAGAGTACAACCACTAAGAACACTACTCCGCCTATTGTGCTCATCGAACAGTCGGATATGGTGCAAATCTTTCAGCCTATTGCCGAGCGTCCGTATACGGAAACGGTGCTAATGCTCTACCTGCAATCACTCAACAAACACAACATCTCTGCTCAGGAGGACCTAAGCAAGATGATCATTATTGAGCTAATACGTAATCGGAGCTTTGACACTCTACGTCGTCTTGTCAGCTATTCGATGCTGCTAGAGTCCAAATCGGTTGCATGCTTCCTTCTTTCACACTCCGATGTCAACTCGGCCATCTCGCAGGTGGCAATTGATATGCTGGGCAAGATTCAGGCACATGAGGTAAGCCCATACTTATTTTTTTAAATAAGTTCTTCACTAATGGTATATTATTTGTAGATCATTATTGAAGTCATGCTGGGCCAGGGCAGGGTCATTGATGCGCTGCGTTTGGCCAAAAACTCGCTGGGTCTGGATAAGGTGCCGGCACGCAAATTTCTTGAAGCAGCTTACAAATCCAAGGATGATTTAGTCTTTCATAGCGTGTATCGATTCTTTCAAATGCGCAATTTGCGCAATTACGAAACTTTTGCGTTTCCAAAAGGTAACGTATGAAAAACACGGTTATAATGAAAAAGACTATACTTCAACGATTCTGTACATTTTAGCTGAACAATGCACGGAGTTCATACAGCATTATAATAATACTTTTCCCGCGGATAACGATGTAAAGTTGCCGACAAGCTAAGCCCTTTGGTTTTATTTATTTCATTTTATTTTGTGATTTAGCTAATAATTGGGGTATTCACAATTGAGTCTATAAATAGCTTAAAATTGTACATACATTAGAGTAAACAAAACAAAAATATAACAATGAATTATTAACTTTTATAATTTGTTCGAGAAGGTGTATTTGTGTTTTAAAATTAATTTCATGACATTTTTATTGTGGTACTGTTAACAATAAGTGAAAAGTGTGTATTTAGTTTGTTAACTAGTGGAATGAAACGGTTTTTTAACTTTCTTGTTGAGCAATATCTAACCACTCTTTATCAAACTACAATATTTAGCATATGAATATTGAAATAGAGTATGATTTATCGATCGTTTTTAGGAACAAATACTTTTGCTTAACCAACTAAGCTATTCAAAGACCCCTCTTCCTTCTTTGAATGACTACCCCTAATACTCGACACGCACTTGTTAACTTACACAGCAAAAAATACACAGAATGGCTATACATTTGGAATATGATACAGATACGATTGTCTAGCAGAAACGCCTTGGCGGTGCCTTTAGCTGCAAAGTGCCCAGCTCCATTGTTTGGGAGCTATTTAGCAAACGCTGATTGGGACATGGCAGGCGTATTGTGGATTGTTGCGACATTTCATCCGCATGATTTGTCATTGGTAGTGCTGCGGCACAGCGTGGACATTGTTCAATTGGTGTCACTTCGTTTAAGCAACGTTTGTGAAGCGCATGTCCACATGGACCCAGGACAAGCACATCCGTCTGATCATACAAACGCTGCCGGCAGATGAGGCAACGCATGTTGATCACCCATAAACCACGACGGGCCACGAGACGCTGCTTCACAAAGTCCTTGTGCAGATCTTGACAAAGTTTGTCGGAAGCAACGCGCAACGCTTCTGTCTCCTGCCGTGAGCTTATCAGCATGCTCATTAACAGATCCTTAATGTCACCGAAACTGCTCGAGACGTCGTGCGTATTCATAATCAACTGTACCAGATTATGCAGATCAATGTGTTGCGATGCCTCGTGCAGCATGGACTTAGTAATCGATTGCAGCTCCTGCTGTGGCAATATATACTGTAGCAAAGCAAACCAACACCGTTCCAGCTGCTTGTCCGGCAGCGTATTAGCGGAGCGTGCCAACAGTTCAGCAATTTGTTTTGCTTCCTTTGCAGCTGCATCGTTGTTGGCCAATTGCAGCAGCTCCATGGACAAATCAAAGGCTTTCGCATAGCTCTCCTGCTGTTCGTATAGATAGATGACAGCCCGCTTCAACTGATGCCTCTCCACAATATCTATGGCTTTGTCCAGGCGAAAGCCACGGCTGGATTTTAGAAATTCTAACACTGCTTCGGGTGTTTCCAGATTGCAATACAGTTCCAGCAGCAATTCCATTTGTGTTGGCTGCAACTTAGTTTGCCTAGCATTGAGGCACTGCAGCAGACGAAACAGCATCGGTTGCTGTCCACAGAGCAGCTCTAGCAGCTCACTTATCTTTTCTGGATAGTGTAGTGCAACCAGACGCGTTGTCTCCTCGGCATTTATATGCAACAGCTGTCCCAAGTGACAACGCAGCTGGTCATAAATGCAGCGTTCCCTGACCTCCACATGACGCTCCATATAGGCAAACATTGTTTCATTCCGCGCCTCGTTCCTTATCAGACAATCGAGCATTATGTCATAGCGCTGCAGCTTTTCCAGAAGATACTCCACAACATAGAAGCAGCGCGCCCGCTGCGCCAACTCCAACTGCTCCTCATCGCTGCTGATGTCCACAAGGCAGTTACTTGATAGCAACTCATGCCAGGCACTCTCCCGCTCCGAATGCTGTCTTGCACTCTCATTGGCAATATTCTCCTGAGCCAGGTAGCTAAGTACGCGTTCCAGCAGCTGCTTATCCCGCGGCAGGCACTGCGTCGATATCTGCTGGGCAATAAAGTTCAGCAGGCAACCAATTTCCGCCCACTTGGAATAAACAAATTAGTAAATTCTATCCAATGAATTTATAATAATCTTGCCACTTACCGTTGCATTCTCGGGCGTCATTATCTCTAGCAGCAAATAGATGATTCTTTTACGATGTGAGTAGCCCAGCTCGTTGCTAAACTCACGCTCTTGGAATGCCAGCGAGATGACATTTAAGGTTTCCCTTGTATCGAATTTGAGTAGTGCACGCAGATATGGATATGGCAGCTCATCCTCGGGACTGGCAGTCGAGTGTTGAGAAGTAAGGCAGCGAAGGACATCATGTTTGACCTGTTGCACCTGCTCCGCGGGTATATCGCCAATGGGAAAGCGACGTCCTGCCAAACAACTGGATATATAGACCAGCAGGCAATTGCCCAAATCAGTTTGATCCGGTTGCAGTGACGGCAGCAGCTCCGTCAACGCTGTGGTGTAATCATTTAAGGCGCAGGCATTCAGGTAGAGCTGTGCGCGATACAGCTGATGTCGCTTGACTGCCTTGAGCACCTGGTTTAAGTCCAGGCACATCCAGTCTAGCTTAAGGATAAGCTCCTCCAATTTGGCAGGCGAATGCTGCAGCCAGTAGTCGACTAAAGCTTGTGATATGACCGGATTAACGCTATGTATGCTCTCCTGTTGAATGTGTTCCGAGATGTGTTGCAAAAAGATTTCCGTATTGTTGTTGTGCAGCCTTTCCCACAGCTGCGTCCACAGCAGATCCAATTCTCCGATGTTTATCACACAGTTTACGATGGAGCCCAGACAATAGTCGGGCGCACGCGCCGAATTCGCAATGTACTCCTTGAACAACATGATGATGCGCTCCTTGGCCTGAGCACGCTTTCTTGGTCGTTCCGCTGATGCAATATAACCATCTAGAGCTAACTGACAGGCTTCCTGCCACCGGTGATTCTTTACCTATAAGAAAAAGACAGTTGTTTTAAAAAGCTTAATGATTCAACTGTTTTCTCTAACCAACCAGATAGCTAATCCTTTCCGACCAGGTGCGCACGCCAATGATATGCAAGGAGCGTGCACCCAGCACATAAAGTTGAGTGCCCCTCGAGACAACGGAATTGTAGCAGGCATTGGTTCCAGCCAAAGCAAAGGCGGGTGAAACATTGCCTCCAGTGGCTAATCCCTTAAAAAGAGCCGAGCCGTAGACCAAACCAGCATTGGCCATGTCCATGCACTCTAGTTCCCGGCTAGAGCGCACATCAATCAAATGCAGTATTTCGGATGTGTCCAGTGAGGCGACACATTTGGGACCCAGCCAGTGGGCAGAGAGCAGGCTGCTATGCAGCTGGACATGACGCAGATACAGCAAAGTAATCCTTCCATTGGCCATAAAGAGCTGGTGAAAGAATAGCTGATTGCCGCGTCCAACAACAATGACGGGATCCACAGAGCGACTTGTGTCTGCCGCTTGGATCAGCACCAAGTGCCAGGCGAGCAGCGGCAGGCATTCTGCTGGTCCTTGGAGCGCATGATATTTGATGACACGCAATCGAGGACGCACTGTGACTATAAAATATTTAGAGAGCGTTGCCAGAGCAACAATGCAGTACTGGTCTAATTCGTGCCGTCCTTGTGAGTCCATGATGAGCGGCTCCACGGCACAGACTTCGCCACGTGCGCCCGAGAATAGACAGCGTGAGGTGCAACCTCTAATCCCTAGTTTGCGAGTAAAGCTCAACGACCACACAGAGCCACCAGCATCGGCGCAGAGTGCCAGAGAGGAGCGTGATGTCCATTTTACATGCAGAACGCCCGTATTGGGTGTAATGACATCAAAGAGCTCCCTCAGCACATCACCCGTTTGGGTGTCCAGCATGGCAACCAATCCACGAGCAAAGCCTGCCAACAGTCGGGTGGAGTCAGCATTAAAGGCCAGACTCGACACAGCACCCTGACTGTGCTTATCCTGGTGAGCCCAGCGCAGCGTCTGGGTCACATCAAAGTTGAGTATGTGACCGTGGGAGGTGCCCAACGCTATGTAAGCCGCCACTGCGCAGGCACTCGCTGCTCCAGAATTGACTCGTTCCGCGGCCGAGTTGAGTTGAGCCGAAATGCCATGTAGAAGAGTGTATCGCATTATAGAACCTGAACCGCTGCCTCCGCGTCCATCGGCGCGCACTCCACAATCCTCGCCGATAGAGGGCGTTGGCGTTGCTCGCGGCACCGGAACTCCTAATTCAGACGCAACATCGGAATCCGCCTCGAATTCGCTTAGCACTGTTTCTAGTGTGGGCAGCACTTCGGTGGGTGGTATCGCAAACTCCACATCGTCAAGCTAATTGTTGTCACGGGTATTGTTGAGAATTTTTCACAATTCCATTGTTTTCATTTTATTATACTTACGCCTTCGAACTCGAAATCCAGTTGCAGACTGTCTGTGGAGCCACGATCTGATTCGAGCAGCGATTGTAGCGAAGGTGCCTTTAGTTCGGCCATTCTTCACTGAGCTGTCCTTTTAATTCGTCTTTAGTCTTATATTTATCAATAACTTTAATCTTAATTTTTATCAATGAACTTCCGTACGCCCACCATTCTATCGATCAGCAAAATATCGCTTGAAAAACTATTGCCACTAACCGGCACATCATTTCATTATCGATACATCGGCATACGTCGGATTACAGCTCTGCATTCAATGGTTCGCAGTCAGCTGTGAACTAGTTCAGCGTCATAGTCACTTCTGCTTTTGTTTCTCTCTTTCATCAGTTTCATTTTAACCTTTATCGTGGCCAGTCGCAAAATAGACCGCGCTCGGCAATCCCGTGATTGAACATTAAAATTAATTAAATGCATAACTAACAAACGAAATGTGCGTAAACCAACAATAACTATTATCGCCCAAGGGCAACAACAATGTGGACAGTGCGCGAAGGGCTATCCGGCAGATAAGGCAACAATGCGCGTTGCGAGCGGCCGTGGAAATTTCGATTTTTGCATGATTAGCGCTTGGCAAAACAACTTAAAGGAAATAAAAGAAACAAAGACAGAGATGCCAAAATTAAATGCAGCGACAATACCAAATTCGTTTTTTGTATAAATAAATTTGTTTATTTCGTTGCCTGTCTGCGATTTGTTGTGTGTAATTCCATTTTGCTTTATTGCTGTTGTTTGTTTGTGTTTTTTGGCTCGACTCTCTCTCTCTCTTGGTCGCGTATACGCGCGTCATTCATTGCGATGCGATTGTATTGGTGCAGTGACGTAAACAAATGCAAATAAAACGAATTTGTGTGCGAAATTTTCGAAAAATGGCAACAACAAAACTACCGCATGCCGAAGTCGATTCACGTGCCAAATACATTGTAGCAATGATAACAACAACAACAACAACCAAAACCACAACGGCATAACAGCTATTACTTTTCGCCTCGTGTGTTTTGTGCAGCTCATTCGCTGCAAGGCCAGCTGAGCGCAACACGTTTGTGTTGTTTCTGCCTGCATGCGTAGGCGGGCGAGCTCTCTCAAATGTGCGAAGGTGTGCGTGTATATGCACATTGATTGAAACATAGTAGATGCGACAGGTAAGCACATAATATTCTCTACGTCTATTTGCATCACCATACAAATGCAAAAGTAACAGTGTTCGACGTGCGTGTGAGTGAGTAGTAGTTTTGTCTTTGTTGCGCCGCCTGGTGTCAAATTTACATAGTTAATTACGTTTAACTAGCAAACGTAACGCTAGAAACTTCGACATAAATATGAACTTATCAATTAGTAAAACGCAAAGCGGCGCCTTTGCAGGTAAATTTCCACACATTAATACACGCGCACACTGTTGCAGTGTCGTCGTTTTACGTGTGTCGAGATAAGACAAACAGCAACAACAACAACAACAACACGAGTAACATCAAAAGCAAAGCACGTTAATGACATTTCTGGAGCATTTTTACACACCGACAAAAGATATTCGACTCTCTCTCTCCTTCTTCTTTCACTCACTTACCCCTCTTTGGTCTTCGTGTTAAGTTGTTTACTAGCACAAAATTGTATTTTGTTAGCTTTTCAAATGTTGCATTCATGAATTTGTTAATCAGTTTGTTAGATTTTAAAATGCTCTTCAATGAAAGTTGTTTGGTATTTGAATTTTTTGTGGAAGTGCTTTAAGATTTGTGTGATCGAATATATTTCCCCTAAAGAGGAAATTCCCTTTGCCAGGTCTTTAGAGAAATAAATCTGTAAGGACTTTGGGATCCAGACATTTAAATTTTCTAGGCGCCATTTAAATTCTTTTCTTACCTTTGTTTTTCAGGAACTTTTTTGTTTATATTGTTTTCGTTTTGCTTTCGTGCTAGTTATGCTTTTCATTTGTCTTTCATGGTCACTAAATTTATTGGTCAACATATTATCTCTTTCGGTGTCCGGCACCCACGCAGCGACGGCTTCTACGGCAACGCTGGAAACTCCTTCAACTAGTTTGTGTTGTTGTTGTTGCGGCCTTTTTTTTTTGGGACTGGCATTCGTGCGTCGTGCAACGCCCACATAGAAATTTAATGCTTCAATGCGCTGGCGACCGGTTCAGATTCTAGATTTTCTAATATTTTCCCCAACGTGGTCAACAACAGCAACATAAATATTAGAGAAGAGACCAAGGCAATAAAAAAATAAAAAATCAACAACAAAAACAACATTATGAATAATGAATTATGAGCTAGTTCCGTTAGTATTGCTTTAGTTATTGTTGTTGTTGTTGTTTGTTGTCTCTATTTTGGTTGAGGAAAATAGCTTAATTTCAATAAACTTGGCTGCCAGAAGATGGGTGCCCATTCTTCATTATTCTAAACATTCTTCTCTCATTATGTTAATATTTTTGTTTATCTATCAATTTTATTTGTTTATCTTAGGGTGGTTTCTGTGTCTGTGTGTTTTGTTTTGTTTTGTTTTGATTCAGCGATTGCAGTCGAACACAAAATTTACAAATTTGCAATTTCAGGCCCTTAACCCATTGTTGGCCACAATGATAAACGAGGGCTTGTTAATAAATCAAAGGCAACATTGTGCATTGTATGTCCGGTGTGTCCTGTGTGTCCGGTGTGTCCTGTGTGTATGCTCAAGCCAAGCAACAACAAGAAAAAAAATATATATATATGAAGTACTCGTTACAATGTCAGAAAGTTTTTTGTTTTTCAACATGCCTTCGTCCCATTTAGGTGGTCCTGGCACAAGAAGGATGCGACGCGCTTGCAACATGATTGGCCAAAGCACAGAGGATACTCGTATTTCATATGCCTTGTAGATTTATGAAGTGGCCAGGCCGAGTGCCGCCACTGACTACGTGGGCGTACTTGCTGCACTATAGTGTGCTGTAGGAGGAAGGGGTGAAGGGTAATGGGGTGGTGCAGCAGCATAGCACATTATACATACATCCTGTGCACCCTTTGTGCAACGACAGCTGCCATTGGCATTCTAATGATTTTTTATTGTTGTCGCTTAAGTGGCCCATCGTACAGCTGGCAGCATATTGTCCTGACATCCCGACCACTGACCCAAAATCCGCGTCCCGCCTCCCTTAACAGCCCTTTAAAAATGATGTTTGTTATGGCATCCAATCGAGTTGCAACTTGCCCAAATTGCTTAACATTAATTTTCTCTATCTCTTTATGTTTTTTTTTTTTGTCATTTGCTAGCGATACAGAAAACATTTCTTGCTGTGCAGATAAGATTAAAGCTAAGATTAAATATATAAATAAAATTAAGTTTTTTTTGTTTTGTTAAGTGAATGGATTATTCAAGTTTTTGCAGTAATAGCGAACAAAGATCAAGTTTGCATTATGAATGAATGATTTATTGTTTAATATGGCTGAAAAAAGTTTAACTTAAGCAGCTAAAAAAGAATTTAAAGTCTTCATGTTTACTTATTTTAAATGTTTCCTAAGTCGAAAAATCCACTTATTGAGTTTCAATTTCACAGAACTTTTATCTAAAATGAATACAAAATTATAATTCTTTTAAGTGCAATTTTATTGATAATTTTTATTAATGCGCATATTAAATTTTATTATTTAATAACTCAGATTGAGCGTTAAATTTATTTCACTTGTCAATTATTAATTTTTATTCATTAAATACAGAAAGTATTTACGACCAGCTTAAAAGTGATTTTTGCTTTAATTGATTATTCATTTTCTATAGAATTGCATTATCTATTTTCAACTTTTAAAAGTCACGACTGCTTAGATTTTATTATTATACAATCCAATTGTGCTTGCAGTTTTATTTTTTTTGTTCCTATAACTTAATGATCATCAATTAATTGTTCAAATAGAAATATTTTTAAGAAGTTGAAAGTATTTTTTTTTTATTTATTTATTTTTTTTCTTGACTGCTATTTGAAAGTAAATTATCAACTGGATAGTTAAGAATTGATTGGCGATCTTTGGAACTCACATAATGATCTTTAATATGTCTGGGCCCTTAAGAGAAGAGTTTTATTTCCCTTTTGTGTCTGTGGCAGCTCTAAGAAATCTTCTTTGTTGCGGCTTATGTTGCATACCCACACATACATACAGAAGCTGAGATTGCCTGCTTGCCTCCCGGCAGCTGCAGCAGTCTTTATGCCACATCATATTCTACAGTATATAGACAACATTGGCTGCTTGGAAAATACATTCGGCTTAGTCACTCTCTTTGCTCCCTCCACCCCTCCCGCTCTCTCGCCACAGACAATCACGTCAAGAATGTAGGATAAGCGAGGTAGCTAGATAGGGTGGGGGAGGCGAGGAAGGTCGGGAGGGTAAACTGGTTCGCTGTCGTCTTCGCAACATAGGAAATGATTCGTTGGGCGTTGTTTGAGTTTTAGTTTTGAGTTTGTGTGGCGCTGTTTATTATGATCTGTATAGCAAGACAAAAGCAAAATTCCAAATAAGCCGCATGAAAAGCGGCGCCAGGACATGAACATGCCACAGGGTTCACAACGCAAAGGTGGTGGGAGGAGCGGGTTGCGGGCGGGGTTTTTTGTTTTTAAGGTTGACTGAGTGGCTTTTCATCTCCACCTCTCTCGACTCTCTCTGTCTCTCCTCGTCTCCCACTAATTCGAAACGCGGTAAAGCATAGCGATTAACTGGATTTACGTTTGAACCCGTGGGCCATAACGGGGCCAAGACCTCAGACAACCCCCCTTCACCCCTTGCCGTCCAGAACGCTTAGCCTTTATTTGGCTCCTTTATGGCAGTTTTGTGTGTTTACTCAGCATATATCTATTATAACTAGTGGGTTGTTTGTGGGGGGGATTTGAGGTCGATGTACTTACTGCCATCGATTCAAAGCGCATAAACCTTATCGTTTTTGGCCTTAGCTAATTAGCAGAGCTACACACACCTATACACACACATGAACACATATACATACACATAAACACATATACATACACACACACACACTAACTCGCAGTTTGTGCCTAATGACTGTGCTAATAATTGCTTTGTTGTGGCTAGCAACGCCGCAGCTCTGATGGGTTGCACCCATTTCGGTTTTCAGTTGTAGTGCTGTCAAAAAAGAAGCTCTCCATTATTAGCAAAATGCGTTGCAAACGATTTTCATCGAACTGCAGTGCATGCGCGAAACCGTGAACACTCCATTACGTGAATACCGCTTAACGCTTATAGGCTTATAACAAACCATAAAAACTAAGGGACACAACCATAAATTTCAGTTTTTATTCCGAAACACGTAAATAGTCGAAAATCGTGGTAATTTTCACAAAGTTTTGGTATTTGGAAACGGGAAAAACTCGCAAGTGCAAACAGTCTTGGCTTAAATAAGTATACGTTAAAGAGCGTGCACTGTATATTGATTTTAAAATAGATAGAAGGATAAATAAATTGTGTTAGGTTTAAAATAAATTTGTTTTTATGTGTGCTTGGTTTAATTTGTGTTGTTTTATTACATTTTAAAAAGTAAATCAGGCTCAGAATATTAAAAAAAAATTATTTTGACAAAGTATAATTTATTTCATTAGATTGGAATTTGAATTATTTATATTATGTATTTATATTTAAAGCTTAATTCATTAATAACCTACTTAATAATGTTTTATTTTTTAATTTTTGCTACTGGATATTTGTTAATAAAATACAAGTAAGAAGGCTCTAGTCGAGAAATCTCGACTAGACGATACCCTGAACCCTATACCCAACGCGTACAGTCAGTGCTTGCCAGTATGTGTGTGTGTATGTGTATACTGCATACTGCGTACTCAACTTCAATATTCCATTTCTACGGTGTTTCTTAACGGATTTTAATTAAAATTTCACAGATATTTTCGTTGTTTAATAAATCCGAATGACATCTCAAAGTTTTTCAAATCCAAGATTTTGTTGTTATCGATCCCATGTGTATATCGGAAACGGAAAGAGTTATCGAAAATCGAAAACAAACTTGTACTGCCTAGGGATTAGGCGAGCTTCGAAATCTGGAGTCTCTACCTCTTTTAGTCTCTGAGATCGACACATTCATACATACGGACGGACTGACGGACATCGACAAGAATATATATACTTTATGAGGTCGGAGATGCTTCCTTCTACCTGTTACATACTTTTGCACAAAACCATTTTACCCTTTTTATCCATTTTTAATGGGATCAGGGTATAAAAAAATATCATTCTGGGATTGTTCTTTTTTACTTAAAGAGAGCTTTTTTACGGAATAAATACATTCCCCCGACAAAAAGGGCTTTCAAAAAATATTCTGCTTTAAATAAGGAAGAAAACGCTTATGAATTTTTAGAATTAGAGACTACAACAAAAAAACCTACATTAAATCTGTCAGCTTAAGATTTTGCGTTTAGTGTAAAAACAAATTGTTTTTCTTCTTAACGATAACGTTTTAGCTTTATGAATGTGTCATTTTTGTTGCAGACTTATTTAAACCTTAACTAATAAAATATTCTTTACTTTGAATCTGTTCAACTGTGAACCGTTTCGTGTTCGCAGACCAGCAAATTGCCGCAGTTTAAGATTTCTGCTTGTTTTCGTTGTTGGTTTCCGTTTGTTATTTTATTTTCACATGTTTTTCTGCAGTACTATTAGGAGCTTTTATGTTTAGCTCTCTCTCGTAATCTTCATCCTCAATTACTGCTGCTGCTGATGCGGACTGTGTGTTAACTGCTACACTTGCAACATGAGCTCTACAGTCGTAACTCCCCTCGTAATTCCTCTCCCTGCCCTTTTCCGCTCTCTCTCTCTCTCTCTCTCTCTCTGTGTCTCTCAATGGAGTGCAGTTTTGTGTTACATTTGAAAACGCTTGAAATCCTTAGCAACATTTTTGACGATTTTGCCAGCTGCGGTTGCACAACACTTAATGGCTAAGAGTTGTTTCTACTATTGCTTTGGTTGTTGATGTTGTTGTTATTTCCGTTTTTCACATACCACGGCTTGACCACAGGATGCGCCACTTTTGCCTCTTTTTCACTAACACACATTTTACACTTGAACTTTTTTTCTTTTTTTTTTAACGCGTTTCGCCCCTTTTACCTCAACTACCTTTACTGCTGTTTTGTGTGTCTTTTCATCTAGTTTTCGTTAACGCTTATGCGCGTGCTAAAGTTCCGTTTCCCCCTGTCTCCTCTTCTCAAGGCATGTGCAACGTACCTTTGTGTGTGTGTGTGTGTGTGTGCGTGTGTTGTTGTTGGTTGTTTTACAAAAACAAATTTGTACACTGCGCTTAAACAACAACAAAACGAAATGGTATAAAAAATGAAATATATAAATGTTCACAGCTAAGCCGCCGCTTTGTTTATGCTTTTTATATATATGTGTGTGTGTGTGTGCGCGCGGAAAGAGGCGTGTCCAAAGTTTTGCCTCAGCTGCTGCCGTTGCTGCTTTTGTGTTCTCTCTTTTTTATTTTTTTTTTGCCATACACATATAAATATTTTGTACAAAATTTTTTTATGTTTTTATGTTTTATGCGTTGTTGTTTGTCGTTGTAGTTGTTTTTGCTGCTGCTGCTGTTGCGTAAGCGGAGACGCCACGCATGGGGGCTGCTGATTGCTTTGTTCCGGCGCTTAAGCGCCCCAAATCCCCAACATCAGCATCCAAGCAACAGCAGCATCAGCATCAGCCGCATCAGCTCCTCCGCTCTTCTATTATGTTTATGAACATTTCTGCGGGTGCTTGCAATTTTACTTAATCATTTATTTTATTTATGCTCTATATATATACCGTTTCGTGCACAGTTTGAAGTATATTGTACAGTGAGTGCGTTGAAAACTGTGCGCACAAATCAATTAACAAATGACCAAAAAAGTTTTTGTTTGTAATTCGCAAAATGTTATCGAAGAGTAAACAGAGAGATGTTTGTTAAGCGTGGGTGGGGGGAATGATGTGATTGGGAATGTTAGGTTTTATATGGCAGCAAATCAAATTGCGAATCAGCAAAGTGCATTTCTGTTGTTGTTGTTCTTTTTATATTGCTTTAGCCTCGCATTGCCCACCTGGCTCGCTATAAAAGCCAATGCACCCAAACGCTTAAAGTGTGCCAATTTCCGACTGGGTGGGTGAAGGGAGGGAGGATGGGATGGTGTGGTGTGGTGTGTTGCATCACACTAACTCGCTGACATTTTCACGCAGTCAGTTGTCGATTTGTGTACGTATTCGTGTCCTGTATCCTTTTGTGCCTTTGACACAAACCGAAATTAAACGTTTTGCAGCATAAAACGACAGCTAAGCCAAACCCGGCCCTCCCCACACACCACTTCCTGCTGTTGTGTGTGTGTCTGCCATTTTAGTTGCTACAAAACTATTCGTAAATCTGTCGAAAGTGAAGTGTTGCAAGAGGGAATTTTATAAAACGCAGAAAGAGCACCGGACTTTCAATGGACTGGAAAGCTCTCAGCACAACACACACTGATATAAATGAACAGAAAAAACTGAAAAACAGAAAGAAAAACATTTTTTTTAAAAAAGAGATATCACATTATCATCTGGTTTTTGTAACGGTCTGAAACAGTGGGATGTCGTTAGGAAATGAAAGCAACAGACTGAAATGGATGACTGCATCAAAAAGCAGAGTTTTATTTTAATTCAAGTACATTCGTTTGATAGATAACAAACCAGTGTTAAATAAACATAACGATTTGTTAAAATTTTTACTTTGTGAGAAAATATATAAGAATATATATAGCGGTACTTTCTAAACAGGATATTGTGTTGAACAAAAAGCACAATTGTGTCATTTTATCATATCATTTGTTGAAAAGGTTAGCTTCTGACATTTTTTAAATTCGATTTTACGAACTTAATTTCATTTACTGTTTTCAAATACAATTTTAATAAATTGTTTGCCTAAATCGGATTTGAATGCTCTACCATGTGGTTTGACTAATCTTCAATCTGCTTGACCTATTTGAATTCGCTCTTGGCACATTTTTGAATATCCTACTACAACATAATTTATGGCCCGTAATTTTGTGCTGGATTATCGGATTTTTGGGGGCTCTCGCACCTTTTCCATTTTGTTTGTTAATTGCATTCACATTGAGATCACAATCATTTACCATACGCGTGCTTCAATTACGTAGCTCCCAAAAGGATGCGTCCCTCCGTTCCCTCCCACATTATCATTTACATGTACCCGCCCACACACCGACACACACACACTCACGCAGACACAGTGAACATCAAACCCCAATTTGTCTCGTTCCTTTTTAGAACGCATTTAAGTGTAATAGAGTTGCGTGCCACACACATACACACTTCTCTTATGCTATGCAAATGAGTGGCACACACAAAACCTATGGCAATCGAGGGATAACACACACACACATAGAAGCTCACGCATATACCGAAAAGTTTACAACAATAAAAAGGGGATTTAACACACAAACCGCTTGAACTGGAGACTGCAATGCGACAAGAGACGGGTTTAGCCAGGGAGTCTAACTAGAGCAGAAGCCGGCCTCTAGGTACAGAGGCAATGGACAAAGATCTGGAAATATGGGCAGACAATAACATGGCAGGCAGGCAGTTTGCCGGGCAGCCAGCCAGTTGGCAGGATGAAGCCGAAAAATTTGTACGCAGCTAGGCTGCATCTGATAGATTGTAATCCTGCTGTTGCTCTTTGACTGGTTTCAATTGGCTCACACACACACATACACACGCATACGCATACGTAGATCTGCTGACCTGTCTCGGGAACGAATAGATAGATATAGGTAGAGATAGCGATAGAGAGGGAGAAAGAGTGAGGTAAATAAGAGGTAAGGGGGCATGCAGAGATTTTGTGGGGTGCGTGTTAATTTAGTTTTGTTGTCAACGGGCAGGCTGCCAAAAACAATTGAAACAACAACGAGACAATTGAGAAAGGCCAAAAAAAAAACAGAGGCCAGAATTAGATAACAGGGCATTTACCGGCATTTGTTTGCTATCACAGAAAACAGAAGAAAGGGGGAACGCAAGGGTAATTTAACATGCTTGTAAAACCACAAAATGGGTTTTTTTTAGGTGTTTAGCGGTTTGATTAATTGCCAGTAACGTCTCACAATAAAACGAGTATGACTGCCTGGCCTTTGGTAGGTCTGGCAACGCCAAGCCGCCTTTGACTTATGCCAAGGACCTTTGTGAGTATGCGTGTTTATGTGTGCAGAGCGTCGGCTATTCCGTTAACAATATATAACGCTTGAGACAGCGCCGAGAGCTTTTGTTTTGCACAGGCAAACTCTAGAGTGCCAAGCGAAGAAGAAAGACACAGAAAGAGAGACGAGACGAGACGGGGCGAGACGACGGGAGTAGGTGTGGGAGAGTAAGATAAAGAGACGTTTGTTGCCTTTGATCCTGGTCCGCATGGAACGTGCGAAAACGGTTAGCTCGAGTGCTCGAGAGTGAGGGGAGGGTCGGAGTCGAGTTGAATCGTGTCGTGTTGTGTTGTGTTGTGGCAAGTCAGCCCCATAACAACCAACCTGACAGATTGATGGCCCTGGCATCTACTTACGTCCTGTCCTTCTGCAGCTTCGGCCAACTTGTTTGCCTTTCATAATGAATGCGGCAGCTTCGGCTTGGTGCCAAAGCAATAGCAATAGCAATGGCAATAGCAAAGGCATCAGCAGCAAAAATAAGCCAAAGCAGCAGCATCGCCATCACCAATACAGCCAGCAGTTACCCGGCAGCCAAGCCAACCACATGAGCAAGAAAAACATACACACTTACATACACTTTAGAAACAATATTCGTCAGAATTTAAAAAGGAAATTCGCATAATATTTTAGATCAAAAGCAGCTGATTCGGGAATATTTTCCATCAGAAATAAGTTTCTTTCAAAGCAGTTATGTAATGTAGATTATATTGCTTTGTCTTCCTTGATTATAATCATTTTGATTCATTTTCAACTCAACTACTTATTTTTTTTTTTGGAGTGTATGCACATATATGACAACAAATTGCTTTCGTTTCGACTACATTATGTTTCCAACCCCCAAGTGAGTCGAAATCGCTCACCCGTTTTTACCTTCGCCCATTTCCACAGTCAAGTTATTGATCAAATATCGCATGTCACTCTATATAAATTCTCGTAGCTCAGTGAAGGAGAGTTGACGTGAGAGAGAGTGTAAGTGGGGTTTTCTGTGTGGGTTAAGAGAGACATGTGGCAAAGATAAAAGCCAACTAAAAATGCCATTTAAATTGCCATTATGTACTGTTTACTGTCCTGTGGTCCATCGTGCTTCGTCCTTGTCCTTTCTATCTCATCAACTGACATTTAAACTGACGTTTTATTTGAGGTTTTTGCTTTGTTTCTCTTACTCTGGCTGTCTGTGTGTCGCTTTTTCGTTCTGTCGTCATCATCATCATCATCATTATTATTGTAATCCACATCGCTCTTATCACAGCTAAAGTTACACAACTTCCACTTAGCATTATTTCCATCTCCTCCATCTCCGAATCTGACGACGCGAATTGACATGACATTTAAGCCAGACGACCAAAAATAAATTGACGTAAATAATACAACAACATAAAAATGCGACGCAAATATTTCAACTGTAAATAAAAATTGTTTGTCGTTGGCGTTGGGATGCAAAGGTCTTCCCCCCCATAATGAATCAACTGAAATATGATACCAAAAACGCTGCCAACACGGAGGACACCGTGGTAACAGCAACAACAAAGTTTATAGGTTGATATACAGAAGCAGCAAAACCTTTGTCAAATATTACAATCGCAGTTATTTCGAGCATCATTAGATATATGCACATACTCGAACTCAATACGAATCTATTTTACATGTATTTTAAATTAAAAAGCTAAAATAATGATGTACAATGGAGCATTAAACATGTAACCTTAACGATATGCAACTGAAGAACATTTTATAATTCTCAAACGATTTAAATTCTTCTGTTTTTTTTTTTTAATTGCTTGCTCGGCGACCCACTGTGCATTCGGTCAACCCACGTGTGTCATCTAAAAATGCATTAAAAACTTTCATTGTTGTTTCTTGTCAGTCCGTCTGTTTGTCTGTCTGTCCAACCGTGCGTCGGTCATATTTGTTTGGCTTCCGTTTCCGTTTTTTGTTGTTGCTGCTGCTGCTGGCTCTGACGTGCCAAGAAGTAGGACGCATAACAAAAGCATTTCGCTACACGGACACAGAGCAGCAGTTCCTCTAAACGCCCTCTCCCTATGATAGTAAAAACGTCATTATCCTCAACAGGCTGACACTACAGAGACTTAACATTATCCTCGCCGCCTGGGTGGCAAGGTGCAAAGAGCCAACATGTTGCCGCAATGACCCTCATTAAGTTAATGGTCAGCCAAAGTTTGTGCGCCCGGACGCCATTTTGTTGTTTGCCCATTTCCTGCTCGACCCCAGCGCCTCCTCTTTCTCCTTTTTCTCTCTCTCTCTCTCAGTTTTAGCTGGCTTGACTGACTATGTCAAATGCTAAAAATTTCATTAAATCGCATTAATTTTGCACATTAAATATGATTTTAATAGCTTTTGGTCTTTGTGACGGCAGCCAATTAGAAAATCAATATGCAGCATAGCATTTTGTCAAAAGTTAATTCAATTTTCCCTAAATGAAAAACCCATGTAATTATTTACAGCACGCCATTGAGGGGCCCGACGGCAGCTGTCAATTATGTGTTCAACATTTCCTTGGCCTGAAATGTGACATTAAAATTGCGAAAATTCCATTAATGTAATCAAATAAATACGTTAACTTTAATTGAGTGCTCTTCACAGAAAGCTTAGTCATACTCATTGCATTTCAAATTAATTTTTAACATTGGGAAACCTATTGAGAAATAATGTGTCTATAAATGCAATTTTACCATAGACTCATAAATAAATAAATCAAATCAGAAAATTCAACACTAAAACCAATAAAAGCCTCAAAGCAAAGAGAATTAAAATTAGTAATGACAGATTATGAAAAGCTAAAATACCAATTATATCAGATTATATAAAAAGAAAAACAAAATGAATATGTCTAAAAATTGAACAAACATTTTACAGCTTATGGTTTTTCATGAAGCAATATTGTTATTATTATTGAGCTATGATTATGTCGATTTCATCCGAGCAATCTCTGTGCAAAAAAATCAGCATTTAAATGACAGACGCTGTCATTTGGCTCACATTAAATGGCCGATAAATGTGTCCCATAAAAGTCTCGAGCGCCAAAAAATCACAGATGATATATCCCAGGATGGTGATTGTGATTGTAGATGTGATGGTCATTATGTTAAGACAGTTAGACAGTGCGTATGCGTAACATTTGCTAATGCTAAGCCCAAGAAACTAGCCACAAGATAAAAACACATTTTATTTATGGGCTGCCAACTACTACTACAACAACAATGTGTTCTATCTGCTTTTTATGTGTTTCTCAATGACCGGGACACAAGAAAAAAAAGAACAAAAATAGCAAAACATTTCTAATATGTGAGTTTTATTTTATTACATTTTATTACACATAAGTTGGCTGCCAAATGCGTGCACACACAGGCACACATACACACCCACAACCCACTCACACTCACACTCACACGCATACACCCAGACACATAAAAGACAAAGTTGCGAGTTTAGAGCTTGCCTCGTTGGCATGTCCTGGCCACGTTCTGGCCGCGTCCTGGGCACGTACTACGTATCTCCGTTTCCGCAGATAAACGCGCGCATCTGTGTGAATAGGCCTTGACTGTTTGTGTGTGTGTGTGTGTGCGTCCTTAGTGTGTGTCAGTATGGGTACGTTTCCTTTTAACAAAATGTTTTGATTTCCATAGAAGGAAGACAGCACGAGTCTGTTGGACAGCTCAACTAATCTGTTATCCTTACTCTTGAGCTGCTTCATCTATGCCTTCAAATCTCTATCTCTTTCGCACACACTCTCTACTCTTTTTTGCCTCCTTTTTTTCATTTCTCTCTCACTGTAGGTTTCTGCTTTTTTGCTTTTTCAATTCATTTTATTTATTGAAGCATGAAAGGCGAATCTACAGTTGTAAACAGATACAGATACATTCGTATCTTTACATACATACTCACATACATCCTTAAAAAAGCCACAGATACTCGTACAAGAGCAGAGGCCAAAAAAAATACAACTGATATGAGAAAACTGCCGCCATTCCTATTTTTCGTCTTATTTTTTTTTTTTTAGCTATTTTGGTATATATATCTTTGATAGAACATCAACATCGACAAAAACAAGCACGACTTGAAAAGAAAAAGTTAGCTGAGGCGGCACAAAAGTTTAGATGTTCTCTGCGTACTGTGCTGAAGCTAATTAACGTTCCTTTTGATTCGAATCGTTTGACTGAAATGTCTTTTATGTGTCGTAGTTATTCGAGTTATTCGCAGCACTTAAAGTTGAAAACAAACTTAACAATCGAAAGTTGTCATGTAAGTATTTGTGTTGGGGGTAAAAATCGTAGGAAAACAAATAACAAATAGTACATTTTAATAGGAAAATATTTAATAAAGCACACTTGAAAGTGTTTTGTTGTAATATAAATTCCTCACCTTTACAATTTACCATTTCTGTATGATTTTTCATACACATAAAAAGGTAATGAATTCCCTCAACTGATAAAAGTGCCCAAAGCTTGTTAGTTTTATGCCATCCAAGTGTAGCATCCTTCAGGTTATCCGTGCATTTGATACCTAGCCTTTGGCTTTATTGATATGCATTGTATGTGTGTACTTCACCAGCCATATACGGCTTTGAAATCAATCGCTTCAATTCCTTATAGAGTTTGGTTTTGAATTGCACTCCTTACATAGTTACATGAGTTTCAGTTTGTTAGTTTGTGTAGTCGTAAAGCATTTTGGCTATTTGCTTGGCTTTCTGTTCTCCCATTTTATACCCTGAACCCGTTATGGGTAAAGTAGGTATAATGGTTATGTGGAAAAGTATGTAACAGGCAGAGGGAAGCATCTCCATAAAGTATATTTATTCTTGATCGGTATTAACAACCAAGTCGATATAGGAGATATGGAACATTGAAGTTGAGTATGCATTGAGTATGCTTGCAAGCACTGACTGTACGCGTTGAGTATAGGGTTCAGGGTACCGTCTAGTCGGGATTTCTCGACTAGAGACTTCTTACTTGTTGTTTTTATAAATTGAAACTCTTGTTCATTTTGTGTGGCATACTTTACAGCGCATTTTTCCCAGATGGCTAATTAGCAGCAAATTGAGTTGAAATTCAATTTGCCAAATCATCACAAAATTCTCTCGAATAAGGATTGGGGAAACAAATGGCTAAAACACGAGCAGCGCATAAAAATTGACCAAAGCAGGAATACAGAACAAAAAAAAAAAAAAAACAAAGCAAATGCCAAATGGGCCAACAATCAAGTTGCCAACGTTGACTGCCGCGGCGTGTGGTGACAACAACAAGAAAATAAAGTGCACTGGACATTCGTTATGTATAAGTCGGACAAAACAGGATACGGGATAAGGAGCTGTGCAACTGAACTTGGGGTGTTAGCTGAAGCTTGGCTTTAAGAGGGAATCAACGATAACGCTGGGAAATGACAAAGGGCAGGCAACTCCTAGTTTTTGTGTAGCCCTCATTGTTGTCCTGTCTTTGCTACTGTTATACTTGCTATTGTTGTTGTTGCAGTGGTTGTTACGTTGTTGTTACGTATCCTGCCACTGGCAATAAAACCGCCGAGCTGTCTTTTCTTTTTTTTTTCATTTTAATTTCTGTGCTGCTTTAGATTTTTGTCGTGCATTTCTCGGTCACTGACATTTAACGGAGTAGACGCGACTCTTGTTGCTGGTTGTGGCAAGTTGCAAGTTGATTTCTTTCACATACACATATATATATATATTTTTTTTTTTACGCTGTGGCCCAGCGGCGGTTTTATGCTGTGACAAAAATCTGTTTTTCGTTGACTGTCGTCTAACATGGCGAAGTTTTCAGCAAATAACAAAAGTTAAGCTTTTTGCCTAGCGTTAAATTGTTGTTGGTGTATGCCCGCTATTAAAAAATACAAAAAAAAAAAAAAAATGTGAAGCACAGTGGGCGATTGACCTTTGAGAAGCTTATTCATAAAGTTCTTTGTTGACTTTTTATACCCTGATCCCATTAAAAATGGGAAAAAGGGTATAATGAAGTTGTGCAAAAGTATGTAACAGGTAGAAGGAAGCATCTCCGACCCTATAAAGTATATATATTCTTGATCAGCATCGAAACCCGAGTCGATATAGCCATGTCCGTCTGTCCGTCTGTCCGTCTGTCTGTCTGTGTGTATGTATGAGCGCGTCGATCTCAGAGACTATAAGAGCTAGAGACTCCAGATTTGGAACTTAAGCTCGCCTAATCCCTAGGCAGTACAAGTTTGTTTCCGATTTTCGATAACGCTTCCCGTTTCCGATATACACATGGGATCGATAACAAAAAAATCTTGAATTTTGAAAACTTTGAGATGTAATTTGAATTATAAAACAAAATAATGACAATCTGTGAAATTTTTATCGAAATCGGATAATAAACACCGGAGATATGGGACATTGAAGTTTTGTATGCACTATGCTGTATGGGCGTACACACACACACATACTTGCAAGCGCTGACTGTACGCGGAAAGTATAGGGATCAGGGTATCGTCTAGTCGGGATATCTCGACTAGAGCCTTCTTACTTGTTGAATATGAAATATGGCTTTATTTATCAAAATCTTACTTGTACCAAATCTTTAAATTAAGCTGCTAGCTAAACGTGCACATTTGATGAAATATTCAAAATGTGTTTCCACCATGCATACAACAAGCTGGCACCTTGACTATATATATATATATATATATATATGCACATATGTCTATAAAAAAAGCATAAAAATTGCATAGCATATTTGCACATGGCCTTTGGCATTGTTTTTCACTGGCGGCGGCGGCGGCGGCATGCAACCAACATTCAAGCATTGTTGTTGCAGTGGCTTTTGGCAACTAAAATATTTGGCGGCCTTCTGTTGTGGTTACGTATTCCTCCTGCGCTGCCATTTTGCACTATTTTATTTTGTTATTCGCTTTTTGGCCATGTCGAACATAACAATATGCTGGGTTGGTCGCTTGTCTACAGTCTAACAATGTTTTTGGGGCACAAGACCACAGTGTAGTCGCAACAACCCCAGTTGGCGCCCACTCCAGCCAACTGCAGTCAGGCCTTTTGTCACACGACATCTTTTGTATAGCAGCTGTCAATTGTTGTTGTTGCTGTTGCACTTATAAACTTTTGCAGCCGGTCTGACAGTCAAAACCCCAAATGACTAAGCTAAGCTTCTACACCTCTGCCCTCACTCTGCGCAAATGTCAACTGCTTGGGCGCCACAATGCCATTTTATTTATAGCGATTTTTATTGGTAGTTCAATGCTTTTCATTTTGTTTAGACCAGCTTCTGCATTTGTGCTTCTGCAAAGTGACAAAGTTAAATTGACAGTACGCAATGTTGCAAAAATCAGTGGGGAGAAAGGTGGAAACTTTATCAAAATCAAATTGATTTTGAAGCGCAACTTTCATTGACCCAAATTGGGGCAAACAACTTGAAACGATTTTTATTGTTGCCACTATCTGCCAAAATACAATTTCATAAATTCTTTGCCTGATCAAAAACTATATATATATATATATATGAGTACGAGGCAACCCTTAATTCACAAAACTTTTCCAGAGCCCGGCAAACTTTTAGCGCTTGACAAAAAAGAAGAAGATAATATTACAAAAATTTATATCAATATATGTCAGTGAGGTCAGTGGCAGTTGAAAAATATATAAAAAAAACTTTTTCTTTAATAAAAAACATTTTATTTTATTTGCTAACTTGAAGTTTTGTGTTGTTTAATTTGCTGTATGGAGTTGCGGCTATTGATAGCTATCGGACAGTGGTCCGTTGCCCCGAATCTCAGCTTAGAGACAGAAAAAAAGCTGGCTGGCATAGAGTTCCGTTAGCAATTGGTAAACATTTTCCGGTCAATTTGCCGCAAGTTCGGTTCGCCAACTGGCATCGATTAACTTTTCCTTAGTCGGGTAAAAGTTTCAGCGTTTTGTAAATAACACACAGCAAACACACGCACACACACACACACACAAATTTCGGAGCTTCTACTTTTTTGTGGGCGCCACAGTTTACGGGGGGGTAGGGCAAGTTTCTATAACTGGCACGTCTGGCTGGCATCTCTCTCACTTGGGCTTCGTCTCTCGCTCTGTTTATTATCAGTCAGGCAACATTCGAAATTTTGGCCCCAACTTTGAACTTTGTACGTCGTAGATTTATTTAGAGTTTGCAACCATTCCATGCCCATATAAAGTGGTTAGGGTTCGTTTGCACTTTAAACACTTTTTGTGTACAAATATTCACTCTCAATTTTAATGTTTGTCAGCTGCAGCAATTTTGTTAACCTGTACGAGTCTTTTGTCAGTCCATAAAAGTATCGTAAAAAATTCTTGTACATAAACTAAATAGAAATATTATCACAACATTGACACACAATTAAATTCCCTGTAAAATGCTGGAAACAAATGAATTTTAACTTGTTTAATAGGCCATCCTAACCAATTCTTCATGTAAGGTAAAATCTTTTTTATAAAGTTTTCGAAGATATCATTTGATGTATTTTACCATATTTTGGGTACTCGTCCATGTTTTTAAATCCGGCATTAAGCATATTAAGCGGCGTTGACGAGTCGAGCCATAAAATGTTTTGCCAACTCATATAAAAAGGCTGTCACTTTAAATATATGTAGCTTTAACGAGAATTTGTTCAAATTACTTGATGCGTGCGCAAAGCTTCTCTGATGGGAGTTAATATTTAATAGCGTTGCTAATTTGATGTGACTGCTAGCTTTGGCATTTTTGTGTGTTGTATACTTAATATATATGAGAAATTCTAAAGAGAATCCTCGTGTTTTTTACGTTGCCATGTCAGCTATTTCACCCTTGTGACCCCTTCCTCTCGCTCTCTTATCTTGCGACATAAAAAGAACACCAACGTCACGGCTTAAATTCAATTTTGACTGAAACTTTATTTATGTCATAAAATTATTAGCACGAAGCCATTCAGCAAGCCAGGCAGACAGCCAGCCAGACAACGTGAACAACGAACGCTTGGAACGCCCAAACAACTATCATAATTCTTAAGTTTGTCAAAGTTTGCTACAATTTTTCACGCTTTTGACGCCGCTGGTGTGCTGGCGACGAAAAATGCGCTTCAATATGTTTTCTCGCATAGCTGAAAATTGCAGTTGAGACATTTTTAGTGTGGCGAGATGATGGTTGATGGGCAACACGGGAGGCAACAACAAATATCCGGAACGTGGCGTGCCCCAGGTCCGGTTGTTATTATGAATTATGGAAATCTAATGTAGCTGCTGTCTAAAACTATTTTTAGTTGTTAGTTATAAATACTTGTTGTAATTAAGGCATGATTTCTGACATTAGATAAATTACATTATTATTGTTTTGTTAAATTTTATGCGAAAGTTTGTAATGCTGCCGGGCGAACTTTTGTTATTTTGTTGTTTGCATATCGAAAATGTTGTTAGAAATTTGGAATTTTTGCAACTGTTGTGGTTCTGGGGCTTTGAATAATTACAGCCGAGTGAACGCATTCTCAATTTGTATTTTAATTAAGCCATAGTTTTCTCTCTCTGGCTATAATGTTAAAATGCGAAATGCGCTAAATCAACACAAAGGAACAACTTTTTGCCGCTGACTACGAAATTGTAAAATATTTGTGTACCAAATATGTCCGCATTGTGGTGACTGAATTCACTCTGCCACCTACCTTTCTCAGTGATTCTCAACGACAATCGCTACAAAGTTGACAGAGTTTTTCTTACTTCTACCTCCTGAAGGTAGCAAGTTTCGCCCATTTTCGTATCTCCTGCTGTCGTAACTAACCCAAATTCACTGGACGTTGCTCGAGAACTTGCAACACAGTTGGCATCTGTTTGAAAGTTGCACTCGTTGCCAGTGGCACCAACAATCGGTACCACAAAATTGTTTAGTGTAGTTGTTTTCATCAACAACAACGAAACTCAAAATGAGTGCTGCTAGCCCAAAGAGCTAAGAATTGTGTTTCACATTCACAGTACCCTGTCAAATATGCAGAGTGTTCGTCTGGTGAGAGTGAACAACATCATAACGCTAGTGCTCTGGGCACATTAACATAATCGGACGCAGGCAGCTGATGCAACTGCCACTGCCAGCAACAACAGCAGCAGCAGCAGTAGCAACACCAACAGCAGCAACAGCGACAGCTACAAAATCATTATACCCTGTAGTTATGCACAATTTAATAGAAAGGTTTTTATTATAAAGCAAGAATGTATACGATAGGCAGAAGTAGCATTTTCATGTTTATAAAATTAATATTAAGGCAGTTTGAGCTTCGATATCATATTTATCTTTTAAATATCGATTCACCAAACTGATACAAATTTGTCGGAAAACCAGAATGTAAATAATCAACATATCATTATGCTCCAATACTCAAATCAGCAAAAATAAGGTTAAAAGATTTTCACAACTACATCGCACAGGATATCGTCTATTCCAACACTCTCCATTCTCGAGCACTCGAACTTGTGTTCATTCACACTTTCTACCCGCTAGTGCCCCTTTGGGTTGCTGCTGCCGCTGTGTCAACAACGCGGCTCGTTCGCTATTGTTTGGCGTTGGCGGAATAAACAACGCGGCATGTCCAGTGCAGGCAAAACGAATAGCGCAGCACAAGAGGGCGGTAAGGTGGTAGGGGTGGTAGGGTATGCGACAGTTGAAACCCCGCAAAGTTTTAGCTTAGCCTGTGCAGTGCCAGGGCGAGTTTCGCGCTTCCGCACTTCCTTTTCTCCCCTTTTTCTTTCTCTCTCTTTCTCGTTATGCACGCGCATAAATCAAAACAATAAAGTTCAAGCGAAAACAATGACGTTGAGCAACGTTGATGATTATGCTGACGATGGCGATGATCAACATCAACAAAATGCATAATGAAGTTGTTGACGTTGATGCCTGGACATAAAAATGAATGCCAATGGAGCTACTGGTGCTACTCTGCCGGTATCGTATTGTTGGCATAGTCCACTCTATTGATGGGACTGCGACAAATTATGTCATTGAACTGAACTGCAGCAACATGCTTGCCCCAATTGTTGTAACTGCTGCTAAAAATGAAAAATTATTTAAAGGGGAATGTGAATGGGGTGGGTGGGGGAGTGTGGTGTGTGGCAACAGTTCATGAATGATGATGTTGGTGGCATGCTCATGAATAATATTTATTTGATGTATTTGTTTACTTGATTTGCTGTTTGCATCCAATTGATTTGAGAAAAAAAAAAATTGAAATGAGGACAGCAAAAGAAGCGAGAACTCACAGAAAATTTTACAGTTTGTATCGTTAAAAGTTGTGCGTTTTGTTTAAATTGAAATAATACTGAAATTAAGGTTACAACACTACTTCATAAATTACGAAGTGATTGTGAGTATACAAATCAATGAAAAATGTTCGTGATACAACAATAAACCAAATATTTAGATTTATTAGAAGCTAAAATTTCAGAACTTCTTCGAGTTTTGTTAGATCAAGATAAAGTATTCGATGCTGTAACAAAGATTAATTACGTTCATAAATGAAAAATAATTATTTTCGGTCATTAAAGCTTTACTTTTGAAAGCAAATTTAATTAAAATACATGCATAGTATTTATACTACCAAACAGAAAAGAGCCAACCTAAATACAACTGCATTAAGCATACGCCGCATTATACAGTGCAGAACTTTGAACCGTTTCACAGTAAACATAAATTTAACGATTATTAATGGCCATTAAAAAAGGCCACAAGCCAACTAAAATGAGACAATGGCTAATGGATAAAATATTTTTATATGAAAGTCAACGACGACGTTGACTCTGTCATGATATTGGGCTAGTGTATTTAATGGAGGCGTCTCTTGGACAGGCCTCTAACGTTAACTGGGCCATTATTTATTGCTTTAGCATGAGTGAAAGGCCAAAGGCCGTATAATATACGTAACTTTGAGCAAAGGGGTGGGTGGATGGACAGAAAAGAGCAAGGCATAAAATGCCACCGAAATAAGAGATGGAACAGAACCGAACCGAACAGGACGATGACTATCGCTGCCAGCGCATGACGAACACTTTCCAGGCCTCTTTTTTCTGTGTATTAATGAAAGGGGAGTGCAAAAGGGGAAAGAGAAGCTCAGCTCTTGGCCAAAAGTACGGCCATGCGTCGATTATGCGGCGTGCTGTGGACATAACAGATGGACAGAAAAAAAAACGACAGACAGACAAACCACTTAACCAGCCAAAAGGAGCCTGGGTGGTTTTTGGGGTTGAGTTCCGTATTATCTCTCTGTATTTCTCTCTACCCCACAATTTACCCGTGGTGTCATTAAAGTCGCGTCGTTGGCGTTGATGTTGATGTTCATTATGATAATAAGATTGTTGCTGTTGCCTGTCGGCTTTTTGTTGCCTGTCCGGCATTGTTGGGTTAACGTTGCGTGTGGCAATGTCGCCAATTGCGTGTATCTCAGCACGAGCCCTAATAGGTATACATATGTATATCCCCGACTGCAGGTGTGTGTGCTCGAGTGTGTGTGTATTTATGTATGGCTATCATAATTATGCAGCTGGCTTAATTATAAAATGTTGCTGTGCACTTAACCTGGGGAATTAATTTATACACACACTCACAAATACAAACAGCAACAACAATAACACAAACAAAACCAAGCACGTGATACTGTAAGTTCAATCACAACTCTCTCAGAACAGTTAACTGAGTAGGGTTTTTGGTCGCCCTTCAGTTTGGGTTCATTAACTAAGTTTAGCTTACACAAGTAACATAATAAATTGATGATATGGCAGGCATGTGTGTTCTTAACGCTGGGAATTGCATAAGGGAGCCCAGCTTGGGGAATACAATACGTCCTCAAACCCCAAATGGGGGTGTATATGGGTGCCTATGCTTGAGCTAAATGATACGAACAATGTCTGTAGGCAATTTGAAAAGCTAAAGCTTTTGGTTAAGGATATGTGATAGATGTATGTATATATATATACTATTTGCAAGCAATATCGCATCAACTTGAATGCAAGCTGTCCAAAAAGCGGGGGGGGGGGGGAGAGAGAGATGAAGTCAAAATGATGGAATACTGTTGGATTCTGCAAGTTGATACAATGACAATGTTGAAATTCCAAATATTTCTATTTGTTATTTGATTCGGTTTGGTTTCTGCTTCAACTGATTTCATTAGAGCAAAGCAATTTCGGGCTTGGATCAACATAATTGATTTCAGACTTGGCAAAGTCGCAATCATCATCAAGTAAAGCTCTTTAAATGACAAATAATATAAATTGTGTTTGTGTCGACATACAACCAGACAGACAACTCATGCCACAACATCTTTTGATAGAGTTTTGCTCAAATGGTTTGTCACAAATAGCTGGAATAACTGTTCGAAAATATTCATTAAATAGCATGTTTAAAATTTGCAAATGTTTACACGCTTGACTGAATATGATTTTATTTAAGATTTCATTTGAATTCTTGTAATATTTTAATCAACAAATGACAACACACATGAATACTCATCACTACAGTCATAAATGTATTCAAAAGTACTTTGAAAAATAATCATTATCAGTTTCAGCAACAAGAATTGAACTTTTGAACTCATTTGCTTTCACTGACTCATATATTTCGCAGAATGCATGAATACATATTTGAACACTCACATATACTACTGATGTCTGATATAAATAAGCTCCCATCATCTTAAAACATACAAACTCACACATTTAAAGTTCCAAAGCTGCAGCAGCTCATCCTTTTAACTGGCAGCTGAGTGTCCATATACAACCGAGTAGTACTTTCCATCGGTTTGCTTTTCTAGCAGCTTACCTCGCCTCCCTTGCTTCCAACCCTTTTAATATGTCTGTGTCATAAGCGCTTTGTAGGTCAGATATGAAAGCAACTTTTACGTTATATACGAATATTTGTTGTATTTGCATTTACTGGCCCCATAATCCGGCAACCACACATATGCAATTGCAGCTGTAGCTGGAGCAGGAGCAGCAGCAGCAACACCAGCTAAACACCAACAACAATTCAAAACCAGTTACACGCCTAGTCAATTACACAAAGAACCCCAACCAACAGCGTAAGGCAACACCAACGCATCGTTAGCATCAGCAGCAGCAACAGCAGCACCCAGCCAAAAGCAACAGAATCATGACTTTGGCTTCTCCTCTCCCACTGAAATTACCCTTGGCTGCACGCTTGTCTGCAATTTGAGGCTTTACTGTCACTCACCAAAGCAAACAGCAACAATAACAATAGCAACAACAACAAGATGCGTGGGTTGTCCAAGCAACGTAATAAAACTTTATACACTGAGCAAAACAAAGTTCTTTAATTCCTAATACATTACCAAAACAAAGTGAATGAAGAGTTCAAGTTGTTTTATCTAAGAAGTGAAAAGGTTAGGAGCTGTAAAAAGAAGTTCAAACTTTTTATAAGTATTTTCAACTTAATTTTTCATATATTTGAATCAGGAATACATTTTTTTTCAGTTTTCAAAAAAGTTTTTCAACAAAGATTTTACATTTCTAACCCGATCAAAGTTATAGTTAACTTAAAAGTATTTGTTCTTAGTGATTTTTGGAAAACCCACGCTAAAATCTCTAACCCAAACGTTTGGCTGCACTTGCACTCCTGCGCTGGGGTGTGGCAGTTACGAGTTGCAGGCCACAAACAACGCTAAAGCTACAAGCTCAAATAGCAATGGCTTGTGGTCGAAAACGCCAAACGGATCAGACCGAGTCAGAAATATTACCAGAAACAAAACTGTGCAGCTGCAGTCAAGATAGTCGACATTGACACAGACCATGAAGTAGCAAGCAGCGGCGGCAGCAGCAGCAGAACTGGAGCTCTTAGTAGATGGAGGTAAACCAACAGATAGCGGTGGCAGCGGTGACTGTTGCAACAACGTGGGCGTCCATTAAAATGAATCGTTGGCCCAATTTGTGCACCACTGGAGACTTGATGAGTTGTCTGGCAAATGTTTCCTCAACTTGCCTCGTCATCAGAATAAATATATACAATACAAATTTTTTTGTCCGACATAATTATAAACATTGAATATAGTCGGGCTGCAAATCAACTGAAACTTGAGATAAGCGCTAAACGGCTTAGAAATACAAATTCAATGCCATGTTGTGTCAATGTGGCAGTACCTTGCCCTTGATAGTCGTTGTATCTTGCCACACATTAAACTGACGTCACTGTGTGCCGTTAATTGAATAAGTTATTGAAGCGCGAGCAGAAATGTGGAAAATTTTACATGTTATATTTTTCCCATTTAAACTACATTATCGAGCACCTCTTATTGGCCCTTTCCTCTCGTCTGGGAAATTATTTTTCACATCTCAGTAAAGTGCAGAGTGCTGAGTGCAGAGTGAATGCAGCCTCAAGTGGCAAGCTATCCTCTCACCCCTCCCGCTGTGACTCTTCAATCCCTTGCAACACTTGTGAGGGCCAAATGTAATGAAATCAAAGTGATGTTAAATAAAATTCAAACACTTTGGCTTTGCTTTATTGCTCCGGCTACATACAGTAGTAGTATTTTTAGAAAACTGGGTCACTCTGACGAGACCAACCCAGGGGCCACCTGTCCGTTGCCCCTAGCCTAGCCAAAAACACTACTACTATATTTGCTCTACCCTCGCTAAAAACAGCACAGAAAATCTACAAATGAACACTTTGCTAGGTGTCTCCTTGAGCTGTTCTCTAGTCGAAGCAGCAGCAATTGGCAAACCGTACACGATTTCTGTTTTAAGCATGCTTCGAACTCAAGAGCCAAATGCGGAATATATTTGTGTGTGAAGAGAGGGTGGGGTAGGAAAGTTTCTGAGCTGTATGTAGTGCATAAATGTTTTTTTTTGAGTGGCAGCGTCAGTCTAATGCTTCAATTAACCAAACCATATGCAAAAAATTCAAGCAAATATTTGTATTTTTGCATTTTAATGGAAGTATTATGGTTGTATTTTTATATTCACTTGAGTACTTTATCTTTCGCAAATTGAAACTGATGCGAAACAGCGGCACATTAGAAAAACAAATAAGTATTCTCCCCTCTCATTATAAAAACGAGAAATGTATAATTGACAGCAACAGCAGCAGGAAAAAAATGCCAGAGTAGCTTGACATCTCTTCAGTGATATGTCTCTCATATCTATATAGAGAATTTAATACAGTTATAACAAAAACAACAACACTTAAGAGAGACACTTTGTGGCAAACACTTTAAAGACACTTTGGGTGTTGCATGCGCCTTGGGAATTGTCAAACTCACAGAAACAAATTATTTAAGTGGAATATGTTATTCCTAATTGGGAGAGAAAATTTCTAATGGGTTTGTAATTGTGCCAAAATTGGAGTTTTGAACAACTTTTAGCTTAGAGTGCATTAATTATACTTCAAACGGCTTAAGAGAAAAGTTTGAAATGATATAGAGATTTACTTTTGTTTTAATGTCCTCAAATCTAATCTTAAATTAAGTTTTCCCATTGAAACAATTTAAAATTAACTCACACAATGACATTTTTATTCTTTTCTCAGTAATTGTAAACTTTTCCTTCTACGACATTCTCCCCCATTTGGAAACTCAATCACCTGGGCTGCCGCCCACACATTTAAAGTTCTACTATAAATCGAGACATGCCTCATACACATATACACAGGCAGCAATTGACGTCAGTCGCATTGATTTATGACAACATTAAACATGAGACACAAAGAAAGACTTTAAAGAGCAGACACACAAACACAGGCGTTAAAGTGTGAAAACTCATTAAATGCACACAAATTGTTTATAGACGCAACATTGAATCGATAGCGAACATGCGACATGAGAAACTTGCCACTGCAGACTACGCCTACGCCTAAGTGAAAAAAACTCTCAGATTCCATAGAATTCAGCAGTGCATAGTGTACATTCATCCGTCAAATGCTTAGACAGCAGTCCAGACAATCGTCTGGCCAATGAGTCTTGTCGCCTAGTTGTTGCTTTTGCTGCTGTTGCTCCCGTCGCGAGTTCAGTGGGTTAGGTTAAATGATTTGTGCAAGTCATTTGTAAAGAACAAAAAGGGGGGTGGGTGAGAAAACTCTCATTGGAAAATGCTGGCGTTGCATTCAATTTACTTACAGACAATTGATTGTTTTCCCTTTTCGTTCCCTTTTTTGTTTGTTGTTGTTCTTGCTGCTGTTGATGCCTGAGCAAAAATAACAAAAAAAAAAAAATCAACACAAATTGAAAACGATTATCAATATGTCTGCTCTGACAGGCGGCGTGGCGGGTGGTGGCATTCATATTGGGTTGGGCAAGCTCATGCCGCGAACGCGCGAAAAGCTAACAAAAAATGCAAAGGGCACAGACAAACAAACATCAGCACAAAACAAAAGCATACAACAACAGCAACAACAAACAACAAATGCTGACTGATAAATGGGCAACCAAAAAAATATAAAAAAAGAGAAGAAAAACGGAGAAAATAGACAACAATAAATGAGGGTGGTCTTGGTAGGGCTGGGGCGTGTGTGTAGGTTACCAAGCATCTCTCTGGGGCACACTTCAATGTTGTTATTGCTGCAATTGTTATTTTAACGTTCCCTACTACACATGGAGTATAATCGATTTCTCTAGTGGCTTTGTATTTACTTTTTTGTTGGTTGGTGTTCCTTTTTTTTTTTTTTTTTGTTGGGTCACTCTCATTAAGATTGAAATATTATGCAATCAAACACAATAGCTGTTGGTCTGGCCATAAATATTTGTGTAAATAATTCTAATTTTTGTCAGACTCTTTTTATGAAAACTTAAAAATATAATTAAAAGATTTATTCATGGTATTTTGTGTATTTACAATAGACATATATTGACTAATTTTAATACAAAATTCGCAGGTATGTTTAAAAAGAATGCAAAAATCCTATATATTCCTTGATAAAAGAATTTATCAGGGATTAATTTTTTGTAGCTATATTTTCTTTTTTTTCTAAACTCTATGATAACTTTCAATACACCATTGAATAAAAAAGTTAGAAGGCTCTAGTCGACAAATCCCGACTAGACGATACTCTGAACCCTATACGTAACGCGTACAGTCAGTGCTTGCAAGTATGTGTGTGTGTGTGTACTGCATAATGCATACACAACTTCAACGTCCCATATCTCCGGTGTTTCTTAACCGATTTCAATTAAATTTCACAGATTGTCATTATTTTGTTTAATGTTTTAAATACCATTTCAAAGTTTTGTTGTTATCGATCCCATGTGTTTATCGGAAACGGGAATAGTTATCGAAAATCTAAAACAAACCTGTACTGCCTAGGGATTAGGCGGGCTTAAGTTCCAAATCTGGAGTCTCTAGCTCCTATAGTCTCTGAGATCGACGCGTTCATACATACGAACGGATAGACAGACGGACGGACATGGCTTTATCGACTCGACTGTTGATGCTGATCAAGAATATATATACTTTATGGGGTCGGAGATACTTGCTTCTGCCTGTTACATACTTTTGCACAAAACCATTATACCCTTTTTACCCAATTTTAATGGGTTCAGGGTATAAAAAGAGTATCGAGTCGTCTTACTGTTGTGCAATATGCTTTCTACTTAATTTCAGAGCTAAAACTCAAGCTGCTGCTGCTTTTGTTGCTAGTTTTTGTTGCACCGTCAGCCACACGCCTCGATGCAATTTAGAAAAACATGTTGAGAGTGTTTGCTGGAGAATTGTACGAGAAGCAAGAGAGTTCCGTAAACGCTGCCATAACAGAGCTCAAACAATGTAAACAAAATGTATCGTAAAATAAATAGTTTTCAAAACCATTAACAAGAACGAAAAAGGCCAAGAACATGAAAAAGAAAATGAACAGCAAGAACAACAACAAAATAACGTAGAAATAAAAAAAAATTAGAAGCCGTGAAGCTGCGTTGAGGTCTGGGTCTTAAAGAGCCAGGCGCGAAATTTGTGGCATTAAGTTTTCAACATGCTCAGCAAATTGTTTAATGGCCGAGCGCACACCCCTCTCTCTCCTTTTCTCAGCAATTTAGCAGAAACACGAAGCTATAAACAAACAGACAAACACATTACACATACATTAACATGGTATAAAAAGAAATGCCAGAAACTGAAATTTTTGTCCGGTGCAAGCAAATTGAAAACTAGCAAACAAAAATAGCTCGAAATGAAACTTTAGAGACATGTGTTATTAGCCAGAATATACATACATGACATTAAAATTGGTGTGAGTAGGGCTGCATAAGATAAATAGTAGAGAGATGTCCGGTTGACAGGCGACATGCATAAATATTTGATGCAAATTGAATAGTGCATGCCACAAACATTTGTTTTCATGTTTTTTCGTGCAACCTTCAGAGCGACACACAAATGTATAAATATACAAATATACCAACAGTACATAGAAACAGAGAGATAAAGATACAGAAAAAGCAAATCAGCAACAACTGATGAAAAAGTTAAGATAAAGTATTTATGCCATAGAAAGCAAAGAACTCGAGCGAAAACAGAAGCTGCTGCCGAGGAGTTGTTGCGGGTGGGTTTCACATGGACAATTGAGAAGGAAATTAAACAAGTTTGCCTAACGAAGAAAGCAAAGTTTTTCAAGCGCGCGCCTTAAAGTATGCAGCCAGGAGCCAGCAAACAAACAGCAGCCACATAAAAAAAAAAACCAGAAAAACCCAAAAAGAAAATGGAAAAAAAACACAAACTTCTGCCTAAGCGACAATGCAACCAACTGCGAGTGGTAAAAGTGGGCGAGAGAGCAGCAACTCCTAGCTGCGGTAAGCGGTTGGGCGGAGCAAGAGGCATTGTCATGACATTGCTAGCCTCCATTGCCCCTCCAGCTTAAAAGGACGTTGTGGTGCGGAGCAGGCGAAAACTTTTTGAATCAATTTAAGTTCTGACATTTTAATGATAAATTTGTAACAGAGGCAACAAACAAGGCCAAGAATGCGCAAAGACTTTGTTGTTAGCCTGTCTAACAGCTTTCAGTTGCCAGTTGCTCGCATAACTGATGCTGTTTATTTCTTATTGTTGCTGTTGCGGCTGAGTTAGAAAAATGATCTTCGTAAATTATTGCAAGTGTCTTGAAAGTGGTTTCTGATGCCCAGAACAGCGGCGTTTAAAACAAACTTTCACCTACAAAGCGCTCTTACCAGATGTGGCCCAGAAACATAATAATAATGGTTGTTTCGCAAATATATGATTACGATAATAAACATTGTTTTTTATGTTCTCTCTACATTAAACATCGAGTAAAAGTAATCTGTTTGTCTCTTCTCGGTGAAACACTTCTAAATCATTACAGATTTAAAGTTGAGAGAGAAAACTAAATTCCAAACCAAACCAATAAACAAGCAATTCCCAATTGCTTGCTAAATAATAAAGTATCTGGGTAGAGTTTAACATTTTTTGCTTGCTTGTGCTTCCTTCCTTTCTGGATAGCCACGTGTCGGTAAATGTTTATCTAGACCACAAGAGCATTGGTAAATATTGCTGCTCATCTAAACCTCATTATTGACTTATTTAGCTGGGCCATAAAGCGCCGGAAAGTATGTTGTCATCATTCGGTTGACAGCCGCAGCCATTTGCAATTAAAGTAAGCCACATATGCAGTTAATGGCTTAGCTTACACACACACACATACACACACACACACAGTTAAGTGTACACACACCCTGTATGTTGTGTATAACGAAACGCAAACGTTTGCGGCTTCACTTTTATTTGCTGAATTATCAGCATTTTGTTTGCTTTAACGTTCGGGATGCCAAACTAAACGAAATGACAAGTGTCTACAGCTTTATAAATTGAAAGCTCGAGGGGCGTTAACTAAGCCCTCATAAATGTCAATAAAACTGTAAACTGTGCGTGTCATCAATTGTAAAAGTTAAACATGTGTTCATTTGTTGCTAACTTTTAAATACTCTACTCTAAATTGTTTTTAAGTTTACTATGACTATAATGGAAATATGTGTATATAGAAAATATTACAAAGAGCATTAGGTAGTTGTAATACTCACAGAACTAGACCTATTTTGTTGACTATCAATAAAAATAATTATTTATTTAATGTGTTTCTATTTAACTTTTGCAGATAAGGCGACCCAGTCAATGCCTGATAATAGTGTGCAGCAACTAAATGAATGTGAGTCTGTTTGTCATATGACTGATAATGGCAGTCAACGTTGCTCAAAACAACAAGAACACCACCAACAACAACAACAACAGCAGCAGCAGCAGCAGCAACAACACTTTCAGCCACAATGGCCAAACAAAGTGAATATTTAAATAATTGGAAACATATCAAATGGCGAATTGAAAAGTGAACAAAAATACCGAAAACGAAAGATCAATTAAAAGTATAAGAAAAACAAATTTTAGCGCCGGCTACTTAAAGTTGTTTGAAAATAAGAACAAGTGCCATAAGCAAGACAAGCGAGTGTTGCAATTTTCATTTATATATAAAATACATATGTATATATATTTATATATATATTACATACAAATCAGCTTACGAATAACACATATCCCAAAAGCAACGCTGCCAATTAGAAAGCAATCTTTACCAATAAATATTTATATATTTAGTCAAACACCACCGAAGCGGAAGTTCAGCAACAACAACAACACTATGACAATATCAGCAGCAGCAACAACAACAACTAGATTAACAACAACAGCAACAACGTTACATAATAACATTGCAAATCGGTTGCCTGGCAAAACGCTGAAATATGAAAAACTCATTAAACAGCCGCAAATGCTGTCGGGTATAACGAGCGTGACCGGCACCCAAACGGATGCAGATGCCGATTCTGATGGGGATGGGGATGCAGGATTTGTCGATTGCAGTCACCACCACCATAACCACCTAAACAAGCATTTTGGAAATGTCCATGACACATTCCCCGACCTGCACACAACAACAACGAGCATTACAGATCGCAGTCCGTTGCTGCCACTGGACCAGCACACAACTAACGGATTTCTGGGCAACAGCAGCGGCATGGTCACGTACAAGGCTAAAATGAACGGCGGCAGCAACTATGACTTCAACTCTACCTCATCAACGACCATTGGCAGCAGCAGCAGCAGCAGTAGTAGTAGTAATGGTGGCAATGGCAATAGCGGGTCGTCCATTTCCAGTTCTCTTTGCCATTGTTGTAATTTAATTGCACGTCGCTGCATTGGCATCAATGTGCGACGTTGTGTCCTCGCCCTGTTTGCCATCACCGTGATTAGCATTTTCTACTACACACATTATGTGGGCACCGACGTGTTCGATGGGTGAGTAACCAAAAGCCAGTTATGATTCTACCTCCTGTCTCCATTCTAACTCAACTTAAAAAAAAATCATTTATATTGTTTTCAAGTGCCGGCGGATGCGGATGTAGACGTGGATGTGGTTAAAAATGCACTTCCACGTCCAGTGTTAGTTGCTTGTGCGTGTTTGATTGGATTTTGTGGGGAGAATTCTTTTCAATATGCTGCACATTTGATTAACAGGTTTATACAAGTTGCATGAAGCAGTAGCAGCAGCAGCAGCAGATGAGGGTCCTTGACTACCGTTTTTTTTCTCCCTTTCTCTATTTGCCATCTTTTTACTGTTACCATTATTTTGTTGTTGCGTTACATTTTGTTCATGACGCACTGCCGCATTGTGTGGCGCACGTTGTAGCAACAACAATGCAAATAAATTGTGCAAAAATATTCATGAATACACGTTGTTGTTTGTTAAGGGTGCCACACTTAAACAAAAAGAGCTTAAAGCAACTTAAAACGTCTTTAGGATAAGTTAAAAGTTGAAGCAAAATTATGCAAGCTGTTTAATAAGCAGCCTTATGCATAGAACATTTTATAGCTATTTTCAAAGCTTAAAAATTTAGATTCGATAGCTTATCATTTAACAGCTGAATAATTCAATAGAAAAATTTCTAAACAAAGCGAGCTCTTAAATATTTTAATTCAGTTTCCTTGCAGCTCTTTTATATGTATACAATTTTTGCACCCAGCAGCAACTAGAAGCCTTTCAAACAGCATAAGAAATGAATTAATTTGTATAAAATCTACCTGTCTTTTTTATTGATTAGATTTATACGCAATCCTCTTTAGGCTATTTTTAGTTGAGTTATTTCTTGAAAGGCTGGCTCCAAGTCGAGCGTGTCCTTAAGCTGGCCAGATTGAAAAGCTTTTCAAGCACTTTAGATTTATTCTAGTGTTTTATTTATAAAGCATATTAAAGTTTAATTCAGCTTGCGTGTATTATTCAGCGTTGTTCAAAGTTTTCAACTACTTTGGGCTTTTTTTTTTTGTTTTCTTTTCTTTCGGGTAAAATCATCAACGATTTTTATGTGACTTGTTTTCAAAGTTTTTACCCTAAATGAACACCCTATCCCCCCGGCGCAGAGACACACACGACACACGGGAAGTTTACACCTTTGGTTAACTCAGCACTCGTGGAAGTTGCACAGCAAAAAGTTTCACGTAGTTCTTTTGGGGAATGCAAGTTGTGTACTACGAATAAAAAACTACTTCGTATTGCTTATAATTTATAATTGAGCACAATAACAACAAATAAAGAAATGTAAAAAGGTTTTTGCTGTTGTTTGTTTTAAGAGTTTTGGCTTCTTTTTGTGCATTTTAATTTGTGAATGTAGAAATTTTCTTGCGCACAGTTGGTGGGCGTGGCAGTTGGCAGCCTTTTAGCTACTTTTGCGCGCAATTATGGTTAACAAACATTTGGAAGGATGGAAAACTGTTTTCCGTTTCCCTTTGCCTCAAAAACAAAGTGCAACACGCCTGCAGTTGCACAAACAACAACGGGCAAAGTTTTGATTACTTTCATCTGTTACTCAAGCAAAAGCTAGCAGCAGCAGGTGCGTCCGAGTCCTTGACTTGGTTTCTGAAGTGCATTTTAGCATGCCAAACAACTCGTTTGGTCTTGATTCGAAAAACGAACTTATTTATTCTGCCCTAGAAAGCCAAGTTGATTATTAAATATTTACTTGGTTAGTGCACTTTAAATTTAATTTACGAGCTAAGCTCTGAAGGCAAAACTTCATTAGTTATTTAAGTGGCCGCCATCTATCAGAGAGTCAGAAACATAGGATACACAGTGCAACAGATGCAACACTTGCAACGACGTTGTGGCAATTTAAGAGGCTCATGTCAAATTCGTTGTGCGTCAAATCTGGTAAATTTTAATGAATTCAAAAGCTCTCTCCTTCTCTCCCCGTCGTCCACCTTCTCGTTCTGCTCATGTGCGTGTATCCTGCATGTCTCCTGTCCATGTCTATACGTCCGTTACGTGCAAAAAGGCGGAAACATCTGACGTGCCAGTCGCTGCCGACGTTGACGTCGACGTCGACGCTGTCGCCTTTCTTGGAGCCAGCTGCTAACCTCTTGCCTGCTGTGGTTGTGGCCTCCCAACTGCCTCCCCTCGGCGACAGGCGGCCGCCAGTTATACTGATGTTCGTGTTTGTTTATGCTGTCTATCATTATTTGCACTAACACAAACACGCACACAAAATCATACACGTATACGTTTGCATATGCAGCAATTACTTTGTGTAGTAGTTGTTGCTGCAGTTGCAGCTGTCGTTGTAGGTGCAAAACGCATTTTGGCAGAATGCAAACGTATGTGATTTGCATGCAGTCATAACACGAACGCAACACACACATACACACACACAACTTTTCGCCTGACAGGCTGCAATAATTGATTTGTAATGCTAAACATGCAGAAAACACGACAAAAATGTCAAAAACGTTATGGCATTTGGAAATAATGGGTAAAAATTAATAGCAACAGGATTTTATAGTGTAAACAAATTGTTGATTAATGTTATTAGTTAAATAAAAAGCTTAATACATATGCTAGTTTTTTTTTTAGATACTAATAACAAATAAAACTTATTTGTTTATTTTGTAAAACTACCGAAAATTTCTTAAAAATAATTCATTTAATTTTATCGCCTGCACATGTGCACATCAAATCAGTTTTGTATGTATATAAAGTTGAATTGCGTTTATTTGCTTTGCGTGTTAAGTGCGCTAAATGCAATTTGATGTTTGAGTTTGGCAGCATACGCAATGAGGGCCTAAGGGAGGGAACGGTGTCGTGCGAGACGTAGGGAGGCGTGTCAGCGCCTAGAACATTAACTAACTGTTACACTAAATCCGCTTGTCTGCCTCTCACACGATAATGAACACATAAATAACTGCTCTGCCAGTTATGTGAACTGCGCAAATATTTAACACGTCAGTCTGCTGATGGGCGTGCGTTTGTTCTATGCAACATAACGTATACGACATGCAATTAACATTTGCTGCATTTATTGACTAGACATTGAAATTGAAAATGCGATTATTAAATGACAATTGAGATAGGCTGGGTCCGTTTACATTATTGTATTTTTGTTTAATGCTTTTTGAAAAAGTGATTACATATGCCAGTTGCAGGTACATCAAAGTGGCAGCAACAGCCACAACAACAACTGTACGAATTGCTTGCTGTGATGACTTTCATTAATCCACAGCCCAAACGTGCTGGTTCAGTGGTTCCGTCTACTCGTGTCAACTGCCGGCCAATGCAATAAATAATTACATTTATTTGCTTTAAATGCAATTACGAACAAACAAACAAACAAACCGAGAGCAGGTCCAGGGCTCTGTTCATGCTGGTGCTGGTGCTGGTGCTGTAGCTTGTTCTGGCAGGCCCTTTGCATATTCGGACGCATCCTGTTCGCTCTGTTCACCAGTTGCGATTCGGCGCCGCCCTTCGGCGTCGCCACACTGTCGGCCATTTCTCTTTTCCCAAGTGGACGCGTTCACAGTTCATTTGGTTTCACAACTCTCAAACAAATATACAGCCAACGGCCTTTTGCTGGCCTTTTCCCACTCATTTCCGCTGCAATCCAATTGAACTTGGCTTGCTTGATTTATTTAATTAACCTTTTTTTCACTTATTTTGTTTGTTGTTGTTGTTGTTGTTGTTGTAGTTCACTAGCGAATGCCAATAAAAGTGGCAGCGTCTGGTACCACAAACGTATTTTTCTTTTATTCTTATTCATTCGGTGTTTCAGAGCTGATGGTTTTTCGAGTACTTAAACTGCGCCTTTCTTTCTGTAATTTTCATTTTGTTTAAGTGGTTGCAATTTCCCTTTATTGTACAGAGAATGTGTAAGAGATGAACTTTCAAACATATTCGCATTGTAATTTATGCGAATACGCAAGCACACACAATCGAAGTATCTTGCAGATTAATGGACTATCTCCTTACTTATCCTGCTGCATATGAATGACAAATTGGCATAATACGCAAAATTGCTTATTACACGATATAACTGTTTTGGGAAATGAGCTTAATAGCTTATGGAATTCTATTTCGTAACTGTCCTGAGGTACCAACTATTAAATCTTGTTCATATTTTAAATCCCCCAAGAGAACTTTTTGGTTTCTCCTTCGCGCTTTTCAATTTATACAACTGAGTCGCTTTGTCTTTTTGCATTCGTTTCTCGTATTTTGCATTTACTGCGCTGCCTTTTGCATTTTGTATATTTTAGTCTCACTTTCCTTTTTTTTTTTTTGCATCACTTCCACTTTTTGGGGGCGTATTCTTTGATAGCTATAGCGCCACACATATCCTTGTGGCAGTCCTTTCTTATTTTTTGTTTTTTGTTTTCTATGGTATGCTACGTTATCCCAGCTGCATTACGTATGCGCTCCGTTGGCCGCGTCGCACTTTGCGGCTGCTGCATTTGCTACTTTGCAAATTTATTACAAATTTTTACATACGATTTATTGTTTGAGCGTGCCGCCTTCAACCAAAAGGGTTGCAGGGTAAAAAGGGCGGTTTTCTATTATGGCACTCTCGCTTCTGTGGCCTTAAAGCTTTGGCCACATAAATTGTGACTGAATTGCGAGTCCCTGAACGTTTCTGTGTGTGTGATTGTGGGTGTGTGTGTGTCGGTTTTGTGTGCTCACGAATTTCAATAAAAGCTGTCCCGCATAGTCGTCTTCAACTTGACTAATAAGCTTTGCCCACGCTGATTGTTGCCGCGAGTAGTTTTTGTTACTGTTGCTTTTACTATTGCTAGCTGCTTCTTAGTTGGCAGTGCAACATTTGCGTGTTTGGCGCTTTTGGCAAGTTTGTTGCACGCCCGCATAAATAACACGTCACAAATGCATAAACTGACTTTTTGTTGCCTAATTTATGCAGCACAAAAGACGAAACTTTGTGCTACAACTCCCCTCCGTTGCCGCCCACACCTTGTTGTAGCACACGGCCAAACATGGAGAAACGGAAACGGAAATTTTGTGCTGTGCACAAATAAATCAACGAGCAGCAAGCAGCAATGTCTGAAAAAACAGGCCAGGTTGAGCTGTCTGCTGCCTGCCTGGCATGCCACGCAAATGTTGCACGAAATGCAAACAAGGCGAACAACAACAGCAACTAGTCGAATTTCTTCATCACCATGAAAGAGAGAACCCACAGCCCAAAATGCGCTTAACAAGTAAAAGCAGTAAGAGTTTTTTAAAAATCAAGTAGCATATGAATTTCCCTGCAAAAGTTGTAAATTAAACTGGCATCTTTTTACTGAAATACTGTGATACAATATTGAAGCTGTAGAGATTATAAGGCTTGAAAGCAACAACCTCTTAACGAGCTGTGGAGATTATATTAAAGAAAAATATATATTGCAGGAATGAACTTATAACAGCAATGAATGTGTATAAATAAAAGAATTCTTAAGCTTTTTGCTTGTGGGAAATAAACACCTAAAAATTTAACTAGTTTTGTTCACAACGCAAACAAAATGATTAAGTACACAAAGTTTATGCAAACACAATAGATGTTTTACACGGCCACTTTATCAAAAGTTTAGTACAACTTAAATCGGTTATAGCCTTTGTGCTCTGCCTTCGGGCAGTTGGCAAATGCTTTACATTTGATTTATAGTTTCTAAAACGTCTTGTGCTCCAATTCCGTATGCAAAGATTACAAAGATTACAGGGTATATTTCAGAAGGAAAAGTTTTCGACGAATATTTGCTTTATTTTTATTTTTGTGTGTTTCTCTCTCCATTATACATATTGGTACTCGTGTGTGTGTATGTGTAGTTGTTGGTGTGTTTGGTATCTAAATATTTTGTTTTGGCAGCGGCAAAGTTTTTCTAGTTGTAAGGTCCTACAATGGGGCCATCTGTGTTGCTTGTTGCCAGGTTTCGGTTTGTCCTTCCACTTTGCCGCATGCTAAAAGTATTTTCATTTTTCATTGCAACTAGAAAGAGCCATAGGAGCAGGACGTTCAGGAGCTGTGTAGCTGGCCAAAAAGGATGCTTGGAAAAAGTCTTTTGCATTGCATTTGTGCTTGGCCTAATAGGTTTTTTTTGTTAATTTCTAGGGGGGTTTTACTTCACAAAAGGGGCTCAAAGGGGCTTTAACACATGTTGCTGCTGGTTTTATTTGGCTTTTGTTGTTGCTGTTGTGCATGTAACTTGTGAATAGATTAGAGTCAGGTTGCAAGATATGTGAAAATTGCATAAGCCCCTTCTATAGTATATACATATATAATAAAATGCTTTGCCGGCTATGCCAAAAATGGAATGAAATTCCTTAAAAGGAAATGTTGTTCAGGTCAAAGGTGAGGCAAAGAGTTTTGGACTATGAGTTAGTTATAAAGTAGAAAACTTTATGCACTTCGCCAGCCGAATGAGAAAAGTTGAAACTAAAGTCATAGACTATTCTAACTAACCAAAGGGAGCACAGTTTTCGGATTGTTGCTGGTTTCTTAATGAGCCTCAAAGCGAACAACGCAGCGAAAGCAATGCAAATGAAGATATGACACAACAACAACTGCAACTCCAACAACAACTAACAGTAAGAAATGCTGTGCTGATTGTAATGTATTGGCAGCAGCTGCTATTGTTTCTTTGTCGCAGTTTGCATATTGCGCATACGCAACGTTGTTGCGGTTTTCATTTGGCTGCCTGCCTGACTCCCTGCAACAGCAACAGCAACTTGCAACACACATATTATTTGTATACGCTATTTCTTGTTCATTCTGCTGCAGCTGCTGCTGCTCCTCCTTTTTGTTGTTCCTTCTGCTGTAATATCTTTGCCGTCGGCTTGCCTCAGTAAATACAAGAACTGAATGCCGCGAAGTTTGTCTTATGCTTTTTAAATAGGATTTTTATTTTCTGTCTTTGTCGCTGGCAACGCCAACAGTGGAGTGCGCCACAAACTCTATGTGTGTGAGTGTGGCAGGCAGCCTTTTGCTTATTTTTTCCAACTAAATGTTGTGGAAACCTATAGAAAGAAATTGTAAGAATTTATTTTGCTGTCTTTGAACCTAAGACATTCAACTTTTTTTTCAATTAAAATATAAAAATTATTTCACATTAATTCCTTCTTGTTAAAAATGTCGTCTTTATATAGCATACTTCTTGGCATAAACCAAATACTTAAACTTATACAAATACTCTCTCTCTCTCTCTATTGCAGTCTCATTCAGCGTGATACTCATCCCGCGCCCATTATAAACTGCCGCATGATGAACTCAGCAGGGAAACATGTACGTGATGCATCACCAGCGCCCGATCATCGTTCCGAGGCACGGCTACGGATCGATCCCAAAGTGCTGGTATTCGTTGAGACAACGTATTCGGGTCTAGGGCGCGACATTGCCGAGCTGCTCGTGTACAATCGCATCAAGTAAGTGTCATCTTTACCAAAGAGGAACCGTAGACAATTAGGTCCGACAAATTTGCATAATTGCAAAGAGGCAACGATGCAATTATTACGCGCAAAGTAACTGCAAACGGAAGTGCCAGCGTAACCGACACCAGAAGTGAATTGTGAATGCAGCCAAGTGCCAAGTGGCCCAAGCGGATGCCAGCCAACTAGCATCCAAGCTGCCATCTATCTCTCTGCCACCCTCTCGCCCTTTCTGTTTTTGTGTCGGTCTCTGGCTATTGTCAATGTTGACCCAATTTGGGCAGTTGGCCATAAAAAGGCAGGTTATGAAATTAATGCCGCTCTCTGGCTCAACTGTCCTGCTTGGCAACAAGCAGCAAGCAAAGCATTTGAGTTTAATTGGCAACTTATGCTTTTGAGGTCGCCTACAGTTCTCACTGCTCTCTTTAGCCAACCGGAAGCCGCAAGCGTTATGTATCTTCCTCCTTTTGTATTCTTCATATCTTTACCTGCATTTGTGCTACATGTAACGCGGTTATATCTGCATTTATTCTGGATAGATCTTATGTAATGTGTGATACTCTACATTTAAGTTGGGATAGGGCTTAGCTTATAAGCGTTGTGTGTGGTTTTGCTGTATTAAACTTCCAATTTATGATTGTATTTGAACCTAGAAATCCATACTTTCTAATTTAGCCGCATTTTACCGAACTCAGTTGCAACCAGTCTCAAAGCAAGTTGTGATTATGTTTGATTACTTGTGTTTGCCATTGTCAAAAGGAAAACTGCAGCTAAACTATTTGTAATCCCATTGTCCTATATATGTAAGCTTCGTTCTGCACCATTATTCCAATTACGACACTCAGCTTCTCATTCCATCTCATCCACTTCACTCTTATCCCAATCTTCTCTGCAGTTACTCACACTAGTGCTCTCGGGCTGCCTGTTTGGCTAACAGCAACAAAAAGCAATTCTTTTGCCATGCTGGCCATGCTTTGTGCATCCTGGCCGCAATGACCGCAGGATTCAGCCTCCTGCAAAAACCGCAATTATAAAACCAGCTGGGCAGAGGATGAGAATGGGAGGATGTAAGGTGTGGCATGTCGAGTGTTGCATCAGATTGCCATACCAACTTTTCAATAACATTTTATTTTATTTTTTTTCTTCTATAGTATACTTTTTTCGTTGGTTTTTCCGGTTTTTTTTTTATTTTCACACTTTCTGCTTGAACATGAGAAATTAAGGACACGTGTGCAAATTGCGGTTATAAGGCAACTAGGTAAAGCTGGAAGTGTGGCTGATCCAGCTGCTGCCCCTTCGCCACCCGCATACCCAGTATAGAGGTTACAAGTCAAAAAGCTAAAAAAATTTCAATTTACTGCTGCCTTTTGTTGATGTTGTCGGTGCTCTTGAGCTGTACAGCTGTACACACTTCCACGAGCTTTTCTTTTGTGTTATACATAATTAAGTTTTCGTCGTTATGCCAAACTAGCTTCATGGAAACCAATGCTGGATGCTGCTGCTGCCAACAAGCTCTGGTGCAGCTGTCAGGCAAGTGCTTCAACTCTAATGAGATTTCAAGTACAAATAGCAAGAGAGTCACAGACAAAGTCACTCAGTCAGTTTGTGTCCGGGTCTCTCACTCTCTTTCTCTCTCTCTGGCGCTCTATCTGTCCCTATGTCGCCCATTGTCTTGTTACCGAATAGTATGTGCAACTGACTCGCTGCTTCAAAAGCTAATCAGTGCGCTCATGTGTCAGTGTGCCTGTGTGTGTGTGTGTTTTGTTGTTCGCTTATCAATGACTTCATTAGTGGCTCTTGACTTGAGGCAGCAGCGCCAAGCACACTATCTATAGTCACGTTTCTGCCGGCAAAACTTTGCAAAGCAAGCAACAAATTTCATTAACATTACCATCTCATTACAGACGATGACTTTTGTGTTTGATTGTGTGGGGGAGGCATTTTGGTTATATATGCATGACAGAATCTGGCGCCCTTAGCATCGTATAAGTTGTGCTGCAACGATCAGAGCTATGTGTCCAGGTGGAATGCTGCCATATATTTTATGCACAGGTGCTGCAATTTCTCTACTTAATTATCAATTATTTATGAGCATGTATGCTTATACGCGTGTCTCTGCTGCTGTTACTGCTGCCTGGCTGCAAATTGAGCCCAAGTTGCCACTCAATTAGCGATGAAAAATTCACTCGTTGACTTTCAAGCGGGTGTGTGTGTGTGTAAGTGTGTGCATGCAGTGTTGCAGGTATGCGTTATGCGGGCCTGGAACATAAAGAGTTGCCAAGCTCGGGGCAGCTAATTGTTGAAACCTGAATGTCGCTTTGTGAAGTCTGTCTCTTTCGCTCTCTTTCGCTCTCTTTCTCTCTATCTCTCTCTCTTTCTCTCTCCTGTACCAATTAGATTCAATGCTGTGGAGCTTCAAAAACCTGACGTTGCCCCAAATTGATTGATTGCCAAGTTTCGGCAGGCAGCTTTTGCTTCGTCTCTTTCACTAACTTTGCCTCTCTGTCTCTCACATTCCCTCGTTCCACTCAATTTTGTGCTTGAGCAGCGCAGACAAATAGCATTTGACCTATTCCATCCCAACTGCCTCGAGCGAAATGAAATGGCCAGCCCCACCCTAAAAAAGTATGCAAAACTTTTGCAAAGTTTTTACGCCCCCCAAAATAAAGGTCGGCTTTGGGCAGTCTTCGCAATCTCCACCACCAGCACCACTGGTTCGGCCTTTAAGAATTAACACGCCAGTTGGCTGCCACCGCTATTTGCTGCTGCCAATGTTGGCATCTAATGCGCCGTGAAATTCTAATGGAATTGCGCTAGGTAATTACGTGATATCCACAAGAAAGAATAGAAAAGTTGAAGCGTTGTGCGTTTCTTAAATTGGCGATTGCCACGCCCACGCTAGTGTGGCATGCCACACGCTGACTTCGCATTATGCCCGCGTAATAGCTACTTAACCTTATTTTCAATTTTTGATTTGGCTTTGTGCTCGAGAGCTAATAAAATGAGTCAGTGAGTCGAGTTGAGTTGAGTGGAGCCAGAACCAAAGCCAAAGCCGGAGTCGTAGCAGCTGGAGCTAAGTCGACTGACAGGAGCAGCGGGAGCTAAGTCAGCACACGGAAGTCATCAGCAGCCTTGTTATCATTGCGCTGCATGCTCTCATCCCATACGAGCATACACTCACCCTCACATGTGTGTTTGTGTGTGCGTGTGTGTTTGTGAATAACATAGCATGCTTTGCGGCGCTGGCATAGTAGAACCTTGCTGGGTATTTCGTTGGTTTTTTGCCGCTGATTGCGCCACTGGGAGTCGCCGCCCAATACTTTTAAAACGCGAAACGGCAGCAGCCCCAAAAACAACAACAACAACGGCAGCAGCAGCAATAACTACTCGAACCACCAACAGAAGCAGCAGCAGAAGCAGCGTCTATGCGCTGACGTCAATTTACAGACACATGGCAAACGCCATAAACAGCCACCACAATTGGATGCTTGCCATGGCAACAACAAGCGAACTGACTGCCTGCCTGCCTTATGCTGTTGCTGCTGCTGCTGCTGCTGCTTCTGCTTCTTTCTCTACCCACCATTTCCTGCTTATTTTTGCTTGCTTTTGCAACGACAGCTGCCAAAACTCCTTGGCTCGTCATATTCACACCCTTTTGCGCCAATGTTTACTTTAATAATGTCGCGGAAAATTTTTATTTTCAATTTTTTACAAGTCAATGGATTTAACCTGCCACATTTTATTGCACAGTAGCGCAAATTGTGTGTGACAAAAAAGTTTTTTGTGCAAAGGAAGCATATGTCTTAGAATAAGATATTGCGTTTGCTGTTAGTTAAACGTTTGCATTTTTTATTAGTTTCTACAAACATTAAGTTTAATATTGATATAAACGGAAATAGTCAGTTTTGTATTTCAGATTTCTTATACATAAACTATCTTCTATCTGTCCCACTGTGCCACCGTTGCTCCAACGGCAACAACAATGTCACATTAAAGGTCGACCCCTAGCAAATATGGCTATACAATATAGTCCCTTCATGTGCATATATGTTCTTGTAAGTATGCTGTGTGTGTGTATGTCGTATAAATAAAATAAATATTTTGCTCTAGTGCTCGGTACGTGTTGGAGCATCATTGGCTTCAGCTGCTACGGCTGTTTGTGATGTTGCTGCTTGTGTTGTTGTTTGAGTGTGTGTGTGTGTGTGTTGCTGTCGCAGCTATACCCAGATTGCTGCCTCATCCTTGTTGCCGTCCTTCCTTCTTCCCTTTGCCTTGTTTTGTGTGACAAGTTGGCTTGGCTGACTTTTGTGCGCTGTTGCCGCCGCTTGTTGTTATTTTTCAACAAATTGGTTATTTTATTGAATTACTCAAGCAGCAGGCAGTCTTCCTTTCCCTCTATGTACCTATACGCCCACACCCATGCCCGTGCCCATGGCCATGCCTTTATTGTGTGATTACATTGGCCTAAGCAGGCAACGCTAAGGGAGTCACAAAGTCGCGAACTTTCTGGGATGCCACAATGGCCAGGACATTGCCTTTGCGTGTCCTGCACTGGCTCTCTCTTAGCCTGGCTCGTTGCCTGACTGCCTTGTTGCCTGACTTGTATGTATGGTTTGTGTTTTTTTCCCCCCCTACCCGTTCACTTAAGTAGTTTTGCCGCGTATAATAAATTTTCTAGTTTAAACTCATTTATTGCCCACGACTGGCTGAGCACTTTCTTCAACTCTCTCACTCCCTCTGCTTGGCGTCTGGGCCAACCAACCCGATTCCCATATAATGGCCATTTGTTGTATAATTTTCACATTGTTTAGTGTCCTGGGCGAGAAAAAGTAACGTTTGTAGCTAGCTGCCTTTTGGGGTTTCTTCGTACTTTTATTTATGATATATAGATTTGCAGCCAAGTTACTTAAGCAACTGCCAAGGATAAACTAAGAGGGTGTGGCGGATGAGAAAGTGGTTAGTGTAAATGATGCGACTAGCGCACGTAGAAAACAAGCTAAATACCAAAGTGTTGGGCAAAATTGTGTGCCATGTTAATAACCCAAATGGCTTAATTCGTGCTACGAGTTAAGGCTACAAAGTGGCTTAAAGGTGCTAACGCCTACTACCATGGGCTGCATTGATTTTTGGTCTAAGTTTATGCGGGTAATCTAGCAGTAGAGAGCTGCATAAATATAGTAATAAACAACAGCTTTGGCTACGTTGAAATTACTTAATTACTACAACGAAGTAATTACAATTTGTGTGCATTTGAAATGTGTTGAGGGGTGTTCTAATGAAATATGTAATGAGAAAGTCAGATTGATTAAAGTGGCATTAAAGCATTTACGCCTAAAGCTATCTTTAAATGGCAACCTTAGCCAAAGTTCAATACAATATTTAGTACTACACCGTATTGATTGCCCCAACTACTATTTGTTGCAAAGTTGCTAACATTCAACTATGCAACCCCACCGAATTGTCGCATTTATTGAGGTTAAAGTTGTGCGGCTCAGCTGGTGGGAAATGTTGACAGATATTTGCAACACGTGTCGTGTGTCGTTTAGCCTCCAAAAGTGTGATTCTGACAATTAGTAAAGTTGGATTCCCATAGCTGTGTGGCACAAAATATTCAGACCTAATTGCTACATTTCTTGCAGCTAATCATCTGAACTTTTTGGTGCCAAAGTTTTCTCATGGCCTCTTTCGTTGCACCTGTTTACTTTTGTGGCATAAGATCAGATCAGCTGTGTGTGTGTGTGTGTGTCTGTGTTGGTCACATAATCAAAGGCAAAGCAAAATCACATCAAGGACACGCTAAGGATACAGCGATGGGTCGTCTGTAGGTGCGGTGACATTGTGTCGGCTAAAGTAAATATTGTGGATTTTTCGATTAGCGAGAAAGAGGGAACGTTTCTCGCTCTCTATCTCGAAAGCCCTGCAGCTTAATTTCCTGACGCAAATATCAACAAGAAAGCCAGCTGAGGCAGCAGCGGTGGCGGCAAGCCAAAGAAGATGCCAAACAAGCTGAAGCTTTTGCCCCTAAAGCGCTCTAATGAAATTACAACATGAATAGAAAGAGAGGCGAGAAGGAGTGGGTGGAAAGTGGGTGCAGTTGTGGTTAAGAGGGGCGCGGGTGAGACGCACCAGCTGGCTAGGAATTTGTAAGCCAAAGTGGCAGTGGGAAGTCAACTAAAACTAAGCTCATTTAATGCGCTGCATAAGCGACAGTCAGCGAAAGAGACTGCAAACGAGGAGGAAGAGAGGACGAAGCGACAGTGAAGCACCTACAACAGAAAATAACTGTTGCAACAACTGCAACAACAACAGCAAATAACAAACAAGCAGCTCATGACGGCATTTGCAGGTTTACGTGCATCCTGAGGATAATTTAACGCCTCGTACAAATGCAAACAAATGAGCGTTGAGCTCAACAACACCAACACACACACACACACATACACTCTGATACACAGACACATATACACTCGCACATGTGCTTCACAGAGAAACAGAACATTTATTTACTTGCAAGTAATACCCGTTAATGGGGTTTTAAAACAAATCCGCTGCAGGCCTGTAAATGAAGTTTCAACGCTGCCTCTCTCTCTCTCCCTCTCTCTCTCTCGTTCACTTTCTCTATCTATCTCTTTTTCACTTTCTCTGTTTCTCATGGTGCGCTCAGCTTATCTCGTCTGGCAATTAAGTTTCAAATATTAACACACGCAAAGAAAAAAAAAAAAAAATTGATGCTAGAAAAGCATGGCGTGCGAAAGATAAACAGAATGCGATGGAGAAAGAAAGAGAGACGGAGGAAATGGCAAGTGCCATTTTATAGTTAATTAAACAAACATTTTTCTGTTAATAAAACGTTTTAATTAATGTTACATCCTGTTGGCTAACGAGGCGACTTTTAAAATGCCAACACCTTAAAAAACATGCAAGCAAAATATGTTGTTTTATATACATATATATATAACATGGCATACAAGATTTTAACTTAAGTCTAATGTCTTTGTGTTAAGAGGAAATTTAGCTTCACTATTCATAAATCTTAAATCGTTTTCGGTACAATCTCGCTTGAAAAGAATCATCAATGTTATTGACCCTGGTCACTTACTCATAGAAGTTAATCTTGCGTTTAACCCCGATAAAACAATATATATATATATATAAATATAAATATATTGATTGTGTGTGAAGCTAATGTATCAACATCCAGTGTATTTTTATACCCTGATCCCATTAAAAATGGGAAAAAGGGTATAATGGTTTTGTGCAAAAGTATGTAACAGGCAGAAGGAAGCATCTCCGACCCCATAAAGTGTATATATTCTTGATCAGCATCAACAGTCGAATCGATATAGCCATGTCCGTCTGTCCGCCTGTCTGTATGTATGAACGCGTCGATCTCAGAGACTATAAGAGCTAGAGACTCCAGATTTGCAACTTAAGCTCGCCTAATCCCTCGGCAGTAAAAGTTTGTTTTCGATAACTCTTCCCGTTTCCGATATACACATGGGATCGATAACAACAAAATCTTGAATTTGCAAAACTTTGAGATGCCATTTGAATTATTGAATCGAAATCGGATAATAAACACCGGAGATATGGGACATTGAAGTTGTGTATGCAGTATGCAGTATGCGCGTAGACACACACATACTTGCAAGCACTGACTGTATGCGTAGAGTATAGTGATCAGGGTATCGTCTAGTCGGGATATCTCGACTAGAGCCTTCTTACTTGTTATTTGGTTCTACTACATATTTGAACTTTGGCTCGCTTCAGTTAACTTTTCATTATTTCTCTTTTGCATGGCGGACCGCTCAGCGTGCGATATTTCAATATCCCGTTGGACAAACGTCCCACTTTGAAACGATGAATCCCCTGCCAGCGCCAGCGTCCATCCGCACCAACAATGAGTTGATCCTGGTCCGGCTGGATTCTTTGCCATGTGACACATGGTCTCGTGTTGACGCGCCATAAAATATGCAATGCATGCAGTATGTCAGCGCTGCTCGCATTTTTCATTCAGCCATAACCCACAATCCACTCCACTCCACATACCCTCTCGCACCCCCGCCCCCCCTGTCACCTACATAGTTTGCCTTGGTGGGACAGAAAAGTCACTGCGAGTTCTTTTTTTTCATTTTTTGTCCAACCCATCGCACGAAAAAACTATCAATAATGTGACACACCCACACCGACCCACTCACACCCTTACATACACATTTCTCGCACATACATATATGGATGAGAGCATAAAATGTTTTGCCTTATGACTTTTTATGCTGAGTCGCGCCGCACATCGAACATCGATGGGCCACCTGCAAATATTTCAATATGCTTCACCAAATGCGCTTTCCCAAAAAATAAAATACATGACCAACAAAACCCACAATTTTTATTCGAGCCTTGGAGTAAAATGTATACAATGTGAACCCGTTTCGGGTTTCGAGGAATGTCAGCTCTCGCTTTGCCCTAACCCTTGACCCATTACATTTGAACGTTTTCGCCGGGATTGTACGTGCTTTCGCATATTGCATAAAGTGTTCAGGTTTTTAAGCTGTGTGTTTGTTGTTTTTTGCTTTAAAGCCCGCTAAATGGCCGTATTGAACATAGTGTGCATCGCTCTGCTTGGCATGATTGGTAATGGCCCAGGTATATCATAACCAGGACTAACCAGCCTTAACATACACGCAATAACACACACACACACACACACACACATACGCAGGGCTATTCATTCAATTGGAATTCTCATATCCTTGAAAATATTTTAATATTTACGCCCAACCAAAACGTTGCTCCTCGGGGGGCAAATTGGTATTGAGGTTTGGGATTTGGCATTGCGGATCAGCACATTGGCCAAATGTGGCGGTTTTAGCCAGTTGCATGTGACAGAGGCACGCACACGGATCCGGAAAAGCGGACAGGTGGATAAATAATAATATTGAAAATTTCATTTTATATTTTATATATATATTTGGGTGTCTGTGGAGTGTTTGGCCAAAATGTGCAATGCAATTATTGTTGAGGTTTTTTGCCATTGAATGCAATATGTGTAAATGCAAATGAATTGCAACAAAGAGTTGTGACAAGTGGGTGACTTAAAGATACCCTATAAGCAGGAACAATGTAAATGAGTACAAAATAGCATGACTCGTGAGATCTTTCTGTTAATTAAATAACACAACAAAGTTGTTATATCCTTTATGTTGTGAAGGGTGTAGAAGCTCCTTTGGACGTTCTGTTTGAGCACAACATTTATGAATTTTAATTAGTCAGTAGTGAAAAGCAATGCAAATTAGACACAACAGCTTATAATTAAATGTCATGCTCGAAATATTTAAACACACATGAAAATTACAATATTTAATTCAATATTCGCAGTATTTTCTATATAATATACATATATTTTGCAAGCATTTCTATTAGCTTATCTGTACTTTACTCTTACATATATACTATACTTGCAGCTCTGCGGGTAACGTGGCGCAGCAAACAGCTTCTGACAGCGGGTGTCAAATGCAACGCTGCTAAGCAAACTTTATTCCTATCTCTTTCTCTCTATTGCAAGCCTTTTGTCTCTTTTGTTTCTGTATTAGTGTCAGGCTTGACATGCAGTTTGGCGCCCTCGTTTTTGCGTCTCTGCTTTTGACAGCTTCTGACAGAGTTGAGCCAACAAATTTCAGCAGTTTCAGTTTCCATTTCTATCAATTCTGATTGTCATGTTAGATTCATAGTACGTTCGCATTATCAAGTACGTTTAATGTTTGCACTCTCTTTCGAGCTTCTATCTTCTTTTATAAATCTTATACTTATCCATTTCCATTTGCCATTTGCAGATACAAAATCGAAGTTGCGGGCAAAAGCTTGCCAGTGCTGACGAATCTGGACAAAGGTCGCTATGGCGTCATTGTTTTTGAGAATCTGGACAAGTACCTCAACATGGACAAGTGGAATCGTGAACTACTGGACAAATACTGTCGCGAGTACTCCGTGGGCATTGTGGGTTTTGTCAGTCCCAGTGAGGAGACCCTAGTTGGCGCTCAGCTACGCGACTTTCCACTCTTCGTGCACACAAATCTGCGTCTTAGGGATGCCAGTCTTAATCCCAGTTCCTCTGTGCTGCGTTTGACACGTGCCGGAGAAACCGCTTGGGGTGCTCTGCCAGGCGATGATTGGGCTGTGTTCCAACATAATCATAGTACCTACGAACCCGTGGAGTGGGCACAACGCAACACACAGGAGTATCCAGCGGATAGTGTGGGCCAAGTGCAGCTGCCATTGACCACAGTTCTTCAGGATCGTGGTCAGCTGGATGGCATACAGCGTGTGCTCTTTGGGAGCAGTCTTCGCTTCTGGTTGCATCGTTTGGTCTTTCTGGATGCGCTCAGCTATCTCAGTCATGGACAACTGAGTCTGAGTCTGGAGCGCAAGATCCTGGTGGATATCGATGATATATTTGTGGGTGAGAAGAGCACAAGACTGCGACCGGATGATGTGCGTGCTCTTGTCGCCACACAGAAGATCATTAGTGGCATGGTGCCTGGTTTCCGTTTCAATTTAGGTTTCTCCGGCAAATACTATCATCATGGAACACGGGAGGAGAATCTGGGTGATGATTTCCTGCTGCAAAATGTGCTGGAGTTCAATTGGTTCTCGCACATGTGGAAGCATCAGCAGCCGCATCTCTACGATAATCTCACCCTGCTCATGGCCGAGATGCACTTGAACTATGCATTCGCCAAGGAGCATAATATACCCACAAATTCTGGGTATTCCATATCGCCGCACCACTCCGGCGTCTATCCGGCCCACGAATTGCTCTACCTCGCCTGGAAGCAGGTGTGGAATGTGAAGGTTACCTCGACAGAGGAGTATCCTCATTTGCGACCTGCACGTTTGCGTCGCGGTTTCATCCATCGGAATATTATGGTGTTGCCCAGGCAGACGTGCGGACTGTTCACCCATACCATGTATATAGAACGCTATCCGGGTGGACGGGACAAGCTGGATGAGTCTATACAGGGTGGCGAGCTGTTTCAGACGATCGTCTATAATCCTATCAATATCTTTATGACACACATGTCCAACTATGGCTCAGATCGCCTGGCGCTCTACACATTCCAATCGGTCATCAAGTTCCTGCAGTGCTGGACCAATCTGAAGCTTGCCTCTGCACCGCCCATTGAATTGGCCGAAATGTACTTCCGACTGCATCCCGAGGAAGTCGATCCCGTTTGGGGTAATCCCTGTGACGATGCGCGTCACAAGAAGATCTGGTCCAAGACCAAAAACTGTGACTCTCTGCCCAAGTTCCTGGTAATTGGGCCACAGAAAACGGGCACAACCGCCCTCTACACATTCCTTTCCATGCACGGCAGCATTGCCAGCAACATCGCCAGTCCCGATACCTTCGAGGAGGTGCAATTCTTTAATGGCAACAACTACTATCGTGGCCTCGACTGGTACATGGACTTCTTTCCCGCGGATACGTTGCCCAACACCAGCTCTCCCATGCCCACTTCAGTGGGTTCTCCACGTTACATGTTCGAGAAGAGCGCCACCTACTTTGATGGCGAGGCGGTACCCAAAAGAGCTCATGCACTGCTCCCACATGCCAAGATTGTCACCATACTGATATCACCGGCGAAGCGAGCTTATTCCTGGTACCAACATCAGCGTGCCCATGGTGATGTCATAGCCAACAACTATAGTTTCTATCAGGTAAGATATCGGCACTTAGCCAATATACAAATAGATCTATGAAGATAATCTTCCTTTGCAATTTTCCAATCATAATACAATTTTAATCAGGACTCATTATCTTCAGCATTGTGTTTAAATTTAAACCATGACGCTAATGCCATATAATTTCCTTTAGACCTACTACAAAACCGACGCATAGATTTCCATCCTTATGAAGCTCGTTTAATTAGAGCACAAAATGTTTTCCCGTTTCTGTTGTTTTTTGGCATATTTTTGTGTTCGGTTCATTAGTCAACAACTGTCAGTTGCAAAATCCAAATGCAAATCCACACGGAATAGAAATCTAATGAACTATCCAATCGATCAATGCAGCATGAAAAAACACAACCACACGTTCAGATCTTTGTGCTGTGTTTAACTGCAAATTTCGAACTGGTTGCCGTCAGCGGGTGTTATGTGTTTGTGAGATAATAGAAATACATACGTTCGTTGCAGCGTGTGGCATATTCAATCAATGTGGCAGTACTTGCAAAAAAAAATTTGACGCTACACAAAATAGCTTTTCAATTGCTTGTCTTCTTAGAAAAAACAACTTGTCGACACGAGTTTTTATTTGAATTTGCATGCAGAAAAAAATTAAAATCATTGCGAATTTAGCTCAATGCCAAATTGCAACATATATAGTTGCACCTGCAGCTTAACAACACCCATCTAACCACGTTTCTAGCTTCTTGACTCGACACAACTTGCTTGACCATAAGCTTAGTTGTTAAAAAAAAAATGTGTCTTAAGTTTTTTGGTGTGCTTTTTATGTGCTTCATAGGTAATCACTGCCAGCGATTCGGCGACGCGTGCATTGAAGGATTTACGCAATCGTTGCTTAAATCCAGGCAAATATGCACAGCACTTGGAACACTGGCTGGCATACTACCCAGCGCAGCAGGTGCACATCATCGATGGCGACCAGCTGCGTCTTAATCCCATTGATGTGATGAACGAGTTGCAGCGCTTTTTAAAAATCCAGCCACTGCTCGACTATTCGAATCATCTGCGATACGACGTGAAGAAGGGCTTCTACTGTCAGGCTGTCACCGAGAAGCGCAATAAATGCCTGGGCAAGTCCAAGGGACGACAATACCCGCAAATGGATGAGCGTAGCGCCAAGCTGTTGCAGCGGTAAGTAAAACTAGCCAAAAACCTACAAAAAAAACTTCTTCTCAAATCCAACCAACGAAAAAAAAAAAACGAAGAGAGATAAGAAAAAAAAACGGGTCGTATGAGTGATTTGGGTTGGTTATGGGGCGACAGACAGACAGATGACGACGTTGGCAACGATGCAACGATGCTTTGAGTGAAGGATTAATGAACATGCAACTGTGTGTGTGAGTATGTGTGTATGAGTGAGTATGCCTGTTTGGATGTAACTGTTAGCAACACGGCAGATAGAATAGTTGTGTGAATTGTGCTTTGAATTTGAGCTACAAAAGAGAGGGTAAAGGGAGGGTTGGTAGGATAGCGTATGGGCACCGTGTGGCATTTTGTGGCCGTGGAAAGTGCACTTTACTGTACTTCAAATCGGGTAAGGAGAAAGGGAACGGAACGTGGAGTGGGGAACGTGGAGTAGAGCAGAGAGCAATGGGGATGCCAGCTGTCAGTTACGTCAGTTTGTGGAGAGTCAGCCCCATTTTACATGCAGAGCATTTGCTGGAGTTAAACGAGGCTGTTTTATTAGACATCGAAATGAACTGAGGGATTCATACAGATACTTACTAACCTACAAACGTGTATATATATATATATACAAAAGGATAAAATATGAAAAGCAACGAGCAGACACTTGATGCAAAAGTAGAAAAGTAGCAGCTTACCAAAGTTTATGCGACGGCACTCGGATGATGTGGCTATAGTTGCTATAGAACCATCCATTCATCCACCCATCCATCAGACAGTCAGTCAGTCAGTCAGTCAGTCAGTTAGGCAGCAATCAAAAAGTGAAAGGTTTTTTGCTATAAATACAGTTTTTGCGTGGGTTAAGTATTCAAGGAAGATTTAGGGAGATTGATTATTAGGTCTTGAAAGTTAGCGCTGATAGTTTGAGATAATATTGAACGATAGGGTGGGAAAAAGGCAGAACAATAGAATAATGGTTTCAAATATCCCCTATCTATTTGAATTTAGTTTTCTTTTATAAACATTTTTTTTTTAAGATTTGTCACTTGCAATTCAACGCTGTGCAAAGGCATTTGAAGTGAACTTGAATGAGAAAACACTTGAGAAATGCCGCTGTCAAATTTGAATTTCAAATTAAATTTTGCAGCTTTTGTTCGGTTTCAACATAACCATACTTATCTTGTTCTCTATCTTCCTCTTTTTGCCATTCGAACAGCTATTATATGAATCACAATACGGCGCTGGTGAAGCTGCTGAAGAAGTTGGGTTCGCGTCCGATACCGCAATGGCTTAAGGATGATTTGTCAACGGGAACGTGATAGCAGGTGTTTGGGGGCGTGGCCATTGGTATTGGCATCGGGATTGGTATTGGTGGCAACAAATATCGCAAATTGCGTGCAAAACTCAGGAAACAATTGCGCTGCCTGCAAATGGCAGCAGAAGCAGCGCCAGCGACGTCGCCTCAAACTATGCGAAGCAGTACGGCAAGCAGTTCAGCAAGCAGTGACAGAAACCAAAACGTCAGCGTCACCGGCAGCGTCAGCATCATATTTAACAGTAGCCAGCAGCGACGTCGACGTCGACGTCAACGTCAACAGCTTAATAGCGTAGAACAAAAGCAAAAGCGAAAAAAACAAAATCAAAAATCGCACAAACGCATAAAAACATAATTATCAGCTTTGAACATGCATAAATCGTTGTTGTTTATTGTTTGTTGTATGTTGTTATTGCAGCTATTTAATGATGTCGCGCTGCAGTTGTCAGCTGAATACAAAAACAGTTAACTAGCGTATATCTGTGTTAGTGTAAATGGAATGTAATATTGTGTAAATAATATAATGGCATGTTAGACTATATGTTGATGTATGTATGTATGCGCATCTTTGTTCGAATGTTTGTGTATGTGTAAATGAATTATTATAGCAAAGAGCATAATGAATAAATGCATAAATGCATTCAGGCGCTTTATTAGTTGTTTAAATGTTGAAAAACCTAAAGCAAATATAATTAAAGAGCAACATAAAAAATGTAAAAACCATTAAAAATCACAGCCAATTATGTATGCGTGTGCATTTTTAACAGTTTACACTGACAAATTATGCGCCCAATTAACTTTCGACATGATTCATTTTCGTTATTACCTCAAAAACTGTTATTTCAATTAAAGACTCCACACAATTGCAGCAATAACTTAAACTTTAATATTTATGTAAGCGTTTTTTGTTGTTTAACAAGAACAATTTGTATACTATTTGATTAACAATTTTAATCTATGCCAAAACTGTAAAGCCTGTTTTTATTTTTACAGTTACGAGTGCTATAAATATGTTAAATATATATAGTATAGATATAAATAAGGCTGCTATTAGTGTTAAGTGTATCATAGATGTGTTTTAGTGTAAAACGATAAAAAGAAAATGCGCAGCGAACGACATGAAAAATGCTTAAATATGAAACCTTCTAGTTTAAAATGTATGTTTACAAGCCGTAAGCAAAGCTCTACATATAGTATATAGTTATATATATATATTGTATAGTTGGATATATATATATAATACTAGTTAAAGTTTAGATTCGTAATGCGACAATAATAAAAGCGAATATTTAAATGCACTCGAAATTCGTTTTGTTATTTAAAAAACCGTTTGAAGCGACCAAATTTGCTAAGTGCGCGAGAGAGAGAAAGAGGGTGGCTTGTCACCGTGCGCACAACCCAATAGCTAGGTGGGTGTCCCAACTAAGTCGATAGTGCTGCCACATCTGGGGACAAAGAAGTTTACATTTAGTGGCAACTAACCGAAATCACTCACTTAACGAATTCGTTACTTAACAGCGTACTCACTTAACGAAATGTTGTGCTCAGCTGTTAAATTTTGCGAGGTTTGTGTGGGCATACTTGCCGTGGTCGACTAACAGCCCAGGCAGCTCAGCTGATCTCGAACTTTCGAACTGCCAACATGCGTTTGCGCCAAAAGGGGGTCTAACAGTTGGAGTGGACCTTAACAGCAGTCTGTTATCAAACTTTCTCGCGCGCGGTTCGGTGTTCGGCGTTGGCGTGTTGCGGCTGCTTTCTTTACAAATTAATCTTTATATTTAGAACTTCAATTAAATAATATACAACGCGCAGCGACAGCTTATTGAAAAGCCGCCGCCATTGCCGCCAATCACGTGCCTGTGTTTGTTTTACTAGCAATTTTATGGGAAAGCCGCCGTTCAAGAGCTTCATTCAAAATATATATGTATATAAGTGCTAAAGGTGTATAAAACGTAGTTAAATATCATCTGTGCTAATTGTTGTGTTTGGTTTTTGTGTACATGTGCCGCATGTAGTTTCAAAGTGAAGTTCAGAAATCTAGAACCGGTAAATTTATTTTGCCCTTTATTCATTCGTCGTCATTCTCGTCTTTCCACCTTATTTGTTTTCTTGCCGCCGCCTTTGTTGATGTTGTTCTTGCTGTTACCTGTACTTTTGTTGTTGTGACACTGTTGCATATTGTTTAACATAAGCAACTCAAATTTATTTCAGTTCGTTTATTCGTTTCGAAAGGCAGCAAAGTTCGAAGATGTTTTCATTCCAAATTTGAGTTAATTCGGATAAAATTCGATTTTTTTTTTTTAAACTTAAAATTGGCAAACATATTTCTTTTAGTTTTGCTAACAAAATATTAAAACGAATAAAGCGCGTATTTCGTGGCTCTTTACATTTAGAAACAAAATCAGATTATACAAAATAACAAATTTTAAGTGAAAATTGAATCACAGCTTACTTTGTTTATCAGCTAAGTAGAACAACAGCAAAAGTATTCGGCAGCAACAACAACAACCACAACTCTTACGCATTGGCCGGCTTGCTTATCTTCCTTCCCTTTCCAACTCGCACAGTGAATCATAAATTGATTTTGTTGTTGTTGCTGCTGTGATCTCGCGTTCGGCAAGTTCAGCTCCGGCTCCGACCCCCAGCTACAAATTCGCCTCATTAGCAGCATGTCCAAACGAGGCGGCGTCCTTCTGAGCAACATTCGCCACATTCTCCTGCGCCACTCCAATGTGCGTCAGTTTGAGCGCTGTGGATTGCGTCTAACGCCGGTGACGACGACGTCGTTTGCTAGTTTGGTAAGTGAACGTCCTCCAAATAAATATATGTACATATGTGCGTACCATTTCAGTATGTGAAACGTGTCGCTCCGGGAGAGCAGCTGCCAGCTGCCGGCGGCGGCTAGTGAAATTTTTATAAAAATATACACTATAATTCTTTGACATGGAAAGTGTAGCTAGCATACATACTTATTCTTATGTACATATGTATATTATACAACATGCGTATGCGTATACGTAAGTATGCGGGCACATTTCTTAAATTATTAAAATTTATGCCAAAGAACCAGTCGTTGAAACATGCAAACACACAATATACAACAAATGTACAAACATACATACATTTCTTTATTCTATTATGTTATTCTGAGCTTTCTTGTTGCCAGTCTTTTTATGCTTGCCCTTTGTTTTTGTTGGTTTTGCCTTTTATTTTGTTTTTTTCCCCACATTTGACTCTCCCATAGCTTAACAGCAGCCGCTCTCTGAACGTGTCTCGCTTCAACTCTCCCACACTCACTATCTCTTTTGCCGTTGTCCAGAACTTCAATTGAAGTTCGCTCTCAATGGAGTCAGTCACATGTACATGTAATGTTAAATTACATTAGTGCTTGTCGACTGTTGTTGTTGTAGCAGGCACCTGTACACCACCCCCACTCAACGGAGCCACAACAGCTGTCGGAAATTGTTTATTACTTCTATCTTTGCCTGCGTGGGCAGGGTAGAGAATAAATCATTCTTTTTTTGTGCTTTTTAGTCGTGTGAAAGCAATAATTTAGCATTTAGAGAGAAGACATAGAGAGAACATTGATCGGCTTGAAGCTACAAACTCTACAAATACGCTCTCTTTCTCTGATTGCTGCTCAGTGACGTGAAACAGTGCGACTTGCTTACGTTGCCAATTGGAATGTTAAGTCACGTTTGGTCCAGTCAGCTATGAATCATCTGTGTCATGACCCGCTGATGTGAACTCATCCGCATTTGCACTTGACTTGAGTTCGATAACTTTATCAGCTGCTTGTCTCAGGTGGGACATTAAACAAAGCCTAAGCAAAAGTGAGGCCAAAGAACAACAAAAACAAAATTGCTTACGCCGGCTGACAATAACATGTTCTTTTATGGCAAAGGCGATTTGCATACGAAATGAATTAAATTCGCCGTATTTGTTTGGGGAGACAGACAGAACACGCAATATAATATACATGAAGAAAGAGAGACAACAAAGAGCGTCAGTTTTTGTTTGTCTTTCCCTATATTAATGCAGAGAGAGAGAGAGCGAGCAAAAGCAAACAAAAGCAAACAATACGAAAAGTTGACACAAAGTGTCAAAGGCAGAAAAAATAAAGTTTTTATCAGACAATGTGATTGTAGCGGGTCGAAGGGCAGGGCGCTATGTTGGGGCTAGATTGTGTGCACCCTCTTTAAATGTCAACGTCATTTGATACTTGCGACAGACAAAACGACATTCTAGCGTGTATACGTTCCGGGACACGTGTTATTTATGTTGTTGTTATTCTCGCTTGCGCCTTGCCACTTAATTTACATTTGTTTTGCACACTTTCAAGAGCTGATTAAAGTCAACAAGGCCAATGCAACGGCAACAACAACACAAAGGATTTCAAAACTAAAACTCCTGGTTGTTCGCTAGCTGGTGTGCTTGCTGCCATAATTTTGTTTGTGGCACGTTCTTGTTCCACATTTCTCTCTGTTCTCCCCCCCCCCCCCCCACCAAGCCAATCCCAGCGTCAACTGTAACTAAAGTATGTGTTTCTCTGTGTGCCATTTTGTTTTGTTTTTTTCTGCTATTCGAATAAAAAGTTTTATTGGCGCCATTTGGTCTGCCGCACAACACACAATGTGTGTTAGAAAGGAACTTGCCACACAACCCCTCCTCCCATATGCTTATCCTACTTTTATGTCCTTGCAGCATGTCCGTTTGTTCCACATGGATTTTAGAGTTTCTGTTTCCGTCTGCTGGTTATAACTCTCATTTGCTTTTGGCCTGTATTATTTTTGTTTTCTATGGGTATTGGGGCTTGGCAGATGCGTTTATGGCCTCGGACAGCAATTATTAATTTTACTGTGTGACCATAAATAATATTTTTCACATTTATGCAGGCGAACAAAAAGCGTTTGCAAATGACATTCCATTGTCTATCCTTTTTCCAGGTTAAGCGGTTATCAAATGCAATAACAAACCAAGATTACTATGCACATATAACCGGTTCATGGTTCATCGTTCATTGATTCATTTTTAATACCAATGAAATTTATGTGCGCTTAACCAAATGATACTTGAAAGCTATCTGATCAATTAAAACATGCCGCACATGCCAACAACAATGAGTCGTCTCTCTTTATACTATGCACTTATCACGCGTACTAAGCTTTTTAGTTTTGAAGAGCTTTTCGTTTGGTACTCAGCCATTCAGTGATTATAACGTGAGAGATATCGAATGTGAGAGCAGTTGCAAAGCTTCACTTGAGATTGTTAACGTGCTATCTATCTATCTATATATATTTGCTTATAGCTTGTCTAATCTATATAGTAATCCCTAGGATTTTAACAGAAAAGTTATAACAGTCTACCCTTCAGGCGAATTAATTTTAATTAACAACCTTTAGTTTTATATATATAAATATTTTTTTGTTGGCTTTTGGGAGCGGCAAAGATAAACTTTGTTATGAATAACAAATTCCAAAAACGCTATGTTGATTGGCACTTGGAAAAGTAATGTTAGCTTATCACACACCACCTCCAAGACTATTTATCTATAAGATATAAGCACATAAAGATATTTACATACATATGCACTCATTATATATAGAAAATGTTAAAGTTTCTCAGTTCATTGCAGTACAGCCATAAGTTTTCTAATTAGAACAATTTTTCGATTGACTGAAACTTCTATTCATATTCTTCTGCAATGCGGCTCATCTTTTGTTTTTGTTTGGATCGCCAAGTTTTGCGTTTTAGTGCCGAAACTTAAAGCTCGTCCAGCAGCGAACAGCGGATGATGGCAACCTTCAACCCCCCGCCACCGCCCCCGCCCCATTACCATTAACTGACTCACCCAACCCGCAAAATGCTTTCGGCTTTACCCCTTTCACAAACATCAACCGCAGCAAATCTGCATATTATACGAGCTACCTACCAATCTACCCCCATCGCCACCCCACTGCCCCAAATGCTCTCCTTGGCAAGGCAACCGCAAACGGTTTGCTTGGAAGCTTGTGCACGTTTTCCCACATTTATCGGGAAGCCAAAATCTTTCAGATAACTAAAAATACAAGGACCACGAAAAACCAAAGGCAAAACTCTTAACGCTAGTTATGCAAGTTATTTGCATATATGCGAGAGAAGCATACAGCTTTGTATATAGTATAGATGCATTCTTGGCATTTGCTACTAATTAACGTTAAACAAAACTTATCTGGACCCTCGAGGGCTGTGCTAAAGTTCTAACATTTAAGAGCTCGTTAAGCGTTGTCAGCTGCATTTATTTGCTAAATATCTGCCCGATAGGAAGAGATATATATTTATTTTGGTATCCCATTTCTATTTACCTCTTTGGTCAATTGTTGTTGTACAAGCTTAGGTTTAGCTTTGCGTGTTATTGCACTTGACTTTCACCATGCTGCACAACAACAACAACTAAATGGGGTGTCTAAACACCCGCATGAAAATCGCGTTATTATTGCTAACAGCACCACCCACAAAACACACACAAAACTAGTTCCATTTGGCTTTTGCGTTTGATAGTATAAGTACTTGCGTTGCATATCCTGACCCTGCCCTCCCCCCTCTCTCCCTCTCTCTCTCTCTCTCTCTCTCCCCACTTGCTCCAGTGGGAATCATAAAAGAACACATGTTGAACCAACTGGAATTAAATGCACACACAAACGCATTTGTAGCTCGTTACAGTGCATGTAGAACTGTAAATAGTTTTTTTTTGTTGGTCTCTTTATCTGCTGCTATTGATAACTGCTATCAACATATAATATAAATTTTTGAATTCTTAATGAATAACCTTCCGTTGTGGTCAAAACGTACGAACGCAAATATTATTATTTGCCTAACGAAATCAAAAGCAATTGAATTTCGAACTTTGATTGACCGAACGCAATAAAACATTTTAATTCCATGCATAATTTACATGCTGCCCCATTATAGATGTGCGCCCCCATTAAGGGTTCCTTTTTGGGAGCATTGAGAGCGTTTGTCCCCTACTTTGCTCTGATTTAAAGTAAATTTATTGGTTTGTTGCTGATAATGCTTGGGCCAAACAAACAATACGAAACACAATACACAAAACACCCCAAACAAGCGTGCCACTTGAAACTGGCTTCTAATTTATAAGGCAAATATTTAGATTGTAAGTGCTACGGCGAGGGACCCCAAAAAAAGCAACTTGTGGCCTCTCATTGTGTCGAACAGAACCGAAAATCTTTGCATAAATTTACCAACAATTTAAAAGGTTATACACCAAACATAAAACCCCAAAAGTTAACTGCATAAATAGGACTCTTAATAATTCAGGGCGTGTCTTAAGATGTTCTTATGCAATGTGTTGATGATGGCCTCAAGAACCCAAGAATCCTCTAGCCTCTTTCCCACCCAGATCCCAACAGTGTCAGCTGCTATGTTTCCCTGTTTTTCTTGGTGAGTGCAAATTTTGCTATTATATGCAAATGTTTTACTCTACAAAGTGCCTAAGCGCAAAATGAGCTACATAAATTGTTTTTACATTTGCCTTGGCTTCTTTTTTCTCTTCTCCATCGCTTTTTTGTTTATTTAGTTGGCTATATGAAGTTTAGTAGTCTTCGCAGCTTGAACTTTAATTGAATGCTAAGTAGTTATTTTTGTGTTTAACTATATAATTGGATAGCAGTTGTAAAAATATTTGAGATTGAACTAGTTTGGAAGTTAAATTTAGGTAAGAAGTCTCTAAAAAGAGCCAAAATATTCATTTCCATTTAAATGAAAACATTGCGACTAGTAATAATTTTAAATAAAATGTGTAGTTGTAATTATATGATAATTGAATTCAAACATATTGCTTTTGCATAATTTTTGATAGGATTTATGTATTTTATTTTATTGCCATGCACAAATTATAATAACCGCTCAATTAAGTTTAATTGTGGTCAATAATTATAGTTTTCTCATGCAACTATTATTTGTGATAATCGTTATAAATTGTTTCATTTGTATGATGCAAGTTGCAAATGACTTTTAAATATTTTTAAGAGCATTTAAGGTGCGTTGCAGCCATACTGACACTAAGATATTATGGCGTTAGCTTAAAAAATAACACCCTTAATAATGCCGTTTGCATGTCCTTTTAGTAGGCAGGCACAGCTTGTGGGCTACTTAGCGCTGGCACGTCGCATTCTTCTTCACGTCTTCAGTTCTGCTATTTTTATTTTTTTGCTTTTCGCCTGCTTTTAATAATCACGCGCCGTTGCTCGCCTTTTTCTTTCTTATATGTGCAGCTGGTCTTTCGGTAGGTTCAAGGCCTCAAGTGTTCTTAATGCTGTCCTTTCTAATTGTAAGCAAATTAAAATCGCTCGTGCTTTCAAAGCAGCAACTGTCTTAGTGCGAAATGCGCATGCATGGCCCACATAAAAGGACATACGAAAACTAACACAAACTTATACTCGTACACACAATGTCAAAGGATATGTCTTTATGCGAGCTTTTTACTTCATTTTCGGGGGCCACAAAGCTGAACATATTTTTCGTGCAGATTTTCAAGGCGTTGGCAGCTGTCTTTTGCGGTATTTTCTCCTATATACTACATATGTTTTTCTTCTTTTCTCTCTTTTTTATCGTCATTGTGTTGAGTGAATTATTTTGTGCACATAAAAATATTTTTACGCAGTAAAGTTTGTTTTTTTACTTTTTTTATCACTACTTTTATGCTACGCTTGCTAGTGCTTGATGTAGAATGATTTGTCTTCCATTGAAGAGTTTTTTTTTGATGTCTTGCCAAACTTTGGAAATTGTCATAACTTTAGTTTGTGGAAACCTTGTAGATTTATCGAGCAGTTGAGTGCAACTCTAATGAGCAATTATTTTAGATGAATAATGCAATTACTCAACTCATTAAGTCGCTGCCATTTTAATTAATGTTGCGGGTGGATAAGACGGTGCGAAAGTGGAATGTGTTTGTGTTATTAAACTGTGTAACTTGACACGCTTTTGCCATTTTATGCCGCATCTTGTTTGAAGTTTTATGTTTCTCCTCTTTACATCCTACAAATTGTTGGTTAAGTTTAATGCCTCAATTTGTTTGGCGCTCCCATTTTCTGAGAACTTACCTCGACTCGTTGTTCATTCTTACACACATAAGCATTCACATTGTGTGTATTTGGCTTTGGGCTATGGCACTATAAAAATGCTTTTCACATTTGCCGCTGGCCAAATTTTCCTTTCACACACACAAAGCAAATACTTGAGTCAAAGCATTGAACAAGTGCTCTTCAAAACTTCTTGTCTTTAATTAGAATTTCACTTTAATTAACTTGCATTTCCAATGACTTGAAAATATATATTTTAATTACACATCGTCAATTGCTGCCAAACTGTACAGTTTTTTATCTCTCTCTTACTCACTCCCACTCTCCTTAGCAGTCTACCTGCATGAATAATTTGTTTTTAAGTGCCACGTATGTAATTGCTACCGAAATTGACCACGTGACGTATGAGCAATGTTGTAGATTATCACACATACGCCCCTTGGTAAAGCACTCCATTTGAACAATAATTCAAATGTGTTAAGCTAAATGCGACGCACAATTCCCATAACGTGCATTCTGCCCAGAAACATCCCAAAATGGGCCATAAAGCATATTCTACTGACGGTCTGCATAAATAGCTCAGAGCCGTAGGCGAAGAGTTAGGGGGAGGAAGAGAACAGAACCGAAGCATTGCTTAAGTTTTGCTGGCTGTAACGCATGTATTTGCTAGTTCGTGCTTTTCGCATCTTTTTTCCTGCCTGCCATATGGGACTTTCGAAATTGTAACCATGTTTATAACTCATATCGCAGACAGGCAAATGGCCATTTTATTTATACTCCTTCCACTCCTTTCCCCCTTCCACGCATAGTCAACTGCATGAGTGTGTGTGTGCTTGTGTAAAATATTGCTAAGCGACAAATTGTGTAAACGTTTTGCACTCTTTCAGTCGTGTTTTTTTTTCTCAGAAATTAATTTTTCCATTTTTTAATATATATATTTATCCATCTATACAGCTGTATTTCTTAACATATAGAGAAATCTATATGCATGTAGATATCGCATACTAAAATTAGTTTGTCTCTGCTTTTCGTATTTCTTTGCTTTTATCTACTTTTTTGCTTGCGCCAAAACATTTTTCTATCACTTTTCGGTGATATTTTTGATAGTTTTCTCGTCTGGCAATTTTGTTGAGCTTGTTCTGTGCTGCCTCTATCTTGTTGTCTGTTTCCTCTTCTTGTTGCCTACTCATTTCATTTACCTGCTGCGTGTGTAGCTCTTTCGCATTTCAGCTACATAAATGTTTACTCGTTGCTAATGTTTTCTTGAATTTTATTTACTCATTGCAACAATAGCAACAACAACTTATTTTTCCCCTGATGCTCATGCGTCTTATTTATTAGATTTTTTTGTTTGCTGCGAGCATTTTGGCTAAAATATTTATAGAATTTTATCGACACAGCTTTCATTTTGGCGGATATACATACAGTATACAGCAAATGGAAGACAAACATTTTTATTTAAGTTTAACTTTTATGCAGAACGCGGTTTGATTCGTTAATCTGATTAAAAGTCGCTTCACGATTTTTGAAGGGTGGAAAAAGGGAGCTTACACATTTATCCATTTTTATGGCAGAACATTTTTATGTTGTGTCCATTATTTATGTGTCATAAATGTTCGCTTTGAAGCACAATTACGCTTTAACGACAGAGTGTGTTATGACGTAAAATTATATTTTCTTCATTTGTTGACTCTAATTAAGCATTCAGTGGCGAACAAAAGCATTAACAAAGAATGCTCGTAAGGGTTTACTCTTGGCCAGACTCCACCCCCCCGTTGTGCCCCTTGCCCGCTTGCGACACTTGACACGCGACTGTTAACTGTTGCCGGGAACAAATGAAACAAAGGCAACTCGTCGAGCCATGCAAATTGCAAAGGATTGTCGAAAGGGGAAGGCAGTCAACACGGTTGTGCAGTTTCAATTCAGTCGCTGAGAACATCCCGTACTGAAATATGTACTGAATATACTGTGTTTGGCGCATTGTGTTTTATTAAAGAAACTCTTTCTCTTTCAATTAGTTTGGCAAAATTTTTGGGGTTCGGTTCTAAAGTTTATGAAAACTTAAGCTAATGGCTTAAAAGCACATAAATTAAAACTTGAAATATGCATATAAAATAAGTTAAAACTTTGACAAATAAATATAAAATGGAGAATTTATGAATTCAAGTACAACTCAAGCACTAATTTTGGCTGCTAAGACATAAAAATATTAAGTAAATTCTGCTCTTAGCCAAAAGAGTTGAGTAAACTGTGGCGAAAGCGTTTGTGGAAACCACCTATCTAACTTTGGACACTAACTTTGTTTACTACACTTGGACTGTTTATTATAATAGTCTGGACTACTTGGCAGCTCAGTTTCTCTTATGACCCACCCACAGGTCCCTTACTGCTCTCCCGCCTTACCATCCGCAATACGAAGCAGCCCCTAGCTAGAAGCTCTTTTGTCTGCTATGCTTGGTTATTCTATGTGAGTGTGTGGGTTTTTTTTTACTTTTTTTGTTTGTTTGTTGTTTGCTTTCGCTTGCTTAGGCCTGAATTAGCTCATCTCCGTCGGAGCCACAAGCGAGGCACGCGGCCGCAATGTTGTGCTCATTATGAAGCGATTCCTGCAACATGTCGCAGAACTCAAAGATAAGACAACGCCCAAGTTTTTGTGTGTGTTGCCTGTTGTGTTTGGTATCTTTGTGACTGCTGTCGACTTTTGTTGGCCTTTAAAGTTGCCCCTGAACACGAATTAACTTTAAGCGGGCTTGTGGTGCCACCTCAGCTCAGGTAGCAGGCAGGTGTGCTTTATGAAATAACATTTTCGTTTTCATTTTCATTTGAAACCATAAGATGAGCAGGCAGGCAGACGGCAAGGTTCCGGCATACTGAGCGCCAGTGATTTCAATTTATTTTGGATGATCATAAAAAGTTTTTGTCGTTTTCCACCAACCAGCAACAGCAGCAGCAGCAGCAGTTGAAATGTGTGGCATACTTTTGGGCGGTTCGGTGGAGGTCGTTGTCAGAGCTTGTTAAATTTATGCTGCTTGAACGAAGGTTTCATTTGTTAACTTCAAATATTGTTTGACAGTTGCGGCCGCCACACTTGGTAACTCAATTTGCCAAGTTTTGGTATTTTATTAAGGAAATCTGGCTTTTGATTTTGCAAATTTCGCTTGGCACCTTTAGTCATTGCTCATTCTGTCATTTATTGAATTGATGTGTCGAAGTTGTCAGATTGTTCTGTCAAATTGTTATTCCTTCCTCTCCCAGCCACAACAGTGGCTGTTCCGGTGCTTCATCAATAATAGGCTGACAGAACGACAGAGCAAATACCAAATCGTAAATCATAAAATCTCACAGCATGCAAAAGGAAAAAAAAAACATACATAACATATATTTTACGTGTGTGATTTATTTGCCTTATGTTGCAGTTGAAAACGTTTCTTTTTTCTACGCGCCACATTTGTTTACTATTTAAATTTCAATTACACAGTTACGAATCCTTTGCTCACTCCCTCCGAACCATTTTTTCTACATACTCGTATATATATGTATTATTGAAACGCTTGATTGAAGCCGAGCGTAAAATCCAATCAGAACACACATGCACAAACACCCACACTGATATCTTAAAACCGCCGTCAGCTGCAGGCCTTTTTTAATATTATGCAATGGCATTTTTCCCAAACCATACGTGTACTTGCATATTGTGGGTGGCCTTAGAAACTTTGTCATGTTTATGAATTTTAAATAGGAATAGAATATCTTGGCATCAAATTTAAATTATACAATTGTTAACCTTTAACGTTATTATTATAAATAAGCTGATTTAATAAAAATCGTTGGCTTTTATGTATTTCTTAATGATTGTTAGTATTTTCGATGCTTTCACATTTTTCGCTCTTAACAACTTCTCAATGTCTGTATCATGACTCTGTTGTGAGTTCTGCTTCCTTGTCTTTCGTTTCTTGTGTTTGTGTTTGTATGGGGCTCAATGACAAGGTAAACAGTTTCAGTTTCGATTTCGTTTGCATTTTTTTTCCCCGGTTCCCAGTTGAATTCAAATGAAAAATACAACTTTTCAGTTGAGCGTGAGATTGCTCATACGCAACGTTGGCCGCAGGCAAACACACACACACACACAAAATGTGAGCGAGTGGAATAAAAACTGGGCGTAAAATGTAGCAAAAGCTGATGCAGTCATTTTTTTTATTCTTGTTGTTATTGTGTTCTAACCCCTAACCCCGTAAAAGCAATTTACTTCCCCTGACGTACCTGAAATAACGCATAATATGCTTGCTTCAGTTTGTGGCATACATTCTTACTCAGCCAGCACCCGTTTGCTGTTTCGTTATGGAAGGCACGTGATTTCGCAGGGGAGCGTTTTAACTAAATTAGGAACGGTTCTGGCATGCAAGGCAAACATCACAGCTAGGCACAATATAGATATCCAGACTGAGCCACACACATTGATGTCATCCACACTTAGCTGGGGCTTTAATAATACTTATATATATATATATATATATATATTTACACGTAATGTGTGTATATATTTACACGTAATGTGTGTATAATATATATAGATTTTTTGGTAAATGCTTTTGGGAGTCAAGAGTTCTATGGTCAATTTAAGCCACAATCAATAAGCCCAGCACTACCATGGTCATTAACGCTCAAATAACCATCTTCGTTTTTCTTTCCATCTCTCTTTGCAGCACTTTTGGCCTGGCCATGAGCTACAACAGCATTATAGAACTTTCGCCTCGTCAACGCAATCGGATGATGATGAGAGTACGCAAAAAACGAACGACAAGCATAAAAAGCAACCGGTCACGGGTAAGTGATTCCATTAAATATTTGCCCAACGGAAATTCTTGTAAATATTTGTCATTAATATGAGAATTGATTGGAGTCAAGTGAACAGCTTGTTCGCATCGTTGGCCGAAATATTTAAACACAATTGTTTCAGTGCTGCATTTTACAGTGTTGGGGAGGAAAAAGAAAGGAAGAAAAGCAGCTAAAAAAGAATGCGAAGGTAAAAGGTGTGCAGTTTATCAAAGACATGCAATCGTTTTAGCAAATCGAGTAAAAACCTTCAAAACCAATAAAGCAAATCAGAAAGATCTTGCATTTAGAGCCGCAGAGTTCCACAGAAAGCAAGCGATTTCACACATAATCCAAGAACGTATTGCTCAAGAAAATCTCCAAGCAAAAGAGTATGAACAGCACGATATTAAAGCAAATGTGGATTGTAAATTAGATGGTTTTTGCAAGAAAAATGCAGTCCAGAGTAGGCATAGCAAAAAACAGACCCACTTATCTAAGCAATTTCGTAAGTGTCTGTGAAAATGGAAGCGTATTAATCTAACTCATAACTATACCAAACAGTAAGACTTAAAAAAAATCCACTGAAGACATTTTCATTGAGGTTCTTTGCGTTCAAATCATCAAAGAAAAGTATGCGTAATAATAAATCTGATAAAAGTAAGTTGGGAAAGTAAGCAAGCACAGACAAGAAATCGAGTAACTTAGAAAATAATGTAATTACCAAATTAACTTATGATGGCCAATTAAACTAATGATAATGATTATTTAATAATTATAAAGAGTTATTAATTTGGCTTTGACTTGTGTATTGGACTTTAATTGATTAAACTTAATGGGGTTTCATAAATTGAAGATTCTTTTAGTTTATTGCTGCCCTCAATACCTCAATCTTTCTAATGGAATGTGATAATTGATAATGTATTTAAGAGACATATGTCATAAGTTGTCATTAAGTTTTAAATTAGTTAAGTGCATTTGTTATTAATGCGTAAAATAAGCTTTGCTTTGAACTGCGTGTGGTTGCCTCTGGTCCGTCCAAACCCCACCTTCCTAGTCAACTTGCAACATGCAATCGTTCTGTCACCTATAATTACAAAATCAAGCATTTCAATTTATAAATAACTCAGCAACTGCAGCTGCCTTAGCTCGTTAAATGTATGTTTCATTTATTTGGTCGTTAAGTATTAAACTACAAAATACTTTTGAGCATTAAAATTGAGCTCTAATTGATTAACATAAATATTGTTTACGTATGTTTATGTATGAAATACAGTTTTTGGATAATTCTGTTGTGTTTTTCTATGCATTTTGGCATTACCTGTAAAGCTATGTAGCCTTAAATTTATATATTTTATTTTTCAACGTATTATAATTAATTTTAGGCATATCAATTACCCAAACCCCCAAAAAGTCGTTGCTTGGATTCCCTTGAGCATTGTGTTTACATTCTATCATCCAGGCTATCGTACAGCTCTCCATCTGTATGCCTTCTACCTATGGAGTCGTTGGATTGCTCTGTCTTTTCCCCTGCTGATTGCTCCTGTTCCTGTTGCTGGCGTTCTAGATCTTTGGCTGGATCGTATACCTCAAATTCCTCAAACTCGATTTCATCGTATTTGCGTCGCTCGTAGATGCTTCTATCATTAGCCACATAATGTCGCACCACAGTCTTGTCCACAATGGACGCACTGCTGCTGGCATTGCTTAGACGACGTTCCTGGTTAGCTGCAGAATGTTGCTGCTGATGTTGTTGCTGCTGTGTCTGATGTATCTGAACGGGCACTATGATTTGCTCACGACCATTGACCATTTCTGGCTGTTTTATCAGCTTTTTTGTTGTCATCATTAACTGCTCTTCGAAAGCATTCAATTGCGACCACTGATTGCCATTGGGCGTGCATTGATTGACAATTGCCCTGGCTTCAGCTTGTGGCGGCGTCTGTTTGGATAGCGTATAGGCCAAATCCACATTTTTATTGCGGCACACTTTGCTGTTATTGTTGGGTTTATCAGAGTTGCTGCTGTTGCCACGCCCTGCACTCAAATTAAGGCGTATGTTTGTGGCCTGGCTCTGATAAGTTGTTGAAGCTTCATTCTGCTTATCATGCACATCTTGGCAATCACCCTGTTCTCTTAGCACATTGATGTGATTATTTACTGTCACTTGTCGTCGAGCTGTCGCCTCAACATTCTTCGCAGCGGTACTTTGACTGTTAATGGTTAGATTGACATCGTTGGAACTTGAAGGAACCGTTGGTGTTGCCGTCGGCTGATTGCATTCGAAATGATTAACCATTTTGCGAACAACTTCCGTGTCTGCCTGAAGCAGCATGGAGTCACTTCCATTTCCAGCATCACCATCATTGGCTCCTGCCAGCTCCAGTCGACTGCTGCAGCTATTCGATTTGACCAGCTTGAATTTAATGCCTGACTTAAAGCAACAACAAAATGATTGAGTACAACTTTATAACATTGCTTCGCATGTTCGACTTACCCTGATACGAATCCTGTTGCTGCTGTTCCAATTGCTGTTTTGTCTGCAGTAGCTCGTGTTCACATATTTTAGTGGGCGGGCAGACATTGCAGGATTCGATTTGACGCACTCGTGAACGTGTAGAGGATGCTAAAGAGACGTTGACTGCATTCCCATTAATCAGCTGACGATTTGGCTGCATTGTAGCTGTCATTCTGTCCGACGTCTGTCGCTCCAGCACTCTACCACCATAATAGGTGACTGTAGAACCACATTCGCGTATTTTGGCCAGCACGTCCTGACATAATAAAATAAAGAGAGGTGGGGATAGTGAGTTGGGTCACTGTTGTGGGCAGCTTAATGGGCCTGCCATCAATTGGTAATGGTCCATAAAGCTCTTGGATATTTGCTTTTACTTACATTGCTCACATAATATGACTCGCACATGTCCGGCTCCACATTGTCGTCATCATCCTCATCTCTATCGTCATCATCAACATCATCATCAGCCACATGATGATCGTGTATATCTGCTTGCGCCTCCAAATTGTGCTCATAAATTTGTCGGTACCGTGAATCACCTGCAGCTATGCCACCACCCACGCACCAGGTGCGTCGACTGGCCAACTTGGCTCGGGCCTTGGCATTTGCCGCATTGCTATTATGTCGTCGCACAACATCCAAAACATGAACACCCTTGCAGGCCAGCTTTGGTGACTCTTTGGTCATGCTTTCCGGCTGATTATGACACTCGCCGCAGGGTGATGATAAATCACCGCTCGAAATTCCGCTCGATAAACTGGCATTGTCCCAGTGCTTCACCTTGTGCTCCTCCATCAGCTGTTCCATGCCCTTTGGCTGCTCCTCAGCCACAGCTGAAGCCGAAGCAGCATCTCCACCATAGCTTGTATCTATGGTCAAATAGCGATAGCCTTGAGCCCGTCTACTCTTCGGGCTTAGCTGGAAGGCAGAGCCCCCAAACTTTTGCTGTGATTGCACAAGAATGCCTTGACCAGGAGTGGGCAGGATGTTTTGCTCAAAGAAGCGACGCACATTGCGCACCGTATCCGGATCCGGCAGCTCATCCTCATACAGCTCCCTGTTCACTCTGACAGGCTGATAGAAAAAATGTCTTTTCGCTCCAGATCCACCCACTTGGCGTTGTCTTGTCTTCTTCGGAGCTGCTGTTGTTGCCGCCTGCTGTGCTTGTGTGTTTGCCAACCTTGGAGGTTTTGCTGGCGCTACATTTCCACCCACTGTCAGAGGGCGTTCAATCTTCGTACGAACCGGCTCCACAATGACCACATTGTTATTGCTCAGCAGCTCCTGAAAACTGTAGTCCTGCAGGTATTGTATAAGTCCGTCAAATTGGGCCTCCTTCTTGTTGCGAGACGTCAGAATGTTGCTGTTGCGAATGAGCTGCTGTGACTTGAGCACCTTGTAGCGTATGTGATCAAATTGTGCCCCACCATCGCCGTCATCATCATCATCATCCCCGTCGCCATTCGACTCCTGCTGTGCAGCACTTACAATTGTTGCCTTTTGTGAGCCATCGCCCAACTCCACAATCTCAATAGACGGCGGCATTATGCTGCAGTAGTCCAAACTGCTGCTACCATGAAGCTTATCGCCATTGCTTGACGTCACTTTATTGCCCAGCTGGAAATTCAGGCGTTGTTCCTTCTCTAGCTCCGGCTGCTTATCTGCGTTTTCGGCTGACTCACTGCCACCACCCGCCAGCTTATTCCAGTAGCACTTAACAGCATCGACTTTTTGTAGATATTCGGTGGCAACTTCACCGCTCACATTGCTGGCAATGCTGCGGGCACTGCTGCGGCGCCTCAAACTGTTGCTGTTGCCGCTGCTGTTGCTGCAATTTTTGCTGCTGTCTACAACATGCAGAATCTGTGGTCGCGACATCTTTTGGCGTCCAAACGAATTGTCTCCGCTTGTCGTTGACAGCACCTTAATGGGACGTGCTTTGTAAATGGATGCGGCAGCACTAAGCACACGACGTTCCGGTGGCTTGCCACACGCTGAGCTATTCGAGCGTCGCAACGAACGCTGCGGCGTATGTGGGTGCACCACTGAATTTGTAAGCACTGTGGGGTTGCTCTTTAAAGTTGTTGGCTGCTTCTTCGTTTGCTCCTCGTGGATTGCTTCAGTTTGGATAATGTTGTTGTGAGCGTCTGTGACAATAATTTGAAATGATTGAGGCTGTTGCTCAGAAGGTTGCTCCACGGTTTGCTCTTTGGCTCTTTGGTGTCTTAGCTCCTGTGCGCGACGCTCAATTAGTTTGCTAAAGTTGGCCACCTCAATGACAGGGGCTTCCCTTGGCTGTTCCGGATGTGATAGGGACACTAATTGGTTATCGTTTACATTAACGTTATCGTTTTCGTTACAGCTCTCGGTATCGTTAAACTCATCTTCTGTGATGGGTGGAGGTGGTGGTGGCAGTGGTTCCTCTTCCTCCTCTTCTTCCTTTACCTCTTTGGCAAATACTTCTGCATCAATTGGCTCCGGTAATTCCGGTTCCCTTATTGCCACTTGGTGTTGCTCGGTCTGCTGTTTATTTTCCTTTTCCGCTGCTTGAGTGGCCTCTTCCTTTTCGCGCTGCTTCTCACGCTCCTCGTATTCCCGTTGCCTGGCCTTCTGATGAGCGCGTCCGAAGCGTCTTATGGAGTCGTAGGTCTCGGCTCGGGTAACTTCGCCTTTCTGTCGCTTGGTTTCCTTGCGCTGCTGCTGTCGCTGCAAATTATAGGAAGTTCTTAGCTCCTTGTCAATATTCTCGCACGCTTTAAGACTGACGCTAATGTTAACATCTGGCAAACTGTGATACTGATTCTCTGTCAGATTTGATTTGTGCGCCGATTTAACCACAAAGGTGTCGGTTGCCTGGCGCTTCAGTTCTGGTGGCGCTGGTTGCTTAAGTTCCTCTTGTTTCAGCTTCCGTTTTTCGACTACACTCAAGATTCGTGGCTTACTTGCTGCACTGGAGGTTACGCCCACATTAATGTGACTGCTGGGCGTGGCATGTTCAACCTTTAAAACTTGAGTGAAGTTCTGGGATTCTAACTTGGCGTTGCTCAGCTGCTGTTGTTCCTTCTCCTTCTGTCGCTGCTGATCCACCTCCTTCTCCTTTTTGTGCTGCTTTGGCTGTGGTTCGTAGACTGTATCCTCTATGGAAATGTGAAGTAGACTCCGTGTTTCCAACTCTCCGTTTTCTAGGCAACTAGTGAACGTACGTTGCTCGAAGGATTCGCAACTCTCGCCTATCAAAGTACATTCGGAGCTATCTTCTGAGGATAAATAAACGGAATCGTAGGCAACGATCTTGTCTAGCTGCTGGCTATGGGTACGCTTCAAAGTGCAATCACTATCGCTTGCAGCTGTCTCAGTTGGCGTGGTAAGACTCTCTTCAGCACCAGTTAGATCCTCAACGTCGTGCTCCACCCGCCTCTCCTCTTCTCCTTCCTCTTCGCTGCTCTCGAAGCGCGTACGTGTTGTAGTTGTTAGACTTATCAACTCGTAACTCTCCTCAACATCAACCGAATCGGCGTTTTGGAAGATTTGCTCAATGTGTGTTAGATCGTATTCCTGTTCCGATAGTGAGGGTGTGTCCGTCTGATCATCCGAATTACTGGTCGTTGTCTCCGGGAAGACACTGCTTTGACTGTGCTCCGGACAGGACTCACCACTCAGGTCAATGTGCCGCTGTTGCTGTTGCTGCTGTTGACAGTAATGGTGGTTTCTATGCTGCTGTTGCCTTCGCGACTGATAAATTCTTGGCCTTTCACTTAGTAGGGTGACTGCCTGCTCCAGTGCCTCGAATTCTAGAGAAGAAGGCTGCTGCTGTTGCTCGCCGTGATTCTGGTGCAACGAGTTCTTAAAGTAGTCCGAGTTCAAGCTCTCCAAATCACTCTTATCGTTGTGCCACGGATGCAATTGTTCGCTAAGACCTAATGCCAAGGCGTCCAAGCGTTTGAGATTATCGTAGTAGACATCAAAGTCATGCGGGTCACGTTGATGTCGCTGATGCCGCTGCGGGCAGTGATGATGTGCGTGTTGTTGTTGCTGTTTTTGTTGCAGCTGCTTCTGTTGCTGTTGTTGTTGTTGCTTTAGCAACTGTTGCTGGTGCTGCTGTTGATGCGAGTCGCAAGTGTTTGCCCCACTGCTATTACTCTGTGCATCCTCTGCCGGCTCCGTTGGCTGTTCAATTTGCGCTTTCTGCTGTTTGTTGTTGAGTCTGGGAGTAGAAGGGAGAATCATTTTATAATTATGCTATTGTTTGGGATTTGCGTCGGTTGTTATCAAAAGTAAATTATAGCCGAGCTCATCTGTTGTCATTTGTTTGTTTGTTGCATTGACCTTGTTTGGGCATTGTGACTGGCTTAAACAATTGCATTGACATTGACAGCAGCTGTGCATGCAATCAATATGCGCACAAACCATGTGATTTGTCAGTCAGTCAAGCAAATAAACAAAACGAGCAGAGAGATACAAGACATAAACTTTTCCAATGCTGCCATTTCACGCCGAATACTGTCTGAGATAGTGGTATTGTCTGAGATAGTTGTGGAATGAAAATAACAACGAATTGCTTTTAGGTATGATTTTATCATGTAAACATTTTCAATTGCATTATTTTTGCCTAATCTTCAACTAATTTCTATTCTAATTGACAATGTGCTGGAAAATGACTCTAATTATAGCTGTAGTTTCGTGTTGCTCGTATATTGTATAATCGTTGGCCATTCCGACTTCTCGACTAACTAAAGAGCTTAGTTAGTTAGTCGCTGTAACTTCATCTATACAAATTACGTTAATAGCTTTTAATTTTTAAAGGGAGTTAAGTTCAGCTCTAATTTAACTCGACGAATTTGCTTTGGATGTCATGCTATCACTCTCTAATCTTTTATTCTATGACGTTTAAAGCGTTGTTGTGCTTCACTTGGTCAAAGAAATCCATGCCCCTTCTGCTGCTCTTAGCTCTGTTTACAGCTCACGTTGCACTCAGTCGCTTAGTGTTTACTCAGCCACTTGACGCAACGATTTGCGGCAAATTAATTGAAGGCCAAAGGCAACGCTGCGATGTGACTGTCAGAATGACAGAGAGCCAGCGCACAGCATAGCAGAAGTAGAAATCATAGCCACTCTGCACAGTTCAGCTGTCACTGGCAGGATACGCCTCAGTTATAATGGTTGGCGTGGCCAAAAGCATCTGGCTGCCCCATAAATCAAGCAAGGATGCGCTGCCTAAAGCGCTTGTTTTTAGTTGAAGTTGAACGTGACCGCAATTCATGCAACTGCTGGAAACGTTGACTTTGGAACGGATTTTCACTTTATTATTTTTGTTTTTACTTTTTGTTTGCACTATTAACACAATTGATTATGCAATAATTTTGTTCGGTTCTTTGTGCCATCGCACATAAACCACAGAAACCACACTTCACATTGCTATTGGTTGCACGCATATGTTGAAACCGCAGTGCTCCACCGAAAACCACAACAACAATAACATCAACAAACATCCTCCCGACAATTACGACCCAAAAAACCGTTAACATCGACCACAAAACAATTTGTCTGGCAGAAGCAAAACTACAAAAAACTGCGCCAACCTGTTAAGCTGACCGCGAGTGTCGTGTAACTAAAACTAAAAAAGATTTCTTACTCAAATTGCTGTCTTGACTTGACGTTGACGTTAACGTGGCGTATGCGTGTTGTGCTGTATTCGCTAAACACTAGTCAACACAATAACTAAACCAATGACGTCGTTTCGAAGTGTAATTATGAGTTGAGTCTGGGTATATTATAGATTTTGACATAATAATAATTAAGCTGTCACGTTGCTTGACGTTCACACGTGCCAGTTAACTGGGAAAATAATATGTATTGAAATTATGTGATGATGAGAAATACTATATTGCATATAATTAGAATTTAAGTATGCATTGAACACAGCTGTTCTTGAGAGGTTGTTAAATATATGGACGTTGATGTACTAAACGAGACAGTACATACAAGTGGCCCAACGATACCAAGCACCGGCTTGTTAGCGCGCGGACCCAAGCATTTAGCAATCCACCTCCCGCCCAACCGACCGAGGGGCACATCGCTTAACGTACGATTACGATGTTCGCGAACATATAGACAAATGATACAAAACTATTATTTTGAGCGAGACACTAGAAGTGGACCCATCAAATAATTTGGAAAGCTCATTATATATAGAGCATAGGATTCGGAAGGGGTTATGAATGGCGAAGTTAGTATTGCAAGTTTGAAGGGAAATGGGTAAGAAATTTCTGGTAGGTCTAATCGGAACAGCAAAACTTATTTGGCTAACTAGTTCCGAAGAATCTATTTCACCATTAATAAGTTATACCTAAAGATTGAAAGATTAATATATTAACATTCAAAAACTTTAACTTTCAGTAAAGTTTACTATTATTTGTAGTCTAGAGTCTTGATATTTTTGGGCAATATATCACTTACCGAGGTGATTCGCGGAAAAACCCGCGATTAACTAGACGCGCACGCGGTATTAGCTGCGAACGTCGCCGACTGCTGTTTGCGGAGCCAATTTGCAGATCGCTAAATGTCTCCTCACGTATGACGGCCAAGCTGCGCGATCTTCGCAAGCTGCACGATTCGCTGCCAAAGTCAAGGAACGTGGCTGTAACTGTGGCTCCCAATGCTGCCCCTGTGGCTGCTGCTGCTGTTGTGGCAGTTGTAGCTACTGCTGTTGGATCAGTTGAAGCTGCTGCTGTTGCTGCCGCTGGTTCCAAGTTATCATTTACTAAAAGCAATAATTGCAGCGTTTTTGTGTTATGCTTCAGTGCATTCGATTCAAGGGCAATACTTACTCGAGTAGTTGTTTTCGATCTGCTCAAGCGGCGCTTCCGCATCGAAACGCCAATAGAACTCGGCTATGTCCAAGGCGTTCTCCTCACGCTCTAGCTGCGTATAATCTAAAGATCGAGCGTTTCTCAGCTGCCCCTGGCCAGCTGATGAAGCTGCAATGCCCACGCGACACTGTGTCCAATGTGGTTGGGCGTGTGGTGTCAACGGCGGCTGTGTATGATGCTCCTGGTTATGATGGTGGTGCGTCTGATGATGGTGGCGCAGTTGCACTTGCAGTTGTTGCCTGTGTGGCCGATCTATGCCAACGCCAGCTGCACCATGACAGCTGGTGGCCAAATCGAGATGCGAAACGGATTTGTGGGAGTGTCGCCAGCCGGCGGCTCGCAGCTGTGGACAGCGTGGGTCGTGTGTGATGTTGTGTTGGTGGTGGTGCGACTGTTGTTGGTAATGTGCAACATTCGTATCTTCGAGACGCACGCGATCCACGTAATTATGCTGATAGCTATAGCTGTCCTTGCCACTATATGAGTTTAAGAAAGAGATAGATTTAGGTTTTGTTAAATATAAAAGCTAACTTCACTTTCGTGATTTCCTCCCAATATTAAAACGCTTTTCCATAAATACTTTTGCCTTAAACTTCAAAAAACATTATGGAACCTATTTTACCACTCCCCTATTAGCAGTTGTGGCTACCTGAACGCTAAGTGAATTAAGCTTAAAAGCCGGACCGATTATCGTAAATTGAAGTCATTCACTTGTGTATTTCACACACACACGAAGGTTGGTAAAAGCCCAGTCGAACTGTTTTTGCCAATCGACAAAAACAGAAGCTACTGAAAGAGCAGTAGAAGCACTTTGCTCATCGAAGCATTTAAGCCAAGCAATTTCTTATTGCCTATTTGCCTTGTGCCTCACTTTACCCAGGCATTTTTTCCGTAGCTTGCTATTTTTCGCAGCTTTGCTGCGACTTAAAAGGTTGCGGCACCTTGACGTTCATAGTCACAACGCCTGTTATGCAGTCTCGCTGTTAAATGAAGCGTGGGATCTGCGGCAGTCAGCTTCCATTGCAACAACTGCTTTGTTTTACTGCTGTATGTATGTAGTTCTTTTGAGTATTTATGCAGGGAAAATCCAAAGGTATTTGCCAGTTATAAATGTTGAAAGTCTGCTGCGAATTGTGCACTATTGCTTGAATGACTTGATTGGATGAGGTTTATTTAACCATGAACTGCAATATTGAAATGACTCGGGTTGCAAATTTAACAGAAAAATACCTAAAATCATAAAGGTGTTCTAGCAACCACTGCAAAGTGTAATAAAAGAGAGATTCTCTTTTGCTTATGTCAACACTTTGAAAGAAAACGTTTTATAAGCCTATCTTAATGACTTTTTTCCCTGGAGTCTCAGCACTTTCACAAGCCATTTGCATGCAGAGCAAACTATTTGCAATAAAAACAACTTGAACTCTGGCAATCAACTGGCTTAAACTGCTTACATCCATTTAGATTGCATTATTTGCTTTACTTTTCACCTGAATACTTAAAATAAATACTTCTAAAAATGGCAATGTTTGCGTTTATGCAACAATTTAATGGTACGAGCAGTATGTTAATTGCCAGGCCGCCCCAACAAAAGTTTAGCTGTTGCCCTGACCTTAATGCCTCAGCTGACAGATAAAACCGAGTTGCTCTGAAACTGAAAGGGGGAAACGTATTTGGATGCTGCCAAGCATAGGCGCTTGGCCCCCATTACAATTGCAAATGTTGCCATCTAATGCTTAACTATGTGAAATGGCAACGTCAGGATTCTGGCACGCCATCCTGGCGGCGCCTGCTGTTGCCTGTCTACTGTTGCCGCAGTTGCCTCAACTGTAGCTGCAGCTGCTGTCCTCGACACTCTTCACATTTTACGAGAGCTGGATGTGAAAGTAAGACGCAGCCGACGCCTAGCTAAAAAGTTTATGAACGAGCCAAACACTGCAACTGCTGCCTCGACTCCAAGCTGACCCATATGTAAATGCTTCACATAAATATATACACACAGATATGTTTATCTTACCAAACTGACCCAAAAAGCGCACACATAATGCATAAAAAGTAAGCCCCAAAAGTGTGCTCTAGCTCAAGTTTTCCTTTTGTTTTTATCTAAGCAAAGAATTCTTTGTCGCTCTTGAGCCTGTTTAATGTTGGGTATTAGAATAACGTAGCACTTGCAACTAACCTAAATTGCTGTGGGCTTAGATGTCATTTAGCAAAGACGTATGTGTGGAGCAAGGGGCGCAGGAGTCGTTGGGGTCGGGACATAGGTTAATAGACATTTTGTAACCTTTTTGTGTCGCGTTTTGGCTTTGTTATTCAATTAAAAGTACATTAGAGTGACTTTGTTGTAAGCGCTGCCTTACCCTCTCCTTCATTTCTTCCCTCTTTTTTCAGCACTTTCTCTAATTTTTTTTTGCCGTTTTTGTTGAGTTTCCTGTTTAGACGATGTTAATTATTTTGTTTATATGAATTTATTTTCCATTTGTAGTATTGTACATTGTCACTATAAAATTGTTGTGGGGTATAATAAGCTGATTATGTAGCCAAACAAGTTATTTAGACCAGTTAGATGCATTCATGAATTGCGCTTTTTCGTTGTGAAGTGTATACAAAATGTATTTGATATTTGAGTAGGATAACTTCTAGTCAAGCAATCTCATCACTCACACTATTAAAGCTCTTTGAATATGTATTTAAATTCAAAGATTATTTTTGTTGCGCTGCATTTGGTTTGCGGCTTTGAGTTTTAATTGCTTTTGAAAGCAACAACTACGTGTTGTATAATAAATTATATAAAATTGTACACATATGTGTATATGTATTCATTTATAACAATGCTTTTTAGAGAAACACGCTAATTACTTTTTAAACGTTTTATATGTACCGCCATTTCAGCATTTTAGATATTAAGCAGCTGTTTAATCGCTCATTTAATTTTGGTCTCAAGTCACGTGTTTCCCTTTATTGACATTTTAAAAGCGATTTAACTTCTTTGATACGTGAGCGGCATTAAATTTTGTCACTACCACAACGTTAACAAATGCGTTTTAAGCAAATGGAAATTTTGTCAATAAAAGCTAACTAAACTTAATGCTTTTATAACAAAATATGTATATTGACAAGTAAGAAGAAGGCTCTCGACGAGAAATCCCGACTAGACGATACCCTGAACTCTACATTTAACGCATACAGTCAGTGCTTGCAAGTATGTGTGTGTCTACGCGCAAACTCTATACTCAACTTCTACGTCCACAGATTTTCAATATTTTTTTTTTTATAATTCAAATACCCTTTTTACCTATTTTTAATGGGTTCAGGGTATAATAATGCAAATTGAAGTCTGCAGCTAATTAAAATGTCATTATATATGCAATGCAGTACAGTAAAAGTGAAAGACAAAAAAAAAAATCAAATATCAATATATAAATTGAGCCAATGGAGATGCAAAACAATTCAATGCCATTCATCATCGGTTTTAGTATGAAAGACACGCACCGTTAAATCAAGCTCATCATCAAAGAGCAGATAATATAAATATATGCAAGCACAAACCACACATGCTACTATATAGATACATATATATTCATTATAAAATAAACATGGTGGCGAAAAAGTTTCGTGCCAAAATGGAAATGGGAAACTCGCATGACAGCCTCAAATTAATTAACACAGAAAACTATTGGGCGAATTAAATACAACACAAAACAATAAGCAACGGCCAACAATTTACATGAAATCCAGTAACAATAAACGAAGCATAAAGTACAAAAAAAAAAAATCAAAAAATATATAGAGGCAGGAAAAAAAAAATAGAACTGTAAAAACTATAGATACAAATGCAATTGCAATGGCGCTTTTCACACAGCATATTTTATAATTGCACAACTAGAATAAATATTGAAGAAGAAACAAACAAAAAATCTGAACGCGCAACTTGAACAATCAGAGCATACCACATTGAAAAGTTGAAGAGCTTTACTTCAAGCCACGTCAAAAGAGTGGCGGGGAGTGATGTGGAAGGCAGAGGCACACGGGCAGGTCTGTCAAAATGGATGGCCCGAAACGTAGCTGCCAAAAACTAGCTGATGACAGCACCGCAGGCAATCGAAACCCACCAGCAACAACAACACGCGACATTTGCAATGACATTTTCGAAAATTTGGCAATTTCCACAGATGATTCGACGACAACACACCAACAGCAACAACAACGAAGCAACGACTAACGCTTATGGCGCCATGGGGCAACGAAATGTGATTGGGAGAGTGAATGAAGCGTAAGAGAAAGAGGGATAAGAGAGACCAAGTACACATTGTACTAGGGTATTGGGTACTGGTTGCCGTTCACTAATAAATGCTAAATCAATTTATTTGCCTTTTCTGCTACCAGCCACAGAAATTGCAATTTGAGCCATGGACACGAACTCTCGAATGCAACGAACAAAATTACAAAAAGGCTGCCATAAATTATAGGGGAATCGTTGGGACCGCCAAAAACTAGTAAGAATAATTACTGTGCGGTTTTTGGGGGAATAGAGTGAAACCTTTTCTGCAGAAAGTCAACCACAAACAACATTCAGTGCAGCAGTGGCACAAAAGTCAAATACTAAGTAATCAAATAAATTTTGCTAGATTTTGTGACATTTATAAGATGCCATATGAGAACTTTTTCTCATTTATTTGGCCAACTTTTATGCCTAACAACTTTTCAAACTGGCTCCAATCATTTTCACATTACTCAAGCCATAATTAATGAGATTCAGGACAAAACTAATGCTTTAACACAATTACCTTTATCTATGCGGCAATCCTTAAAGTTGGCCTAATGCACATGCTAATGGCCGCATTAATCCACTCATTGATTATGGCAAAGTCAGGCGATGGGTGCCTGAATATGGTATATTCTTATTGATGCTGCAGACTTTGTTTACCACGCAAAGGCAAATATTGACAAATAGTCTATGTATGTGTGTGTGCGTGGCCTGTATGTGTGTATGTAACTTGTTATCTTGTGGTCGGCCCAGATTGACGCCGGCCAAGTGCAAATAAATAAACAATTAGGCTTCTCTTCTCTTGTTGAGTATTTGCACAGTTTTCGCCCAAGCACACAGATAAGTTGGGAGGTTGGAATGAGAGGGTGGCGAAATGGTGGGTTACTAGCTGCAGCTTTCTATTAGCGGCGCCGCCACTTTGCACAGTTTGTTGATTTTTGTATTCAAAGACTAATAATGCTTTTATTGTGCATAAAACTGGCCAAAAAGCAACCAGAAACACACACACGAACACGTCAAAACCGAGTTATAATAATGATATAAAAAAAATTAGCAACGCACGCTTTGATTTGCTTTCTCTCTTTTGCTCTCTCACACGTTTGTGCACTTGTTTTATTCGCCGTGTTTTTTTCGCCTCGACTTGGCAGCGCGGCTCGTTTGTTGTTTGTGTGTTGTGCGCGCGTTTGCGTCCCGCGATAGACTGACGCCAAGCGACGGCGACAGAGATGGCGTCTGCTCGGCGCAAGCTCCGCGACCAACAGCGACGCAGCGACTGCGACTGCGCAGCGTCGGCGAAGCTGCAAAATTGGCCGCTTTGTATTTTTTCACTGCCAAGCATCGGCTCTTTCTCTTCTCCGCGCTCCCCTTGTGTGCTAGTGTTTAAGGTTAACAAAATTACATGCCACAGTTGCTACAGCAACAAAAGCAAACAATGAAGTAATTTTTTTGGTTTAATTTTCAAAAATTTACGATTATCTTACGATTATTTTGTACAATTTTGCCATCTCGCGCTTTTAATGCAATTTTTGAACTTTAGCACGACATTTTGTTGTCAGTGTTGTTGTTGTATTTTCTCACATTTTTAATGCTAATTGAATTTATTGCATTAAGTGGGTTTCGCTTGAAAAGTAAAAGTTTTTTAGAGCTCAATTAAATGTGTGCAAACAAATACTAACTACTTCACTATAAAAAGCTCTTAACGCTCAGAGAACTGGTAGCAGCAATAGCGATTCGAAAAGTTGTGATTTTTCAGGCACTAAAAAGCAAATTTAAACCCACATGCGACCAAACACAATGTCTGGAAAAAAGGTTGCAAAGTTGCCACAAAAATGCTGCCTCTTGAAAGCGTCAGCCAGGCCAGCTGGGATTAAACTTTAGGTTTTAGTGTTGTTGTTGTGTGTAGTTTAAGGACCTGAATTGAATATTTTATGAGTAGTCTCTTTGATGTGTAGTAGTTTTGGAATACCAATTAGAATGCTTAGTTGGGTCAACTTAAACTTTAAACCTAAAATTAAACTATGGAAATCACAAAATTAGCTAATTAAAACAAGGATTTAGAAGAGCTTTTCATTCATTTTAAACATAGAAAACACTGGACGTAGGTAATATTAAAGATTTCTTGAAATTGCAGTAAAACTTAAGTCAAGTTAAAAAGTGAACTTTTGTTTGCCAATGGGTCGTTGTGTTTGAGTGGCAAGCAATGAACTCGTCTGAACTGTTTGCACATCAACAACAAACACGATAATTGAACTCTTAACTCTTGCTACTGCTGCTCTTGTTGGTATACTATTTTTTTCTTTTAGCGCTTTGTTTATTTGGCCATTTCGTCATCACACCCAACGTCACCTAGTTAACTGTTATAGCGGGGCCAATATGAGAGTGCATGTATGTGTGTGTGTTCGAGTACTTTATGCCCGACCTGACGCACTGAAACAATAGCAGCGGAAATGCGTTACTCACAATAACTATAGTGCATTGCCGGAAGTGAGCAAGTTGCTCATAAAAATAGAGCTTGCAACACTCAAACTCGCACTCAGGTTTATGGCACTTGTGTGTGCGGCGTGTTGTTTGTGTCGCCAGATGAAAAGAGTTTTGAGATGCACTGAAGCATGAATACATCACAATGACGCAAAACTGAATTACCCAAAACCAGCCGCGAAGCTAACAAAACAAAAAACACTCTGCATCACCCTCACTCTAATAATCATTTTGACTGAAATTTCGAAGTAAAGCACTATGCGAAATGACTCGAAAATGTTTTGACGTGTGACGACGCATGGAAATGGCATGCAAAGCATTTGGACACGGCCCACGTTTGGGATATGATGGTGGTGGCTTGGTGGTTGGGGACCGTTGGGGGTTCCTGTTTTTTAACCTTTTTGTGTGTGTGCTGTTGGCCTTTTGTTCTCTCAATGCTCTTATTCTCTCTGCCCACTAGACCGTATCCAATAAAATTCTGGCTTTTTGCTCTTTCCTCGGACTCTTTTCAGTTTTAAATGCTAGCCACACACAAGAATTTTTATTTATAACAAAATAATAACAAAAAAGAAGCGATTTTCGTGTCATAAATTAGGTGAACTGCGACGACCACAGCGCAAAAATTTGTATACGCTTTAGTTTTTATTTTGCTGTGCAACGTGAAATGAAATGGTTGCCACAGCGTGGTCTTCATCGGATTAAAAGATTGTTAAGATAAATACGTTGCAGTTTTATAGCCTGCAGGATGCGCAACAACATCAGTCTAAATTAATAGCAACAGCAACTCAAAAATGATGAGAAACGGTTAGGTTTTTATTCAACCATTGACAAGATGTTGCAGTCTTAACTAAACAGATTAACACAAAGTAAACCAAACTTTTTTAAGGTGACATAGGTTAAGTATAGCATGTTGAACATGACACGTTGTGACCAACACATCTGTGACACTCAAGACATACATTATTTGAACACGAAAACTGTAAACTATAAAACCTGAGCTGCGTTTTGTAGTTTGTTTTATCTGTAGCTATTAAATGCAACTTGTCCCAAGTGACGTTTAATGTTTATTCGTGTGAAAATATATTAGAATCTCTCTCAACACTGCTGAGAAAAGTTGAGACTTTCTGTCGACCAAGTGCTGAGAACAAAAGCAAACAGCACAGAAAAGCAACAATAAGTATTAGTTGCGCCTGACAGAGTTGCTGTATAGTTTCAGGCGCTTGACTATGGGTCAGCAAGGACACTGATTTGTGTGCACATATTACGAAAACTTCTTTCAGAAGTGTACGTTAAGTGTTATTCTTTGCTTTTATTAAAAAGCCGAACAAGTGTCTCGAGCGTGCACATTGCAAATGCAACCAGTCGGAAAGCATTTGCAACGCTCTAGAGTCACAAATGTTGCGCCAATTTTCATCTTACAATGTAGCAGTCTAGCTTGTATCTCCTTTCCCTCCCTCTTTCTCTTTCTCTCTCTCTCTCTCTCTATCTCTATCTCTCTCTCTCTCTTTCTCTCTCTCTCTCTCTCTCTCTCTCTCTCTCTATCTCTCTCTCTATCTTTGAATGTATTTTTAAATTTTGAATGCTAAGCAAATCATGCCTCAATTCTTGCCATGTCTGCCGTCGACTTTATTCCATATGCGGATTGTTTCGCCATTTTTATGCTGAGCTTGTCGGCAATAAAGGGAGGACGGTCGTTGCATGGGTAATAGTGCCAGTGATCTATGTGGCAACTTCTTCTTGGGGAAAACTGCTGCATTTTTCACTTCAGACAGACCACTCAGCTTTGACGTGGTACTTTTTTGTGCGCGGGCCTTAAAAATTTCTAGTTGGAAATTCCAACACCGAAGTGAACTCGAAAAATCCAATCAAACGGCGAACGAAGTACAATACCATAAGTAGGGAATATGGGCGAAAAGCAACAGCAACTACAACAATAATAAAACAAGATAAATGCAGCATAAAAAATTATTCTACTCTTACCAGCAACAACATCAACGTAACACTCACAACATGTCTACCTCTTTTCGCTTTCTCTCTTTTCCTGTGAAGGCCACCTTTGTACACTGTGCATATGCATAAGAAACGAGACTTTTGTTGGTCTTTGGATTTTGCGTTTTCCTATGAAGTGAATCAAAGTGGAAGCAAACTTATTTACAGAGCTTACTGTTTTTAATGCTATTTGGGCTTGAGGCCACGTACGTTAACTACACAATATTACGAGCATATTTCCATTCTGTATTGCTTTAAAGCATCTCTCCTCAACATCGACTTTGCTGGCAATTTGTTCAACTTCGTAAACATTACGGGGGTACTAAAAACATGCTATTACAGTATTTTACACACAGCCACTCGTTGGGGTGAGAATATTTTATAAGTCCAGTTAACTTGGTTCGAAAGCTTCCTAATCAATTAGTAAATTAGAAAATGAAAGTAAAACAAGTAAGAAGGCTCTAGTCGAGATATCCCGACTAGACGATACCCTGATCCTTATACTTTCCGCGTACAGTCAGTGCTTGCAAGTATGTGTGTGTGTGTGTACGCGCATACAGCATAGTGCATACAAAACTTCAATGTCCCATATCTCCGGTGTTTATTATCCGATTTCGATAAAAATTTCACAGATTGTCATTATTTTGTTTTATAATTCAAATTGCATCTCAAAGTTTTCAAAATTCAAGATTTTTTTGTTATCGATCCCATGTGTATATCGGAAACGGGAAGAGTTATCGAAATTCGGAAAGAAACTTGTACTGCCTAGGGATAAGGCGAGCTTAAGTTCCAAATCTGGAGTCTCTAGCTCTTATAGTCTCTGAGATCGGTTGGCTCATACATACAGACGGACAGACGGACAGACGGACGGACAGACGGACGGACAGACGGACGGACAGACGGACATGGCTATATCGACTCGACTGTTGATGCTGATCAAGAATATATATACTTTATGGGGTCGGAGATGCTTCTTTCTACCTGTTACATACTTTTGCACAACTTCATTATACCCTTTTTCCCCATTTTTAATGGGATCAGGGTATAATTATGATACAATTAAATTTGATAAGCAAATTTTCGACAAGACTTGAAAGACAAGAAATTGCAATTTAAAGTAAATAAAAATGTTCATATTAAAAGAGAATAAAGCCTGATACATGAACAAGCTAAATACAACATCTGTTGGTCAAGTAAAGTAAAGTTTGTTTCTCTTCTGTGTGTTTGTATTTTGTATTCAACTAAATTCGCATGAGAGCTATTTGTTTTTTGATCTGTCTGCCCGCCAGCAGGTTTTGCATGTAAACAGTCCAGACAAGCCAATGTAGCATGCAACCAAGTGGAGTGGATTACGATAGACCAAAAAAACAAACTTATGCAAATATGAAAAATTGAGCACGTCTGTATGCATATAAGTGTGTATATTTGTGTTATCGTTGCGTTTAAGCCGTCTCAAGTGTGACTGTGCAAGAGAGAGAGAGAGAGAGAGAGAGAGAGAGAGAGAGAGAGAGAGAGAGAGAGAGAGTGAGAGAGAGAGTGAGAGAGAGAATGAGAGAGAGAGTATTGCTTTAAATTATCTAAAGTGCACAAGTTGCAATTGAAATAGATTTAAACTTGTCTAGAGTAAATTTATTCTTTTATTTTTTGTTCGTCAATTTGTATGGGATATATATCAATTGAGTAAGGAAATCACAGTGATAATCAGACATTGAATGGGAAACGGAATACAAAAAAAAAGGAAGACGGTAATGCGGAAACGAAAAGAGACAAGATAGACATGCTTTGACATTGATTATATCGTAAACTAATGGATGGCAACGCTTAGAGGGCTAAAGATATTCCTCTTTGGACTGGTTATACCTAGTTACATCTTTTGTCTATTATAAAATGACCGGCAATTTGTGTTGACGGCTTTCAGGCGCTTCGTCACAGACACTAAACGGAAATTCTTGCAAGCGATGTTGATTTTTTTATCCAACGTGCCTTTTTTTTATTTTTGTGCCTTGCAGGCAATTTGGGGCCGTAAATTTTTCTTCCTTGCCGTCCTTCTTTGTTTAAGCGTTTTTCCTGTTTCTTTTCTCTATGTCTCTCTTTATGCTGTTGTGTTAGATTGCTATGCTATATATGTTAGTGTGTAACTCGTAAGCATCATAAACTGCAGGCAAAAGCAATTATTTTCTATTTATGCGGTCATTTACATAAAATTTGGTTTGAACGTACCATGCTGGTAAAAGTTTTTATCCACAACTAATTGGTAAACTTTTCCATGGCTCTCCCAGCAGTTTTTTTGGTTCTGTCTGTTCATTATTGCCATGTTCTAATTCCGGTTGTCAACAGTAAGAATTTTTAAACATCAATCTTACATTTTTCAAAGTTTCGAAGTTGACGTTTGCAGCAGTTGTAACTGCTGAAATGGATTTATGCTGCTCAAATGCAAAACTTTTTTAATGAACATCGGCCGTTGAACTTCCACAAATGTACAAAATTCGCACACTCATATTTGTTATAAACATTTACTGCCTCTTACCTCCATAACTAACCCAAAATTTTCCCCTTTTTTACAGGTAAGTTTACACATCAAACACACAAATGGGAAAAAGGTCAAACACTCACGTTAAGTATGCACAAACACTCTATAAACTCTTTTACTCTCTGTTTTCCTCTCTCCAACATATACACACACAAACGTAACAAAAGCACGCAATTGTTTGAAGATATTTCAAGATATTTTTGATGACATTTTCAATAAAAAAAAGTTTCGGCACGTGACAAAATGTCACAGAAAAATGTTGCTGACAATGTCTCTATCTCTTCTGGCGTGCCTGTGCTCATATGTTACTGCAGATGTTTACATTATATATGCAAAAATCGATTTGTTTGTGCCGTTCCCAGTCACCAATTTCGTGTGTCTTACATCTTTATCTGTTCTATTCCCATACTACAAATTCCTAACATTTCGCCGTTTCGCATGTCTCGTTAACAGTCTGTCAATACAAAAGTATACAGCTCACTTCCTTCCTATCACCGACCACTTTATTCCATGTGTATGCAAATGAAGCGACTCATGTGCGTTTCAAAGCGCAACGAATAGCAAACAGAACCAGAACTGGCCAGTTTTTATTCTCAACACGAAAAAAGATTCAATTGTTGGTCGCATGTCGGCGTGGCAAAATTGTTGCCACGCTTTTAACGGATAGTGCAACAATTTCATTACTTAATGGCGCGTTTATACACAAAATTGCAGAAGCACGCGGGATTTATGCATGAGTTGAGTAAAGTAATTGATGAATAAACTTTGACTCATTGCTGAATCAAGCCGAATATAAATAACCGTTGCAGTATTGCAATAAATAAATGAAAACGATTAAAATGCAACGGATAACCACATTGCAACAAAGAAGAAAAAAAAATTAATTCAGTGGCAAATGACAAATTAATACACAAATTGACTTAAATATACCGCCTAGAAGTTATGCAATGATTTTAGGTAAAACGAATTCTTGAAAAAACTGCCGTTTCTCATTTTTAGGCTTGTTTGGTATTTTCAAAGTTCAATAGTAATGTTATAGATTTTATCCTTTTTTTTATCGTAATGTCGTCACCCATTTAATATGCAGGAATAAGAAATCTGCCTAAAAGTATGCCATCAAAACGCATTGACTCGAAATGAAAACCAGAGCTTTTTTCCAATTTCTGTTTGTGCATTTTAATTTTAGTTTCACAACGAATGCCAAACTGTACTCTGGGAGCCTCAAATGGAAACTTTTGGTAGACCACAAGAAAAAATTTAACTTTGATAGACATATGAAGCAAGCCTTTTAGTTCTTTTGGCACAGCTGCTGCTGCAACGTCAGATTGGTATTTGAGCTTTGAGCCAAATAGTTAATGGCTTTGCCATCACCCCAAACCCACCCCTCCCAGCCCACTATTGACAGCGGTTCTTGTTACGGCCATGCCTCGACCATCTGTGTCAGACAATTTTTCTCGATTCTCTTACAGTATGTAAGCGCCGTTGGCAATTTTAATTGCTGTGCTTGGCGATTGTGTTCCATATTGCGATGGCGACGCCTCTTGTGGCGACCCCATTTTTCGCTTGCATTTTATTAATTGGAAAAATGTTCGGACAACACCGCATACCTCTTTTCTAAGGCATCTTCATTCTTCAAATCAAAATCGATTTTAATACTCTAAAGGCCCAAATGTAATTGACAGCCGCTAATTTGTAACTTAGAGAAGAAAACAAAAACACAACGGGTTTAATTTCCTTTTGCCTTTTGTTGCCATTTTGTGGTCCAAGCAATTAAATTACATACCACATCCTCCACACAGACAACCAAAGAAAGTGGTAAAGTTTCCTTTTTTCCCCTTCTCACTGTCCGCAAGTTTGTCTGCTAGCATTGTGCTTTAAACTTTGTTGGACATTTTGATTTTTCTTTGTCCTTGCCTCGTTTTACACGTATAAACTCATATGTAAGTAAATCGGATCAAAAGCTTTAATGCGAAAGCCAAGGAAAAACTTGCCAAAATTATTTAAAAACCAAATTTTGAAGCAAAAACGTTTACAAGTAATTATTTAAAGTGTTGTACTGAAAATGTGATTGACAAACTTTGTTAGAAACGTGTCTTGAAACTTTTTCTAATCAAACAAATTAATTAAAAAGACAAATTTCAAGCTTATAGATTTAAATAGCTTACACTTGACTTAGAAATTGTCCATCTTCAAATTGACACTTAATTAAGGTCCCTTCTGCCAGTGTTACTTGCCAACCAAATCAGCCTCAGATGGCTTCTCGCCTTGTTAACCCTTTTTTTTCATTTTGACAAACTCATAAATTGGTTGGGTAAACTGTCGACCCTGCCATAAATATTGACGTCCAGTTTGTACTAGCTTATTAACTGAAACTGACTTTTATTCGGTATGCTGCATACGTCATTGACTTTTATGGCCTACATCTGTTAGAGGACCAACAAAACAGAACAAAAAAAAGGGTCTTTTTCAAGTGACAATCAGATATATTATGAGTTGACCCAACGTGGAAGTTATACAATGTTTGGACTTACCGCTTGTCCCGTTGGCGTGAGATGGTCGAAGTTTGTGACGTTCGAAAATATCCGTTGCCCATCGTGCCGCCATAGCAGAGGCTGTGACTCTGTCCGGAGCCTATTTTGACGTGCAAAATGTGCCGGACTCAGCGTCAAACCAATATATATCTATTAAAAATAAATACGCCCACTTCCGGCGCAGGCAGCAATAATTTTAGATGTTGAAAGCGATGATGATAACGATGATGGTGATAATGATGATGATGAGCGGCGCCTGCAAGTAGTAGATATAATGTGCTTGAGAAATTTCCTTGTCAAAGTTGACGCAATTAATTCTACTTGAGACAGCTCTCAACAAGCTAAAACACACACACATGAGTTGTATACATAAGGGGTTGTAAGGCGGCTGCTTTTATGGTCTTGTATAATGAGCGCCCAACTAGAGCACAACACTTGGGGCAATCACAAGCGCTGATGTTTATGTTGCTACTGACTCTCTGTCTACAAACCTGGCTGCTTGCCTGCCACTAAGGCTCAAAATGTCGGCGCCAGGTGAAGTGGTTAACTGGTTTCCTAAAGCTAACACATTGTTGTTGGCAAGCCTTGTTTTCTTTTACACTGGACCATTTAAAAACAAGGCAGCCAAATGGGATTTAACACACACATTGTGCAGTTTCCGCTGCGTGCACATGCTGAAGGCTAAATAAAGCAAACACTTTACTCAGATCGATAATGTGATGCCAATGCACCAATTTTATGGGGCTCATAAAGCACAGTCTATTGAAAGCATAACATGACAACAAGAAACGCAATATTCGCTTTATGAAATAATCAGAAGATTATTAGATAGCAATACAAGAACTGTGTGAACAGCAATTCGATTTCTTCGAACGATTATTCTGTTAAAACATTTTCAACAGATAAGAGTAGAGTTTCATGTTTTCAAAGCAATCTCCATCTCTTATTGTGTTGAATGAAAAATTCAACAGCTACAAATGTGTATTAAGTGATTGCCCAGCTGCGCTCGCACATCAGGAAAACTTAAAAGATACTTTACATAGTGTACATTGCACCCACTTAATACAAAAACAGTTGACCCTTACTCTAAACTCTCCCTTCTCACTGCAATTTGCTGTCATTCTGTAGTGCAACCAAAAAGAACACCAAACGCATTGCCTACTTTTGCGGGCATTGAAGATTTTTTTTTTTTTTGCTTTGCTGATATTCGTTAGCCCGCATGCGGCAGCTTTAAGTTAAGTATTGTTGTGCAAACTATGCAATTGCTTTGACTGTTTGCGCAAACACACGCGATGCCTGCGAGAAAAATGTACATAATATAAAGTCTCTGAACACGCGCATTCCTTCTCGACGAGCTTGAAAAGCCAACGCAACTAAAATATTAAAAGCCTAAGTACAATGGATAACACAATGGCCGCCGTTGCGGCTGCTGCGGTTTTACAGCGCAAACACAAACACATAAAGGGGAAAATCGTCGTGTGTTTTGTTGAATTTTCCAACAGGTTAAGACTGAAAGCTTTCTCTTTTATTTTAGTTTAGCCTCTGTTCTGTGGCAAACTCACTGCTTTTCATTAATAAAGTACATTTTGCGGATTTAAAATTTGTGTAAAAGAGTTGAGAATTTATTTATGTTGCCACAAAATGATTTGAACTTGAACGACACATAAACTGCGATTTATTTAATGTCCGCGGTGTTTGCAAATCTGCCAGCAAATTTATTGATACGCAAAAATAACTGAGCATAGGGAAATCCGTTTAAATTTATCAAAGCAGTCGTATACATTGAAAAAAATCACACATAAAAATACCGACAGCGTGCAATTTCATAAATATTTGATTAGCTTAAAGGCATATTGCTGTTTTTGCCAGTTGTGATTCTTCTGTGTTCTTTCGGATTTTATTTTAGCATATTTTTACTTCTTTTTGTGCGTATTACTTGCCATTGAGTTGCTGTTTCGTAAATTAAAAGCATTTTAAGTGTCCTTAAAGCTAAAAATGGGCTATCGTATATTTTTACTGCGCTCAAGCAAAACCAAGCGGTCAAAAATACATCAGGGAATGGAAAGGATTTTGAATAATAATTCTCAAGGGCAAAAATCTTGAGCGAAAGCAAAGATTTATTATGGTAAATTTTCAAGGTAGTTAAAAAGACGTTCAAAAGGACGAATTATTATTATTAACTTGGTAAGGAAGAGCCCTATATACATTTATTAAGCAATCAATCGACAAATTACTTAATCCAATATATAAAAAAAAAACAAAATATGCGCAATCAAGATTAATAGAATCATGCATTTAATAAAGCACCAAATCAACAAACAAAAAGCACACTTTATTCTATTGGATTTTTCATTTTTATTTCTGCAAATATTCGTGACATATTCAGAATCAAGCAACTTAGCAAGTTAGCAACTCGTCATTCAGTGTGCGTATAATGTGGCGCACAAAAGCATTAAGCTGCCTGCCACATCCTTAGCATAAATCTGCCCCATTGCTCCTCCTTCAACAAACAACAAACACACCCGCATTTCATCATCACTCTCTGCATTAATGTCTCGCGATGTGCGTGTCATTTTCAGGTTTTGAAATATAAAATAAGTGAATGAAAGGCGATGTCACAGGCCTTTGGTCCTGCGAACGTTCATAGCGCGTGTGTTCATCAGCATTTTTGTGGGCCATTCACATTTCGTTTTTTTTTTTTTTTACATTTAAACACATTTACTCGAGTTTGTTGCTGCTTTTTATGTGCATTTTGCGTGGCGTTAACTGCACGTGCCATCAAATTTTAACTGCGCTTTTTTTGCTCTGTGTCCTGCCGACTATCCCTTTTCTATTCAACGCTGCGTTCTTGTTTTTGTGTGAAAGCTGTTTGTTTTTTAATTCATTATGCACAAGAAAAGAAGGTGCCGACGAGTGGCAACCGCATTTGCTGCTCCTGCAATTTTAACTTTACTCTTCTTTTTCCTCCTCACTTTCCACGCCTCTTCTAACACCTTTCAATGAAAAAATTTTAATTTCTTTTTACCTACTTTTTGGCACGCCTACTTTTTCATTTTCTTTTTTATATTTTTACTTTGTGTTTCTTGTTTTTTGCTGCTACGCGCTCCGTTTGGCAGACGAGGACTTGGGGCGCCTCAATTTGAGCGATTTGAAGGCACGTCTGCGAGCTCGTGGACTTAGTGCGACGGGCAGAAAGCAAACTCTAATTGAACGCTTACAGAATACAACAACAACAAAAACAAAAACAGCAACAGAAGCGGAAGATACAACAACAGAAGCAGAAGACAGAACAACAACAAGCCCCAATTTGTCGTCGTGTGACCCTTGGGAGCAAAGCCCGCTCGTAAATTACATTGGCACCAACGAATCGTGCCCCCCTCCATCGCCATCGTTGGTTTCTACGTGTGGCACGGGCACAACTCTGCCGCCACACAATGGTAGGTAACCATCCTGTGTGTTGGTCAGGTATATAAATAAAATGGGAGTCGACCAGCCTTTGGAACCCGCAGCAGCCTTTGTCATCGTGTTCGTTTAATCGCAGCACAAAGCAGTTATCGTGTCGTCACTGCCACGCCCCTTTTTTTACCCACATAAAGCGCATGCTAACAGAACTTACCACGCTAATAACTTTAACCAAAAACAATAATAAAATTTCTTTCTTTTCGTTTTCGTGAGTGTTTTGCGCGCTTTTCACTTATTTTTGTGTTAAACGAAAAAAACGTGTTTTTAAATCTTTTTATGCATGCAGCTTTTGCTATTTTTTCGTGTTTTTTTGCGCTTCGGCTGCGTTTTTATAATTTAATTTAAATGCTGAATCGTCACACACGCACAGGTTGCCTGAAAATGTAGTCAAAGCGCAATCACAGCAAAATTGCAGACGGCGAAATTTTTCGCATTAATGTAGCTAAGGACAATTTTTTTTTTAGTTTGTGTGCATGAACAAAAGGATACAATTCAAGTAGTTGTGGTTGCATAGAACTCTAAAGGAGCCACCCTGATATAATCGAAAAATACTCATACGCTACGTTGCAACATTCAAACAGACTCAATGTATGCAACACAATATGCTAGCTATTTTGATTGCCTGCAACGAATGACAACAAACTTATAGAGCGGAACGAAACGAACAACAGATTTGATATGTGAGCTTAAATGCACATAAAGAAACTTTATTTATAAAGCCAAAGAACAAATTATTGTCTTCGGTATTGCTTTTCAAAATTGTTACAAGTTATGAAGCATTTTTAATGGCCAAATATCACGTTTCAAACTTCAAATGCAGAATTGTTTGGTTATGAAAACTACTTATTCATCCTAATTGCGATTGCTGCATAGTTTGTCTTTGTGGTACGACCACAATGATAACGGGATTCTATCAGTGACAGCGCACACATAATCAAGGACAAAAATCTGACAACTTTGGGAAATCAAATTATCCAACACAACCTTGCTTTCGGATTTTTATCGCTGACGTTTGAAAGTCGTGTAGTATATTTATATAACACTTAATTGCAAGAACACACAGAACAGAGACAACAACCATAACAACATAAACAGACTGTTATAAATTTGAAGGCTGATTGCTGCATTGCATTTCCGCTAGCTACAATTTGACCCCATTTCCCTAGCCAGACACGTGTGTAGTGTGTGTGTATGAGTGTGTGTTTGAGACTTGTTAAGCTTATGGTAGGGCGGCGGAAACTGGCTATTAAGTTTTGATGAGACCATAGCCCCAAAAGTTGTCGGCAAAAGACATGACAAAACACTCCTTAAAGTAAAACATAAATTTAATCAATGTTTACAGGCTTCAACTCTTGGTGCGGTTTTTGATGGGGTGTCGAATTGTTTATGTGCAGCAACAACAACAATATAAATAGAAGTACGAGGTGGTAAAAAAAATAAAAATCTCAGTGACAGGCCGCACAACTTTCTTGGGCTCTACGTTTATAGGTATCCTTAGCAAGTGTGTGTGCGTGTGTGTGGGCCTGTGTGTTTTTGCCATGTTTCCTGTGGTTTCGTTATCTACGAGCGAATGCCGCTTGTCAGGGCTTTGCAAAATTAAACTTCTATGTGTGTGTGTGTGTGTGTGGCAGAGGCTTTCATGGTGATTGCGGCTTACACAAGCGACGCAATGTGGCAGCACTTTGACACGACAACAGCAGTCAACACAAACAAGTTCATAGAACTCTTGTTTTGGCCATTTTTTCTGATATTGTGGTTTATTTAGTTCGTTAGTTAGTTGGGTATAGTATGTTGCTTGATATCACATATGGTTTATAGCATTCGGATGTTGTTTTAATACATGTGTGTATTTGATATATATATATATATTTTTTATAGCTTCTTGCCACGTACACGTACACGTACAACGAACAACAACAAAGCACAACGCACAATTACAGCAGTAAATTGTGTGTGTGTGTGTCCGTAAAAATTTCGAGTCGAATCGAGGCGACCAACAAACCGAGACACACGTCTGCAAGCGCGAGTATCTGAAAGTTAACTGAAAATTAACACAAAAGTCTCAAACTATCAATAATCCAGCAGAAGCCGCAACCAGCGCAAAAAAATTTATATATATATATATGTATTAATAGAAGAAGCAATAGAAATAGATACAAGAAAAGAAAAGAAAACATAAAACACACACACAGTACACATATAAAATGTGTTTAAAATCCCAAAAAATCAAAGTGCATGAAAATAATAATCACAACAACAGCTAGCAATGAACAACGTGCGGCAGTTAGCCAACCAAGCAACAACAACACTGGTTACCCACTTTTTAGTGGCGCCGGCAACAACAACAGCAACCACAACTAATAGACTCCAACTCCAACTAAGACAAAGTAAACGCGCTTAAACACAGGCAAATCTCTTATTAGAAGCTAACTTGAGTTGATGCTCATTGGTTGGTTACTTGCTTCGTTGGCCACTTGGCGTGTTGCATGTGCCACACCGATACATATACACACATACTTAAACTATATATGCATTTATGTTTTGTGCTACTTCAGAGCTGCAGCCCCCACATGCGACAAAGTGAAAACTTAATCACGCCAACACACACACACACACACACATACACACAACAACAACAACAAAGTTTTGAGCGTTGTGTCTTAAAAACATTTAAAGTATGAAGCTTCAGCAGGAGCAACAGTAAACGCAGCTAATTGAATTGTTGCCGCTGTCATTTGAGTATGTCATCTGTTTGCTTCTTTTATAATTGGCAATCTTGAAACCAACAACAACAACAAGAGCAACAGTGTTAGGGGCAGCATGCGTCATGCATCAGCGATCAATTCGTACGACTAACAGCATTCAACAACCTTGAGTAGCTCTGCGGGCAATTAATATATGTAAGAAATAACTGCAACGCAATCTAGCACAAAATAACATACTACAACTACTTGGAAGTCATAACACTGTTGGGTTAGGTTAGAATCGTTGCCACATTATGGCTCGACACATTAGCAAGAACTTTCGAGTGCTGAGTGCTGTGTTAAGTACTCGTCATCTTTTCAAAATAAAGAAAAGCCAAGTCTGAGATTATAAAAGTCAGTTTGAAGGATATTTAAACAGACCCTTTATGTTTTTGCTAAACCAGGCGTTAGCTTTTATGGAATTTGGGGACTTTTAGCTAAAAAGTTGTCGTTTAAGTAATTGCAAACTTTTTTTTTTATACCTTTGCCTCTACTCTTACAGATGATGTTTGTCTGGAGTATGTGAATGGTATGCCACATTTGACAGTTCGCCTGCCTAGTCGCAACGAGCTGTGTCAGTTCGCACTGAAGCCCATCTCGCACAATGTTGGACATCTACTGGCAATGCTGAGGGAGGAGGATCGCGGCATAGATCGGGCTGCGATCATCAACAGGCATGGCGTGCGTATTGCTTCTTCCTGCACTATTGAGAGACTACTGGACGATGAATTCAGGTTAGTGCCATAAAAAACACTATAAAATACAACTTTGACAAGGCTAACTTCATCCATTATTCAACAGCATACAAATTAACAATCGTTGCTTGGTTGTGAAGCCGCCGGAACGTGAAAAGATAACGCTGGAAAGGATTGATAAAATGGACGATGTGCGCAAAGTCATAGCACAGGTAAGTAAAATACTAATTCAAATACAAAACGATTAAGTAACTCACAACCTAATTCATGCAGCTTTATGAGGCCTTTAATGTGGGCGAGTATCAGCTGGAGAAGAGCAATCAGCTGGTCAAGGAACTGGAAAGCCTACGTTACGAACTGGAGCCACTCGAGGAGGTTAGTTTTACAGCAACCTAGGTATGCTAACTACGATTAACAATGCTTCTGTTTCGAGCAGCAAAAAATGGAGCTGATCAAAAAGGCTGAACGTCGCACCAATATGATGACCTGGGTGGGTCTCGGGCTAATGTCTGTGCAATTTGGCATACTGGCACGTTTGACCTGGTGGGAATACTCCTGGGATATCATGGAGCCGGTGACCTATTTCGTGACCTACGGCACAACAATGGCTATGTACGCGTACTATTGTGTGACCAAGCGAGTGAGTTCAAACACGATAAATATGCTTCGAGGAATAAATCATAAAATATAATAAATGCCTTCCACCTTTAGGAATACATTATGGAGAATGTGTACAATCGCGAGTACTCGCTGAATATCTACAAGAATGCCAAGAAAGTTCAGTTTGACGTGGAACATTATAATCGTCTGAAGCGTAAATCAGCGGAACTGGAATACAATCTGAGACGTCTGAATGATCCCATCAATATGGAGCTGCCAGCTCATTTGGTGCGCACCCAACTTGATTCACCGCCCACTGATGAGACTAACAATGCGTTAGACAAGAGTAAAGAGAAAAGTGCTTAAGAACCTCGTGGCCTCCGCTCCCCGCCTATCAGACCTCGCAGCAAACAGTTGTGAAAATTTGAAAAAGGGGTTAAGCGATTAAAACTAACGTTGCCACCTAGAACAAAATGAAACTCCAATCTACTTTTAAAAACTCTCACGCTCTGAATCAATCAACTCGTCATTCAGATAATGTTGTCGTACAGTGATCGAAATTATAGTCAAACTTTTTATTTATACTTGTTTACCTATGGTTTTTAATATGCTTTTACTTAATTGTGAATCCTTTTGTTGAATGTGGTTTCCTTTCTGTTAACTGTTTAGTTAGTTATGTTTAAATTTTTAGCTTAAGACAGTGTTTCTACGAGCCAACAACCGCACAACAACAACAACAACCATAGATGACGTAATCTGATAAATGTGTTTGCTTACTATTTGTTTAGTTATTTATTTAGTAAAAAAGGATTTGTTTTTAAGATTAAACTCCTTATGTGCGTTGTGAATGTTCTAGTAAAATATATATGAACTATTTATTGAATATTGGTTTTTTGTTTTTTTTTTAGTTTTAGTTTATTATTATTATAATTCGCTATGGTGTTTGCCAATCCATACTAGAGATGGAATGGAGCTAACGCTTTGAAGTGTTCGAATTTCGTTGTGGTGCATAAAAGTATCTAAAACGCTTAAAAAGCGGACTCTCTAAACATGCCGGGACTCAAACAAACGAAGCATTTTTATGCTCAACAAATTTTTTTTGAGAAATAATTATAAAAGAAAATACGACTTACCCCTGGGATGGCTGAATACTGTAGCATACTCTTAGGTTCACTTGTGGCATGCTCGGGCTAATTTAAGCTTAAATACCTTGGCATTATTTTCGGCTGCAAAAAGAATTAATAACTAGGTAATTTCTTTTGGTTTTTTGTTCCCAGCAAATAAAAAAAGAGAAAAAAAGACAGCATAAAGTCCCAAAATTAGGCAGGCTTAAATACTTAAGACATGCATGCGCCATAACAAGGAGATAATAGACATACAAAATGAAATACTTAAGGCATAACTTAAAAAGGAACGACATATACCTAACCACCTATGATAAAAGTTATTTCATTTGAACAATCTCTTCAGTTAAGAAACCTCATCTGAATGGGAAACGTGAAAACTTGCAGTGAAATCTACTAACTTCCTAAGCTTTAATATATATTTAGCATATACTACTACTACTAACTATGTACGTAACATATACTAGATACATACATACTATATACAAATTGTAAATAAAAACGCACCAACTATTCCATTAAGAGTTTTAGCAACAAATAACATCAAACACCCTTTACCACACACAAAATATGTAGTTAGTAAAGTTTAATAAATTCCTAAAATTAATTGAGAATAAGTATGGCAATACGCCATAATGTTAACAGAAACTAAATTGGTACTTATATGCATACATTAATGTATATGTAAATAAATAAGCTGCTGTGTTTCATGACAACGTAAATGATATGTAAGATTACAGAGAGAGATTGTTTGGCGAAAATGAAAAAAAAAGAAAGGAAAAGGAAATTACAAATGGCTGCGAGATTCGCCTAATAATAGATTAGTATTAGCAATTAGGCTTTCAAATTCGATAACTAATTGTTCAGTTTTACGCTCTCTATACACACTAAACTTAGAATCGCGAAAAGGTTGTGTTGAATACTTTATGCCTATATCTATCTACTATGTACTATACAAATTTCCAACCCCAAATCAATGCAATCAGCAACATCCAAACTGGAAAGCTTATAAGCCACACTCTAGCATAGCTTTTCAATGCGCTCACTACACTTAAACTAAAATAAAATACGCACATTTTAAATACACAACTAACCAACAACCAAATTTAAATAATACACACACTAACATTAGCCTTAGCATTACTTAAACATACTCTACAAATATTTTGAAAAATTATGTGATTCAATTTAAAATTAAAAAATAAACACGGTTTTTTGTAAAAAAAAAAAAAATATAAATAAAAAAACTACACTTATCTAAACTTTACTTAAAAATCAAACTCACCTTAATAACTTGAAAAGTATTTATCTAACAATCCCTTAAATTAATTTATGTTTGGACTAATGGGAGAGTTCCCATACCTATTGTATTGTTGTAATCAGCGCCAAAGACTTACAAAAAATTACTTATAACATGTTATAACAAAATTATACCCAGCCTTCTTTAAAAGTTTAACAATTTATAAACCCTATAATGCTCGTTATAAAACTTATATATACATATATTTATACTTAAACCCAAACTATTGTTAAACTAACTTATAATTCACCACAAAAATTGGATTAATCCCCAAAATGGTGTTTGAATGCTCTTAATTCTCAAGTACCTTTATTTTGAAAACAAACCAATCTTAAATCTTTTTAACGAATTTATACCTAACAACTAAACTAATGAAAAACAAACATAAATTATAATAAGTGCTTTAAGTATTCAATTGTTTGAATTTCAACTAAACAGAAAAAAGAACGTGCGATTTTTTACATTTATAAAACCAGAAATTTGTTTGTTAAACATAATAAATTCGAGGAACCCAGCTTAAAAAAATTTAAAATTGAAGTACATAAGACAAACGGAGATAAATTAATTAAATCTAAAAAAAAAAAATAAATATGCAGCAAACTAGACAACCGATTAAAAATAATAAATAAACAAATGAAATAAAATTAAAAATAAAAAACTTTTTAATATTTAATTACAAATGTTACCAGTCTCGTTTTTATTTGCTACTAAAACGTACAAAAAAGACAAGCACGAGAGTTAAGATTGGACTAAGATACTGCTACTACCTTTCAAGCACAACGTACTTCCAGCCTGAAACAGCGATTTGAATCCGTTGTATTCCATCTGACCAGCTCAGCAATCGATCGACTCGGCTTTAGGAAAAGCGTCAAGCGATCGTTAAGCTGTAGCGGCGAGAATTTACTGATAATTATCGCCTTGGTGGAGTCCCGATATTTGCCCACCAAGGTGTCATTGCTGAAGGTGCGTCCACGCTGATCAGCTACCTCAAAGGTATGCTTTGCCTCATTTGTCAAGTCATCTATTAAGCGATAGCTGGGTAATCGACCTGGATGGTAGCCAAGCTTCTTGCATATATTACGCACTTCGGCCACGCTGGGTGGTGAGCTTTTGGGGAAGCATTTAGTGTGCCAAATGCCATAGGTTTGTTCAATCACCTGGCCATACTGCGAAATTGTCGTCTTGTGGCTGTGTCCACTATGTGCCCAGTAATCATCGTGTGGTTCATGCAGCGGATTCTCAATGCCAAAGCAGAAGCGTTCGTCCTCACCATTGGGACAATCTGGCTGCTTATCGCAGACAAAATCACGCGGTATACAATCTTCAGGCGAGCTTAAATATACAGGAAAAAGTAAATATCTAGTCATTTGTGCTGATGCTTAACAACTTACGAGCTGCATTGAAAGTGATCTGCAGTGCAATTGCATAGCACTGAACTCTCATCACTCTTGTCCCAGCAATTGCGCTTGCCATCGCATATTTTTGACGGATCCGTTGCCCTAAAAGATGCACATTAGATATTGAATTTTCTAAAAGTTAAGCTTTTGGCTCACTGTAGATAGGTGAAACAGCTGCATATGGTTGGCTCATCCGTCATATCCTCACAATCTGGCACATGATCACAAAACTTGCTTTTGGGCACACACTTGTTGCTCGTGCGGCACTTCATTTCGCCTGGTGCACAACGCTGTTTAAGCTCACGACACTTGGACTCGTTCTCATCGCTGCCATCGTGGCAATCAGTGCGACCATCACACAAAGCCGACTGCTCCAAACAGGCGCCCAGTGGACAGCGATGCGTGTTGCAAGGCGGCGTGGCTTGCGCATTGCTGCAAAGCGGTTGATCTGCAAAGAAACCGCGGGATGTGATAACTGAATTCTAGGGAAATCGTAATCAAATACCAATTATATCTTGAAGCGTTTTGTAAGCGTTATTTAATCTTCTAATGTTGAACGGTGTTTTGAAGCTTTGGCACTTGGTATTGTTGTAACTAAAGAGTGCTGTCGGAAACCAGCCAGTTTGTAAATCCCGGCACACAAGCACGCCTTGATCGCTGGGATTTATTTGTGCATTCGTATAGTTGCTTTGGCCAAACTGTGTGCAGCTGGTGAATTTTGTGAGAGCGGGCATCTCCCTGTTCGTTACTCCGCTAACAAATTCAACTTCCTCTGATATGGAGGCCATGTCCTCAGCGCTTACATTAAGGATACGCATTAAATTGACAGGCGGTTGCCTCTCTTGTAGTTGATAGCACGAACTGCAGCTAGTATCATTTTTGATCTCAGCAATGGCTACAGTTTTGACGCGTCCAGTAAAATAGTCATGCAACACGCTTATGCATTCATGTGGTGAGCTCACCTTCGTAGAGGAACTGCAATATGAACAAATTGAATAGGTTGATTTCAAAGAACGTTATAGGTACTTACATTTCGGGCAAAAAGGTTGGCAGAACGTAGTGCGTAAATCTTGCTGGCTGCTCCAAATGATATAGAACCACATTTGACTTGGGTACCGCCTCAAAGCAGTCTACGCGACGAATCTGCTCGTGTGTGCTGCGGTGCAAGGACCGTTTAGTCTTGCCACCACCTAGCAAGGCACTAATGTAATGCGTGTCGAAACTGCAAATAAGATTGAATAAATATCGGGCTTCTAAGAGGAGCATTTACTTTCAAACCTTATGCCTGAAAGACAACTCTCATGCACCAGAAGCCAGTGTTTGTCCAGGAGCACGCCCAGGCACCAGAGTTCACCATTAACATAAACATCTGCCAGCCAGGGCCAGTGCAGGTCTTCAATTGCCTCGTGCAGTTGCTCCTGCACCAATAACGTTTTGTTATTCTTGCTCTTGATCAGCTTGTCCAAGCGATCAATGATCTCATCCTTCTTGTTTAAGATTTGCGCCGGCAGCTGCGGTTTAAAGTGCACGTTTGGTCTTTTGTGGCTCTCAATGGTTGGCACAAGATCAGACAGATGTCCGGGTTTCAGATGTTTTATTGCTTGACCAGCGCTAAAGGTTTTTATTGGCAATGTTTTATTAGAAAGTGGATTACATTCCACATAGATGCCAACACACTTCTCGGAAATGAGACGAGCCCTTTGCTGCCCAAGTAGCCTGTGTTTAATATCCATACGTAATCCTCTCTCGCCGCTGGACATCTGTCCATTATCACGCGTATGAAGTTCTGAACCGAAATGAGATTTCTTGGACAGCTCCGGGGTAATTGGTTGCATCTCATGCTGGCTAACAAACTCAGTGCTGTTATAGTAATTGGCACCCTTAAAACCCAGCAAGGCGCAGACAATGTCCGCCGTTTTTGCTTGGTGCTCATGGAAGCCCGTCTCATGGGCGCAAACCACGCGCCACAGTCCATGAGCGTTCTTCGAAAAGATGCCAACGCTGCTAAACTTGGGCTGCTGATGCGCATCAAAGTGCACATCGTGACCATTAGTAAGGGCAACTAGAAGAAAATGATATTGGTAAGGTTAAAATATAAGATTGAAACCGAAAACAACTTACAGCAATCATTTTCATCCTCTTTAAATTTACAATCGACGCTATTGTCACAGCGCTTTTCCAACGCTACACAAGTCTTGGACAGCGCACAGTGATACTCATTCTCCTGACAGCCACCTAAAAAGTAATTCCGTTAAGGTGTCTTTTTAATGATGTTTAGTATATTCACTTACCGCAGTTTTGTTCATCGCTTAGATCCTCACAGTCCACTTTGCCATCGCAAATAAGGACGCTCAGACCTCCCTTTAGATATTCACGACAGGTGCAGTCTAGCTCATCGGTGCCATCTTCACAATCAACTTTTCGATCACAGCGATGCTGCAAATCCACAATTTGAGGCATTCTATAAGTCAAATAATAATTATTGTTAAAGTTAAACAACCTAAAACCAAACAGAAATATTTGAAATATTATAAATGCAAGTCAACTTTCACCCATTGCTTTGGATAAGTTGAAACTATTTGCAGTATAAAAATATGACCTACTTTTGGCAGATAAACTTATCAGGCAGCTTTGTTTTTGAGTTAACTTTGCTTTTCTTTGTTGTTGTGATTTGGGTTGTGGTTGTTGCAGCGGTTGTTCTTGGCGTTGTTGTCCTTGTCTGTGTGGTTGTTTGTGGTGTTGTTGTGGGTAGTATTGTTGTAGATAATTCTGTTGTTGATAGAACTGTTGTTGAAGTTGTAGCAGCTTCCGTTGTGGTATTGTCGAAAACAGTTGAAAACACAGAAGTTGTGGTCTCATCATCTGTTGCTGTTATCGCTGCATCTGTTCCTAGTGTACTTATTGTTGTAGCTACTATTGTTGTTGTTGTGGCTAAAATGGGAGCATCAGTAAAAGTAGTAAACAGCGTTGTGTTTTCCATTTCTTCGGTAGTTGTTGTTGTTGTTGTGGGTATTGTGGTTGACGACTCCTCTAAAAGTTGGTTAATCAAATCGGTAAGTTTCATGAAATCCTCTGTTGATGTAGGCCAAGTTGTTGTAGAAGGAGTCAAAGTTGTAAGTAATGTGCTTGGCAAAGTTGTTGCTGCTGTTGTTGTATGTATTGTTTTGATTTGCGGTGTAGTTGTTGGCCACTCTGTTAGGGAAGTTGCTGTTTTAGTTTCGAAGCTAGTTGATGTTGTTGTCATTTCATGCACCGTTTCAGTTTCAGATGATTGCGTACTGATTTCATCTGTTGTTGAAGATAAATCTCTTTCTGTTGTTGTATCTGATGCTGTTGTTTTTATGTTTATCTGAGTGGTTTCACTTTCAGCGGGTTGTGCAGTTATAAGTTCTGCAAATAAATCTTCATCTTCTATGGCCACATCCTGACGTTGTTTGTTTTCTGTGTGAGCTGCATCCTGATCTAGTGGTTCGAATTTTTGGATATTCAATGGATCATAGTCACTCAGTGCGGTGCTGCTGATGTTCTTCCTGCTGCTTCCCACCATATCCGGTATAAAGTTGTAGGCACAGCCGACTTCATCTTCGCCGCCCAGACAATCCACGTTGCGGTTGCAACGCTGTCGTTGCGCAATGCACCGTTTGCCACCCCAGACACACATAAAGCCAGGACAGAGCTGAAGTGGTTGACGTGCTGGCAGCAGACGCGGCATCACTGCCATCTCTATCCAGTCCAGATAGAGGGCAACACGTGTGTAAACGCCAAACTCCTTGGGACGGGCACAACCATTACCATGACTGACGACGCCAGCTAGATACCACTGATCCGGCTGGGAGACGCTACGACAGAAGAGTGGTCCACCTGAATCACCTTGGCAAGCATCGTGTCCACCATCTGGCTCTCCGGCACACACATCCTCAGAAGCCTGATCCTCCGGATCCGTGCAACCTTTGCGTATAGGCAAAATAACCTGACGCATGGGATCACCTTGTGAGGAAAGCATAACTCATAACTACAATTATATAAATAAATCACAAATACATACTACTTGGACCCTTCTCCCTTATCGCACCCCAGCCGACGACCGTGCAGAGAGTGTGCTCCTCTGGTCCCCAGATCCAATCTTGACCAAACGTTGTCCGTCCTATATCCGGCATACAGATGGGCTTAACCCAACGATTAAATTGAAATGGCTCTGCAACCCTCAGCAGCGAAAGATCATTGCGCATGCTGCGACGCTCATAAGCCTGATGCACGATGACATGTGAAACGGTTTGGATTTGCGTGGCAGGCGAGTAGCTAGTGCGCCGCAAGAGTCCAGCTCGCACCTCATAATAATACTTGGCGAAATTTATAACACAATGGGCAGCGCTTATGATCTGTTATAAGGAAAAGTTGAGTTAAAACATATGATCTGCTCTTAAGTGAAAATTCTTTGCACTTACCCAATGCTCCGAGTAGATGGTGCCACCACAGTGAAACTTGCCATCACGATAAATGGCCACCACAAACGGCCACTGCAATTGTGTTGCATAACTGCCGCCAACAATGCGACTTTTATCCGTCTCCGTATGCTCCTGAACCGGTGCTCTCTTCGAACGTTTACTGTGCTCGCTTTGGCTAGGCTTGCTGCGCCAGCCACATTGCGGCGGTGGACACTTAACGTAGGCAACGTGGTTAACAAGAGTATCCTGATCGTTCCTTCCATGACAGGCTTGGGCAAAGTGAATGCTCGCACGCAACGAGGGCTCAATGAACGGACCCGATAGTGTCAACTCCTTGAAGGTTAGATTAGTGGTTAGATTGGCTTTCTTCACATCACAGGCATCAGTTGCCCAATTGCCACCATTGTTGCACACCGGATACCAGTCGCCACGATGATTGTGATACAGATAACCCTCCGAAGCGGTTGCCGCATGAGACTAAAATATATATAACAGCAAGTTAGAAGCTTTGTTTGCAATCCAAAAATTATCTCTACTTGCCATATGATGTGTGACATCTGTTACCAGCATGCTGCACTGCAGCTCATCACGTCCATTGAAGCAGTTGAGGAAACCATCACAGCGCTCCAGGCGACTGTAGCACATGGAGAGCGTGGACCGATTGTGTCGAGCATATTCCTCAGCAGTCTCATAGCACGAGTATGCCAGGGGCTCACAACCAAAGCAGCCCAGCTCATCCTCACCCATGGGACAATCTGCATAGCCATCGCACAAGCGATCCTCATCCAGGCGGTCAGCACATGTGCAAGCAGATTCATCGCTGCCATCGGAGCAATCGACGACATTATCACACCAGCTCGACGTAGCAATGCATTCCTTTTGCCCGTAACAGGCCAACTGATCCGACTCCGGACACTTGAAACGTTCTAGCGGCTCTTGAGGCACACCCATATAGGAGGCATAGATAATCTGGCTCTGCTGTGGTGCACCTGTCTGATTAGCACCATGTCGCATCTTAAAATTGGCATTGGAGAAACCTGTCTGGCTGCCTGGTGAGAGATTGCTCTGCATTTGTTGTCCCTGTGACTGATTTTGCATGTAGGTGCAGTAGACCTGCTGCTGTCCATTGCCTCCCCGCTTCTGCGGCGACGCATTTTTCGAGAAGATGTTCGGAAGCTGATTTTGTGCAGCACCGCCGCCAGCTGTACCTCCGCTGCCGCCAAAGAAATTGCCCGATGGCCCAAACTGTTGTTGCGGCACAAAGAAGATGCCTCCCGCATTTGAGGAGCCACCAAAGTGCCCACCTTGCATGCCCATAAACGATGGTGTTGGCGACCACATGGGCATGCGGAAATTTGCTGGCGTCATGTAGAAACAGACTGGTATGCTAGGCATGCCAAAGTTTGGATTGAACATGAATTGTGCGGAGGCTTTCATTGTCTCACCGGAGACAGGAAATCCACCAGGTGCGCGACTGGTAAACTGCACACTAGGCGAAGCCGTATAAGTTTCCGATCCCGTTGAGGTAATCTCAGATGCTGCCGCCTTTTGACGCAGCTTACGCGACATTTGAGCACACAATGTCATTAAATGTGCATCGGCAGCTAAAAAATAACTCGATTTAACACACATTTTAAGTTTGTTTCATTTACACTTACCATTCAGATGCTTGCCACTGGCCGAGTTAAGTTTGGGTCCCAATTGCTTCAGACTCATCGCATCGAGCTCTGTGCCAAAGGTATCGATTAGTTCATCTTGTGCCGGGGAAGCCTGTTGCTCGAACTCATTAAGCCAATGATTGCGATCATAGACACTGGACATGTTCTTGGTCACTTTAAGAATTGTGGTCTCTGTACCACTGCTGGGCAGCACTTTGATCAGCGGCTTATCCTGCTCATGGCGCTCAAAACTTTCCAGCATGTTCTCTATGCTAGTGGGATTATCCAAAGGATGCACTGCACGTGCAATTTCAGTGGTTGTTTCTGTCGTGGTCTCAGTGGTGCTAGCTGCATTTGTTGTGGTATTAAATTCACTGCTAATGTCATCACCATCGATGATCCAACTGAACTTAATTGGCTTGGGCTTGGTTGGAAATGCAGTGTGGTCGACAGCTTCAGTGGTTGTAGTTGGACTGAGTGTGGTGCTCATAACGGGCACAAAGGTTGAACTAAACGTAGCACTTGGCGGCGTTGTGGTGCTCGGATGAGGAATCGGCTCAATTATAGGCTCCACAAGTGGCTCCTCTACGTCTAGAATCCACTCGTGCTGCAGTTTGCGTGGAAGGGTTTCCGTCTGTAGAGTGATTGTTGTTGTAGTAAGTGGCTCTGGTGCATCTGTTGTGGGCTCAATGGTTGATTGGAAGTCAAGTTTGGCCTCGTTGTCATTGGAGTGCAGTGGACCTGGTTGAAAACTAGGCAAACTGATTAACTCTCGCATTTCAGTAGACATTTCTTTAAGTTCAGCGGTTGTTGCTTTCTGATTTGTTCGTTCCGTTGTGCGTCGAATTTCTTTGGGCCTGTCAAAACGATCAAGAAACCAAGTAATTTTGTCCTTAATGTCATCCAAGTTAGGTCCTTCAGTGGTTAGTACTGGCATGGGATTGTCGATAGTTGTTGTAGTTAAGCTGCTGCTTGTTGTGCTGTTAAGAACTGGTGTTGTTGGTATCATACTCTCCACTGTTGTCGTAGCCTGAGTGGTTATTGTTGTAGAATTTATTAGCTCCGTGGTGGTTACAGGTCTCGGTGTATTCTCTACATATGCCTCCTGCTCGTCCATGTGTCCATGTCCATCGATAATCCAACTGATTTTTGCTGGTGTTATCTTAATTCTTGTAGGTTTCAAAGTTGTCTCCTCGTCGCTTGCGGCTGATGTAGTCAGTTCCTGATTTGGCGCACCAGTCGATGTCCTGACAGTCTCGAGCGACTCTCCGCTGCCTGAGCCCAGATGATCCCTGATGATTGCCTTCATCTTGTCCATCTTCTCGGTGACCTCCTTTGCCATTTTATACATGCGCATAAAAGCCGACATGCAATCCTCTGGCGTCTGCATCTTACATCTCACATACTCGTTCTCCAGCTGAGTTAACGCAGCTTTGGCTCGCTTGCTCCGCAGCTTTGTATACAGATCCTGCATGTTTGCGTGCAACTGCACTGGATCAAGCAGATCCACAGACTGTATGCTTCGACGTGGTTTACTCAGTTTATGCTTCATACGAAACTTGAATCGTAGATGCTTTAAGCGCAATGCCATCTCCTCACTCTTGGTTGCTAGAGGCTCTACTTCATTCTCCTTTACTAGCGGTATGTGAAAGGGTTGCGCTTGTGGACTTAGCACAAAGGCATTATCTTCATCGATGTGCTGTAGTTTCTGGGCGTGTTTCCTATTCAGAGCCATTAATTGCCGAAGGTGATCTGTCAAAAGATATGCAATGTTAATAAAGAGCATTAGGAGTATTTAACTAAACTCACCCATGCGTTCCAGTACAATGCCATGATAGATCAGTGATATCAGCAGTGTGATAAGCACCAGTACAGAAACAATCAGGATGCGAGCGCAGGGCAAACGTGGGTTGCAACAGCTACGAGAAATACGCTGGATGCGCTTCGCTTCCACTTCTGAGAAAGTCGGATTAGAGATATGAACTTAACTTATAAAGATATAAAATATTTCAAATGCATGTTCATCAAAAAAAGTTTTCTTAATTAAACCATTCAATTGTTAAACAAGATTATAAGGTATTCTTTGTGATCTGCTTTCATTTTCTTTCACATTTAACTTTAGTTGTAGGAGCTCTGATTAAGTATTTAAGTCTAGCTATGCAAAAATATAAATGTTTACACGTATTTAACTTTAACACAATTTTAAAATTTATATTTCCAAAAAAAATGTTTGGATTTTTAATTTTTATTTTGGTCAGCGATTTCTTTGCAGGCTAATTTCGCAACTATTTAAATTGCTGATGCACTCAATTATTATCCAAGTGAATTAAATTAAAAATTTAGCTTTAATATCTTGCCGATGGCACCACAAAATACATTACCTAACAAAGATTTTTGTATATGTTTTCTAAGAACTATAAATGTTATATGATATTTGTGGGTAAACAAGCGGTCGGTAACCTACCATCCAAACTTGTTTTCATTTTACATGAAATTTTGTATTGCACTTTAGTTTATAAATTTTATGAACATATCCTTAAGACAGTATTAAATTCGTTACAATTTTATTTATTGATCTATTTCTGGCTGTCTGACACTTGCCGGCACTTTTGTTTATTATACAATGTAATATCCAAAAAGGAGCATCGAATTACACAAATTCACTCACACAGCTCACACAAAAAAAAAAATTAAAAAACAATCAGCAATTAGTGCTTGTAGTAATCCAAAGAGCTGATCGGTTATAAGATATCACAAAATACGACAATTTCCACGACGACGAGCGACTTCCGCGCGAGTTCAGCGGCAACTGAAGACATTGTCGGCAGTGGGCGCGCTTATGAAGCTTTCGGAAAGTGGATCAGCTTGAGTTCGACCCAGTTCTGTGCCGCATTGTGCTGTGCTGTGTACAAAATGTTTTGAACTTTACAAAATTTTTTGGTTAATGAAAATGGCAAAGAAATTGCGGGCACAGCAATTAAATGCGTCAAGAGTGCAAGTTGAAGGGAATTGAAGAGCAACGAACCACCCACCACGCAGTACGCAAGTTGTCAACTTACTAATACACACATATTTATTCGAATGGGTGGCAATGCCCTTTGTTGAGGTCAAGCAAGCCTTGACTTATAGTTTTCTGGTGTCAGGTCGTCATTTTACAAATTTTGTACAATTAAAACAAACAAAAACATTTTTTTTTTTAGTAAAATACATTCAAAAATCCACAGGAAAATAATAATAATTGTTCATTAAGAAACCTCCATGAAAACCTCCGAGGAAATCGTCCGGAATTTTATCAAAATTTTTTTATCCGATTTAATGTAAGTAATTAACAAGATGCATTCAAAGATAATTTGATTAAACGATTTGCGTTGTAGAAATCACATACAGAAAATTGATACAAAATTAAATACCGTCTTATCAACTGCTTCGAAGAAATTACCTCGGTTGAGCGAAATGTGCCCCACGATAATTTATTCCCAGCAGAGCCACAGCGAATGGTAAGTATTATTTAAGAGTATAACTTTAATATGAGGTTAAGAAACAAAATAATAATTTATTCGTTGATCAAATTAGAGTTCGATAATTCGTTCATATCGATTTGTTAAATTATAATGAATGGTTTCAGATCAGAATTCACAAAAACTTAGGTTATCTAATGGTCATTTCCTATGACATGTCTATATAGTAGTTAATTGTGTTGATAATATATGTGTATGTGGTATTATTTAGGAAATGAGCTTAGGATGTGTCTACGTCACGTGTAATTGGCTTGTTGGTGCTCAGCTCCTCGTGAATAAACTTCATTAGTTGATGAAATAGCTCGAAGCTCATATTGTTGCTAACACGCATCAGCATAAACCAATCGCCGCAGCTGAATTCGCACATTTCGCGCTTCAATGGCGGGAAAGGCATGAAGCGGGATTTTGCGCGCAGGAGTTGAAAGCGCAATCCACGATGAAAAATGATGGCGACGCGATAGATAAGCTTCAGACCCGCCAACACAGCCATCAGCATGAACCAGACCCACAAAAACAAAAAAATTTTCTCGTTCAAATTGTTAAGTGGCAGTAGGCAAAGATTATCCACAGATTCCAGAGTTCCACTGCCGCCAAATTTGAAAATCTCGCATTTGGCAATCTTCGGGAACATGTGCGTGGTAATGCGATTCCATTCATCCCAATTATAGGCAGGCACTGCAGCCAATGCCTTTACATAGTGCGACCAAAAGCCGTCCAAGAACACATTAAGCAGCAAAATGTTGATAATCTAAAAGGGACACAAAAGTTTATTGAAACTTAACTTAAGTTAAAGATAATGCCGCTTACACTTATGGCAAAGTTAGAGAGCTCGCAAAATATGTAGGACACAAAGTAACGAAGATGTGTTTCCTTGTAGTCCCTGACAAAGTATTTTGCCAGCTTGCGCAGATGCGAAGTAGTCTTTCCACTGCCCGCGAGGACATCGTCCAAATTGGAGCACAAATTCTTAAGTCTACCGCCTTCCCAAATTTTCCAGAGAAATGCCGGTAGATAGAAGATGAAGGACTGTAGCATAAGCACTGGTACCACCCACTGATAATAACGCAGAAAGACGCGCTCCTGCTGCACACCGTTTTTTATTGACTTTAGCGCCGCATGGTTATAAAGCAAATTCTTATCAATTTTTAGACTATAGAATGAATTGTTAACATCATTGAGAACAAGTTTTGTTCGATCAGCCATTAGTTCGTTGTCGTCGTAGTTCATTATGAACATTCCCATGGTCCAGCAATGGGTGTTCACAAAGTCTATGTTTTTCATGTCAGATATGCAAACCAGAGGATCGCCGAAATATTGCTTTGCGGACAGCAATACAGTGAATGCCAACAATAAGGCGCACGTAACCTTTGCATGTAGCGTAAATACACCATCGTAAATGCGAACCGATTTTAGCTGCAAGTACTTAGATAGAGGCTTTACAGCAGTGTACATTTTTCACAGTAAAAAAATACAAATCACTGACAAACGTTTAGTTTTTATTTTCGCACGATCAATTTGCAAAATTTCTCAAAAGCACGCGGCACTATAACGGTTAATGTTGTTAGAGATGAGAGCTAGTTTTATATAGAGTTGATTACAATTTAAATCGATTGTGGAGCAGCTCTGCAAAATGAGGAGTAGTTCTGTTAACCATTCGATATATCGATAATAGTTCTGCAGAATGCTAGCATCTTTTGAGTTTAAAAGTGAGTCACTTACAAAACAAATGCTATTCTTATCAGCCGCATATGCTGTTCTTTTTTTATTTTAGTGCAATTTGCAAATACTTTTATTCATTAATTTAAATTTGAGTTATTTGATTAGTTAATGTTAAAGCATTACATCAATATGTTATGTTCATCGAGAACTTTTGCTGGTTCGCATTAGTGAATTATTCTATTGAACTTGTTCCAAACGATTCACATGTGTTTTCATTTTCTTTGCGCTGTGCAGTTTAATCAACAGGCAAATGAAGATGAAAGAGCAAAAATCGTCCTCCAAGCAGCAGGAGCGCAATGACAAGAAAAAGAAAAAACTGGCCGCACTGGCAAATCTCATACAACTGAACGATAAGGATCGCATACACGAAGCAGAGCAGTTTAAGCAACGCGACGAGATTAACAATGAGGACAATGGCTTCATCACTGTTTTCAACAAACGAAAGCCACGAAATCGTCTCACCATAATGGCAGAAAGCAGCAGCAGCGAAACAACCATTGGCGCCAACGCTGGTGAGGATGATGTTAATGAGCCCGAAATCAAACGCAGTCGCAATAATTCAGCTGGCGGTGATACGCGCACACTGGATGAGTTATCTGGAACTCTGACACAGGAGCAGTACAAATCTCTGTCGACAGATCTGCGGCGTCGCAAGCGCGAGCTGGAGAGTGTGCCTGGTGTTCACTTGCGCGATATGGGCAGACGTGCTATGCTTGAAGTTCCGCAGCAGGATCGTACGCCAATTTTCCTGGCAGACATCCAGCATCTGCTGATGGCAGCGCTCATTGGAAAAAAAAGTCCCTGTGCACCTGATCGCTGGTGCCATGCAGAGAAGTTTCAGAGCCTCTCGCACAGCGTTGTACTCATTTTAGATGGCTTGTCGTTGTACCATTATGTCTCCAATGAGAGTAGATTTGAGGCCACGAATCGCATATTTGAGACGAAACTGGAGGTGGTCCTGCCACCGAATGAAGAGGGTAGAATCATCGATTCAATTGCCCAGGTGTGTGGTGAAAAGTATTCGATATAAAGATATGCAACTTAATCTTGTTTTACCATTTCAGATACCGTTGACGAATGTGCAGGCCCAAAAATTAATCAACGAGCATGGTTCTCTAGAATCAGCCGTGGAGCTCAACAAGGATCCAACACTATTTGTAAAGGCCCTATTTCCCATTGAGAAGCAACCAACGGAAACAACACCGGTTGATTTGCATCCAGACGACAAGTTTCCACGAACAAAGCTGTTGCTCTCGGCGCTACAATTGGTCGACGAGGGCTATCCATTACCGTTGCAGGGCGAGCTACACGCGCGCTTCAACACATTTAAATTCACAAAGAAGAATTATGCACCCGTAAGCGATCTTAGCCCCATGTACGGTGTCGATTGTGAAATGTGTCGCACAGTATCCGGAGTAAATGAATTGACGCGTATTTCCATTGTGGACGAGAAATACGAGACGGTGTACGAGACGCTGGTGCGTCCGGATAACAAAATCACAGACTATCTTACACAGTACTCGGGCATAACGCCGGAAATTATGGCGACGGTGACTAAAACCTTGAAGGATGTGCAGAAAGAGGTATCCGAACTGCTGCCAAAGGATGCAATACTTGTCGGTCAGTCGCTCAACTCTGATCTGAATGCCATGCGAATGATGCATCCGTATGTGATAGACACCAGCGTCTGCTTTAACATTAGCGGCGTCCGCAAGCACAAGAGTAAGTTGAAGCATTTGGCTAAGACGTTCCTGCAGGAGATTATACAGGAGAATGAAGATGGCCACGATTCCATTGAGGATTCTCGAGCCACATTAAAGCTGGTTAAGATGAAGTTAGCCAACAGCATTGAGTTCGGTGACGAGATTCTGACGCAACGGAAACGCATTCATGATATTATACGAGCCGCCAGTGGCGATGGGCTTCAAAACAATCTATTGGCGCATGCAGCACAGCGGGACAAGCGCACGGCTATCGTAACAGTTGGAGATATGAAGCCGCAGCTCAAGGAGATTATCAAAAAGGCGGAACATGCAATGCCGAGTGACGGCAACAAGTCAGTTTTTGTGCACGAAGTATCCAGCACAAAGGAAGCTGTGCGTAAAGTCAGCGAGATTGCGCTTGAGAATGCAATGACCATTGCCAATCTTCTAGTGCCCGAAAAGGATTTTATGCTGGAAACCGCCGAGCGTACAGTTTCCAAATTGGATAGTTTTATCGAGCGTGTGTGGAACACAATGGCCCATAATGGACTCTTCATGGTGCTGATGGGCGGCTCTTCGGAATGCCAAAAGGGCGTGGCAAAAATTGCCATCAAGCGTCGTAATGGCAGCATCCCGGCAAGCGCTCTCTTAACTACGCCTCTAAAGTCAGACACATCAACATAAAAAAAAAACCAATAACAAACACTTCCACCCAATATGTACATACAGTAGTACATAACCTCATCCATAGACTTAGAAACTTAAACAAAAAAAAGATATAGTCAAGGAAAAAAAAAGAAAAGAAAAACAAACTCAACAAATCAAACAGTTGAAAAAATAGACACAACTTTCTTGGCATTTTTCATTTTGTAGCAGCGCGACAAGGCAAAATTTGTTGGTAATTTCAGTCTGATCAAAACGAGAAAAATGCCTTTTAAGCATAATAACATAAGTTCAACACAAAAACCAAAATACAAAATCACATCGAAATATTAGAAAACTGCCAATACTTTCGAGAAATCAAAAAAAAATTATCTTAAATCTTTGTTTGTAAATGATAAATAAACATAAACGTACCGATTGTTATTTGCAAGCCTTTGATTTAACATGCTTAACTTCTTTTATTTACCTATATATATATTATAAGATAATTATATATATATATATATGTAAATATATATATTTTAAGTTCTATTTTATTATTTATTTTTTTTTGTTAGAAACCAATTTCAAAGATTTAATTTTTTTATTTTTCAATAGTGAAATATTTGCTTTATTTCATGAGGGGAAAAATATGCAACAGGCCAAAATGGAAAAATCTTTTTGTTGTTGGCATTTTAAAGATAGAGCCTAATCAGCAAAAGCAAAAATAAACTTAAAAATGAGTAACGGCAGCTTTTCCAAGAATCTGTTTCAACTAAAATCATTGCATACGGCATAGGCGGTATATTAAAGCATTCATTTGAGTTTTGAATTAAAAACATTAGTTTTAATGTAGTTTTATGAAGCACTTAGAGACAGGGGAGCTTGGAAACTGTGAGCGGAACAAGCTCTCTTTATCTTACTTATCTTATCTTTACGAGAGCGGCTTTGCGTGTGTACTTGAGCACAATTGTGTTTTTATCAATATTATTATTATTTTTTCTATCACCGTATGACTTATTCACTTGAAACAAGAGAAAATAATAAAAAGATAATAATATGGGTACTTATATTATCTCTTCGACATGCTTAACAATTATGTAATTATGTTAAGTTTTGTTGATTTAAGTTAAAAATTCTCTTGCAAAGGGAAACGCATTAAACGAAGTTGGCCCTAGCCAAAATTGTTGTAGTAGGCAGTAGGAGAAGGTGGTCGCTACGGGTATGCCTGCTTTTTGGTATTAATTTTAAAAGTCATTTTAAAAAACTAAATGTAAAAATAATCAAACAATAAAAATTATCATAACAGTTTTAAAATTAACAAATTTTATTTTTTACACACATTTTTAAGTCTTATTAATATTATAATAATAATATTATAATTATAGTAATAAAATCAGGTGTTACAAGAATAATTTATGTAAAGTACAATATATATCTTTTGTTCACACTCTTGTCATTTTTGAAAACATGCAATTACGAAATAATGAGCCAGAAAATATGGAGCCAGCTTGTTAGCTGCTGTGGTTGTTGTTATTTTTTCTTTCTGTGGTATATTTCGATTTGACCTAGTTTCTGTTCCCGAACTTTTGTGTTTATTGTTTGTTTGTGCCTGGCAGCGGGAAGTGTTTTGCTTGTGTGGGTGCTTGTCTGATAACACCAATAAATTTCCTACCTCACTCAACGCAGCGCTCAGTTGTCTAGGGCCTAAATGCTCTAACTCCTACCAACAAATTTCCTCGCAACCCACGTAAACATTCTCTCTCACTCTCTCTCCGCGAGCGCTCACTTCCTCCCTCTCCGTTTCGGAAAAGCGAAAGTATTGAATAGTATTGTGCGTAGGCCCGTACCCATTTGTCTGCTTTTCATCATGTAATAGTATTGTGTCTTATCACACGCTCGAAAATGTTGCGCCTTGTACTGAGAAACTGTCGATTACTCATACGACCTGTGGGTCGGCGCAGAGCGTAAATAAGAAAATTGCATCCAATGTGCGCATGTCTGAGATGCGGAAAACTGCGAGAGTTTTCCCCAAAACAATGCTGCCAGACAGATAGATGCTCGAATGTAAAACATGTCAAATACGTATTGTTAAATTACTCCAGAAATAAAACTTAAATTTTGTAAAACTATTTCGTACTATATTTAATATTATTCCAACACAGCGCGAGTTACACATGTAGCAGAATTTTTGGTATGGAGGAAAACAGTGGCAACGCCAATTTGGGAAATTTGGTATGTTTTTACAACTGATTGTTTTTCGGCCGCGGATTGCTCAATGCTTGTGTGCGTGTGCGTCTGTGTGTGTAATCCTCACAATGGCACACCAAATATTTTGTTGTATATACGCTTTTCGGCTCTCGAGCAGAAACGTTGTCGTAGCTGCCTTACAAATTGCTTGGCACGTCGCGCGCAAAAAACTTGCTCGACAAATACGCGAAGATATACATTTAAATCTATATATGCAGTATATATGTGTGGTATATAGAAATGTATACAGATCGTTGTGTTGTGCGAGCATGAAAATATTATAAACAAATGCAAAACAACAAGCCATAACCATTACAAATTGATTGGATTCGTTTGCGGAAATTGGCGGTCCAAGTTCATTACTTTTCGAAAAGGAACTTAGTCATTGTTTAACTAACTAAATAAATATATATCTTTAATGCGAATTGCTGCCATAAACTGGGGTAAGTTTATCTTGCTGTGCAATTATAATAAGTGCGAAAAATATAAACATAAGCGAGCAGTTGGCAAGTATAAATTGTGTATCCATAAGATACATAGACACACACACGCACACACACACACAGACACACACACAGACACAAGTGCTTGTAAAAAAAAGGAACCAAGCGAGAGTTTCCTTCTTCTTTTTTCACTCTCTGTATATGTGTGTGACAGGCTGTGAGTGTGTTGGGTTGCAATTGTGTGTGTGTGTGTGTGTTTGTGTGTAGGAAAACTCGTTCAGTGTGTCAGTGTTTCAGGCGGTGGCAAGAACAACATCAGCTGTGGCATCATATTGCATTGCATGGCATCGCGCATACGCCGCGTTGTCAATTGTTACTATCTCTGTTGTTTTAGTTGTTGTTGTCTTTCTGCTGCCCATTGTTACTCGTCATCCCTCTGGCTTGCAGGTGCCCTTGGCACCATGCTGCTGCCAGCGACCCCAATCCCCCGCAACCAAATCCTAACGGCCATCGTCGCGCACTTGATATTGGCTATTGGCCTAGCCATTTACACCCGCTTTAGTTGCATTCTTCGTTCCCCACTTTACATTTACTCTTTGTTGCAAATGAAAATTTGTTCGTTTGCTTAATTTCCCTTAATGTTTGTTGCGAATGAGCCTGCTCCAGTTTCAACCCCCCAACAAACCAAACCACCCACACACAAAATACACGTACACCCCACACTGAACATGGAACATGTTGCGTAGGGTTTTCTTTCATTGGGGTGAGTTTTTTGTTTTGTTCGTTTTCCATTTCTGTCGACTTTTGTTTGACTTTTTGGGTGGCCCTTGCGATTCGATTGCTAGCATCAGGTGAAAATTGTTGTACATAAAAACCAAACTGTGTTGAATTTTGTGTTTATTTTAATTATTTAACCCAAACATTAAGGTAGTTCTTATTGGTTGATTTTATGCTGTTGTTTTATTTTGTCTGCTTCGATTGGACTTAATTTGGCTAATGACTCAACTGGAGGACCCCCTGCGGCGCATAAGCTCTTGACTGATTGAACTGACAAATGCCAATGGCATCTTTTGTTTTGGTCTCATGGGTTTACAATTTGTGAATTCTTGTTGGCACACGGCCAAAAGTGATAGTACACAAACAATTTGTGTGTGAGTGTGAATTTCCAGCTCGTCTTTCTTATTTATTTTCTTATCCATTGTTGTTAAATTCAAAAAAAATTCTACAATTTTGTTACTCATCGCTCTTGTTGCTGCAAAGTGCAACGAAATAATATTACTGTTACTTGCCTCTTCAATTGTGGAGCACTGCATGATGTCATTGGCTCATTGTGAAATCCTGTCCTAATCGGCATATGTACATTGTCTACGCTGCACTTGGTGGGTGTTCTTATATTTTATGACTCAGCGGGATTTACTTTCTAGGTGCCACATAGACGAAGTTGTGACCGTTGCAAATCAAATTACAAAACCAACTATAGCAATAACATTTTGCAGGCTTCAAAAACAAAACAACAACACAAAGAGCCGTGAAGCACAGTTCGCGTGAGTTCAATAGTTAAAACAATCTCATTTGTTATGCACAGAGTCATAAAAAAAATTGAATAAATCAGGCAATTAAATGTTTAAAGAGCTTTACTTATGCAAAAACACATATTTACTTTCCCTTTTGTGTTTGGTTTTGGCGAAATATTAATGTGCATCAATATTATATTAACTTGTTGAACTTTTTATGATAGTTGGGCTATTTGGGTTGCACTTTGATTTTTCTTGGTTAACTTTTTCGTACACAACTTTTTTTGTCGATAACTTAGCTAGTTCATTCGGTTCTTTATTTTTGGCAATATTTTGCATGCAACTTTTTTGTTTGTATAAATAGAGACAGAGAGAGAGAGAGAGAGAGAGAAAGAGAGAGATTAAGAGAACTGTGGCGTCGCACTCGGCCAAAATACGCTGAACTTTTGCTGGCTTGGCCAAGTGTTTTATTTTTGGGACTGTTGGATGCCAAATAAGAAAAAAAAACAAATTCCTTGGCTCCCAGTGCGACGGCTATAGCAGGTACATAATTATAAACACTTTCATTGATCATTAGGCACATTTTTCGAAATTTTTCTACGCATTTTCCAAAAGTTTTGTTATATTATTCCCTTGTTCATCAAGATTGAGATTTGGTTGTGTTTCGCTTTATTTGTTTGTTTGCCTATTTGCTTTTGTTACTTAGAAATACTTGAGAATTGTGTTTACGCTTTGCCGCCGCCTTGTGCATAATTATGTTTAATTAAACTAATTAAATGGCTTTTCATCTTTGGCTGCTGTGCTGTTCAGTTCTGTTCAATGTTGTTGTTCTTTTTCGCACTGTGCTAATTAATTTTCTTTATGAATACAAATACAAATACAAATATTTAATCTGTGCACGATGATACGAACGATATTGTCAGCAACTCGCGATCGTAAACGAGTTTTAATGCTCAACATCTGCTGCTAGCATGTTACATGAGGCAGGAAAATCTGCCTGCTGCCGGTCCACAAAGCCTGCCACTTAGCTTGCTGTGCTCAGTGTCAAGGTAGTGCGTAAGCCAACAAAGCGGCTTTTAACTGCTAACTGTTTCCGCGGATTCGAGACGATGACGACTTATTAGCATGCAGCGCATTTCCAACATCATAAAACACACATATAGACTACATTTATGTGTAGACATGTCAATAACTAGAGCTGAATTAAGGGGGCGAGGGCTGCTCGAACAGCACACGGTGTGAGTCATTGCATAAATACAAATAAACATATGTTGGTTTAAGCAACAATAGAATGCAAAACAATTTGTTGGTAAAGCTAAGCAAACAAAAGCTAACAAGCTAATTATGTAGAACGTTTAGCTACCACTTTGAAGAAGTCTTTTAGAAAGGGCGTTTAAAATTTACAAATAAGTAACTCAGGTTTTATATAGTTTGGTAAATTAAAGAAATACTAATTAGAAACATTTATTTAGTTCAAAAAGGCAAATAATAGTATTTGTAAGTTATGAAATTCTAGGCTCTTACAAATGGGAAACATGCTTTTGAAAAAAAACAAGTATTTAATTTGAACATTTCTAGCAAAAGTCATGAATGAAATCGTTGGGTTTTAACAAACATGGAAAAAAAATAATCAAAAAATAAATATTCTTACTAAATTTCAAGCAAAGCACAATCATTTTGATTGTCAACTTGTTGAATAGCCCTCGATTGTGTGTGCCTTTTTACTTAGGCAGCTGCAGCTTGAATGCGCTGTGGCTTTGTCACGGCCTTGGCTGCTCTTAATATTCATGCTCTTTCGGGGGGAAGGTTATTTGTGCTATTTTTTCTACTTTCGAGTCTTAAGTCGCTTTGCTCTGCATATTTGTATTGCTTATCAATTAAAATGCTTAGAAGCGTAATTCGTGTGCAAACAAAACGCCACGGCAACAATTACAGTTGTCAAATATCAGCGAGACAGCGCCACCCACACCCACACCAAAAAAAACCATGCCCACAATCAAAAAAGGCGCGCCCACACCCACAGTACACTTACCTTCCGCACACCCACACACATTTTCACACCCAGATCCCTATACGAAGGCCTCTGCTCTACAATCGGTTTGTTAATTTGAAAATCAAACATTGATTGTGATTGCTTCGTTTTTTTTCTTTCGGCACAAACTTATTTATTTATTTGCTGTTCGTTGTTTGTTGAATAAATTAAATTGATAATTGAGTTGTTGAACTTCCAAGACAAAATACTCGAGTCCATTTCCGCTGCATGCACTTATCTCTTTTCATATTTTTGCAATTCCATGCGATGCGGGCTCGTCTCATCTGACTCTCTATCTACATCTTTCCTATTCTCACCCACAGCAAATCTTAATAGTTATTTGGGCAGACATTTAAATCCAATGAGCGATCATTGCAGTGTGTCATGTCAGATATTCTGATCATGAAATCGAAAAGCAGTCGCAAAGAACAGTGTTCTTTTTATAATATCACACATATAACATTATTGTTATATTATGTCAAGAATCCCCTAGCGCTTTTACTTCTTTCACGTTCGGTTTGTCTTTAAATCGATTCATCGCTGGTTCGCTGGCTTTGCTGTTGCTGCCGACGTTGACGTTAGCGGCAGTGTCGCCGACAGCGGTTGCCTGCCAAACAGCAGTCGAAGTTCTAAACTTGCCGCGTGCGGTTCGCAACCTAAAGCCGATAAAAATAATATTGCAAATAATGTGTATATAATTGACAACGGCGCTTAATAAAACAATTTTTTACAAGAAAAAATAAATAAAAAATGCTAAAATATTTCATATTGATAAACACACTCACAGAAAAACCTTAACACACAACACAATTTGTATCAAAAATCAGTTGCAAATGATAAGTCGCATTTGATTGATTGATGGCAAGAGCCTTCAACAGTGATAAGCAGCAAAAACACACACAAAAACTATAAAATGTAAGAAGTGCAGTGTTTGACCATAACATAAGCCATCAACCATTAAGTTCAAGTTCATAGTTCATTCTGTAAAGAAAGAAAGACTCAGCCCAACATCAACTCATCCCACCCTCCAAGAACTAGGTGTCATAAAAGCGCCCACGACTATATAAGGTTGATTCACGGGGTAGGAGAGTTGTGAAAACAAAGGCAACCGCTTTAGATTATGACTATGAGATTGGTGTTAATTCCTGCATTGTGATCCACATAAAAATAGTCTGTGGTCAGCAACTGCTCGAGCGAAGGGAAGGGAAGATAAGGGAAGGAAATCGAGAGTTGGGACCGATAGCTGCTTTGCAGATAAAAACGCGTCGTGAAAAAACAAAAATCGTTCAACACCATAAATTTATTTGCATACGATAATTTCTTTATTGCACTCACACCCAACTGACGTTTGCCTTTATGTCTTGTTGTTGTATATTTTTATTTTACATGTGTATTTGCTGTGGAGCAAATATTTTTAAAATATAGAGCATTACACTCTGCTTGCTCGAGATAATCACGAGGAAGGCGATGAGTGTGTGGAGTGTGGGGCAGAGCGACACGTTGTGTTGTGTTGATGTCGACATGCGTCTCGACTTTGTAGCGGCATCGACATTTTGTCTTCCTTACAACTGTTCAAATATTGCTGTGTGTATAAATTTGTTTTATTCTTTATACTTTAATAATATTTGAACTTTTTTTTTTTCTTTGCGCTTTTGCGAACTTCTTATAAAACTCGTTAGGGTTTGGTGATATCGGAGTTCTAAACGGTACACAATGCTGTCCATTGTGTGTTCTATAAGTTCTATATTTACTGATTTAAGGTTGGTTATAACGCTGCAGTTTTGTTAAAAACTGAAACACTTTTTCAACTGATTAAGCAAGATATCAAATAGACTCTAGTTTGATATATACGAATTTGATTTTCTAAATTTTGTATAGATGTTTTCGAACTAAGTAGCTGCACGTAAACCATGTTAAATCTTTTTATTTTTTTAGTTAAGATGCTTTTATGCTTAGATTTAAACAGTCTATCAGAAGCAATAAAAACTCAAGTTGTGTCACGAGCTATGTATATGTTTATGGCACTTAGTAATACATTGATATAGTGTTAAGTGATATAGTCTTAGAGTTATGTTTATTAATATATTCGATAGTTTCGGTAGCTTAGTGAAACTTAGACTGTCAGGCGGGTAGGGTAAGGTGCTTCTTTTGGATAGTACTGACCGATGGTTCTGTTTATCTGACATTATCATTGGTATGTTTCAGGGGGCATTATACAATTTATGGCCTGTCACGCGCTTTGCGTGTATCGGACACATTGCGTTTCGATAGAGTGCGATTGTTGGCCACATGATTTATGGGCGGACGATGATGAATTGCAACCAAGTTGCTGGCAATCAAACGATCGCAATGCTTTAAATCGATTGACCTCTGTCCAAAAAATAGCAAATCTTAAGCCAGCATACTTTTAATAACTTAATTTATAGTCGCGTGAAAAAATCACCGATTAAGTTCATAAATGGGCATTAAACGATTTGTGTGCTCAAGTAGAGCAATTGAAAGATAAAGCAACAGCGATAAAGTAAGATTGGTTTATGCATTAGTAATTATGTAGTTCCCAGTATAGGGCTAATATATATCAAAGCAGTTACCAATTGTGGTGAAATATGGATAGCCGAAAGCTGACTAATTGACACATCAATGAAGATAGGTATTTCCCCGATAAAACTTATTTAACTGTTTATTTATTGCCTTAAATCAGGAGTAAAAATAGCTCAGGTTTGGCTTATCTAAAATGCTTGTTAATGTGGTAGCTACAACCAATTTGGTTAAGAAGTAGTGGGTCTAGATAAGAGTGAGTTTCTATTGAAATGTCAAGCAAAAGCTATTTAACATAGATAACAGCAAATTGAGCGAGTCTATTTATTTAATTTTCATTTTTATTTATAAGCATGCTTGTACTTAATTTGAATACTTCAAATATGAACACTCTATTTAAATTTACAAAATGATTGATTATTGTTAAACTTATCTCGTTGTCTTCTATTTCTATTTGCAGTTGCCCTATAAGCGACCTGGCAATACGAATCGCTCCCGACTCTTACACAGCCAGTTTGATCAGCAGCTGACCAAGCGGGAGCGCACCACAAAGTTGCCGCTAGTGGGCGCATTGGTGCACAAGGCGCTTCAGGCACGCGAAGCGGAAGCTAAAACAAATACAGACACTCAAAAATCATCAAAAACAACACAGCAGCCAGAGACAAACAACAACAACAGCGACGAAGTTGACTGCGAGGCCGAGAAGTGTTCAAGTTGTAGTAGCATGGTTTTGCCATTCGGTCTGGGCCCCGATGGCCACCATGTGGATGCCATACAGAGTGCACCGGCGCCAAGTGCACCACCCGCTCACATGGTGGTGGGGCCGCAGATGTATTCACGTGGGCAGACCAACATATACACCGGTGTGCCCATCATTGTGAATCCCTACATCGATTTCATTGTCGTCAATGGCGACGATCGTTATATGATACGCTGCGAACGGAAATCAGTGCTGGAGCGTAGCGTTGAGTTGGCCAAGTTAATACATGCCGGTCCGAACAGCGGGCGAAAGAGTGATAATCACTTCCAGATCTCCAATGTGGATAAGAACGATTTTGAGCTAATCGTGCGCTATATGGAAAAACATTTCATACCTTATCGCGATCATAAGCATCTGATAAAGATATTGGAACTGTCGGATCGTTTCAATGTGCCCGATTTGGTGAGTTAAGAAAGGGAAAGAGTGTAACAAGATAAATATCCTTATGGTGGCAGAGAAACACCATAAATCGACAAAGATATCTTACAATAATCACTTCTCTCCCCTTTCTTTTCACACAGATTATATACTGCATACGTGAACTTGATCTCAGCATTTCGAGTGCAACCGCATTGGATATATTCAAGGCGCTGTGGTTCTATCAGGGCATTGCGCTGACCAACCAGCACCAGACGGTGATCACCACGCAAGAGACTGCACAACAGCTGGCCCGCAAGCAGAAGACCAATGCCAAAGCGGCCAAGCAAGCGGCCGCTGCACAAGCGGCCCAAACGCATGAGAATGGTGGCGATGGTGATAACTCTCAGGTTAATCTCATACCCAATCCAAATCCGTTTACCACCGAGGACTATGGTGTGGCATTGCTGCACAACACCATGCAGCTTATTGATATGCACGCCGAACTGCTACTCTCAATGCCGGCCATCAATGATCTGCGTTTCGAGGAGCTTGAAACGCTGGCCAAACGCGATACCCTTCAGCTGCGTTCCGAGATAACCCTGTTCGAGTGCCTGGCCACCTGGAGTCTGGCGGAATGTGCTCGCAAGAATCTCGATGGCACGCTCGACAATCGACGCATGGTGCTCGGACCGCTGTGCCTGACGCCGCGATATCTTCGTATGAGTGCCGCTGAGTTTCGACGCTGTTGCGAACGTATCGAGATGCTGCCACCGCTAGAGACATCGCTTATCAGTGATGCACTCGAGGGTAAGTTGATTATATTTTATAGTATGTTCTTCCTTCGGAAATAAAATAAGTATTGACGAAGCTTCGGCCCTTAAAAGTTTTGCAATGTATTTTAAGGACCGTGATAACATTTTTATTGTTTTTGTTGTCATTTTCGTTTTATGTTTTAAATTCAGAAAGAAATTAATTTAAATAAGTTAGTGCCACCAATTGTACAGTTTTTTTTAATATGTTTTATTGTATCTTTTATGCAGGCAAAAAGCTAAAAAACCTCACGGATCAGCAAACGGAACTGCTGGAAAAGTTTCGCACACCACGAGCTGAATACGCCCGCATGCCAGTGCATCTGAGCGATCGAAGCAGCCCAAAGAACTATCCAAAGAAGATGCGATTGGCGCACGAGGGTCGAGCCACTGAGGAGGGCTGCTGGGAGAAGGTGGGCATTAATTGCTTGCGCGTGTTTGTCTGCATATTCGATTGATCCGATGGCGATGAACACACATAGACTTGTTGCATTAACGAATATTAGCGCTTATGAATTACATATATATATACATACATACAAACCCAATATATATATATATATAGTATATATATAGTTATTGACTATGATTGTTAGTCTTATGGGCAATACGTTTACAAAGTTACCAAAATGCTGGCCAAGGCAGTGATTTTATAGCAGCTGTTTCTAACATACGATATAATATATGTATAGAACTATATTGAATATATATAATATTACATAGTGTTTAATATATAGCGAATGTAGGTTTAATTGTCGTCGCCAACCGATTGATTACATTTTTGTATTTACTAGTCAAATGAAAAACAAAAACTTATTATAGAGAGAAAAAAAAAAAAACAGGAAAAACCAAAATGAACAACTTTTATACAAACTTTATGCAACGTTTTGTAGCTGGACTCAAAAATACAAACAAATTATTTATTTACCTATAGGTATAAAAATACAATATACTGATAAGCATTTATCACTCGTCTATAAACAGCAAACAGAAATGAAAATAAAAAACAAAGACCGATACACAAATACACATTATTAATCAATCATCAATTGATAAATCGTAAAACTAGTGTAAAATTATTTGTATTCAGCCGATCATAGCTTATAAACATTGTTTATTATGTAAGAGTGTACATTTTAAGTGTTGTGCGAATGTGTGAAATAGAATTTATCCAAATACGTTTTTAAATTAAATGAAACTTTGTTGCTGTTGCTCGGTTTTTGGCTTTAACTCATGTTACAAAGTAAAATGGCAAAAAAAAAAACGCATAAATTAAAATAAATCAAACAAACAATCAGATTAGCTTTAAACATAGTCAAATAATTATGTCAAAGCACACACATACGCAAATTGTTAACAGAATTATGCATTTTCTTAGTTAAAATTTGATAACACTTAAATGCATAAAGCAGTGCTTTATCTTAAGATCAATTGATTCCAAACAATTACAAATGCCTTTGTTGCGAATGTTTTTTCGATCAACATGGCAACATTTTCTAGCGCCTCAAACATCAAAAGAAATGCAGCATACATTAAACCAAAAAGTAGTTAAATAAAGTATGTAAACAATTTTCTAAAAATATTCAATGTTTTTGTATACTTTCGGAAGCATGCAAGTAGCTCTGTTAAAAACATAGCAGAAAGCTTTGGAAAAGCTCTCACGGATAGCACCTCTGCATGTTGCAGTTAGCAAAGTTGCAAACCAATCGAAAGCACAATAGCGCATTTGCTAAAGCTTTTATCAGAAAGTTTGACTTGGTTGGTTTCAAGAAGATTGTTATAACATTTCAAATAAGATTTTTAACTTTTCCAAAAGTTTTCTTAAAACTTATATACCTTCTTATAATAATATTTATTATAACATTCAGATACCATTTATTTTTCGCGTATGCAGTTTAAATGTAAATTTGGTTTTGACTTGAATTTTTAAATTCAAAAAAGTAGCTATAAAATTTTTAGTTTGGGCAAAGTATTAGCTTCTTGGCCTTAATACAAAATGGATTAGCATGTTCGCTTGCCTCTTGAAGCTTATCAAGCAGCCGACTAGCAACAACATGACGACTCCTCACATGTTCTGTCCATTTCCCCAAGCAGATGTTAGCGAGCACTCTTAGTTCCGCTGCAGCATCCAAGTTGGAATAACCTTAACATCCACACAAACACACACTCTCATAGCATTTGGGTTATACACTAAGCTGACCACTGCTGGGCCAAGTGTTGTCTAGATGTGCTGCACTGTATGTTGCCAGTTAATGTTGAGCCACTCACACACAACCACACTTTCACACAAACACATCTAGAAATCTTTCCACTCTCAGCATTAATGTGGCATACATTTGGGGGCAGACCGCAAATGCACTTGTCCAAGCACCCGTCTGTCCAAGCTCTTTTCCTCCCACACACACACACACAAACACACACTTGCTCGCACATGTTGATACAAATGCAAAACAAAACAAAAATAACAGCTTAAGCACACACACACACACAAAGTTGCGCACAGCCATTTTCCACTGGTTGTCGTGTCGTGCAAGCGCTGCAAAATTTATGATTTTATTTCACGCTTGCTTTTCATTAACGTTCCCTTTTGTAGATGTGCTCGTTGTTGTTGTTGCAGTTAGCTGCCAAAAATTATAACTTCTTTTTTTTAGCTGTTGTCGTTGTTGTTATTATTCCCTGGACTGCTCTGCCCCGTCACTCTGCCGCTTGTTAACCTTTTTCAAGTTGCTTTTACCCAAAACACATTTTTTCTTCTTCATTCTTTTCTACTAATTTTTGCGCACAGACGCTGACAGTGGCCAGGTCTGTATGGTGAGATGAAGCAAAGGGGGCGTGGCTGCAGCGCCCTAGAGTCAAATTTCCGCAAAAGTTATGCAGCAGTCGCCACGGAACAAGAAACACGGAACATGTAGCAGTAGCACATTTTGTAGCTATTTTTTTCTGTATTTTTTTTTTTTCGTTGCGCTTCTCTTTTTTGCAACATTTTTATTTAATGTTTTATATATATGGTTTTTTATTTTGTTGCCATTGGCTAAGCGAAAAGCAAATTGCAGAGGGTTGAAGTGATAGGGATAAAGAGGAGTTTGCGGGAGGGGCTGTGGCAGGGTCAAGCTTGATGCTGCACTGCCTGCAGCCAGGCAGTTGACCGCATATATAATTATTTCATATGAAACATTTATGAAAACCCGCCAGTGCCACATACCTTAACCCAGCCAACCTCTTTCGAATGCCAAGTCTTCAAGTCCAAAGGCAGCAGCATTCGCATATTTTTGTACAGAAATCAGCAAAAGTGAATTAGTGCACGGCGTGTGAAGGGGGGAGAGGAGTGGAGATACAAACCTGCAATGCAGTTGGTCGCCTAATGAAAATTGTTGTGAAATAAATCATTTTAAATAATTTTCATTTCTACATGTGGCTGCACGCAACACCACACACACACATACACACACACACACACAAAGAGAGAATGTGTATGCATGTAGTTTGGCTTTTTAAAGTTTAAATTGAAATGAAAGCCAAGTAGCTGCTTTGGACTTTGCACTTTGCCTGTTACTTCAGCCGTATCTAACTTTTTTGCAGCTTGCTAAATTGCGCTAACTGACCAAAGCGGAAGTTTCAATTACACACACACACACACACATAGAGCTTAGTTTGTGTGAAAGGGCATGCAAAGAGAGTGAATGAAGGGGGGAGCGTGGGGTTCTTTTTTGTGTTTTGGAGATTTCCATCAGCATTGACCTACACACACACACTGTGTATGCGTGCTCTAATATGACGCATACGGCGTCCTTTGCCCCCCCCCCCCCCCCTCCCCTCGAGGCACATTTTTGATACCAGTCGCAAGGCCACAAATCTGTGTTAGACCAACAACGAGCTAGAACAAAAACAACAAAATCAAGAGAAAAACCCAAATGCAGCTCGTTGCGAACAAATTATAGCATAAAGTTTTTGGGCACCATTACTTGCAGCAGCAGCAGCAGTAGCACACCAGCTAAAATGAAATTTAATACCATTTAATTTATGCGCTTATTGTACATTCATGGATGCTGGATGAGTGCGCATATCAAAGAGATGAAACTTAATTTGATATAAACGCTGCTGCACTTGTTAGTATATATAAATAAGTGTGTGTATGTTTATATGTACGTGTATGTATAAGCAGGCTATAGGGCATCAAATGGCCAAATTATGGGCGGCACAATGCCTCCCCCTCTGCCACACCACCGCGCCCGACAAAAACAAAGTATACCTAAAACGGATATTACTTTATCAAGCGGCATAAAAAATGAGGCAGTCGGCCGAATCGGAGTCGAGGTTAGATTGGGACGACTCCTAGAGTCGCGGGGCAACGTCGACCGGGTCGGCCAAAGAGCGGAAGCAATCAGCGAAATTTATTGCACAGTCTCCTTTTTGGCGTAACTGATGAAGTGAGAAACTGAAAGACAGTCGAGGCAAAGTCACAGCAGCGGCAGCCAGCAGGCTGGCAGGCTGGCAGACAGGCAAGCTAGCAATACAAATGCTGAGCGATTGGGTGGAGTGGTGAGTAGGTTGTTGGGTGGGTGGGTTGGTAAGACGGAAACGACAGCTGCTACTAACTGTATGAAGTGTTGGCGCACCTCTCCGCCATCCTCTCCTTTTCGTTGTCTGCGCTTCATCTACTTCTACTTTTCTCGTGGCGTGCTGCTTTTTATTGCTTTATTTTTGTGCTTTTAGCCCGCGCAGCGCTTAAATCTAAAAAGCAGTTGGAAATGTGCTTATATACCGCTTACAAGCCCACTCACACACAAACATACATACACATACATAACCACACACATATACACAGCCATTTGAATGCAAATGCAACAACCGGAAATGAAACCGACAATGCCACTTATTTATCTTTGTACTTGCGGCTCTGATTTTGTTGCGGCTTCAAGCAATATCAGTTTTGTTGCTTCTGCTTGTTGTTTGTTGTTGCTGTTACAATTGTTGATTTTGTTTTTTCATTTTGTGTGCTTTTTAATTAAACGATTTAGTTTGTTGATTTAGGCAGCCGCATAAATTTTAATTGTAAATAATTAGCAGCACCCCGTCGGCCTCCTATCCTCCCTTTCGACAAAATGTGTGTGCTTAAAAAAGAAACATTTTTCAATTTACATATTTATGAAAAGAGCAATTAACATTTTTATTGGAGTTTACATTAAATAATTGCACCAAACAACACAATAAACAAAAAATTCTCTTGATTTTTCGATTTGTATATTGCAACGGTCCCAGCTGCTGCAAGAAAAGAGACGGAGAGTGCGAATGAGAGAGAGAGCAATTTTATTAAAATATACAAGCATTTTTTGTTTGCTCATTCATTAATATATTTGTTTGTTGATTGTTAGTGTTACTTGTTTAAGTTAAAGAGCCTTTCCTGATTTGGTACAGAGATACTAGAAATAATTTGATATATGTAATTTAAATATGAAGTAAAAGTTTGGAAAAATAAATATTTGTCAAACTATCAGTTAGAAAAAAAAACTCAAAACTGCAGCTAAAAACAGCCAATTATGCAGAAGTTAAGCTTTTTGGTTTTTTTTAACCATATTTCACTGTTCCCAATTTTTAAAAAACTTATACAAAGAAATACTTAAGCTTAACTTCAATGAATCATCAAAGTAACCCAGAGTTACATTCACTCTTAAGCTCATTGTCGCATTTTCTTCCTTTATGTTTCTATATCATCATCATCTTCCATTATCAATTTCTCTTAAATGTTTCAAAATGCATTTGAAAGTTTGCTGTTAAGAATAGGAAATGAAAGGCAAAAATTATAGAACCAAATGGCTATGAGAATAATTTTGAACTAAAAAGATGAAAAAATTCATTGATTTTCTTAATTAAAAAATTTTGCGATTAACTTTTATGTTTATTGGCTTGACTCAGCTCATTTGCTGTTGCCCAGTACGTATTCTATCCCCCACTTTTCCCTTTCAACTAATACTCATTATTATTTTTTGTTACTGCTGTTGTTCCTGTTATTGTTGTTGTAGTTAAGCGCAGTTTGTTGTAGGTTAAGTTTAAAATGTTCGTCGCGTCGGCAGGTTTGTTCTCTTCCTGCTTTTCGTCCACGCTTCCTGTGGGCATTATAAACTAATTACAGATTATGATGAAATCGCACGCCACGACCTCCACAATATGCAAAGCGTATTTATAGTGGGCGTGGACAACAGCACAACATTCAGCTCCCACTTAAGTTTGGTGTGTTGAGCGAAATTCAAAGTCGATTAATAAGATTTCATTACAGCAACACGTAATTGACAGCCTAATGGAATTTGTTAAAAGGATTGTCACGGCATCGCCTTTAATTACAAAAAACTGAAAACAAAAACAAGATTTTAACTTTGGAACCTAAACGAAAGAAGGTTCAAGTCAGTTGACGTAGCGGGAATGCGAATGGGCTGAGTAGAAACGGATTCGACTGCAATCGAGCTGCAGGGCCGCCTGCAGTTGTTTTCTTTCTTGTTACTGTTGTCCGTATCAATTATGCAGCCAAAAATGCAAGGCAGAACGTAAACAAACATTTTACCAACAACAGCGGCAGCACCGACAGCACCGACAGCAAGAGCATCAACCATCAGCAGCATCAGCAACAACAACAAAAACACCAATTTGCCACTTATGTAGTCCTAAACGTACGAGGTCAGTATTTGGCAATGCCGAAGCGCTTTGCAGACAAGAGAGCACAAACAAGAGAGCGAGAGTGAGAGATTGCGCGTACGAGAGAATAGGAAATTGTGCGTGATGCCATTTTTAGTACAAAGAGCAGCAGCATCCAGCCGAAGATGAGAGAACATTGTAACATGGGCGACAAAGCGACAGACTTGATTTTTGTGGTCGTAGCGTTGAAGCTGGGCGCTCGTTACTGGGCAGCCAAGGCATTTTTAGTGCTGATTACAACGCGTTGCCGTTTGGTTCATGTGCGCGGACAAAAGAAAATCAACTGCGGAGCAGCCTTTGTTCCTTCTTGTGCTCGTGTGTGTGTGTGCCGCGCTAAGGGTGCTCTATGTTTGTGTCTGTGTGTGAGTGAGGGCATCGAATGACTTGCTCGAGGGTTGAGGATAGCGCGTGCTTTTAGTTAAAGTCAAGCGTGCTCAAGACTTAAAGTGCGCCTAAAAGGAACTTACTTAGTGGAGCTCCTTCAACGACATAGCTAGATTTAATTAAATCCAATTTAATTAAAATTCGTAATCAAAGGAAGTTAGCTAAATGTCTAATATTAAATAATAATACAACGTATCAACTAATTAAAGTTTAAACTAAAATTAATTAGTTTAAAGCAATAAATACCAAAACAATCAGAATCTTTTTCCAATACAAAAGGCGCGCTCAAAAGTAGGCAACAAATTCCGAGCAACAAAGTTCAGCAGAACAAGAACTTTGCTAGTTGCAACAAATTGAGCTAACAAATACCCGAAAAGAAAAACGCGCACTCCACGCGAAATAAAAAAAAAAAACAGAGTGAAAACAACATTATATAAGTGGAAAATTCTCACCGTATTTGTAGTAAGAGCAAGATCAACAACGGCAACGGCAACGGCATATATAGCAAATAACAATACAAAATGCATTCGAGGCTAAAATTCTTGGCATATTTACATTTAATGTTCGCTGCCAGCATTTGCTGCCTGGAATTTAGCGCAGCTCAGCAGCAGCTGCAGCAACAGCAGCAACAACAGCAACAACAGCAACAACAGTTACAACAACAATCTGCATCGTTAACCGAGAAAATACCATTAGGTGAGTATCAACAGCAACGCCCAAAGCACAGCTAAGAGCAGCTTCCCCAGCAAGCAACCAAAGCAACCAAAGCAACCAAAGCAAGCAAGCAGCAACAGGACCAAAAGAGAATTCTGCTGCAGTTGTCGCTAGAATTGTGCTACAATGTGTAATGGCAATGGTTATGGGTATGATTGTATTTCTGTGCATTCAGCCAGGCATGCACACTACACACTACCACTACACGTACATACCATATGGAATGTGTGTGTTCCGAAAATCATCTACCGTTGCCAACTAAAATTCATTGAAAAATGTACAAGTCACACATTGCAAAATTGGTTCTACAAGCTAAAAGAGTTATGTGTAATAAATATTTTCAATTGAAATTGCATTATTTTTCTTGGTGCGAAAATTCCATTATTATTACTTTTGTACATACAAACTGTTTTACTTAAAAAACAACATGATAAAAGGCCTATTAATTCAATAATTTTTTAAATGGCTTTACATTCATTATAAACTGAATATGATGTTTTTAATTACGCAGAATAATAATGTTGTTTGTTAAACTTGACTTGCCCTTTTTAATTGGCTTAAAGTGTGCAACTATTTTTTTTTATGTGTGTGCATTCCATTCACTTTTTTCAGTTATCTAATTATATAATTTGCATATAAGCTATACAAAAAGGAGAAAAAAGCATTACGTGTAATTGAAATTCTGTCGGAATAGCAAGCAGGAACATAAGCAATACAATTTGGCATTATTTTTTCGTGCTTTTTTATTTTCAAATTTCACAATATTGCGCTCAGCTGCTTTATTTTTTTATTACGCTGTGGTGCCTCACTCAGCCCACACACAACGCTTGCAGTCACATTTTGTCAATGTGTAAGTGTGGGTGTGTTTGGGTTTGGTGCAACAGCAGCTCACTGTGCTAATGTGACAGTCATGCTGACTGGCTTTGGCTTTGGCACACACATACAAACACGAAGCCATGCACCTGCTGGTGCCACATTACTGTTGCAGGACAGGGACTCCTTGTTGCCAGCTGCCTTCTGTCAGCCATGCAAAAGCGCAGTCAGTAAAATTGCTGCATCAACACTTCGTTCGACATTAGAGTGACTCTCTGTGTATGTGTGTGTTGTTGTTGTTGTTATTGGTGTATGTGTGTCCTTGTGTTGTGTTACACTATCATTTGTGTAAATATTTATTCAGTGCGCTTTCGTTTAATATTAAGAGGACTGTGTCAAAAGTTGCCTAAATATTTAACGAACCCAAAATATATATTCTCTAACACGCTCTCTCCTTCTATTTCTCACAGGCGCCATCTTTGAGCAGGGCACGGACGATGTGCAATCAGCCTTTAAATATGCAATGCTCAATCACAATCTGAATGTCAGTGCACGGCGCTTTGAGCTGCAGGCGTACGTTGATGTCATCAATACGGCGGATGCATTCAAATTATCGCGCTTGAGTAGGTTTTGGCACGCCCGCGAAAACCCCCTTCCAACCCAACCCAACCCCACCCAACTTCAATATGCCATGACCACAAAACAATGCAAAACAAATACAATAAAGTGAAAGCACTCAACTGTTACCTCTCACTTTATATGTCCCTCTCTCCGTATTTGTACTTTATTCCCACGCAATATACACACCCACTTGTCTGCATTAATTATGCGCATTTTTATTGAAAATTGCGCCCTGTAACCCTCAAGTCATCCATCCCCTATCCCCTATCCCAGCAGCACTTTAATTGCGCACATTCATTTACATCACGACCTAGACACTGCACCACACACATCACCGTATACAACCTATTCCAACGCAACCCCACTTCAACTGTTGCCTTGTGTCGCGTTCTCTCATTTTTTTTTCTATCTCGCTCTGTTCTCGTTTTCTCACGTTTGCCAAAAACGAAATTTATTGCTTTAACCTGCAGTTTGCAATCAATTCTCGCGCGGAGTCTACTCAATGCTGGGCGCCGTATCGCCGGACTCCTTTGACACATTGCACTCCTATTCGAATACGTTCCAAATGCCATTCGTGACGCCCTGGTTTCCGGAGAAGGTAAGTTACAAAAGCAGTAAATAGCCAACATTACACCACACCGCACCACCCAACCATACCAGCCATACCACAATAAAAAAGAATGTCATACGAAATTGATTTTGTGTGCAGTTATTTACATTTGATGTGGTTTGTTGCCAGTCAGCCAGAGAAGAGTCATGTATGCTTCTATGAGCCTGCCACAGGGCAGAGTCAATAAACTAAGTAACACACACTCACACACACCCACACGTTGCGATGTGTGTGTGTGTGTGTGCGTGCGCTGATGAGTAATGAAGTTGCCCAAGGGCTTGGAAAAAAGATCAGAGTTCGTAATGAAACAAAGAGAAATGTACGTAAATACATACATACATATGTGGAATGCGTATTTGTGTGTTTGGAATGTTGTTCTGAGTAGGAGAAATTATAATTAAAGTTCTTCATCAGCTTTTGAGGGGGACATAGAAAAATAATTATAATGAACAGATTTGGGTAAAGAATGTTTATGGTCAAAAAGTCAATTAACAAATAATTCAGCAACTGTCAAGCAAGCGGAATGTTTAGCAAAAGTTCAACAAAGAAAACTAAAATCATGCATGATAGCTTGCTCCAGTGCCAAAGAGCTAATGAACTGACCAAGCCAAAAGACGAATCTACTACAACTGCCAAACATAATTGCTAAAAAGTTTCAAATTAAATTTGCACAGCAAACAAATTGGGAATCGCATAACTGAAATGAATATGAAAAAGGAACACAAAACAGAATGTTAGCAATTAAAGTTGCAACTTCACGGCCAACAAATTTAACAATCAAAATTGGTTATGGGGCTTTGACACAGCACAAAGAAATATTAATTTTAACGCTTTATCAGCTTAGCACACAGATTAAAAAAATGTTGAAGAAATCTACAATGAGAATGTTTTCTGCTTCAATTCATCAATTCAGACACACAGCAAAACTGTTGTTGTTTACTGACCCATCTTTCCAATTATTATATATGTTTGGCAAAAGTTTAAATAAACTTCGCACACACTCACACAAACACGTATTGACATTTGCATATTTGAAATAAATGAAAACAAAAGCATTGAAAAAAATTAGTTAAATGTACGGACTGATCGTAATCAAAACCAGATAGAAATTGCTTGCTTAATGCCAAATGAAAAGCCAAATGCAAAAAGTAAAAAATAAGTTTCAGTTCGGCCGACAACACATTAAACAACTTGTGCCGTCAACACAATTTTGTGTTTGTGGCAACATACTGTGAAATTTGAAACCATTCAATTCAGGTCAATAGCTTGTTGTATTTTTCATGTCAATGTACAGTATAGCAATTATATATCTCTGACAGAACCAACAGAAAACAAGTAAGAAGGCTCTAGTCGAGAAATCCCAACTAGACGATACCCTGATACCTATACTTTACACGTACAGTCAGTGCTTGCAAGTATGTGTGTGTGTCTAAGTGCATACTGCATACTGCATACATAGCTTCAATGTTCCATATCACCGGTGTTTCTTAACCGATTTCAATAAAAATTTAACAGATTGTTATAATTATTTTTGTCTAATATTTTAAAGTTTCGCAAATTCAAGATTTGTTTGTTATCGATCCCATATGTTAATAGGAAACGGGAAGAGTTATCGAAATACAACCTAGGGATTAAGCGAGCTTAAGTTCTAAATCTGGAGTCACTTACTCTTATAGTCTCTGAGTTCGACGCATTCATACACACAGACAGACAGACGGACGGACAGACGGACATGGCTATATCAACTCGATTGTGGATGCTGATCAAGAATATATATATACTTTATGGGGTGGGAGATGCTTCCTTCAGTCTGTTACATACTTTTGCACAAAACTGTTATACCCTTTTTTCCCATTTTTAATGGGATCAGGGTATAAAAACACTACAAAATCCTTTTCCTTCTGCTACCAATTCACATTGAGCCGTATAAGTGCATCATATTTGGCGTACTTGGTTTTGGCTTCAGAATTTTTCTTGGCCATAACTTTTCATACAGCTCACTTAACAGCTTAAGCTGCAGTTTATGGGGTAAAGAGAGTGTGTTGGTTGGGGGTTGGCTACTGTGGGTTAACATTTCTAATTTAGACATCAAGTTGCAGTTGTGCTTACTGCTTAGGGGGACAAAAAAGAAAACACACACACAATCACAACCAGCTCGAGTTTATAAAAATTAAGCCATCGTATAAAGTGGCTATAAGAACACAAATACACACACACACAGACACACTAACACAGCTGTTGTTGTTATTGTGGTGGCTAGCAGACAGCTGCACTAAATCAAAAGCAAAGCACAAATCATAATAATTGTAATTTGAAGAAAATTTACTACCAACAACAAGTCGGTTGTTGTTGTCGACGTTGCTGCTGCTGTGGCACTGTTGTTGTCATTGTGCCTGGCACTTCACAAAAAAAAAGCCAAAGAGCCGCAGCCGGAAGACAATGCCAAACGAGTGCGCCCCCAATGCGCGCTCTACAACCCCCGCCCGCCCTTTCAGTACATCCAGAGCCAACAGTGAGCGTACAAAAAAAAATTTATGATGCGCTCTTGGCCTCTTTTATTTCAATCACTATAAATCAAGATATGGCGTCGGCAAGCAGCAGCAGCACCAGCTACAACAACAACAACAACAGCGCATTCTTACTCACACACATATTCACATATAGACTGCGCATTTGCGTGCGCCTTCAGGCTTGCTGTAAGTTTGTGTGTGTATGTGCGTGTCTATAGAGCTAAACGGAAACGGGTCTCTGTGTACATATCTCTTGTTGTACCCATATACATATCGTGTCTATATATATGCTCGCACTAACTTAACTTGGCTGCCAGGCAAAAGGCAGGACTTACATGTCCTTCTACACATCCCACGCACAACGAACACCCGCCCCCCCCGCACCACCCTCCCCTCTTTTAGTCAGTCAGTGAGTCAACCCCCTTTTCGTTTCACCCGTTGCCTGTCGCTGGCAGCGTCAAAGCGGAAACGCGTTTCATTTTATTATTGCTTCATGTAGCGTACACATTACAATGTAAGATTCAAGGAGGGGTGGTGTGTGAACTCTCTCTCCCATACACTCACACACACACACACACACAAAGTAAACCCCACACTCCCTTGTAATGCTAAGCCAACTGAAAAATGTTGTTCCACTCATGGAACGCTTTGTTTTGCATACTTTTAGGTGCTTACCCCGTCATCGGGCCTGTTGGATTTCGCAATCAGCATGCGTCCGGATTATCATCAGGCAATTATTGATACCATACAATACTACGGCTGGCAAAGCATTATTTATCTATACGATTCGCATGATGGTGAGTATGAGATAATCCAAAATTGTGAGCCAAGGAGGGCGTAGAGCATAGCGGGGCTAAATGTGTGCGCCACATTATCCACATTGTTTACGGCTTGTATTTTGATTTCATTTCATTTTCGCTTTCGTTAGCGCTAAACAAATGGGGCGCCTATGGGCGGCCTCTGCCTCATTCTTGTTGTTTTTATTGTTATTTGTTTTTTTTTTTGTTGTTGTTGTTGTTAAAGTCTGAGTGTTTGACATTATTGTTGTATTTGTGTAGCCATTTTCACGAGGGTTGCCACAAAACAATGTCAGTTAATTGAGATTTATGCGTTTACTAAATCAAAGTTTTTGGAGTGTAATTTTATAAGCAACTGACAATTATTTATGGAATAAGCACAAAAACGTTTAATATTTGCAAAATTATATTTCCATTTTTCTTTACAACTGAGAATTGATTTATGAAATTTTTTATTCCATTAAAAAAAACCAACTAAAAAATATTAATTGTCACTGGAACCTACAAAACTGTCATTTAAAGACATTTAAATTTGTATATCAAAGCACCAAGTCTTCGTACATTGAATTATTTTAAAAAATAAAAAGGTCGGTTAATGTAATTTACTTAACATTAAGCATTCAACGAAATGCGAACAAGGTCTGATATATGTATGTATAAAGAATTTATAAGAGCGCACTTAAAAGAATATCAAATAAAAGCAAATTGCCTAAACTTGGCTCAGTTATTTCTATGAAATGTTTCCAGCGCTCTCCATATCCGAGCTTCCTTGCCCTTTAACCCGGCCAAATGTAAATAGAAATCAAACATCAAACACATGTCTATAATATCTTGTGCTTGTGCTTGTGCCACTTAACAGAGCTGCTTCAGATAGCCCCACATTTACTTTCCTACAGTTTTCTGTTGCTTTTTCTAGAATTTTATTTTTTTTTTGCTAATATGTAATTAAATAAGAGGCACAAAGGGGCCGCGCCTCCTGCTAAGAGTAAAAGTAAAAGGGCGCGTAGACCGACAGACAGATAGATATGCTGAGACTTGAGTGCTCTCGAGCGCTTAGAAGTGCCTAGCCTGCTTGAACAGGGGCAAGAGAGTGAGGCAACAGACTGTGCACATATGGCTGAATCTTAGCTACTACGTACTACATGCCACATAATGTTTTTGTTGTTGTCATAGGCTGCCTGCCTGATGCCTGTCTGCTGCCTACTACTTTGTTATTGTATTGAAATTTATTTCAAAGCAATTTCCTGCAGTCTACGTGCGAAGACGAAACGACCGACGACGACAGCAATTACGGCCAAAGATGAAGACATGAAGGCACACCCATACCCACACACATATACAAATGGATAATATACATGCGTGTTCCTTTTACTCACAATGGTAACGGCAGGCAGCCGAAAACGGAGGAACGACTTTAAGTTCTGTGTTAAAATTTCGTTTGATATTACTTATTTGTTGTCGCAGTGATTTCAGCGTGTATTATTTGAGCATTTTTTATATGCCTGACGCCTTTTTGCGCCTTTTGTAATGAGTTCACAGGCTGTCGTTATGGCGTTGTTCTTCTTCCATTGTGCTGGGCGTTTGCGTGTTGGTTGTTTGTGTGTGGTGTGTGTGTGTGTGTGTGTGTCATGTGTTAATGACTCTGTGTGAAATAAAATTTATGACTTTATGCAACTGCTGGCAGCGCTTGGTATTTTTTTGCCTGCTGTCTGCCTGCCTGCTGACTTCTGCTCGAACGTTTTTTGGCCGTTTTTTAATATTTTGCGCCGTTTGCCGAAAAGTAGGCCGACATTGTTGCCGCTGGCAAACGGCAGAGGAAACGGAAATGCCGCAGCAGCAGCAGCAGTAGCGACACCAACAGCATCAGCCAGAGGAGAAGCAGCAGCAGCAGCAGCTTGGTTCGTGTCACAGTTGTTGCTGCTGCTTTTACTTGCTGCTTCTGCTGCCTGCTATTGTTGTTATTGTTGGGATTTTGGCATTTTTGGCCGACTTCAGCTCAATACACGTTGCCTGGCATCGTTTACATTGTTAACGAAAATGGTACCACAGCGAGACTTTATATTTTAATGCTGCTGTCAGCAGTTTGTTGTTATTGCTATGTTCTTCTCTAGACCCGGGATGCTGTTATCGCCAACGTTTTTTTTTTTTTGTTGTTGTTGTTGTTGTTGCTGCTGTGTGCTACTGCTGCCGCTGCTGTTGCTTTTGCTTTCGTTTTGCCGTTTGGTAAACGTACATCGCACACGTCGACAAATTGGTAGCATATTTTTTGTCGCATTCATGAATACAAAAGTTGCAGAAAAAGCAATACGCGACTACATAGGAAGCATTCAATAAAACATCATCGCACACACTCACAAAAGCACAAACACAAACACAAACAAACAACAAGCAGCAACCAAATGGCTGAACAAACAGCAGCACGCACCCAATTTTATTATTATTTTCTTCTCGCTCATTTTTTCTGATGTTCGTAAGTGACGGTGAGGGGCGAGTTTCGCTATTTATTGAAATGTTACCAGTGTGCCACAAAAAAGTACTTCAATTGTCTGTGCACTTCCGTTTCCTCTTTGGTTTGACTGAGTGTAGTTGCCGATGTTGTTGTTATTGTTATTTTTGTTTTGTGGCCAATGCCAACAAATCATGCAGCCAGAAATCAATGGCAATAACAACAGCAGCCACAGCAGCAGCAGCAGCAACAACAACATCTGTGACAACAACGACGTGCAACAAATGGCGTGTGAAAATGTTTTTTTTTGCAGCCTGGGGAATGAGAGATTGAGGTAGTGATTGAGTATGACCGAGTGACTGAGTGGGTATATAAAGTATTCATAAGCAGACAGAGTTGCCACCCACTCGAGTTGCCGAAAAAAAATCAAATGCCAATCAATATGGCCCAATAGCAAATAGCAGTAAGAGATAAATAAACATTTTATAGTATGTTTGTTCACTTTTTTCCGGCAACTTGGCCAAAAGGATCAAAATTGTATTCAAAGTTCATGAAATCCAATTCATATGCAACAGTTTCACAGTATAAATAATAACATGGCTTACTCACGAACTGAATAAGTTTTTATTGATTGATTATTGAAATAGCAGATTTTAAAAAATTATAATATAATAATACAAAAAACAACCTTTACAGTCAGGTCATTTTTTCTTCGTTTTTTAATCGTTGGTAAAAAATTACTCAATCTATTACCATGTCTACAGAAAACTATAGTTTCTAAAGCTGATAGTCGTTATTTGCCAATATTTGGTGCTTCTTTTAATATTGTATGTGATTGCATTCTTTGTTGACGGGACTACAGTTGAGTTCATCTCTTAAACCGCGTTTATCTGACGTTTTACTTTTGATTGCTATCCTCACAAACAGGCGCACACACACATACACAGTGTTTTACGTATATATGGCTTATATAGCACTCAATATTACTCATACGCCACCGGGCTTGGTTTGTTTGTTTTTGCGTTCCTCCCACAAATTTTATTTTTTTTTTGTTTTGCTGTCCATAGGCTTACTGCGCCTGCAGCAAATCTACCAAGAACTGAAGCCCGGAAATGAAACATTTCGTGTGCAAATGGTCAAACGCATCGCCAACGTAACGATGGCCATTGAATTTTTGCACACAATGGAGGATTTGGGGCGGTTCAGCCAAAAGCGCATCGTGCTCGACTGCCCGGCGGAAATGGCCAAAGAGATCATCATACAGCATGTGCGGGACGTGAGGCTCGGCAGGCGCACCTATCATTACCTGCTCAGCGGGCTGGTGAGTGCAAAATACCAGAAAGCAAATTCCGGGAGTTTCTCCCTACCTCTCTTCCTCTCTCTTCCGCTTCCCGCTGGGCGCCTTTAATAAGCAATTATTGCCAGCATCCGCTGGGTTTTGTTATCCTCTGTGATTTGCCTCTCACCATCTCTCTCACTTTCGGTGTGTTTTACATTTTTTTGGTAATGATTTTGTTGTTTTTTGCTGGTTTATGTGCGTAGGTCATGGATAACCACTGGCCCAACGATGTGGTGGAGTTTGGAGCCATCAACATCACTGGCTTTCGCATTGTGGACACTAATCGGCGCGCATTGCGTGACTTTCACGACAGCCGGAAGCGATTGGAGCCAGCAAGTGGGCTAAACACAGCGGGCGGCGGGAACTTACCAGCAATTTCGGTATATTTTCACACACTATATGCTTACCATCACCATTTTTTTTTTTTTTGACACACCCGTGCCGCTAGTCGATTTAACTCACCTTTATATACCCTCACTGTTTCCCCAACTCCAACACTCTGCAGGCACAGGCAGCGCTCATGTACGATGCGGTATTTGTGCTTGTTGAGGCCTTCAACCGCATTCTGCGCAAGAAACCGGATCAGTTTCGTGCCAATCATCTGCAGCGACGTAGTCATTCAGGCGGCTCTGGTGCCTCCAATGCATTGAACGAGTCGAGTGCATTGTTAGACTGCAATACCTCAAAGGGTTGGGTAACACCCTGGGAGCAAGGTGAAAAGATATCACGAGTGCTGCGCAAGGTAAGAAAAATAAAAATATGCAAATTTTAACATGCGGTAGTTAAAACTTTGATGAAATTCGTAGCAAGCAAAAGTTGAAGAATTTCCTGCTTGAAATTGTTATAATGAGAATTTATTTTAATTACTATAGTTAAGGACTTCTCGGATTTTTTTATTGGCCTGTAGATTCTACTTGATAATACGAAACAAACCGATAAATTGAGTGGTGATTTTCCACACAGGGTATAGGCACAAAATAAGAAAGTAAAAAACACAGCAAACTTCAATAATTGTTTCAGGATTTTTGTAAAACTTTTACTTGGAAAGAAGGTGTCTGCTATGATAAGCTCATAAAAGTTGCCGATTGCAAATATTTGTCTGTGGAAATTAAAAAGAAATTTTCGCTGCAACAGACAAAAATGAGAAAAAATTCCGTTCAATGCAGCAAATGTTTGATTAAATTCCTCGTGAAGATATTGCAACGAGTTTTTAGCTCTTTCTCTACAGTTAGTTAAAAGTCTTGATTGTTTTTTTTTTGTCTTTTCAACGTTAATCCCAAATTCCCAGGGCTAATCTCAGTGCTTACATTTGCTTTGTAGGTTGAAATCGATGGATTAACGGGTGCCGTGCGCTTTGATGATGATGGCCGTCGTGTCAACTACACCTTACAGGTTGTCGAAATGTCCGTGAACAGTACACTGCAACAGGTGGCCGAATGGCGTGACGATGCTGGCTTTCTGCCATTTTACGGACATCGTGGTGGCAGTGGTAGTGGTTACCATGGTGGCAACTCACGTTCATCGGCTGCCAGCAATGCGGATTATACACGCAATCACACGTACATTGTGACCAGTGTGCTCGAGGAGCCATACCTAATGCATAAGGCTGGCTATGGCCAGCAGCTGGTCGGCAACGAACGCTTTGAGGGATATTGCAAGGATCTGACTGAGCTGATTGCAAACAGGCTGGGCATTAAATGTAAGTTTTCACCAGTTGTCAGTTGGGAATCCGACCGAGTCAACAACGATATTGTTGTTATCCTTTATACTTTTGTCTTGCCAGTTGAGCTACGTCTCGTACAGGATGGCAGCTATGGTGCCGAGAATCAGTTTGCTCCAGGTGGCTGGGATGGCATGGTGGGTGAACTACTGCGTAAGGTAAGTGCGAATCACACACACAACAACACTTGTCAACACATTGTAACTTGTGCTTCTTTTTGGGATTAACAAGGAGGCAGATATTGCGATTGCAGCCATGACGATAACAGCGGAACGGGAACGTGTCATTGATTTTACCAAACCTTTTATGTCGCTGGGCATAAGCATAATGATCAAGAAGCCGGTCAAACAAACACCAGGTGTTTTCAGTTTTCTCAATCCACTCTCGCAGGAGATTTGGGTAGGTCACAAGAAAAAACACTTATTCATTTTGCTTGTGCTTAAGGTATTTTTCATTCCTTCTCCTTTAGATGAGCGTAATTTTTAGCTATGTGGGTGTGAGCGTTGTACTCTATTTTGTCACCCGTTTGCCACCACACGAGTGGCGCGTTGTGCGTCGTAATGCTGGTGATGCGAATGCACAACAGCCACCGGGCATTATTGGTGGTGCACAGATGACTGAGCAACCAGAGCAACATCAGCCACAGGCATTGCCAGTCGATGAATTCAGTTTGCTTAACTCCTTTTGGTATTCGCTGGCAGCGTTTATGCAACAGGGCTGCGATTTGACACCACCATCAGTAGCCGGACGCATTGCAGCCGCTGTTTGGTGGTTCTTTACCATCATATTGATATCATCGTATACAGCTAATTTGGCTTCTTTTCTCACCGTCGAACGCATGGTGGCGCCCATTAAATCGCCAGAGGATCTGGCCATGCAAACCGAAGTGCAATACGGCACGTTGCTTCATGGTTCCACCTGGGATTTCTTTCATGTAAGTTGCTTTAACAAAATGTACTTGCAGTACGTTTAAATCGATTTATCGATTTGAACTTTTATTCCATTCATACTTATCCCATAGCGCTCAAAGATTGGTCTGCATAGCAAAATGTGGGATTATATGAATGCCAATCCGCATCTGTCCGTGCACACCTATGACGAGGGCATTCGACGTGTACGCACATCTAAGGGCAAATATGCACTGCTCGTAGAGTCGCCAAAGAATGAATATGTTAACGCACGGGCGCCGTGTGACACCATGAAAGTGGGTCGCAACATCGACACCAAGGGCTTTGGCATAGCCACGTCCATCGGTTCACCACTAAGGTAATTGATTGCTGCTGAGCAACTCTTATGAACGCGTACCTTTCACTTTTAACCCGCCCGCCCCCTCTATTTTCACTTCACTCACTTAGAAACCGCCTCAATTTGGCGGTGTTGTCGCTCAAGGAGAACGGAGAGCTGCTCAAGCTGCGCAACAAATGGTGGTTCGATCAAACCGAATGTAATTCCAATCTGGATAGCCAAGAGACCACCTCACCCAATGAGCTCTCCCTCAGCAGTGTGGCTGGCATCTATTATATATTGATTGGTGGTTTGCTGCTCTCCGTCTTGGTGGCCATCCTAGAGTTCTTATGCCGCAGCAAGAGCTCGCGACTGAAGGTGCCAGCGAACGGCAATGCTGGTGGCATGTTAGGCTCATCTACATATCAGCGGGATTCACTCTCGGATGCTATTATGCAATCCCAAGCCAAGCTGGCCATGCAGGCAGGCAGCGATTACGATGAGCGCCTTGTGGGCGTTGAGGTGAGTTAACAACACAGCTTACCACAAGTAAAACCGTTAATCTTTATTTGGTTATCTTTAGTTGGCCTCCAATGTGCGCTATCAGTACAGCATGTAAGCGCTCAAAGCCCTAAAAAGTTAACTTGTACATAGTAAATAACTTAAAAGCGAGACGCGAAACTTAACTAAACGATGCTGGCAATCAAAAAAACAAAAAATGAGATGAGAGGATTGAGAGGACAGACGTGTGAGTGGATGGCAGGCGACGTTCTAAAACTGTACAGCATAATTATTTGTATTTTTGATAAATGTATACAAAATGGGATTGCATATATAATACTTAATAATAATGTAACTAGCTGTAATTAGCGCTTAAGTGAAAATTATTCCAAATAATAAAGCATACATTTTAAGCAGAGTTCCACTGAGCAGCGAGTATCATTTACATGTGAAAGGGTTTAAATTCCACCTGGCTTTACCCCTTTTGCCCAATGTGGGAGAAACTGTGTGTATATGTATGGTGTGTTTGTGTGGACATGTGAGTGCGTTTGTTTTTTTTTAGTATGTGTGTGTGTGTGTTGGGTAAGCCGCTTAGCTGACTTAAAGTTTTAACAAAGCAGCAACGTTGACTGTGCTGCGCCAACCTAAGCGGCTTTCAATGTAAACTTTGCGTTTAGCTTGGCACGCGGTAGTGGGCACGTGAAGTGGTACGCAGCAAGAGCCAGCCTCTAAATTATGCATGTGCGCGCCAAGTTAACACAAACACGTCAACAAAGGATACGCTTCTAAGGTAGAATACTTCGCAGTCCAGCACATTTCTCATCTTTGCCTTATTATTTTTAATCTTTTTTTTTGCGCTGGAATTCGTAATTGCGCCAAATAACTACAAACATCATAAAAAAATGTTATGGACACAGCTTTATGTTTCCGCGTTAATTGTTATCGATCTGCTTGTGTTTGTGCATTTTGTGGTTTTGTGCCTGCCGCTGCCTTTCAATTATATTGAATTGCGGCTAATCAGCTCTTGTAAGAATTAGCCAGATTTTAATTTGATGGCTTAATCGAAATTTGCAATATTTTATAATATTCTTTTATGTTGTTTGTATTTTATTTTGTGGCCTCTCAGTCTTTTGTTAATTTGTAATGCTATGTCTGCGGGCAAATTTAATTAAATGACTGTTGATGGTGTTTGTTTAGAAAAACATTTGGGGATTAATTCATGCGCTAATTGATTGGATATGTTTACACAATTTTTCGGCAATATTCAAAACTGCAAATGATTGGACTTTTAAAAGGCTTAAGCGGTGTACAACGAGTCGTTTAAAAAAATCCGTTTATTGAGGGAATTTTAATAGGGAATTTAGTAAAAAGTTTGTTTGCAAGCATGTTTAATTAAGTAAATAAATATTGCATTCTAACAGCCAAACAAATATATATTACTTTTCACTAAGCAAATAATATGGCAAATATATGAAAATAATTTTTGAAGTTAAAACAAAAACGAGGTGTATGAACAAACATTATGAATTAATGATCTATAAATTGGTGTATTTTATTGACCTAACATGAATTTTGCCTTTTGCAAAAGTTAAAATAAAAGTTTTAAAGTTTTTGGCTGCACTAATCGTGCTTCGCCTAGTTTTGAGTTACTTAAAGGAGTATAGAGAGAAAGAGACAACCTTCTAACTAATGCCCAAATTCGCTGACAGCTTTTGCGAATAGACGACAAATCGCCTGCTACTGCACAGCATCAGCAGAGCTCCATAGTGGAGGCAACAAGAAACTTATCTCGTTCGCACTGGCTCACTCTACAATTCTTATACATCACGCTCTGGCACTTTGGTAACCCAAGACAAACTCAAAGTTTCACCTTTAACCCTTAACAAGTAGCAACCTCAGCTTACGACGAGTCTCAATTTTTGGGCCATTCTCGAAACGTTGTGAAAAACTAGCATCAGCTTTGGCTTTACTTAAAGTAACTCACAGCGCTTTGCATAAATTTTAACGTATCTTTTTTTTTCATTTCTTAGAGCTTATACTTAGGTTTGCTTGTTTTCCTTTTTTTTGTTGGTTTTTTTTGTTCTTTGGGGCAGCAAAGTTCGACAGAGTCACGCGCTGAGTTGCGAGCAGTTACTGATGCAGATTACAGCGGAGGTTGAAGGAGGAAGGTTACGCTGCTGCTGCTGCTTCTGCTACTGCTGCTGATGCCTGGTTCGAATGTTGGCTGGGGCACCAACGGGTGCTTCAAGCCGTGTTGATTTGCTGAAAAGCCGCAGGATTTGTGGGACTGTAAGAAGGCTGACTTTTTGCCGGGTGCGCATTTAATGCTTAAAAATCGATTTTTCAATAAATTGCGAAAGAAGGAGAGCAGCAGCAAAAGTAGCAGCAGCAGCAGAAGGAGCAGCGGCAAAAAGTTCAAAGCCGTTGTTGCCCAGGACACAACACACAGTTCCCCACTCAAAACAGTTTTAAGTGAACTGCCAAAATACAAAAAACTTTTGCCGTAAATTTTCATATTTATTTATTTTGTCAATCCACCATGCTTTGCGTTTTGCGTAATATGGCGTATGTGGTTAAAACTTTTGCACGACCAAAAATGAAAGCAAAACCACACACACACACACACACACACAGATACGCAAGCCCCCCATCGTTGTTGTCGCTGTAGGGTGCAGGAGTCGTGTGAGAGTTGGGAGCTGGGAGCTAGCAAGTAACGCGAAAGAGCATGAGGAATGCGTTTGAGAAATGAATGTGTGTCGCAGATCTCTGTCGTGTGATATGTGCATAGATATAGCTTCATAGTACACCATGTGTATTCCATGCGAATACCATGTATGTTGCATGCTTTTCTGCCAGAGATAAGCGTGGCTGCCTGGTAATGGCCAAAAATCACAGCGGATTCTCTATTTTTTTTTTTTTTTTTTGTATGTAACTCGTGCAAAATGACACACAGATCAAGTGGCGCAATGGGTGGGCGTGACAGGCGGGTGGTTTTGGGCTTTGGATCGTTTTGGAGCGTGTAGCAGCGTGTGGGCCACGCATTTGCAATAAAAAATATGATTCTACCCATATGCATGTTCAACACTCTAACAAATTCTAGAGTTTGGGTCGCACGAAATCTCATAATATTTGCAAATGACGAACGTGAAAGTTTTTGATAAGTTCGTGGAACTTTGTGTCACCATCGAAATAAACATATGAAACGAAGAAAAACAAACAAAGTAAAAATAAAACCAAAACAAAACAAAACCGAAACCAAAAACTATAATTTCATTATTCGAAAAGCGCTCGAAATTTATGAGTTGCAGCTTAAAAATGCCAAACAGGTACAAAAAGTCATATGCATACATATGTGTTCATCTATATTATGTTATAAATGTGAACATAGAGAAAAAACAGCTATAGCAAGAGATTTATACGTAATGCCGGGGTTTGTTTGGTAAACTATGCAGTCAAAACAATGCTCTCGGCTCCATTTATATGTACTTTTCAATTGTTTTACGTTATGAAATATGACAAAACATGCAACTACTACTAAAAGTAATTAAGCATTGGGATTTGCTCTGTTGGGAAATGTTCATGCTTGGTTTTTTATACCCTGAACCCATTAAAAATGGTCAAAAGGGTATAATGGTTTGTGCAAAGGTATGAACCTCTCCGACCCCATAAAGTATATATATTCTTGATCAGCATCAACAGTCGAGTCGATGTCCGCCTGTCCGTCCGTCTATCTGTCTGTGTGTATGAGAGTAAGTGGCTCCAGATTTAGAACTTAAGCTCGCCTAATCCCTAGGCAGTACAAGTTTGTTTTCGATTTACAAGTTTCTCGTTTCCGATATACACATGGGATCACTACTAACAAAATCTTAAATTTGGAAAACTTTGAGATAACGTGAGTAACATTAGACAAAATAATGACAATTTGTGAAATTTTTATTTAAATCAGTTAAGAAACAGCGGAGATATGGGACATTAAAGTTGTGTATGCAGTACTCAGTATGCGCGTACACACACACACAAACATTCTTGCAAGCACTGACTGTACGCGATAAGTATAAGTAGGATCAGGGTATCGTCTAGTCGGGATTTCTCGACTAGAGCCTTCTTACTTGTTTTTTTTTAGATTTTGTGTGGTAGTGTGTGGAAGAAAAGCTTGGCGCATATGCACAATAATTGTTTGCGACGGTTTTCTTTTCGCATAATTTTTATTGATTCTTATGTTATGTTTTTGCTTGATTTCATTAATTAGCCGCTCATGATTTTGACAGTTGCAATTAGTTTACAATTATTTGTTTGCAGCTTTGCTTTTTCTATTTGCCAACTTGTCAAATTGTCATATTAATTAAACGAAAAAAAAGAACAACAAATAATACAGTATGCGATATTCAAGCTAATACACACATTAAACGCCTCCAAGCGCAGCAGATGGCAATACGTGAACATTTTGTACACAAATATACGATTGCATCATGCATGCATGTATATATGTGTATGTGTGTATATTTGCCGATTGCAACCACATAAATGTAATCCACAGTCAGCGAACCCAGCACCCAAAATACCAAGGCAACCTCCTGACATACCAAATCCACCCACTGGTAACCGCAAACATTTGAAGAGCTATTTTTAATACTTTTCCGTTGATGCAAAGGGAACACACTGAAAGAGAGAGAGAGAGAGAGGGTGAGAGGATCGTTAGTTGGCGTCACTGCTCCATATTTTTGCACCACACACTCACACACACACAATCTCACAAAATGAAATTCATGCATCGTTGCATACAATTCGCCATAAATGTTGCTGAAACTTGCTACCAACTGCCATTACCTGGCTTATAGCAAATGCTAAATGTATCTGTTCCTATAGTATGTACATACGTACGACATACATAGTACATTTTTAAGGCAATGCCTTCATAAATTACAAACAGCACCTCTGGATACGCTTTTCATAGACTTTTCTTTGTACATTTCCTCCACCTCAAACCGATTGGGTAATCAATGTAAATGATAAATGTCACGGCACCCTATTGTATGCGTGTGTGTGTGCGTTGTGTCAATAGAGTCGTTTGAACTTTTTACTATGACATACGTGTGTTCTACATACATATACGGTTTTTCAATTTTCACAATTTTCACAATTTTCTCAATGATTTTATGATATTTTCGCAAAGTCAAATTTGCCTAGTCTTGACTTTATTGCTTGCATTTTTGGCAATTTCTTCATTGGTTTTTCTCAAGCCAATAAATTACACTCGTAAACGGGGGGAGAGAAGCAACATTTTGTTTAATCTGCAGACTTTTGCATACATAAGCGGCTTTGACTTGGCCTACATAAAATACCAAACAAATGAATGCATGTTATATAAATCTTTGCGGAAAATCAACAAATCAAAACCAAAATTTAGCTTTGGGCCATGCAGCAAAGCTGATTGCCAAGACGAAAAGAAAAGAACAATTCGTATTTCACATAAGCTTTCATATCTGCACCACAAAATTGCACTTTAATGATGGACTTTCGTCCATTTTGCATAACTTTCTCTATCACATAACTTTTCTTTAATTTCACACACATAAACAGGGTTTTTTTTGTGTGTGTGTGTGTGGCAAATAGGGTGCTAAGTAAATAGGAAATTAAATGTAAACATCTAATGTTTCATTAGCAGAATAAAATGTGCGTTTAATTATTACGAGCTAGACAGAGTCGCTTTGGGGTCGTGTTTAATGTTTTCTACCAATAAACTTACCTAAATAAAAAGTTTAGTTTACACACACACACGCGCGAGCACACACAACCACATACGCAATTAACTTTGACTATATGTGCAGTTTTCTATGGTCAACTTTTGTTGTGCATTTCGCCTGAACTTTTTCGCAAATAAAATTGCAAAAAATAAGTAAAGAATTGCTTAGCTTACGACTATCGAACAGTATATACTCTACCTTGTCCTTACTCTTTACCTCCAGATGTTAACTGCATTTATTTAAATTTATATTTAAATTTTCCTAACATATAACATAATCAATAAAAAAAAAAGTGTAACATTGAAAAAATGTGGTTCAATTTGTAAGGGCAAAACAAAAAAAAGAGAAATAGTAAAGTAAAATACTTTTACATATTTTTAACTACTTGCCCCCTACCGCATCGCTCTGAGTATTGAGTAAGAACTTTATCTGCGCAAATGTGCAACGCTTTGTTTGCCAGCTAACCGCATTGAAAAGTAGCTGCTAATGGTGAAAGCGGATTGAAATCGGAGGAGTGGGAGACAGAGAGAGAGAGAAAGCGCAGAGAGAGACAGTGCACGGGGGGAGTGAAGGCAAGTGTTGGATAGTAGGGATGGAACGCCCAAGTTGTAGTAAAACTTTATAAATTGCCAAAGGCAACTTTTACAAAATAAGCCCTATTATGCAGCTGACCAGGGGACACAGGGAATAGCGCGGAATGGGTGGGGTTGAGCAAAAACTAAAATGAATTAGTTGGCAGTTGAAATCCGACATATGAGTAACTGTCGGATCGGATTTAAATACAACAAAACCGAATGCAGAAAACTTATCAGTAATATTAAAGAAACATTGATAGATGAAGGCAGATTTGTTAAGTTCGTTGGAATTCTCTCTGTCTCTCTATCTCTCTCTCTCTCTATCTCTCTCTCTCTGCCTTTATCCAAATAGTACTTAAATGATTGATAGAGACTGGTGCTAATATTAAATTGCTTGGCTGCAATTGCCATGCGAGCGATTACTTTTATGTGTTTTAACAGCTTTTGGCCTGTTGCGAAGCGTTTAATACGTTTTATGTTCACCGTTTTTAATATGAATGACTCCATAAATATGCATGAAGTTTTAACACTATGCAGAAACAGATGCAACCAAACGGCCTCCATTCGGCCTCGTCCTCGCAATCATTCTCGTTCTCGTCCTTGTCCATGTCCGGCGTTGTGTCGCTTATGTCCACTCTCTGTTCACGCTAAACGAGAAACCGGCCCTTTTAAATAACCGAAACAGAATCCAATTCGTGCAACTGAAAAACTCAACTCAACTTCAACAAGTTCAACTGCAGCGAATGCAGCAGGAACCGCTCCAATGACCATTTCTCGCAATATTTATGCGTATAGCCTCTTCTGCTCCTTCGCCATTGTTGCTGTTGCTTTTTGTTGGACGGTGTTGTTTGGGTCGGCTTTGCTGGGCTCTGTGCCCATTTCATTACAACATTGTTCATACGCCGCGTTGCACATAATTGAAATGGCAAACAGTGAAAAGCAACGATTTTAACCAAATATGCAAAGACTCAAAACGCGAACGGCGAAAAACACAAATGCAAAAGCGAACACGAGCTTTGTTTCGTTTCGTTTCGTTTCATATTCGGTTTTTGTTTTTGTGTGTTTCTGTTTTTGTTTTGTTTCGTTGCGCTTTGTTTTGGTTGACGACAACGAAACCAATTGAATTTTCATAAAATGCAACAGCCAGCAACGCCAGCACGCGGGTATCAACAGCAACACGAACAACAACAACAACAACAATAATAAAAACAAAGCGGCAAAACAAAGCGCTGCATTTAAACAAAACGCTGCAATATGAAACAAATTAAAAGGCAACGATTGCGAGTGCAAACGAGACAACACCAGTGCTGCAGGGAATGTGATTGTAAGCGAGATAGGGGAGAATGTGTTGGTAGGGATAGGCAAAGATTTAATGCCAACACAAAAGATTTGCACATGGAAAACAATTTTCTTTATTCCCTCAATTCCAATGGCAATCATCATGCCAAGCACATCAGCTGACTGTAACAGTTTGTGATTGTCAGATTATGATGGAGCAATCTAGCTAGTAAAAGCTGTAGACTTGATGAATTAGCAACACTTAGAACTTAATCAGCGTTCACTTTAACAAGTTGCGTTAGTAAGAAGTATTCTACATTTTAGCCAAGAAGCTGAGCTTTAAGTAAGTTACCTCAAGTTGAGTGGCTTAGTTGAAAGCACTTCTACTCAATGAAAGTTGAAAGAAGTGCATTTACCTAATGCCACTTAAGTAACCATTTTCCATCTATATATATATATCTATATACATATATGTTTTAAAAAGCTTGCGTTACAACTGAGATATATGCTTGCTGATATTACAACTTAATTTCAATTATCTCGTTCATCTATTGGCAGAGCATTAATGCTGCCGAGCACACCGTGCTACACACACAGCTTCTTTCTCCCTGGCGTCATTTTTTAAATAATTGCGCATACGCCGAGTTGGCTTTTGTGTGTCTCCGCCTCAATGAATTTCAGTGTAAGTTTCATTGCTGCGAGTTTCACATTGAAAATTATGCAAGGCGTCGAGGACGCTGCAACCGAAATAAAAAAAACCGAGAAAATCAGGGTAGTAAAAACGAAAGAAAACACTGTAGAAGAAGAGTAATAGCTCCCCCGCTCGAAGACTTTGCTTTTGTTGCGCAAACAGACAAAACCTCAATAAAAATGTTGCTACAATATTTGCAGCTGGCGTTGAGGAAAAAAAATCTTGTACAATGCAAGTACATCTAAGGAATATGCATTTATATATAGCTATATATATATGCATATATATATACTTATTCATGCACTCTTGTACGTTCACGTAGCTGTTCGTATTTTATTGTATTTTTGCGCGCTTTATGCAATTTCTTTTCCTTCTTCTGCGCTTTTATTTTTCTTTATGTGTGCTGCGCATTTCTTTATTATTTTTATTTTATTTCTTTTTTACCAGCTTCTTTTTCGTCGCTGGCAGCCAAAAACCTGAGCCATCGTTTTCACATTAACAGCCAAAGCGAAACGTATGCACTTGCCAAGACGACTGCTCCTGCTGCATGCTGCTTGAATCTGTTGGTCCTGCTGTGCGGCATGTCCTCCTGTATATACATATATACGTGTGCCATTGTATATGTGTATGTGTATGTGTGTTTGTGCCATTTTGTGCAGCGATGCCGCGCTGCGATGAGAAAAAAATGAGAAAGGGAGGTAGAGTGCGCGAAATTTCCCAGCAGGCAAATATATTTTTCAATAGCGTCGCCGGCGACGTGATTAATGCAAATAAAATAAAATAAAATGCCAGCTAGCGTCCAGGACTCTCTCTTGCGTCCGCCTGGCAGCTGCATAAATTTAAACTGCACAAGGAGCCCCCACAAAATGTTACACTTGAGACGAGGCTGGACAGAAGGGCAGTGGCGATAGGTTGTCCGGTGCAATCGGGCGTATGCGTGATAAGCGCAAAACTCGGCCCCGTTTACTATTAAAACGCCGCACGTAGCTCATAAAGTTAATCAGAGTGCAGGTTTGCTGCCTTTTCCCTTAACCTCTGCAGCTGAGCTGCTGAGCTTTCATAGTTAGCCACAAGTACAAAGGACCGACGCCCACATAGCGCTCATATTTGCGGTTAAGTTGAATGCGGTCGCCGCTGGGTCTCTCTATGTCTCTAAATGTCTGCGTCTCCGTTCGTTGCGTGGAAATCTATGCGCGGTATGCACAAATTTATCACTGGCATCCACTATGCCAACCTTCACCCAAATGCCAGCACTGCTGCTGCTGCTGCTCCTTTTGCCTTGGCGGGTTGGCCAATATGCTGGCCAGGATGTGAACGTGGTTTCCTATACACATGCATGTATGTATCACTGCGGGTGTGTGCGGGTGTGTGTGTCTATGTTGGCGTATTCGCTTTTTGATGTTTTGGGGTTTGGCGCTAAAAAATGCTTTGGCCAACAGCAGCACCAGCAAAAGCAACCAGCAAAAAACTATTGGAAAATTTTTCTCTTTTTTACGATTTTTGTATGATTTTTCCCTTTTCACTATATTTTTTTTTAACTATGCAATGGCATCTATAGCATGCAAAGCAATGGCGGAAAGAGGGGTAAGAGAGAGAGAGGAAAGATACCAAAGGGCTGCCCTCACATATGCAGCGCTGACTGGTGCTGCTGCTGTTGGATTTTAGGGGTCGCATTGATGGGTGCACAAAGTGAAATATTGAACGAAATTTGGAGCAGTGGCAAGCCAAAGACCGTGAGCCGACCAAAAAAGAGAAAATGAATTGAAAAAAAATGTATATCTAACATGCAGCAAGTACATGAAAAGCTAATTAGCTTGTTAAAAGCCAAAATGTTGCCTAATTGGATTTTGGCTAACAAGTCGAACTCGGCTAAAGCCTTAAAGTGTTCTGTGTATGTATGTGTGTGTGTGTGTGGTGGGCGTGATACATGCCACAAGGAATAAGGCCTTAGTACAAGTATAAGCAGCATTATTTTTCATTTTAAGGACTCTCGAGTTCATCCTTTTGACAAAGCAAGCAAGTAAGCAAGCAACAAAGTTGCAATCCCCCAAGAAGTTTGCCTCGAAAAACAATTGACACTTGCGAACAATCTGTAGCGGCATCAACATTACCAAAGTCATTGCCATTCTTAGAAGCGTCCTTTACCAATGCTGTCATCGTCCGCATTTTCCGCTGTCTTTGAGCAAACAGTTGTGCAAAAACTGAGCAGCAGCCGAGCAGAGAGAGAGGGAGAAAGAGAGAGAGAGAGTGAGAGAGAGTGAAAAAAATTGCACTCGAAATCTGCGGAAAAGTCGTGATTGCAGCCAAAACGCTTAGCAAGAAGACAAAAAGCAAACAAAAAGGAGAAAAAAAGACTAACAAAATGGAAAAAAAAAACTGCAAGAAAATCAAATACTAAAAGGAAGCGCACAAACTAAAAGCGAGCCATAAGAAAATAAAGCAAAATGTCAAAGTAAAGAAAAACACACGCGCACAAAGTGAAGTCAACTTGACAGCCTCGACGAGTCGTTTGCAGTGGAGCAGAGGATTGCGGGTCGCCTGCATAGGCTGCGCAAATAATAGTGTCATGTGTTGTAAAAGGAACTGCTTTAGCAGCGAGCAAGAGAGAGAGAGAGTGAGTGAGTGGAAGTCATGGATCAGTGGCGTTTTCCAGCCGGCTGGATGACACAAGCTTTAGCTGCAGATTTACTTGGCAGCTCCTACGAGCCAGCTTAATATTGCAGTCCCCAATTCAAAAACATACACACACACTACCCCGCATCCTCCCTCAAACACAATCCACCCACCACTAGCCCTCTGTCAACTAGTCCTTGCTTGCCATTCAATGCGCGTTCCACTTGAGGTCTGAGGGTCGCCTTTTGTATATATTTATTGTGTAAATTACAAGAGAGCGCAGCATAGCGCACAAATAACTGTAATGGCTTTGTTTTGGTCATGGCTCAGGTGCCAAGGCACGAGCAAGCCCAAGAAGAAACGCTGGACAGCGTTGACATTGTTATGCCACCCCTCACATCCTCCCTCGCACCCATGGCCTGAACCTTCACGTTACTAATAAAAAACAAAAAGCAGTTAGATAAAAAAATCTTTATAACAGCGTGAGCAAAGAAATACAAACAAAAAATTATATATATACATATATATCTGTATATTTATACAAAAAAAAAATACAAAATACAAAATAGAACAAAAAGAAAAACAGCGTCAAGGCTGCGTGTGACAACAACAAATAGGTATGGGAATAGGAAAAGAAAAAAAATAAATAAAAGAGGCTAGAAAAAAAGCATTTGGCATGCGGCTGAATAGCTTCCTAAACCCCTAGCTGGAGAGTCGAAGAATTTTCTTGCCCAGGATCACACAGTGCGGTCGCCAAGGCGCATCATAAAAATGTTAATGAAGTTGACAGGCAGCGAGCCAAGACCCAGAGACCCCGCGACCCACACAAACACTCACAGATACGCATCACACGGACTGCTCCTTTTGTGGCACAGGACAACAGCCACAACGGCAGCCGCCACACGAAAAGGCAAGCCAATACCAAGAAATATTTGTTGAAAATAAAATAAAAATTAAGTGTGACCTAGAAAACGGGCAAAAACATTTGTAAATTTGTCATCGCGAGGGCCAAACACACAAATAAAAACCTTAGAATGTAATAAGTAGAAAATGTCGAGCTGCTAAATACTCTGTTAATGGCAACAAAAACATGCAACTTATTGATATGCATTAGAACAAGCTCTTCAAACTACAGTATGTTGAAAGTATATTTTCATATTCAAATTTATATGCTTCTTCTTACATCAATTTTAGGGTATGAACATGAATTACAAAACATATAAAATGAAATGCTCATTTTGTTTCTGATGTTTTGTGTTGTTCCATTATGTTGTTGAAAACCGTTAAGAAATATGTTTTATTTTTAGAAATATTTTTTCCTTTTTAATTTGCGCTTACATTAGCTAATGTGTGCCAGATAACTATCATATATGTTCTTTATAAATGTGTTTCGTGACCCAATAATAACTTTGATATAAAAACAAATCGCGTAATTGCTAAGGAATGGGCTTTTTGTTTGGGGGTCACAGATTTTAAGATTTATTGGGGATTTAGGCAACTACGCAACACAAAACTGTGCAAGTTTTAAAAGCTTGTATCTATGTGTGCATGCGTGTTTTCTTATATGTATGTTTGAGTGTATCTGCTGTGATTGCTGGTGCTGTCGTTGTAGCGAAAAATATGATAAATGACATTTTGCACTTGTTTTCCATGATGATAATTTATACTCCGTTCGCATCGCATCGCTCGAATTAGTCGCCTGCCTGCACCCCGTTGCCATTGCCACTTGGTCCGTGTTCCTGGTCCCAGTTTCTGGTCCTCAACAATTTGGCCAAAAAGGCTGTAAAATTGCCAACGGCTGCCATTTTCATTCATTTTTATTTCCTTACATATATATATATATTTTTTTTTTGTTTTCTGTTTCTCACATTCTTTTTTACTTTTTGTTTTATTTTAACATTTTTTTATTTTTTACTTGCACATTTGCGTGCCAAAAAAAGAGAAAATTTGCAACGTTGATGGATGATGAGTAATGATTGAAGCCAGTCTGCCCTTGTATCGCCGACTGCCAAACCTCTCAGACCCCCCCCACCCCTTGGCATCCATCGACCACCTTTCTCTCTCTCCATATCGCATCGAGTTGATTGTCATTTATGTCTGTTGGCGGTTTTTACGTTTGCTTATGTCAATTTGGCTCCAGGGAAATTACATACATTTCGTTTGTATCAGAAAATTAGTAGGTAGCTGCCAGCGTAAAGCATAAAAAATGGAAAATTTTTTAACACAACAGCAGCAAGAAGAACAACAGCAATATAATTTAGAGTTTAGCTGCAAATGACCCGAAGGCGGAGGAAAAACAGCGACAAAGACAACGACGGCAGCAACAACAATGTTTTCTTTTTGGCAGTTGCCAACACATGAATTTCGTTTGAGCCACTTCAATCTTTGGGCCCGAGAGATTGTCACGAAAATTGCTGTAGTTTGGCATGAAATAAGCTGGGAGGGTTGCGCAGCTGTTAACGCTCTCATATTTGTTTATCAGTTTCACAAATGAAACTCGCTTCATTAAGGCAAAATAAATACCACGGCCAAGTGGTTTTTGGGCCATGCCAGATAATATGGCATGGCATGGCCCCTTCAATTAAATATTGTTATAGGCATACACACACTACTATATTATAAATACTTACGCGTGTGTGTGTGTGTGTGTACACAAGCATTTAAGGCCATAAATAATGAAAACTTTAATTGAAATTGACAGTTGCACACAATTTATGATGAGAGTTCCTTGAGTTCAGTGTTAAATATCAATAAATTTCATTACTCGCTCTCTCAACTAGAGCAAATTAAATGCTCACATTCAGGCGAATTATATAATTTTGAGCACACAAATATTTATTTCGCTATTTGTATAATTTCTGTTGCATTGCAAGCAGGTGTATTAGCCAGTGTTGACAATTGCTAAAAATTAGCCAATTGAATTTAAGTACAGAGCTATTCAATTTACCTAACTCGAGAGGAGGTTAAGAAGTATGGAAAGAAATCAAGTAGTTGAAATTTACTAATTTACTCTTTAATAGTGTCGAGTAGAAATTCAAACTCCTTATCTTTTCCCTTTATACTATTTGCTTTTGTGGAGTTCAATGCCCTCCAGTGTTGGGTAATTGTTTATAAGTCACTTCAGGCCGCTTTATAAGTGACTTTCTTATTTATACCCATTTTGTTGAATTGCAATTGAAAATACGAAAAAGTGCCCAAAAATGATGAAAACGTGGAAAAACCAATGAGCACCGAGCAAACACAAATCGAAACTGGTGGCGCTGGCGGCTTTCCACGTTGCCACCTTCCTTGCAAGTTTAAAAGCTGCCCTTTTCGAGCAGCTTAAGCACACGCATACACTAACCTGTAAATCTATGTGTGTGTTGTGTATGTTTCCGGTTTTGCGCTTTGGCAGTGACGACACTGCCATCAACAGGGGCGTTCACTGGCAAGCTTAAAATGCAAAAATAAATGCCACGCATGGACCAAACACATACACATCGCTCACTCAGACACACACACAGCAGCAGTCTTTCCCTAGTTCCTTGCTTCCTTTTAGGTTTTGCACATTGCTCGCTTTTGAGCTCAAGTTTATATTACGCTTGGCCTGTTAACCGCAGCTGCAATAGCTAGCATAAGTGTGTGTGTGTGTGTGTGTGTGAAGCTATGTGTGTGTGTGTGTGTGCCAGGCTACCTGCTAAGCACTGCTGATTGAATTCTTTTGTGTTGTGATTTTGTAGCACTTTGGTGGCAGCCATGTCCCTGATCTCCATACCCAGGCGGACATTTAAAGTAGCAAATTTTTGCACGCTACAGTTCCTGTGTGGGTGTGTGTGTGCATGTGTATGTTAGTGTGCCACGTGATGGTGCAGGTGTGAAATGTGCACATAAAATTTGCACCTGTGAGTTGCCTTTTTTGTTGTCGCTATATTTTTTGTTGCCTTTATTTTGCTCATACGCTTTCACTTTCACCAAAGTTGGCAACAACACAAACAACAACAGGAACAAGTAAAAAGTGATGAAGAAGCAGAGAATGCAAAGCAGCAGCTGCAAAAATGTCGTGCGGCGCATAAAATTCACTTGAGCGCGAACGAGGCGAGGCAAGTGTTTACCCAAGACATAAAACATTTTCACAGTGAGTGAAATTAAATGCCAGCATGACACTGAAATGCAGCAGAAAAACCCCAACCAGGCACTAAAAGCAACCAAGCACCCAAGCACCCAAAGAACCATGCACCACATGCCCCAAAATCAACACAACGCGAGCCACGCCTATTTAATGCACACCTGGTAGGCAGGCAGGCAGGCAGGCAGTGAACCAGTTAGGCTGGCAGCTGGCAAGACAAAAGCCATTAAAATGCGCTAACGTCGCCTTTTGGTCGACGGAAGTGTGGCCTATATGCGTGTTTGTCGGTATGGCAGTCAAGCAGACACTCAGACAGATCCTATTTCTGAGAATCTGTTCTAAAATATGATTTTGCTCCTAATTCGTGAGAAATGCTTTTTTCTGACTGTTACCAAAATCTGCTTGATTTGTGATAAATTTGGTATTTTAATGCAATTAGAAAATAGTTTTCGGTTCATTCATTTTTGTGCTGGGATTACATATTCAAATTATCAGGTTCATTAATATGTATTTGAAAACTCTTACGCCTTAATTACACCAAGTTGTCGAATGAATTCTATTACAACATTGTTGCAATAAGGAACTTGTTTCTAATTCAAATCAGAAACGGTTCATTTAACTTATTCACCGAGATTACACCAATCTTTCTACGACTTGCTTGGAATTTTAAAAAGGTATTTTGTATTAATTATGAAAACTGAATTGATATGAGATTTAAATTTTAAATAATCTGTTAAATTAACATGCATCTTGAATCCCTTAAGTCAACCTAATGCACACAAAATATTATCGAAAATATGAGATTTTGTATTTGAGAGTATGCCCACGAAGATGTTGAACAAGGAGAAGAAGGTAAGGATAAAGAAACAGCCGAAGCACAAGCAGCTGTTATCTGCAGCACCGATTTGCAGTGCGTAATTAAAAATGCAGGCCAAGCACGCCGAGCATTGCATACTTTGGGGCGTCGTTTAACTTTGCACTTAAGCAGTAGCAGCAGCAGCAGCAGCCGCAGCAGCAGAAGCTGGAGCTCAAGCTAAAAACGTAAATATCATTTGCATTTTTAAGTGCGTTTCGGAATTCGGCTAGATGCCTGACTTTAGTGCTTACTGTTGCCGTCTTTAAGCTTTTCGGGGGGCGAGAGAGAGAACTCCAAGTTGAAGCCATAAACTGGCCCCTGGGCTGTATATATAGACCGACCGCAGCAAATCAACGCTAGCACCGCAGCGGACGCCTCTTAGGGCCATAAAATCAGCTAAAAGCAGCCACAAAACACGAAGAGGCAAGTGCCACAAGCAGAGACCCATAGCCACAGAGCCCAGTGCGAGAACCAGAGGCAGCAAACTTGAAGTGAGCACGGAATTTATTTCAATAAAATGTGCATTAGCAGACCAAAAGGCAGCAACAAATAACTTGAGGCTTTTAGTGAGCACAAAAGTATGCAACGCCAAAGGCAACCGGGCAAGCGGGTGAATGCAAAACAACGCTAGACGAAACGAAATGGAAACGAAACGAAGTACAGTTACTTGGCCGGTATAGTACTTGAGTACTAGTACTATAGAGTCACATATTAACATGAAAATGTCGCATCTCCGTCTTCTTTGTCGTCAACTTACCAGATTTGCTAATACCCCAAAGTATGAAACATTTTACCCATGAGTAACTCTATTTGAAATCCATTACTGCCAACGAGTCCGCAACAATAAAACTGAAAAGTTTCAAATTTATGTCAAAAAAGAAGACGATGACGAAGAATACGAGTGCGCCAGCCAAAAGGAGCACAACAGCAACAAAAAACTGAAACACTGAAAAGCCAAAAGTAGGTTAGGGCATAAGACGGGATAAAAGAGAAGGCGGCTAGGTTGGGCTGGGTTGGGCTTGGTCGTTGGGTGTTGCGACCAAAACTTGAACAATAGCAAAATGCGTGGCGTGGCAATATGGCAGACATGGAGGACACCAACAAGTCTGCATGTGGCAGAGGGGACATATAAAAAGAAATGTGTGTACGCCAACAGGCAACAGGAAAAAACATTCTAAACGTTTTTGATGGAAAACTTTAGGGAGCTTTTTGGCTTGCCCAAACTCCTGGCAGCTACAGGCCACTCAAATTATGGAAAAATTTTGTGGCTGACAAACAAAAAAAAGGAAAAGAAAGCAGTCTAAAGAAAATATGCTGGCTGGCAGCCACTTGAAGTCAATAATTTGTGCCGCGTTTTTGCAGCAATTCAATTAAAGCAACAAACATACTCACACACACGGACATGCAAACAAACACAAACGCAAAAAACACAAAGAATAGCTGCAGACAAAAGATGCAATCGAGTTGGTTGAAGGGTTGGCCAAGAGTCCATTGCATGGCCGGAAGTGGTTGCAGCAACTTTTGCCGAGTGCCATTTGGCACACAAAAGATGGATGACGCTGAATGAGACAGATATCGAGGAGGAGAACGAGAGCGAGTGGGGGAGAAAGAGAAGGAAAAAGCACTCAAGTATTTTCGTTGCTGTGGAATATGTGGCAACGCCGCCAGTCGGAAGCTGTTAATCAATGGATTGCTTTAAGCAGCACCTTTTGTAAGAAACATGGAACAGAACTCAACTGACTTTGCTGTAAAAGGCAGGCAATTGATGAGCTTACACATGCTTATGGCTAAATGGCAAAAGAATTTCATACTAAAAGCCTCAAACATAAAACAATTGGTTAAACCTAAGTTTTATGAAGTTAACATTTCGCTTAACACAGAGCTCTACAACTTTTGCAATTTAGGTTAGATAAGTTACGCTGCTCTGAACTCCGTTACATTGTTAGTGACCTTCTAAAATAAAAATGCTGATTAACAGAACCAGGTAGCCTTGGTAACTACCAGTTTCTATGCTTTTGCTCCCTCTTTCTCTCGTTTGTTTGGTTTTTTTATGATTTTTTGCATTATGTATTTTCTGTTTAGGATCCATGTTGAATGCCTTTTGTTGCTGTTTTGGCTTACTTGACATAAATCTTGCTCACTTTACAACACGCACCCCCGCATCATCTACGGCACTCCCGCACCTGCCCCTTGCCCCGAGGAACCACCCCCTTAAATGGCGTTCTCGTTGACGTTTTATTTAACATGCATATTTTTATTTCATTTCGCCAGAGCGACTGTCAGCGCTGCAGAAGAGATTTTCAACTAACTGACAGTGAGACAGTCCGACACAGAAGCAAGACATTCAGCCAGCGATTTTTGCATTTGCCGCTTTTAAAAAGCTTACACAAATTACGAGAGAAGCGGATGAGGACGGCAATGCGTTGGCTGGGACGGGCCAGATCTGCCTGGTATCTTTTTGTTTTTGTTTGGGGGCGTGTCAGCGTTGTGGAAAAGCAAGAAAACTTGGGAAATTAGATTTTTTAATATTTTATGCAGTCATCACAGCGTTTTGTGGCCTTAAAACGCAGACTTACACAATATAAAATTCATGCAAAAATTTATATAATATATAATATATATACAACACATATAAATGAACGTACGTATATATACAAATATTTCTTTGAGCATTTTCATTTGCATATTGGAGCAAGTATAAATGCTTTGCGCTTTTCTAATTTCATGTCATGTTGACAATTTGGGCAGTCAAATGCATGAAATGGATATGTGACAGCAATTTCTGGTGTTTTTTTTTTCCTCTTTCTCTTACAGGCTATCCTGCCCTGGCATACCATACCATAAATAGAAATGCTTATGTCGTCGTCTGCCTGAATGCCAGAATGCCTGACTTACTGCCATATATGTTTGTACGTTTATGTATGAATACGAGTCGAGTTGAAATTTGAGGCATAAATTCAAATAAAAATTGCACACATTTTCGTATTTATGAGCTAGTGATGGAGGCGTGTTAAGTTCCCTGCCTTGCCTTGAAAAACACGGAATATCCCATATGAAATAAATATTTTTATTACATACTTTTGTTTATCTCCCTTCACATGACATTTGCTCTTTTTCTACCTTAAGCTATAAATGTCACTATCAGGATTATCCTCTTCTTCTGCGTCTTCTTCTGCGTCTTCTTCTTGAAAACTGTCGATTATTGATCGAAGTTCCGAAAATGCAGCTTTGTTGCTATCCAATTCACTGTCGCGCATCGTCATTATGGTCGATGCGTTGTACGTTCTTTCATCAGTCTCGCCATTAACTGAGTCGATATACCGTTGTGGTCGTTCCAACGTTGCCCTAGTATGGGACATCATCGGTTGTCCGCCAGCTAGTTGACGAAACCATTTGGAGTTCTTGCAGAGCCAATAATCCACCCTTTTACCCAGAAAGTAAACATCCGCTGATGTTCGTGCCAAATGATCTAGTTCCGCGTTTGTCATCGTCTCCGAGTCATCCCAAACAGGTGGCTCGGTTACACGAACCATGGGCCTCAAGTCTTCGTCGACTGGTGACTTGACAATCAGATCAATCATGAGTACGGCTTGCAGCAAGTAAATAACGCAAGCAACAATACAAACTAAACTCTGCTGCTTGCAGTAGATAAAGAAAGTATGCTCCAACTCCTCCTCCGGCCCCATATAGATCAAATGAAAGTCATTTTCTGCATAGTTCATGGATAACAAGCCGCAAATGAAATGCATCAACATGCCACAAATAACTATCAGCAATTCCGTGTGTAGCACAGTCCGTTGTCCGGCAATCAGTCGAATGCAGCGTATTATCGATAGTAGAATAAAACCGGTAAAGGTGCCACAAAAGATCAAATGATGAGGCAGCGGCTCCGCAAACTTTAACGAGCCAAGAATGTGAATTGACATGCAGATGATGTCCAGCAACACTTGCAGCAGTTTGTAGAGCAGCCAAACTTGATTCATTTCTTAGCTGACAAATAACTGACAAAAGTGAGAAAAATATTAGTGAAACATTAAACTGATTGAATAATCAGTGTTTATTTCAGTTTAAAGTTTAAAATTGTTTAAGACTGTTTTTACCAAGCAGATAAAAACTTGTCAGAAAATACAGTTCTAACAAAATAAATGAAATGTAGAAAGTTTTCTGATTATAAATCTAATCAATAAACCTGTATTTGGTTTTTATATACTTTGTTAGATTGAAGTCTGTGGCTCTAACATGAAATTGTTTGTGGCACGAATGCTTTGGGCGAGCCCCAAAAGCCAATTCAATTTTGAGGCGTATGAGCAATGAACGTTTGTGCGCTTAGACCAAATGTGATTAGCAGGACATTCACAGGACTTCATAGGCGTTTACAAAATGTGCTATTTAATGCCCAGGCAAACTCCAATGTCAAAGTCGGGGTAATTTCCTTTAATGGCTTTTCATTTTGTCGATAGTGACACTTTCAGTTGTTATCACTGGCCCGTAAAAAAGGCCCAAAGACAATTACGGTCTTAGTGGGCTAAAGCAGAGATAGTGAGAGAGAGAGAGAGAGAGAGTGGGATGAGAGGGGAGTGCTTGAAAAGCATTGAGTGCTAAACAGGAAATGATTTTCTTGGGCTACTACTCTTAAGAACTTGGCAAAAATGGGGCGCGCCCCTTTGGTAATGAAATCATGAATTAGATTTGAGCTCGAGAATTGTTATTGTTTTCGGCCACTTCTTATACAAGCTCTCTGTGTCTCTCTCTGTCTCTGTCTCGCTTGCACTCTGGCTTAATGACTTTTGTGGCTAGCTGGAATACGTGGTCAGGTCCATGGTTGTTGTTGTTGTTGTTTTTGGCCAGTGTCTGTCCTGTCCAGCTGTCTGGCATATTCCCCAAATGTCTATAAATCCCTTTTAAATGTTTTTAAGCTTTTGTTGGACATTTTCAGCAAAATAGCAGCAGCAGCAGCAGTAGATGACTGCAGCAGCAGAAGCAGCAGCAGCTGTAATGTGCGCCCCGTCCACACACACACAAACACACACTTACACTGACACAAGCATACAACAACAAACCCAAAAGGGAACAATATTAACGTGTCAACGAGAATTTATGTTTACCGCAACTGGACAACTTTCAAAAGCAGCTCCATAGATCCAACATTCTCACCAGCTCTTACCGCTCTGCTTTTACTGCTGGCTCCTCGAACTGTTGTTGGGGCTGCTGTACGGAAGTGGCAGAAAATGCTTTACTGTCTCGCCAGTTAGCATTTTTTGCCCCATTGTTGTTGCTGGCAGCAAGCGTGGCAGGAAAGAAAGCTGCTTGACTGCCTGTCGTCTGCCTTGGCCCCCCTTAAGCATTGGCACACATATGCAAATGATCCATAAATATCAACACTTTGCACACACACACAAAGAGTATGAGAATGAGTGAAAGAGATAGCATGTTGGGAGTAAAAGAGAGAGATAAAATTGTCTGTGGGCACGAGGACTCGACTCGCAATTGAGAAAACGGTCAGCTAAAAGTGGCCAGCGATTTACACAGCATTCTCTTGTACTATCTATCTCGCTCTATCTGCACATCAAGAACACACACACATGTGTATTTATGTAAGTGTGTGCCTATGGTAATTGTGCTGAAAACTTGAAGCATTTTGCAGATTGAAAGCTGAGGCAAAGGCCTCAACAGTGTACGCCATAAATAAATTACATTTGTTGCTCATTAAACGTTGAGTGGCCAAATGGCCGCAATTTAAAGTGTGGGTGGTCAAAGGGGAGTTTCGGGCGGTTTACGGTCGGCTGCGTGCTGCGGGCTGATGGCTGGGTGAGGGGGGACTGTTTGCGAGCAAAAGGGTTGCAAGTTTGTAAGCCCGCAGCATGGATTGTGAGTGTATCTTTGAACGTAAGTGTGTGTGTGTTTCTGTTTGAAGTGGCATTGATTTAAAGCAGAATCCACTTAAGTCTCTCCCCAAGTAGAACACACACGCACAAACACATGTGTAATTAATGAATGGGGATGAGTAATGTGACTTAATCATTGGTAAATAATTAAACTTCAGATGTTTGCAAGTGCAGCTTCCTCACTTGAATAACAATATGTAACGATTTGCGGCAAACTGTTGACAAATAATTAGTTTAATTGAAAATGCGTTTAAATTTATTATTTTGTCAATTTAAATTTAAAAAAAAAATATAGGCTTAAAAATTTGTAAATAAGTTTGTAAAATTAAAAGTATATTTCTTAATTGCTTACTAGCTTTTTCAGCATCATTAAATTGCCAAAATCCACAGCAGAATGTTTTTCCTTCAACAAGAACATAAAATAAAACAAGTAAGAAGGCTCTAGTCGAGATATCCCGACTAGACGATACCCTGATCCCTATATTTCACGCGTACAGGCAGTGCTTGAAAGTATGTGTGTGTGTGTTTGTACGCGCATACAGCATAGTGCATACAAAACTTCAATGTCCCATATCTCCGGTGTTTATTATCCGATTTTGATAAAATTTTCACAGATTGTCATTATTTTGTTTTATAATTCAAATTGCATCTCAAAGTTTTCAAAATTCAAGATTTTTTTGTTATCGATCCCATGTGTATATCGGAAACGGGAAGAGTTATCGAAAATCGGAAAGAAACTTGTACTGCCTAGGAATTAGGCGAGCTTAAGTTCAAAATCTGGAGTCTCTAGCTCTTATAGTCTCTGAGATCGACGCGTTCATACATACGGACAGACGGACAGACGGACAGACGGACGGACAGACGGACGGACAGACGGACATGGCTATATCGACTCGGCTTTCGATGCTGATCAAGAATATATATACTTTATGGGGTCGGAGATGCTTCCTTCTACCTGTTACATACTTTTGCACAACTTCATTATACCCTTTTTCCCCATTTTTAATGGGATCAGGGGTATAAATAGAAAGCTTAAAATCAAATTTTAGAAGTTGCAACAACTTTTTTGTCTTAGGATCAAAGTTGAAGTAAAATGCAAGAATTAAGTTTTAAAGGAAGTTTTTAATGCTTTGCTGCTAGAAAAGTTTTGTTAGACTAATCATAGCTAACGAAACTGCAAGCTACGCATCGTTTGCCAGCTTGAAATCAACACCTGCAAGCAAACAGAAACTCTGGAGCAGTCAGGATAACACGCAAGCACAGCATTTCGCACAGCTGTAAATTATGTCCAAAGTCTTCTATTCATAAACGCAAGAGGAGCAGAAGGTGGCTCATCAGGTGCTGAGGTATAAGCCGCTGATGTAATGCCTTATTATCATTTAATTGAGCAGCCAGGGCTTTCAAACAGTAAACTGCTAAACAGTTTACACAATTTATATAAAGGCCTTCCCAAAAAAAAAAAACGAGGCAGCAACAACCCTCAGCAAAAAAAAGCAGAGAGAAATTGAGGAGCCAGGAGTAAAGAGAATTTCACGGCTTTATGACAGGCAGGCAATGATTATAAACCGGCATAAATTTAAATTGAGTGTCACTAACTTGGGCCAGAGCAGTTGCCTAAGGCAGGCAGGCAGTCAGCCAACTGGGCTAACAAAGTGGGTGGATGGTTGACTGGCACCACGACGAACGATATAGGCACGCCCACTGCGTAAACAAGCCGCACAATGACCAGAAAATAACCGAAGCAGCAACAAGAGTTGCGACAAGATGTGGCAGCAACCAGCAGTAGCAGTAGCCGAAGCAGCAGCAGCGACCGAAAAACGGAAGCCCAAAGCAAACACAATAACAGTAAGTGGAGCACATTTTGAGCTAGCGATAAAGAGACACAATGCTAAGGGCTGTACAGGGCGGGTGTGTAGTGGGTGGCGGGGTGGGGGCGGGAGGTAGACTAGTGGGTGTGGTAGTTAGGGTATTTGTGTTGGCATGATGCTGGCAGGTCAAGCAGCGTATAAAATTCATAAAATATCCGCACTTAAAAACGCTGCAGGCAAAAAAAAAAAACTACAAAAACTTAAAACTAAACCAAAGCCCGATGCCGCCGACAAAAATTCTTGATTTTCTCCTGGGCTTTTTATTTTTGTTGTTTATATTTATTTTTCATATATATTTTTTTTTTGCTTCGCTATTTGTGTTTTTATTTTTCGGGTGCAAACAATTTGTGTGCGCAGCTGTTTGTTTTGTTGTAGCAGGCGCTCCTTGTGGCCAACGAATTTGTGTGTGCTTTTGTCAGTTGCACATGTGCACCACCTCCCATTTCCCCCTCTTAACATTGGGCAGTGGGCGTGGCAAAACACATACCAGTTCATTATGCGTCATGTATATTTTATGGTCTGCTGCTCTTGCTTGCCGAATTTTTGGTCAAATGCATTTTTGGCTAGAACTCTTCTCGTATCCCGGCAATCCACAGAACACAAAAATGTGACAAAAATGCAGCCCATTATCAAGTGTTAATATTTATGAGCTGATATTGTTGTTGTTACTTGTTTTTGTTGTTTGATGCGTGTGTTATTTAAATATTGTTGACACATGCACATGGCCTAACAACAAAAATATCAATAACAAGCACAATAACAAAACGCATATCAAAATGTTGGCCGCAACAAACACACACGCACACATATAGAACAATCAAAACACCAGCAACACATCAAACAATCGGAAAATATTTTGGTTGCATTTTACATGACGGTCACTCAATTCACACTCACTACAACAGCAATAGTAACAGTCACAGTTACAACAGCAACAACAACAACAACCTCATCTAGTGGGGCTATCAACATACAATACAAAACAAGTAAGAAGGCTCTAGTCGAGAAATCCCGACTAGACGATACCCTGATCCCTATACTTTACGCGCACAGTCAATGCTTGCAAGTATATGTGTGTGTGTGTGTACGCGCATACTGCATAGTGCATGCAAAACTTCAATGTCCCATATCTCCGGTGTTTATTATCCGATTTCGATAAAATTTTCACAGATTGTCATTATTTTGTTTTATAATTCAAATTGCATCTCAAAGTTTTCCAAATTCAAGATTTTGTTGTTATCGATCCCATGTGTATATCGGAAACGGGAAGAGTTATCGAAAATCGGAAAGAAACTTGTACTGCCTAGGGATTAGGCGAGCTTAAGTTCCAAATCTGGAGACTCTAGCTCTTATAGTCTCTGAGATCGACGCGTTCATACATACAGACGGACGGACAGACGGACAGACGGACAGACGGACAGACGGACATGGCTATATCGACTCGGCTGTTGATGCTGATCAAGAATATATATACTTTATGGGGTCGGAGATGCTTCCTTCTACCTGTTACATACTTTTGCACAACTTCATTATACCCTTATTTCCCATTTTTAATGGGATCAGGGTATAACAACAACCTGACAATCAAGCTGTGGAGGTTAATAGGGTGGTCGTTGAAGGGGTTGGTTTTTAGGTTGCTGGGATAAGCTATCAAAAAGCTGTCATTGTTTCAAATGCAAATCATTGGAAACAGGCCACTAAGCACAGCACACGCACACCAGAAGGCAGGTACGCGTTGAGTAGTGGGGTAGGGGGTTGGTGGGTTATTGGATGGGTTTGAGTTACGCTACGCTTGTTTGATTTATGCCCATGTGCGTGTGCATTTAAGTGCAAACTGTAGCATTGTCGTTGTAGATGTTGTTGTTGCTGTAGTAACTGCATCTTGCTATTTTGTAGTTGTAGTGGTTGTGTACATGTATTTGTATATTGCATTTTGTAAACATTTAATATTCCAATTATGTTCAGCACAATTCAATTGACAATTTGCCCAATGCTAATGTCGCCACAATGCGCCGAACAACAACCGGAATTGCAATTGTCTCTGCCTGTACGACTATGTGTGTGCCTGCGTGTGTGTTTGTGTGCGATTGCCAGCGATATAATTATTTGTAGCATACCTTTGGGTGCTGTTCGAAAATCACATGACTGCGGGGCCAAGCGCGTTTGCCGCTACTGCGAAGGACATTCATCACATAATGGCATTTACACATATATATATATATATATATGCAACTGTCCATATGCGTGTATATGTAGATATGTGCAATTCACTTAGCTCCGTAACCAATTGCCATTATCGATGCAAATTAAATTCACTCAATTAAAATGCGTTAATAATTTCCAGTAGTATTCACCAAAAACTATGTAATATTACATTTTCACAGATATGTTAAGGTACTTAACAGTTGTGGACTCTGAATGTTAAGTTTACAGCTCAAAAACTACCCCTATTGTTCGCCCCTGTTAAAATGGAAAATGTTGCGCAGCTGTCAGTCCATTTTATGGTTACTTAACATATGTTAGCCTCATTTTATAGGAACTTAAGTGCCCCTGCAATAAAAAAAAAACAGTTGAATGTTCATTTACAGCGCTGTTAACGGCAATGACTATGTAAAATAAATCTTACATTCTCTTTGGTTAGCGTATCACCCCAGTTTGTGGAATTCGTTTGCTATTAAAACTGTTCCCAGCTGTTGGTGTGAGTTAACAGCAAAATGTTAAAATTAACATGTTAAAGGTTGAAAGAGATGAAAGAGAGGGTAGGCGAGACTTAAACGGAAAACTTAAACTAATCCAAGAAATGTAAATTATAAATCACCCATAATTGAGTCACGTCTGAGGAATGACTTAAGTATCCCAAAAAATTAATACAACTCTTTGCATAATTTAAGCCTGTTGGAGCTGCAAGAAGATAACTGAACATTTCATACACCGAAATACAATATATATGACACATAAAGACTTATTAACAAAAAGTGAAGCTAAGACGTGGTTTCGAACACCATGTGGTGAAGACAGTTTGAGGAGTGGTAGGGGGAATTTACTGTTGCACTCAGTCAGTCGTCAATTACAGCGCACATTTGTTGACAAAGTCATTAGAAAAACTTGCTTAGCTACGAATTTGACGGAAGCTTCGAGTTCGACTTTAGATACGTTTAGACCAAAGTCACGCGCTTTTGCCACGCCCACAATGCTAGCAGCCATAATTGCAAAAAGTATTGACGCCAGCAAAAGAAGCAAGGAGCAGTCGGCAGCAACAGCAGGCAGGCAGGTCCTTGTGCACACGAATGCCCAGGATACCTTATATAGAGAGCGTGGTGAAAGCCAAGGCTCTGACTGCATTTCAAAAATATTTGCTTAAATGCCGCAAACCAAAACTCACATAGTTCAAGAATGAAATACGAAATATGCGCCCACACACACACACACAACATAGAACTGCGCTTGACTCACGTATAAACTCCATTCTTCGTCATCCTCTCTCGACCCGCTGGCATTGCGGTAACCGCACCACAAAATGCGCAGCCAATGCGCCCGCGGGCCCTTGGCAACTTGGGATTGATATAGGAATTGTTGGTTGTGCGGCAGACACGATGCTGTTTGCGGGGGGTTAGCGGCCTTTGCGGACGCTGCCAACTAGCACGCGATATATATTGATGTGTACGAAATATGCCAAATATTAGAGAAGTGCACTTGGCAAATAATCAACAAAATATTTAGATTAGAAACTGTGCTAAGAACTGCCAATAACTCGTTGATTAAAGACATTACAGATTATAAATAAATATCTACGAAGCATATTTAAATGAGATTTTTGATTCCTCAATTTATTAAGAAACAAAGAAAAACTTCGAATTCTACTTAAAGACTTTTCACACTGTTAAAAAAAAAAAATTAAAATTGAATTTTAGATATATTTTTCTAAGTGTGGACACAGGAGTGGGTCGATGTGGTCGCAATTGCAACAAGGATGCACGCCCATGCACTTTACATGAGTATGAATTGTGCGCTCTATATACATATAGCTGTATGTTTGTTTGTGTGTGTCTGTGTGTGTGTGTATGTTGCGCGCAAGTTGCCAAATCAAGCGCAAGCCCAAAAGTAGCAACAAATAAAATTTTATGCGCTCAGCGAAAAAAGTTTTTCTTTTGCATAATGCCCAGCAACAACAATAACAACAACAACTACAACAACAACAAAATGGCAATTTTCATGCACAATGCAAAAGTTTCGATTTTATTGTTAGAGTGCTAGTAGCAGCTAAAACGAGTGCCTGCTTAAGCGAGCAGGGAGCAAAGGTGGGTGGGGGGAGAGAGAAAGGGGTATTAGGGTTGCGTACGCTGTCTGTTTAGTGTTTGTTTTACATTTGACAGCCGCAGCAGCAGCAACAGCAGCAGCAGTTATTGCAACAGTAGCATTTGTAGTTGCTGCCGCCGTTGGCATCTCCGTTACCCGTTGCCCCGGCGTCATGTTGAGCCAAAATGTGTGTTTTGTGTACTTTGCGATAATGCAATGCGATGCCCGAAGCCGACACTGACGCCGGCGTCAACGTTCAAAAAGTCAAAAATTGTTGCAAATACCATTTGTTGTATTTAGAAGCGGCATTCAGAGTGTGCATAAATGCCGCAGCACAACAGAGCCCAGCTGGCGGTTGCGTTACGCATACGCCTCCCCAAACGGGGTCGAAATAATAAAGGATCAAATTTTTTTATGGCTATTCAGGCATCGGTTGCAGGCACAATTTGACAATGTTGGCTCGCAAATTTAATAAATATACTAAGATAACCTTAAACAGAGCCAGCTAATTGCATTATAAAAGTTGCAATAAAATTTTAATTTTAATATGAACAGAGTAAAAGTGATTTTATCGGAGAGTTTCTGACAAGAAGATACTCTGTTCCTTAAAACACTTCGAGAATACAATATTGTACATTGTACACAATTTGCATTGAAACATTAAGTCATTAATTAAATCAATTGAAATGTCTTAAGATCAACTACAGTTGTGTATATAGAAATTAGTCAGATTTTCATTATTGCTCTAATGTGATATGCTGTGATAATCAATATCTAAACGAGTCTTTGGATTAAAATTACGCCTGAGCCGTAATCGCATTAGATAAGACAATTGTGTGAAGGCTAATAGAAGACAATTGCATATATACTATATTGTACTCTCAACAGCATATAATATATATGCAATGTATCTTTGGTGCCATACACATATTAAAGTTAACTTAACTCATTTGTTTGTTCTCACACCCCGCCGACCCTCCCTGCGCCCACGCATTTGCTTTTGGGCTTCCACTCCTCCACCTCTTAACCGATTGCCAATGCTTTCAGGGTAGACAAATCGCTAGCAATTTAAAGCGTGCTGCCAAGCAACTAACTTGCCACTTATGCAACACAGAATGTGGGGATGGGTTAGGGAAGTGGTTAAATGTGTGCTAATGTAGTCTATGCCCACAATTTAGTATTTCAAACGCTCACAGCTGCAGTGAATCGCATAGGTTTAACTAATTTGCATATTGTCTGATGCAATTGCATTACTGTGCGAGCTTTTCAATGTGCCCAGCGATAGGTAAGAAAGGGTATAAAGGGACGACACAGTACTGTCAGGGGCAGCAACCTAATCAATTGGCTTGTTATGCGTTAATGAAATGAACCGTTGCAAACAGGGCCAAAGAAAGAGAGAGAGAGGGAGAGAGAGAGGAGCTAAAGTACCTTACCTACTACAAACATACATAAAAACAAAGAGACTGTGGACGAAAGTCTAGACTTTTCTCAAACTATGTGTAGAGAGCAAAGAGGCAGGCGGGCAGCTAGCTCTCACTAATTACTCTGCATATGAAAATGTAATTATGTATGTTGAAAATAAGTAAACATGTGGCGAGCAGCCACAAAGAGCTGCACAGTCGAGGTTAGGCCACGGGCAACAGCAATTTCACGCAGCAGGCATGCAACAGGGAAAGGTAAAGGAACTGTATCGGGATGGGTAAGAGAGTGGCACAACAAACAGAGAAACAGGCCAAGGTGGCAATTATTTAAGAACCTAAAACGCAACCAACACTATGCAACATAATTAAATATATGCTGAACTGGACGTTGCTGTGCCTGAAACATTCAAGCTAACCCTGCCCCAAAAATGTATTTTTAATTAAACGCAACAAAGGATAGCAGGATAATAATATCATTAAACAACTTTTGCAATTCCTTTGTGTGAATTTAGACAAATTGAAGCAGCTTACAAATTAACTTACATATTATCAATCAAGTTTTGTTTTGATTTTAACTAGATTTAATCAAACGAAATTATTTTTTTAATGAGAACATTATTTGAATATTTTTGATAAATAAGAAAGGGAAATGCCATAATTGTTATTTACAGTTCTACGTATTCTATTTAAGCTCCATCTTAAGCAATTCAACCTGTTAAATACCTAATTGGACCTTTTTTTCAAAAGTACGACCCATCAAATATTTTTTCAAAAACTTTGCTCGCCAAGGAACAGAATTTGCAACTCTCAGTGCAACCGAATTCCAGTTGCATAGTGAAATCTGCAAATGCCTTAGCTCCCCCTCACTTCCCGTGCACGCTGTGTACGGCCTAACCAGTAACGCGTTCCTAACGCTGAAACTTAAGAATTAGCAGACCTCGTGACAGTTTAAAATTCCACAGCGACGTTTTTTGTCTGCCCTTGTTGTTGTTGCTGTTCTTGCATATTTCATTTTTTTTTTTTTTTCCATTTTGTTGGTGATAATTTTTATTTTATTTTTTCTTTTGCAAGCGGAAACACAACGAACTGCCAAATGGCTGGCGCAAAGCGGAAGAAAAACTAAAACAAATGTCAGTCGTAGTTGACGCGTAGCCACCGACGACCGACCAACCAAGCCAAGTAGCGCGCCACTTGGTGCACCGACCACCTTAATGCCATGCCCCAACTAACTGCGGCTCTGCTGCTGCTTATGGTGCAGTTGGAGCTTCAGGCAGCTAGCGAAATGCAAATGTCATTTGCAGTTGACACTTGACTCAGCACTTCGCACTGTCCTAGGGCACTTTGGGGTTTCCACCTGCGACGGTTACTCCGGCGTCAGCTACTCCTACTGCAGTTGTTAGCACAATGGTCGGCATATACCCCTACTACACACACACACACACACACAGAGACAAACACCTGTACACACACCATATAAAAAGGTTAAACAAAAAAAGGTCAGAGGTGGCAGGGAATATAAAAAAAACCAGCTAGTAAAGTCAGCTGAACGGGAACAAAGTCGTGCATCCCTTTGGGTAAATCGCGGCAACTGGCGCGTCCACGTTGTCGTCTTTATGCAGCATTCTCGTGGTCGTCATTAGGAGGGCATACGTCAAAGTATGCGCTTTGTTTTTGCTGCCACTACTGTGTGTTAATAGCCCCCAACCGTGGTCGACGTCGACATTTGCATGACTTGACACACACAAAGGGGGCGGCAAATGGCGGATGTGGCGCCAGTGAGGCGTGGCGAGTCAAGTGTTGCGTCTGGCGTGTGAGAGGCGAAAGTGAGCGAGAGTAGTTGTACAACAACATGCTGCGCTTAAAGAGTGAGCAAAAGCGGCTTAAGGTTGAAGGGCTATTTAATCAAAGGCCTTGGTTTATATATTAATGAATCTTAGTTAATTTAAACATATTGAATGTACATTTTTAATACTATGACTAAGTAGCCTTTACTTTGGCTTCTTTAGCTGAGTTTTTGTTTGACGTGGCGTATGATTAATAAATACGCGGAGTGCATAAAACGACGCAGTTGGCCGTTTTATGAACTAAACGAAAGCTTTTTTCGTCAGCTTTAGCAAATGCATGACAACAGATGGCGTATTATTATAATGAGGTATTTAATATATTTAAATTTTAATATTTAAATTTTACTTTTTTTTTGTGTATTCCTAAAACAATGCTCAAAGAAGTTACTATTTATAATGGGTTCAAATAGATTTTAAAGTGTTCATTACTACATAAAAAATGAAAAGTTAAGCTTTGAAAGTTTGTAGAAACTAAATTGTTGCCAGCACATTGTAAGTTTAAAAACAATTAGGAATTTAAATTTGAATTTGAATTACAAATGAATTGTTTGATTATTCATTACTTGCTCTTTGTAGTAGACAACAATGCAAGTCTTACCAAATGTTAATAAATATGGAATAAACCCAACGTTTATTATATCTATCACTATTTCACTTATAATTTCAAATCTGTTTCGACTGACATCCCTTTTAGGTGCAAGTCAACAGTTTAAACTAGCTGAGAATATTATATTTAAGTGGGTGCCTACTTATTTCCGAAACAATAACGTTTGCCAACTAATCTCAGAGAGAGAGACTGTTGCAACTTTTATCTAAACATATTTATATTATATACTGCAATAGCGGATCTGTTGAGTTCAAGTTCGGACAGTCGTTGTTCGTCACTTGAACGGCACGCAGTGCACAAGTGTCACCGGAAAAAGAAAACATTTTTGAACGCACAACTCCGGCGACATTAACATGTACGGCACACAGGATCAAGTGTCTGGTGAAGCAGCTGTGTTGACGATGCAGGAACGACGAAGCTCGGGCAGCTTTAACAATCATTCATTCAACTCATCCTCGTCGTCAACAATGAATATACCGCCGACCATCTTTACAAATCCAGCTATACAGCCGTCGAGTGTGATCAACTTGTCCAATTCAACGGATGTGGTCATTGGACCAATGACACAGTATCAAGGACCAGTAAGCATCTACTATATGGATGCCAGCAGCCAGTTACCTCCAGGTGAGTTTTTGCTCAGGCTGTAAAAGAATCATACAGTTTCAATGCAAATACATTTTGAGTGTTATTTATTTTTATTTTTAAACAAATATTTTACGTAGCTCATGTGTTAAACTGTGGGTTGACTATTACATACAGTCAAGGTAGTATGAAATAATCTAGCTAAATAGCTTTTAGCTAAATTTACAAATGTGTGAAGTGCTTAAGAAGCCATATCCGACCATATGAAGTACCTACTCTCTTGATCAGACTGTACTGCAAGAATCTGAAATCCATTTATTTTATTTGTTTTATAAATTATTATCGTTATAAACACAATAACAGAACAATACTTAGCAGAAGAACTCTTAAAGCTAGGTACCCCATGTAAAGTCAATCTTTGCTTACTTTATAAAGCTGCATATCTATGAACCGACTTTGGCTTTATCTTTGTAGCAAGTCAACTTCAAACAGTGTCAAGTAATTGTGGAATTTCCCGATTCCAAGTAATGCAGCTGTATAAATAAAGCACCTTACTAATATACCCTACAAAAACAACTTTTTGATATGGAATTCCCTTTAAAAACAAGATTTAAGCGAGAAGCGCATTTGAAATGCGTAGCGTTTTGCATTGCGCATACGTCACGTTGGCTGGCGACGCGAGCTGCATTTATAAACAGACTCCAAAACGGTAAAACAAAAGGCACACACAAAACAAAGAGAAAGAGCAACGAGAAACAAAAGTGCCAACAAAAAAATAAAAACAAAATAAATAAAACAAAAACCGTAAACGATATGGCAAATCCGAACAACAACAATAACAAAGCCCGCCAAAGCATGACGCAGCAAGAGAAAGAAAAATAGAGAGAGAGGTGGTCAATGTGTTTCCCCTTCTCTGGCAAATAAAACATGTCAACTCTGTCAACCATGGCAAGTTTGTAGGAAAGCGCAGGGCAAAAAGTGTCCGACTGCGGGGTGCGCTTCAGTCCGATTTACCGACGTCGCCGTCATCGTCGTCGTCGTTGTACGCGGCGCGTTGTTCAGTTGTTTCAGTCGTTTCAGTGACGGGTTCAGGTGCGGCAGTTGCTAATTTGAAGAAACGAAACGCTCGTCGCGCTCATTTATCGGTCAAAGGCGTCTACGTGCCCATTTGAACAATTACTATAAATCCCACTTAATACCACACGATCTATATTCTAATTTTGTGGTCGAGCCGGTCTTTAAATTGTTTGCCACTCTAGTTTTGATTATGATAATTTGTATGATTCAATGCGCGATCGCATTAGTCACCGATTTGACGCACAAACACAAATTAGAAATAGTTACGAATGCGTAAGCACTAAGTTTATACAAAAAAAAAAAAGTTTGCAAGTTTGCGAGTGTTCGCGTGTGTTGGTGCCGATAAGCGTCTGTGCTTTAGATTTTTTACTTGCTACTGTTATTGAAGTACGCCCCCCTTTTTGCTGCGTGACATGAAAGTGCTGTTGAAAGTACATTCTGGGCGAACAGCTCGTAATCATCGCTCGTCCGAACGCACCTATAGAACGGCATCACCAGCGCCAAGTCGTATGTTAATTTTAAACCTTGCTCAGTGGGCATCGCTCTCTCGCTCTCTCCACTCTCACAGACACAGCCAATTAATCGATCTTTATTAACAGGAATCAACACGAGAAACAGCAGCAGCAGTAGCAGCAGCAGCAGTGACAGCAGTAAAATCAACAACAAACGCGGTCGTGGCAGCTCCAAATCCAAACGTCTCACACGCAACACGTTGCTTTTGGGTGTGCTCGTATTGTTGGTTTTAATTACAGCCATTGTCATTGTCTTCATAGAGCTAAATCGCACGAGACAAGCGGGCGAGTTGGGACAAAAGTCCATTTACTTTGGCAACACCTATGAGGATGGCACGTGTAAGTGGGCAGCAAATGTAGCCGCCATAGCCTATTCACAAATTTTACAGTTCCAAATCTAGGAAACGGTCATCTCGTCATCGAGCGTTTACAATGGGGCGCCTCCGATCGGGCACGACCGTTAACAATGCCACTGCAAAGTCCCATACCCTATGTGCTAATAACCCATATTGGCGTCCAGTCTGTGCCCTGCCTCAATCTCTACAAATGCTCCATCAAAATGCGCACCATACAGGACTCGGCGATTGCTGAGAAAAGTCTGCCGGATATACAGTCCAATTTTTACGTAAGTAGCTAAAGTTTCACTTCGACGCTCAATGCACAATTCCCAGCACGTTTAATTCGACTAACACTTTCGGACATTTCGCTTTCCGCTTACGCAAATTGTGTACATTTTGGCAACTTGGCGATTTGGTGATTTGGCGCACAGGTATCCGATGAGGGAAACATTTATGTGGGTCGTGGCTGGGACTGGGCCAACACGTATGCCAATCACACACTAGCTATTACCTTTATGGGCGACTATGGACGATATACGCCCACCCCCAAACAGTTGGAGGGCGTTCAGTATCTTTTGGCCCATGCGGTGGCCAATCGCAAATTGGCTTTGGGCTACAAACTGGTCGCCCAGAATCAGGTAAGCACTCAACAGCTCTTCAAGCTACCCCCAAAAATCCCCTTAATCATAAAATACGTATTGGAGATACGTGATTTGATTTGACAATTGATATTGAGTTAAGCTTTGATGTTAACTATTAAGCAATTTGTGGAGCAGTTAGAGATAACAAATTGATATGCTATAAACTTAAAAACATAATAGCATAAAGGAATCGTGAAATGTAATGCTAAGAATAATTTAAAAAGCTTTTTGGTTCACAAATTTATTATGTACGCAGCTTAGAATCTTTCCTCTGTTACTCTACTTTTAAATATAATTATTATTCCTTCTAAATGGTATTGACTTTGACAAATATACAAGAAAGCTCTTAAAATATTCATGGAACTTTAAAAAAAAACTTCCGTCAAAGTTCAACATATACACAATTTAACTTCTTCTGTTGTTCAATTTATACTTTTCTTATTGGTCTTAAATATTATCCAGCTTAACCTCTTCATGAACAGGTTCTGTGCTTGTTTTAAAAGTTAACATTTTAAGAACTTAAAGGAACGTTCTTTTAAATCTTAGTGCAATGAATCTATCTTATTTTTTTTGCAGACTAAAACGACCAAGAGCCCTGGCGTCAATGTCTACCGTGAGATTAGGAAATGGCCACATTTTTATGGTTGCAACATGCAGAATTCGCCCAAATGTGGCAGCGAGCTGGGCATAACGGCTGCCGACTGGTCTGCTGGCCAATAACTCAACAGGCTTCAAGCCAACTTTAAGTTTTAAAAAACGACACATATAAACAACATATACAGCTTTGCAACTTTATATAAATAAACCAAATAAAATTGTACATAAGTTTTTGCCGTATGCATAATATTCAGTATTATATTTGGTCGGCTTGAAACCGGTTGAAAGGTGTGTACCTTACAGGTGTTTTATTTATAGAGCACGGTTCTCTCTCTCTTTTCGAAACTCTCAATCTTCAAGCTCAACTCAGACAACAATTCTCTCTCACTTACTCAAAAGCTGCTGTGATTTGTTTATACTGCTCAAAAGCTGGAAATACCCAAACACAAAACAACAAAAACCTATCATCATATATAGAGACGGGTTGTATGTAATTCTAGAGACATACATATGTACAACATCATTATCGGCACAACTTGTAGTCAGTTTTTTTGTTTACACACACATGCATGCATTTTATTGATGCTATTTTAGTAGTTGTTCTGTTGTTTTTGTTGTCACAGAGTTAATTAAAAACTGTATATCATTTGGAACCATTAAATTTCCACTGATAACTACACAAAAAAAAGGCAACCCATTATTTCTGGTTAACAATTTTCAACCAAATAACGGACGGACACAAACGTTAATTTTTCTAATAATCAAATTGAAAACAAAAGGTTTTTAAAGTGCTTTGCTTATCTGCTTAACTAATGACCTATGTTAACAAATCCTTAAACCACTTCAACCACTTATCAACATTCCTTCACACTTCAAAATCAATGAAATAGCTTTTAGATTAAATGCCAATCGCCGTTTGGAATCTAATGATTGGGGCTAGGGTTTGTTGAGTACAAGTAAACTAAAATGTTGTTGAGTAATCGTAACAAAAATGTTCTGTTTATTTATCATATTTCAAACTGGAAAATGGATAGATAATAAAATTATAAATTATATAGATAATTACTTACTAATTATTTTCGCTTTCCTTTCAATCGTAGCTAGTATTAACATTTTTGAGAGCGCAAAACAAACAAAAAAATTCTTAGAAGTTTTTTCGTTGCCCACACTCTGCATAGCATCTGTCATTGTAAATTTTGACTGTGTGTATTAGTGATATTTGTTGTTTATAAGTTGTGCAAACAGCAGGAAAAAATAAGAAACAAGAATAAACGTCTTAAATATAATCAAAACAGAAGAGCGTCAAGGTGTAGATGCTGGAGAAAGAGAGAAAACTAGCCAAAAAAAAATCAGGTAATATTTAAGAAATAGCTCGAGAAGAACGAAAAAAAACCCGAATTCAGTAGCAAGCACTCTTACAAAATTAATAAGCCGAAGAACAGGTTCGTTTCAATGATGATAAACAGCAACAATATTAAAAAGTCTTAAATTGGGTCTTGGATTTTCCTGTGGTTAAGAACTAGTTTTTTAACTAAATGAAAAGTTAACTAGACATAACCAGTTATTAATCTTATATGTATTTCATGCTAATTACATTCAACAAGCACATAAAGACTTGTACGCAACTAGATCGAGGTCTACCTAAACTAAAACTTTTCAAAATCTATAAAGAACTGAATCTCATAAAATATTGGAAAAGCCAAAAAATAAATATGTCTATACTTTTATAGAGATATACGAGCTGATCGCTGTTTCTCTCACGATCTGCCGCTTAATGTTCGTGTCTGTTTTTGCATGTTCTCTCTCTTTCTTTCTTTCTTCTCCCGCTCTCTGTGCGATTGCCGCTCTACTGACAACAGCCGTGAATGCTTGCGGGCATTCGGCTCAGTAACTCGCATCGCGTTTTGATCGCCGCTCAGTTGATCGGAGCCATTCAAACGCGTCGCTGCTGCTCAGTGAATTCAACTTAGCCGCTTACCTTAATAATAATACAGAAAAACATAACACATACATGCGTAGTATGTACACGGACGTATATAACTACGTATAGTATATACCCTTTGTGTTTAAATCAAACATAATATTGCGTTGCCAACATTTTGTGTTAGTTGTTGAGAAATTATAAAAAAAAACGCGCAGTGAATAGTTTCTGTTTTTTGTGTTGCAAAATTTAAACATTGTTGTTCCGTCGGAAATTGGCGCTCGGGTGCCTTAAATTTACGGTAATTATACGTATACAATGGAATTAGATGCTCAGCCACAATAAATTAAGCGCATTATGCTTGTGCGAAAGCAACAAAACGTGTTTTAGAAAATGTACATAAAGGAATATTATTACAAATAAATGGAAAATATAATGTGCTTTTCAAAACAAGTGTGCACAACAGTAAAACCTAAATATTTAAACAAAAAAAAATAAAGTCAACGAAACCAGTTTTAAAAATGTTAAATATTTAAAGCTCCAAAATGGAGATAATTAATGAATATCTAAATAAATGGGCATACAAATATCAAGACACGCGTCGAAAAGTAGTATAAAAAGAGAACAAAATACCAAGTCATAGACGAAAATAAGTACATAGAGGAAGAGGAGAGGCGAGAGAGAAAAAATGCACAATTCTTTTGCGTCAAGCAATTCGTATTCAATGATAATTGTTAACTCAAATGAAACATTCAAGCAATACTTGGTAATTGCTGTTTTTTTTAGTGCTGTTGTTGTTGCTGCTGATTTATTTGTGTTAGACTGTCTGTCGAACAGCCAACACACACACACACACACATTCAGAGAGAGCCCAACTATTTAGCTGCACGTGTATTAGTGACAATGGCCGCCGCTTAAATGCCGGTGTGTTAGTATTGGTGCGCTCAGAGACGTAAGGCGTTGTTGTTGTTGTCGGGCCATTGTTATCTGAAAAGTGCGCTCTGTGCCAACTTTACGGGAGCAACCAGTGTCTTATCGCACACTGCCCGAAGGCAGCTGAGCCGTCACTATATATATATACATACACATACACATACACATATGTATACACTATTTATAGTATTTGTGCATTGCCATCGCTTCGCTTTATCGCTTCATTCGGGGAAGAGTTTCAAGCGATTCACAATGAAAGACTTTTGATTGTTGAAAAACCAAAAAAAAAACCAGCCCCTGCCTGTTTTAAAGTCAATCAATACATAATGACACCATATTCGGATCACCTTAGTTTTAAATAGCATTTATATAGACTCATAATGCTTGGATATCAATTAATTCCACTTGATTTCGAACTTTGCTCTTTGCATTATATACTTTAAGTGGCCAAGCTAAATTCTCGGAATGCACTTTACGATCACAAAGCTTTAGCGTTAATATTAAAATTAGCATAAGACATGCGCAATAACAAAGCTCGCTGTCTGGACAGAATGCAAAAAAAAGTAGACTTGTAAATATACTCATTTATGTATTTAACGCATGTGTTGCTTAAAAGACTCAAATTGTATATACTTTGGAGTGCGTAATAAATAATTAACATTTTAAAAAACTCATACTTGGTTGGGTAGTATGAATAGCTAAAGGGAAGAATAAACCTAAGACAAATTAGAAACTTATGAATCAGCGTCTAGACATGGAACATTAAGTTATTAGTTACGATGAATATTCAATAATTAATGACTGAAAACAACAGCTTAAATATATTGATGCTTCTTGTTTTCTATAAAAAAATATATATTATTATATTGATGTGTTTTCTGTATGAGAAAGAGATATACTTTAATATACTTGACTGTCCTCATTTGCTTATCAAATATAAACAAGTAAGAAGGCTATAGTCGAGATATCCCGACTAGACGATACTCTGATCCCTATACTTCACGCGTACAGTCAGTGCTTGCAAGTAGTATGTGTGTGTGTGTATACGCGCATACTGCATATTGCATATACAACTTCAATGTTTTATATATTCGGTGTTTCTTAACCGATTTCAATAAAAATTTAACAGATTGTCATTATTTTGCTCAATGTTTCCAAATTCAAGATTTTGTTGTTATCGATCCCATGTGTATATCGGAAACGGGAAGAGTTATCGAAAATCGGAAAGAAACTTGTACTGCCTAGGGATTAGGCGAGCTTAAGTTCCAAATCTGGAGTCTCTAGCTCTTATAGTCTCTGAGATCGACGCGTTCATACATACGGACAGACGGACAGACGGACATGGCTATATCGACTTTCGGCTTTCGATGCTGATCAAGAATATATATACTTTATGGGGTCGGAGATGCTTCCTTCTACCTGTTACATACTTTTGCACAACTTCATTATACCCTTTTTTCCCATTTTTAATGGGATCAGGGTATAAAAACAGTAAAAACAAACTCTGAAAATATTGACTTATACCACAAAATGACTCACACCTCTATAAAAAATAACTTTGTAACAATAAATGAAGTGAAACAAATGCGCAAACTCAAAGTTGTGTTAATAAAATCAACCAAATATGTAAAAAATATGTTCATGTAAACATATTGAAAAAGTTTTTTAAATAAAACAGCGCAAAAACTCTACAATGACAACATGAAATGATAAATCTCATATACTGACTTGATGAATTTTTATCATTTGTCGCAGTCATTATCAGAATTTCAAGTAAAAAATGTAAATTTACTTTCAGATGCGCGTGCCATGATGTTAGCTTAGACTAGAGACCATGCCAACAAATGAACGAAACAAAATAATACAAGTAATTTCGCACAGATTATACAATCAAAATGTTTGAACAGAAGTAAAACAGCTGCTTTAATCCTAAATAATAAAACTAACAAAAAAATAAACAAGTTTGAGCACAAAAGTAGAGAAAACCTGGTGCAAAAAAAAATGTATTGCGATAATGATACGGAGTTGGGCAAGGGCACAAACTCCAATAATATACACATCATAAACAGAATCAATGGTAAGAATTGCAGCACATCCTCAACAGATTCGGGCGTCGGTTTCATTGATAATGCAGCTATATACAAGTCGGAGCCAACGACCAAAGATAACAGTTATAAAACCAGCAGAAAATGTGATGAAACAAAGCAAACGCCACAAGAGGCAGAATCGGATCCGCATCGTATCAGCATTGAGGTTGAGGCAACTGTAAATGTGAAACACAAGCCAACAGCAACACGAGCTGCAGCAGCCGCAGGAAAGAAATCATCACCCGCACTCTCAATACGCAGCACAACGATCTCGATCGTGTCGATCGATGAGAATGCCATCGATTCCAGCTGCATTGACAGCGACTCTGAGACAGAGCACGACGATGGTTACACGGTGCAAAAACTTGGCCATCAGGTCAACTACCCGCCACAAAGCGCCGAATTGACGCAGCTCAACAAAGGACTGACGGTGATAAGTAGACAAGTGATGCCCAGCACTGCAGAGGGGCAACCAGTGCCACCTACGTCAGCGGATGTTGTTGCCAAACAGCTGCTTAATGGCAATTTAAATCTGGCAACGCCAACAACTCCATCAACGCCGCAGCAAATAGGCAACATTGCGTTAAACAACACAACAGATGTAACCTTCGGGGATAAGCACTATTATGAGGGTCCTGTCACGATACAACAGATTCTTATTGATAATCGCGAAAAGTGGAAAACACTTGATGGCGAGGGACAGGATAATCCTGGCTTTAGTCCGCAGTCAACGTCAGATAGCAACGCTGCAGGTGAGTTTAGCTAGTCACGTTAAAAGAATTTATTAAATAAATGTTTACGAGATTTCTTTGTTGTCTGTATATCTGTCTGTGAGTCTGTTGGCTAGTCTACTTTTATTTATACTTCGTTTTCACCTTGATTCACTTATTTGTTTTGCGAGCCGGTCTGCCGCTAATGTTTTACGCGTGCAACATTTTTCTGTTGTTTTCTTTCTTTTGTTGTTTACCGAGAGCTTTAATGACAGCGCCGCATGGCAGACATTTTGATTTTTTTATTTGGTATTTGCCAGCATTGATGAAAAATTATCATCATTCACCGAAGTATTTCTTTTACTTTAACATATAAATCGATTTTTAAATAAATTCTAGAACAAGAAGTTGGACATTATAGTATTTATAGATAGATGTATATTGTTTAGCACATTTGTTTTAATTACTATAGACAAATCGCAAGGTCATAGCAATAATTACGTTTATCGTGTATACGCAATGTGCGCTGAAGATATTGTACATATGAGCGGCGCCATAAATCAGTCAAACCCACACAAGTAAACGTTTGTATCTGGAAAGACGAAAACAATGGCAGCTGGCAATAGATAGAATTGTTTACTTGACTGCTTCTCACAATTACCATAATTAAAAATCAAACCGAAAAACAACTACAACAAATAGCTTTGAATTTAAATTGTAGACATATTTAAATAGTTGATACCACTAAGTTAGTCGATGTTCTCTACCTTATTAGAGTATCGGATCAGATTCTAGTGCCCTACGCTTAAGGGGAATTTTTTTTTGTCATTATTGAATGTACATTAATTACTTTTTTCGACATTGAAAAACAAGTGCAAGTTTTAAGTACGCATACGTATCAGTATTTACTTATTTCGGAATACATATATAGAAAGAAAAAAAAGAACCGTTTTATCAGGAATAGCATTTGTGTTTTGCAGCGATTTTAGCAGTTGCTATTAAACACTGATCGAAGAAATGTCGATGCACGCTTTTCAATTCTGTCTGAACTGCCGCGAGTTTATCAAACAAGATCCTATCATATGCGATGGTATTTGTGGGCGTGTCTTTCATAAGCGTTGCTCTGGCTTAAGCGTTGAGCAGTTGCAAATTATTCAGATAACACCCAATATTAGTTGGCGCTGTGATAGCTGCCTGGAACAGGGCAAGAGCAATCAGCAGTTATGTCTTAAGCTCGAACAGTGCCTCAAGCAGCATGAGAAACGTATGATAGAAGTGCTCCTTGAGAGGCGTGAGTGTCAAACCAATGGACTTTTCCGACTATTATTAAACTGCTTTCGTTTTTTATCTGCCTACGATAACACAATATTTATTGTTCTGCATTGCAGGGGCCAAAGTGGAGTGTAAGGAGCCCGTGTTGTGTCCATTTCTGCCACATACAATCAGTCGCAAGGCCATTATTTTAACGGCAGCATTTGTGCTGTTAACAATAGTGTTGGGCGTGATATTGGCAACGACAACAAATCTCTTTGGAAAGACGATGAATAAAAGTAAGCTTGGTGATGGCGACGATTCCCGACAAAATATTCCAATCAATTCAACAATAGGTACAGTTTTGTCGCCCTCTATGTTTGTGTTCGAAATCGCTTTTAAAGTTGGTGATAGCATTTTGCAAATTCACCGTAACATCTCTTCTTATCTTTTCTGTTCTATCCTCTTTCTGTTTAACCTTTGCAAATACATACAATACCATGCTCAAGCTTATTAACAAAGTACTAAATAACGCGGCAAATATCGAAATACATGCCCCAAACTTGGGTAATCACGCGTAACTGTACTGCGCTTCATAGTGATAAGTGCTTAAGAATCTTAAAGTGTGACCTAAGTTCAATTGAATGGAATATAAAAGTGAATCGCACTTGGTGTTTGATATAATAACTAATTAAAATGTGCCACAGCCACACTGGAGCTACTCAGTGTTGAAGAATGGGGTGGAAGACAGCCGAAAAGTCCGCTAAAGAATCTAACTCTGCCCGTGCATCGGGCTATCATATCACATACTGCCGCCGAAGGTTGTGAGACAAGGGTAAGTTTTTAAATTTTCTCCGGCCAAAGATCGCATTAAGCAAATATTCATTTCGAGCCTGCAGGAAGTGTGCGAGGCTCGTGTGCGCATTGTACAGAATTTTCACATGGACGGCTGGAATTGGGATCATGTTGGCTACAATTTTCTCGTTGGCGGCGATGGCATTGTCTATGAGGGTCGTGGCTGGGATCATCAGGGTGCACATACCCTGGGTTACAATGAGGATAGCATTGGCATCTCCTTCATAGGCACCTTTGTCAAGCTGCATCCAACGCCGCAACAACTTCAGGCTTGCCAACTCCTGCTTGCTGAGGGTGTGCGCCTCAAGAAGCTTGTGCCAGACTATCAACTCTATGGTCATCGACAACTGAGTGCCACAGAAAGTCCTGGCGAGATCGTCTATAACATCATACAGACCTGGCCACATTGGACAAAAAATCTGCCCAACAAGAAAGCCTAGTTAGTTTGTAGTTACAAATATGTTATCTAAATGTAATTTTATTTTAAGCTTGTATTATTAATAAAGTGAGTAGCATATGGTTAACAAACTTTGTTCTTCATTCTGCTTTAACTGCATTGTTCATAATTTACATCCCTCCACACATTAACTTTAAACGCGTCTTTCATTACTGTGCCGTTTTCAAAACCAAAAAGTGTTGTGCAGTGTTTTTTTCTATAAATCAATTGGCATTTGCTGTTTTGAGTTGACTGGAATATCAATATATTTATATTATGCACGTATGTATGTACTACACTCTTTGCACGCTACTATATATATTAAAATATACTCACAAATACATATGTTATCGTGTGTGTTGTAAATCACCTTCCTTGCCAAGTGACCCACTAACCAAAGGCCTTTCTGTGCAGCTATTAATGGAACCGAACTTGTCTTGGTCAGCATTGATGGGTGGGAAGGCAAAATGTCGCGTCCGATGCAACCTCTGAAACTGCCCGTGGAAAATGTTATTATAGCCCATACAGCAACTGAGGGTTGTGACAATGTGGTAAGTGCAATGGGCTCATAAAAAGAACTAGCGATAAATATATTCAAATTCACAATCAGGATGTTTGCTCTTATCGGGTGCGATCCATACAAGCCTATCACATGGATACCTGTGACTGGGAACAAATTGGATATAATTTTCTAGTGGGCGGCGATGGACGCGTCTATGAAGGTCGTGGATGGGATCACATTGGAGCACACACTTTAGGCTACAATAGCAAAAGCATTGCCATCGCCTTTATTGGTAGCTTTCTTAGAATAACTCCCCCAGTTATTCAACTGCGCGCCTGTCAGCTTCTCATTGCTGAGGGCGTTCGTCTGGGCAAACTTTCGAAGAACTACAAGATCTATGGACATAGGCAATTGATAAGCACCCAAAGTCCTGGCGATAAACTGTACAGAATTATTAAAACCTGGCCGCATTTTGCAACGGAACATTGAATTTCCTTAAGTATATGAAACGTTTATAAACAAAGTATACAATTGTGGTATTATATTTAATCCAAATAAAATAAAAATGAAATCAAAATGTTGTTTTACTTACAGCATTACATTTACCTCATACATTTGGTTTCATGCTTTTATTAACTATAAACCTTCAAGAAAAAACCTAACGTACTAACTTGAATATTATTTTGTTTTTATTTACTTTACAGATAAGGACAACATTGGCGGTGGTTTGGTCTTGAGATTTGTGCCACGGGCTGTTTGGTTAGCGCAACCACCACAGAAAGAGCTACCCAATCTGAAATTGCCAGTGCCTATCGTAATAGTATTGCCCACAAACTCCGAGAATTGCACCACCCAGGCGCAGTGCGTCTTTCGTGTGCGCTTCTTGCAGACCTACAACATTGAGTCGCAGCAGCTTGACGATATTTCCTACAATTTTCTCATTGGCGGCGATGGCAATGTGTATGTGGGCCGTGGCTGGGATACAGTTGGTGCCCACATGTATGGCTATAATACGCGCAGTCTGAGCCTTGGCTACATTGGCTCCTTTAGGCACCAAAAGCCATCGGCAAAGCAGCTTAACGTCACCCGTTTGCTACTCGAGCATGCCGTCAGTTTAAATAAAATTTCGTCCGATTATAAGTTGTTTGGTGCTGGGACTTTGGAACCCGGCCAGACCGAATACAATGCAGAGCAATTGTACCAAAGCTTTAGCAATTGGACACACTGGACAACCGTAGTTTAAGCAAATAATTGTAGTCATGACTGGTTTTTTCTTTCTCGTTTTCATTTGATATGTGGCATATATTAATAAGCTCGTAGTTGTAAGCTTTCTAAACAAAATTGTGATATTACAAAAACAAAATTATGAAATTATTAATGATGAACTATTATTTATTATTATTATTTTGTTTGAGCGTGAGTTTTGTGTTAGATTTGTATATGACGATATACAATACGTGACTTCAGCTCGAAACGCTTCGTTTAGAGCTCTGCTTTTTTGAGAGACTCATCATTAGACTCATCAAACTCAAATGCACAACATTATTGTGTATACTACCATATTTGGCTCCACCTCCAGCTGAGATGAGTTTGGAAAAATAATATTGGTTGGAAGAGCAAACACGAAAGTACAAACAAAATATAAGAGAAACGAGATATACCGTAGAGTTTTAAGCAAACCTTAATGGATATAGAATGCATCATAAAATACACTAGGTGTTGATCTTTCACCAATCTCGCTTCAATAAACCTTTTGTTCGGCCTTTTGTGTATTTATCTTACACATTAATCAATCCCACTGGCTCACACAAACAGGGTATACTCATAAGCTTTAAACCTATTGCTTCATTATAATACAACTCGCGCCATGACAAAAGCTCGCTGATACGCAGCCGCTGATTCTGTTGCGCACTCGAAGTTCGGGGATTTTTTGTGCAACCGGTTTAAATATTATAAAAGAAGCAGACAAACAAGCCAATCGAAAAGTAAACAACACTGTCAATTTACGGTTTATCAACGACTTGCTTCGCTCAGTTCACTTCAGAACGAGCAACCGGCTTGACAAGGCAACAACGCTGCGAGCTCTGGAAAGTTTTGGCCGATAATCACAAATATGAAAACACAACAAACAACACTAAGAATCGAAGATCAAACGCCGAATACAAATAATGTGAGGCAACTGCGTGGTTTGATATGGATGTGTGGCATTCTCTTTGTATTGGTGGCTACAGCTGCCGCTTACTTTGTATGGATGACAAGTAAGGAATTCCCAAGCCCTCATTACATCTATTTGGTTGACAAGTCTTATACTCTTTTAGCACAAAATAGCGAACCAGCAAATAGCGCTCTGCGCATACTTGATCGCAGCGAATGGCTGGGGGAACCACCTAGTGCTTTCAATCGGCTACCAACTCCAGTATCCAATGTTATAATTCATCATACCGCGACGGAGGGATGCGATACAGAGGTAGGTCTATATTTTATACTTTATCAGCTCTCTAAAGCAGCCGATCTAATTATTCGATAAGAGCTTTTTAAAAAAAAAATTATAAAAAGTTCCCCTTCTTAATTTAGTCATTTAATTAGTTTATGTGTTTAAGATTCGTCATATTAATCTCCCATTTTGAATTGTTCTAAGAATAATTAATTTAAATATTGTTTTTATGCAGGATGTTTGTATATATCGCATGCGTGTAATACAAACCTTTCACATGAGCTCCATGGGCTTCACGGACATTGGGTACAACTTTTTGGTCGGTGGTGATGGACAAGTCTATGTGGGACGTGGCTGGCATGCACAGGGTCAACATGTTAAGGGTTATGGTGCTGTGAGCATTGGCATTGCGTTCATAGGCACCTTTGTCAATGTGGCACCACCAGAGATACAGGTGCGAGCAGCCAAACGGCTGATGGATGAAGGCGTTCGATTACACAAGTTGCATCCGGATTATCACATCTATGCCCACAGGCAATTGCGGGCCACAGAGAGTCCGGGTCAGAAACTCTTTGAGTTGATGAAGCATTGGCCTCGCTGGACTGAAGACGTGACCTCGCGTAAGTGCCATCTGTCTCTCGTCGAAGCACTTAATCCATCGGTGATTCATTTTAGTCCGCAGTCTAAACAACGAACCGCTTAGATTTGTCGCTCGCGCTGCCTGGCTGGCTCAGCCTGCATTGCAGGTGTTGCCCACTTTGAAGCTGCCTGTCAAGAGTGTGCGTTTGGAAGCGACATCATCGGATTCGTGCTCCACTCAGGCATCGTGCACCTTTCGCATGCGCTATTTGCAAACGTTGCACATCGAGACTCTCAACAAACAGGACATCAACTACAACTTTGTGGTGGGCGATGATGGCAATGTATTTGTGGGCAGGGGTTGGGATTCCGGGTGTGAGGTTCCATCAACAGAAGGGTCACAATTCAATGGGCTTATTGTGGGTTTTATGGGTATGTCAAAGCCTACTTCAAGTCAAATGAAAGTCGTACAAGAATTGCTAGCACACGGCGTTAAATTAGGCAAATTAGTGCAGGATTATAAACTGATAGAGTAGAAAAGCTGTGAAAAACTTAATTCTCATTTGCAAGTGCCATACGAATTGTGTCATTAACTCCGGTGATTCATCCAAAAACTTTTGTTAAATTGGTTTATAGACACATCAAACATTGATCCGAATTTGTATGTATATAAATAAGCCTTTATTAAACTTTAACAGATTTCTTACAAATTTTGAAAGTCATTTTCAAACTTAACTTTGTACAAATCAGAAGCAATATTATTAATATATATTAAGGTATATAAAGCGGCTTCACTAGATGACACTTTGTGCTTACAACAATTGGCTAAATGAAACTCATAATTTTGGAACTTTTCGAACATGGCTTCTACATAAACTAAGTTAATTATGCTACGAAGATAGCGACAGATTCTGGCATGTCACAAATGGATGTATATATTGCTGTCGATTAGTGATCCAAGATGCGCATGTTGCCAGAAACAATTTTGTTTTCGAGTATGGCACCGGCGGGTATATCAATACGATCACCATGATTGGCAATAATAATAACAGTGCCCTGTGAAATAGAATTTGAGATTGAAGTTAGTATAACAGTTGCTGTTAGTTTGTTCGGCCAAACTTACTCGCAAGGAAACTCCACGTCCAAAGGTCACATCACCACTGACCGTCAAATGGTCCAGTTCAATGATGTCGGGTATGTTGGCAAAGCGTCCCAAGAACTCTTTGACCTTAGAGAAATGATTCTCGCCCAGTTTAACCAGGGGTGTGGTAGGGAACATGCGTTGTGGCGACATCACCAGGCTGCCACTCTTAAGCGTATACAAATTTGACATGACCAGCAGCAAATCTGATGATTTTTTCACGGGCAAGAAACGGGAACGTGGTACATTGATGCCAATGGCGCCATCAAAACACTTCATGGCCGATCCTACGGCAGTTTCTAGCTGAATGACACGCAGTCCATTCTCCAGTGTCTTGTTGTTGACAATAATCTCCATGTTAAGGGTGCGCTCTCGGAGTACACGATCAATGGCTAATTAAATTAAGAAGTATTTGAGGCGCTAAGTTTTACTAGAAAGCTCAAAAGTATATTTACCTGAAAGGTTAGCCCAAATATTGTTGGTATTGAAAAACTTGAAGGTTTTAACGGATTTAAAGTCATCTACATGTTCTGGTGGCACCTGAGCAATTTCCAGCAGGCGCAGCTTGTTCTCCATTTGAATTAAAGTACCACCTTTGACATCAGCACGTGTCTTGTCTGTGACCTCCATAACGAATTCAGGTGGCGTGGTGGCACGCTCCTCGCCCACCAGCTTATTGAGAATGTTTAAATCAACAGTGGCGCCCAGGTTGTCAATGTTAGACAGAAAACAGTACTCGCGACCCTCGCCAATGAACTTTTTCAGCAGGCCAGAGTTGCGGAAGGTGTCATAGAAGTCACCGTGACCAGGTGGATACCAGCTAAAAGTGTCGAATTATAAAAGAATTGTACCATTTTGCATAACCAATCAGTACTTACGCCTCCATATCCTTTGTCACATCAAAGTCTTTCGCAACGGGCAAGAAATGCTCGCGACTTATGCGCGGAAAGCAGCTCTGATTGAAGGTGTGTATTTGTACACGGAAACCCTTGTACTTGCGCACAATCTTCTCTGTATCCTCGTCCGTATTGAAGGAGTTCATCAGCACCAGCGGCACATTGGCATCATATGTCTTGTTCAGATGCTCGATTTGTTGCACCGTCAGATCCAAGAACGTCAAATCGGAACGCACGGGAATAACACTCTTGGGTCCATGGCAACCCATCGATGTGCCCAAACCACCATTTAGCTTAATGACCACCAGTTTGTCCAACATAAGACGAATCTACATATGGGAATATATTTATAGCCGATTAGTAAAAAGTATGAAAAGGTTTTTATGTGGGGTTAGCACAAATTTTTTTTTGTAATTTAGTACAGCGCTAGTGCTAAAAAAAGTAAAAGCAATTATTATATAGGTAAGCCAAATAAGAAACCATAGCTCGAACATAGATTAAGAATTGAGCGGAGAGCGAGTAAGTTAAATACGCAAAGCGCCAGGAAAGAGAGAGAGCGAGAGAGAGAGAGCGAAAAGCGTGTGGGAGAAGTTAAATTAAGACAAGACGCTTTTACCTCATTCTATATATTTTTATATGTGAATATATATCGGCAGACATTTGCCATAAGACAACGGCAACAATGAGTACAATTCAGTATTCAAATCAACGTACATGAAAAAATATATAAAGATTAAAAAATAATAATATATGTATATTTATGTATATATATATATGTTTATGTACAGAAGAAAGTTCATTCATTATTAGATAAAGTTGGATTGTTGAGGTAGGCTCGCAGATTTTGGGTTTCTCTTCTTTTTTTATGGAGGGGAAAAAGATATCAAGGCCAAAAGATAAGAGACAATTACATACCTGCTCATTTTTGGGCGACTTAAGATTGGTGTAATCCATTACGGCATTTTCAGGCAGCTTCTGAATTTTATTCCAGTCCAGCGCAGGGCCCTCTAAAAACATGAAAATGTCGTAGATGAGTAAAACGAAATTGTTTTCGATATTTTAAAGCTTACCTTCCTGCAGGAAACGACCGAACAGATCAGCAAAACGACCCATTTCAGCTTGCAAAGCTGGCCGGCGAGCTGGCTCCGTTGTTTGGAGCAAACGATCCACATCGTTCTCTAGCAGACGCAGTGCATCGCGCTTGGTTACCTCGTGGAACTCCTTGGAATCGGATGGAGCACGCTGATGGCCGCGCACCTGAAATGAAAACAAACAGCCATTAAAAAAGAGCTACACTGCAACAATTTGTGGCAAGTAAACGATTAAAGCGGCTAGCAAAGCGCAACAAGCTAAAAAGCACTCAAGTGACAAAAGTTTCAACAACAACACAAACAACAACAGCAGCAATAATAATATGACAGAAATTGTTGTTGGTTGGCGTAATGCGTGCCTTGGGCAATTACAAGCATCGTCTGGCAGGCAGACGAGGGCGTTGTTAAAGCTTGTGGCGACAGTTTTCCTTAGACAGTCATGGCAAGAAGTTGGCCGCTTTCATTAAGCCTTTCGCTGCTGCTGCTCAGTTTTAGCCAGCTGACAACAGCTGGTGTCATGGATAATGTTAATGATGGTCTAAAGTTGGCAGGACAAATGTTTGGCATCAATACAGCCGCAGATGTGGCTAATCTGGTGGCGAAGGCCTTTTCGAGGGCCACAACACGCAAGAAACCTGATCTAATGAGCGTGTTGCAACAGGGTTTCGAAACGCAACAACAACAGCAGCAGGAGCAGGAGCAAGAGGAAGAGGAGCAGACGACGGACTATGATCAAGCGGAACAGGAAACAGAACAGGAGAATGCACAGGAGTCGCCGCCGCCAGCGAGCAACAAACGGCAACCTTTGAAATTGAACAGCGTTCAAATGTTGACCAATATGATGCGCATGATTGGTTTCGATCCACGAAAACTGGGCGCACTGGCACTCAATGCCATTGTGATGATTGCCCAAGCGGTGAGTAGCTGAACTATAAGTACTATGAGAGGAAATAAATAAAAAATTATAGTTCCAAATAGTTTAATGGTGTTTCTTTGTTCTGTTAACAAAGATCTACTTAAAAATCATCAAATATTTGTAGGAAAAGATATTTAAGAAGATTTCAACAGTTGGGTGTATGAATTTTTAAGAAATTTTGTTATATTTTGTTTCGAAATATCGGATTTGTATACATTTCCCATATTTTCTTAAGATTGGCAGCACCATAGCGCAAGCGACACGTGGAGGCGGTGGCAGCAACAATAGCGACACAGGACCCGAAGCGCTCTTTGAGGCCAATGATCATCAGCCACGTTCTCTGTCACCTGGTAGCCCCATCGATTGGTTCCTGAAGCGTCCTGGCGAACATACACAACGCATGCTGCGTCGAATCATGGATCGGGAGTTGCCTGAGCATGTTGTGGATATGATTGCATCGAAGGAGACGAAAGACGGCAATGAAGCTGCCTGCTTGAAACTGCTAATGTGCAAGAGTTCACCCATCATTTGGGGCATGCAGGATTCATTGAAGAAACGTTTGGCTGGCGAGGCCGAGGAATCCAATGAGGAAAGTTACATGAATGCAAATATGTTTTTCAAGTATTTGCCCAGCTTGAACGAGTTCAAGGAGCATGGAGCGGGTTGTGAAGCGCGCTTTGAGAAATATTGTCCCAAAAACGATACTTTGGGACACCAAAATATTAAGCTAATGAAGCGTAACTGAATTATTTTTGTATTTTTTTACATATTAAGTTTCATCAATAAATCAATAATTTCGTTGCACAAATTGCTCGACATTCAACCTTTTTAGAGATTAGACTGTTCTAGTTTATAGACGTAATGTTCCATGAAATGACCTCTAAAAAAACTAGATTATATGATCTGCGTGATCTATAAACAGAATGTAGGCTTGTTATTCCTCTAGTTTTGTCTGGCTTGTGTAATTTTCAACGTGCCTACTTTGTTTTGGATTAGACGCTATCATTATCTGATAAGCAGCTTCGATGCCGTAATCAAACCGACTATCTGTAATGAGTTTTCTATTTAGGGGTTCTTTCACATGCGTTGAAACCATATATCTAAGTACTTTGAATTGGATTCGACAATTATATTTTGTTTTAGAAATAGCATAAAATAGTTATAAGCATGACTTTTTACAATATATTGATTTCACAATCGGACCAAATTAAAGAATCATAAAATATAAGATAATATACATTTATGAGATTGTAATTATCAGCTGTTGCTTGTGTGGGTAAATATGCAATGACAAACATTAATAACAACAATAACAAAAAAAACAAAAGCCTTAAAGTTGTTGTGTAATTATTTGCAAAACTAAGCACATTGACATTCAGCAAGGTTGCAAGGCCCTCGAAATAAGTAAAAAATAAAAAAAATATTGATGGAGATGCTGAGTGAAGCTATTAACTGACCAAATGGATAAATCAATCTGACGGCTCAAATATTTGCTGCAGCTCAGTCCAATGGCACTGCGACTAGCGCCATCTGGCGTTCGGAATTGCGTGCAAACATCAATTAATATATGACTTATGCAAAATAAATATCTATAAGCCGTATATATATACATATAATTGACAGATAAGTTTTTCAACTTGATTGCACAGACACGGAAAAAAACAAATAGAATTTCCAAAGCCACGCCCACTAAGACGATTGCGTGTAGTAAAGTATTCATAGGTTTATTTATACCTAGCCAAAGTGATAAGACGAAGTGTCAGAGGTCAGGTGTTTGAACTCTGCGAAGGTCAACTGTTCAGATAAGTCCAGTACGACAATTGTATAATGTTTTCGATTTGCCTCATACGATTTTATTTTTTTTGTTTTGTTTTTATTTCATTATAATTTTTGCAGCTCTTGCATTATGCTTGAGTATTATTATTATTTTTAGCAGGCTGGTAATGCAATGTGTTTGGAATATTTATTAACTTGCAAGTAAGCATGTTAAGTACATACAAAAACAACAACTATTAACAGGGCATTAGCGCGCCCATAAATCTCTTTAATGCGTTTTAAGTTGAGTTAAAAAGTAGCTCTCAACTACGATAATCTTTAATCATTCTAATGTTGGTAAGCTGTCTGGCGCGTGGTATGCTAACCTTTTTTGAACTTGACATTGCGGCAAAAATTTTTTTATGATATAGTTAATGAAATTGGTTCCGACACACAAATGTCGTAAAGATAAGATTGACACTTGTATGCTGGCTAAAAATAACTTTCTGTACAAGAATATGTAAGTAAATTTCAATGGAAGATTTATGTACGAAGGTCGTATAATCAAAATACCATTGATAAGCACAGTCTAATGTCTTTAAATGTACTCTAAAGATAATTCACGTAATACATATTTTATTTGTGGTAATTTAAAATCGCACTTGGCCCAAATATCGCATAACAAGAACTTTTTCAGTTAGTCTCTTTTTGATAAAATAACTTACACCGGCCCTCTGCAGCAGAACATCGATGGGTCTAATGCCGGATGTCATTGTTTTATGTATAAGCAATTATCTATAATAAAGTTTTATGTTTTTAAAACACTTGTCTGTGTTTTTTGTGTTTTTTTTTGTTTAATTATTAATAAGTTTTTTACTACAAACACAAAAGCGCACTTCACGACGTTACCGAAAGACGAACTTTGAGCGTCGACAGTGCAATTGAAAATACGACTAGAATTCAATATGAATTTGAATTTGAATACAATTTTTTTTAACACGACAGCAGCAGCGAAAGAGCAGCGACGTCGAAGTTAACAGCGACGCTCACAGAGCGACGAAATGAAACAGCAACAAGTGATAGCGCTCGAGCGTCTGAGCGCCACTGTAAGTATGTGTGTAACAAACCATAACTTATATGAAGAGCTATAACAAAACAAGTAAGAAGGCTCTAGTCGAGAAATCCCGACTAGACGATACCCTGATCCCTATACTTCACGCGTACAGTCAGTGCTTGCAAGTAGTATGTGTGTGTGTGTATATTGCAAATACAACTTCAATGTTTCATATCTTCGGTGTTTCTTAACCGATTTCAATAAAAATGTAACAGATTGCCATTATTTTGCCTAATGTTTCAAATGCCGTCTTAAAGTTTTCCAAATTCAAGATTTTGTTGTTATCGATCCCATGTGTATATCGGAAACGGGAAGAGTTATCGAAAATCGGAAAGAAACTTGTACTGCCTAGGGATTAGGCGAGCTTAAGTTCCAAATCTGGAGTCTCTAGCTCTTATAGTCTCTGAGATCGACGCGTTCATACATACGGACAGAAGGACAGACAGACAGACGGACATGGCTATATCGACTCGGCAAGAATATATATAATTTATGGGGTCGGAAAGGATGCTTCCTTCTGCCTGTTACATACTTTTGCACAAAACTATTATACCCTTTTTCCCCATTTTTAATGGGATCAGGGTATAACAAAATGGGAAACGTGTACAACGAAGACAAGAGCAAGTGAAGTAGTAAACGCAGCACGCCGGCCACTTAATGAGTCGCGTTGAAAAGTTTCGAGGCAATAGGAACAATAATAATTAAAAGAAGAATTCTGAATGACAACGAATAATGAATACACTTCTATATAAAAAGGAGGAGTGTCAAAGAATAAAAATGATGTATGAATCAGTTTTAAGCCAGTTTAAGAAAGTATCTTAATTCAGACGTAAAAACACTTTACAAAATTAATATCACACGAAGTAAACAGCGGAATGAAGCCGTTACAAACGAAATCATTCAGCTGTAATACCCACCACATGGTGAGTTCAAGATTACGAAAGATTCAGCGAACAGCGCAAAAGAAGCAGAAAAATTACACACAAATGCGGGCAGAAGCAGCAGCAGCTGTTTTTATCACTCGCCGCGCCTCCTAATCAATGGGGTCAAGAATTGTCAACAATTGTGACGATAACCGAAAACTATAATGGTTGTTATCCTTTTCTTATCAGCTAATCAGTACGGCGTGATGTATTCACGCACGCTGATAAGAATTGTCCAATCGGCAGCTATATCGGCTTTTAATTTAGCATGACACGTCAAATTAAAAACAATAACAATAACAGCAAAAATTTGGTTAAACACAACCCAAAACTTTTAAACACAAACAAACACACAGAGAGAATAACAAGAAGCCCACGCGCTGTATGTACACAGTTTGTGTGTGTGTCTGTACTTAGCGGCTAGGTCACTTGAAGGTTACCGTGAACAGTGCAGCGCTGTGGGAAAACCAACCAGAAGTGCAACAACCGCTGTCAAAGGTGTGTCTATAAATAGAGTGCAAAAAACCGGCAAAAATTGTTGCATTTTCTGGAGAATTTACGCTGTAATTCGGCGCAAACAAACTGCATTCAAAGAGAGAGAGAGTGATGCAAGTGCACAAAGAGAGATTGTGTCAAAGCCAAAACTTACCTTTCCTTCTTGTGGCACATCCAACATATTCCTTATTTTTAATTTTTAATTTTGAAGTATCAAAGATAATAGTCTAAAATTAAGTAATTTTATTGAATAGACTAACAAACAACTCAAAGAGCGTAAGCCACAATTTGCCGCACAACGAAACCAAGCAACTCGAAGAATTTGAACAAACTGGCGTTGCCACGACGGGTAGCAATAAAAAAACACAACAAGAGCAATAAGAAAGATATAAAAGTGATGTCGCTGTTGAATTCTCTGATTGGAGAACTTTTTCAAAATAGAGATGCGACACTAAAAAGTCACTGTTAATGGTTCAGTGCGACGGGCATATAAAACGTCGAAACTAAACATTTCATTCCAATAAAGTGTGGTAATATTATGGACGTTTACGTCTTCTTATTATTTAATATTCAACTAACTTTGCAATATTTCTATAATACAAGTTGGAAAATCAGTCATGATAAAAATATCACAGTTACAGTTGGTGTCGTGATTAACAAGACACATCTCTGGATTGCAAAGCAGCTGACTACGTGCTAGGGATGACACTTTCACAACAGCTGGCGAAAAAGTCACAACAAAACAAAAGGCAGTAATGTAAAGCGATTGAGGTGTAACTGCGCAAAAAGAGAAGCCCTACAGACAACAACTTCGTCAGACAGTCAAAGAATAAAAGCATTAAAATGGGCATGTGTTTATCCTGCTGTGGCAACAGCGCCGAAGAGACAAACTTGATGCCATCCCCGGTAAGGAGTTAATGGTGTAGAATACATTACATTTTAGCATTTGCCTTTAAAGGAGGAGCGTCGCAGACAGCAACTAGAGGCTGCCGAACGCCGGCAGCACGAAAACGAATCAAGAGGGGTTAAGAACCTGGACAAGGTTCGTCGCCAACAGCAACGAGCAGCAGAGATGGAGCGCAGAGAGGAGGAGGCAGCCCGCCAAGGCGGCAACAGCCCCACTTTGCGGGTGAGTGTGAATGAATCAGAATTATCGACACGCTACACTAATCGAATTCGATAACAAATGAAGCGGTCAATTTACAATTTAAGATTATTTAAGGATATTTAAGGATACATATTAAAGATTAATAATGGTAAAATCTTGTTAATTCTTTTACAGTGGCAATCAACCTAAAAAAAAGGCGTGGATCGAATAAACCTCGACTGCAACTGCCTTAACAGACCACCGTCGCCCTTGTATTGACTGTGTGACAAGGCATTTGTACCTAATTGTTTTTTTTTACAAAAATCTGTGTAAATATGTACCACTTTAATGTATTTGTGATTATGCATACCAAAATAACAACCAGAAGAAATAAATATAAATTCTAACAGACACCAGCGACCAGTGTTAAATAATGCAGTTTAATAGCAAAACAGCTGTTTTTTTGTCAACTGCGCAGTCGGATTTATTCTTTCTCACCTGTTGCCAGCCTTTGTTTTGATATTAATTAGATTAAAATGGTATTTTACGCAAACTGTTTGCTTACCTTGTACCTGCTCTGTGCTACACAAATTGTTTGCCATGCAAAAACTATTAAAAAAGCCGAAGCCAATCTGCTCAGACCACTGCAGGAACTGAGCCCCTGGCAGGGCAAATGGTTTCCTTATGCGCCAGGGGAACCGCATACAGCACAAAAAAATGTGCAACGTGTTCAAGAGTTGCAAACAAACGCAGTTCCCAAAAATGATGATTCATGGCAAGGCAAGTGGTTCCCCCACGCACCCGGCGAACCGCACATTCCAAGAAGGGAGCAACAGACGCAAACTACTGATAGCTGGCAGGGCAAATGGTTTCCACAGGCTCCAGGTGAGCCACATCTCATGAACAAAGAAAAGTCCGTCAAGAAGGAGGAGCACCAAATTTACATCTGTGATGATGGCGTGGTAAATATTGAATAAACAGAATTGAGTTTTTACCCGACTTAAATTTGCTTTCTTTTATAGCATAATCTCTCCGTGGATTACAATCCAGAGGATATACGTCAAAACTACAATTATCTATGCTTTAACAGCAATCGAAGCCTATTCAATCCCAATCTCAATACGGAGGCGTTGCTAACAGAACACTTTTTGCCCAGTGCCTACGTGCCGCCTTCCAAGTGTCTAAACGAGTCGATAGCTTACACACACGAGCCACCAACGAAGTAAGTTACTGCACTTTATAAGCGTGTAAAGAGTAAAAATAATCCTTATCTATATTTGAATTTTCAGCGGCGCTTTTCGCCCGGTTCCCGCCATCTATGGCAGCTATAAATACTTGCCACCTCAACGTTATATGCGTAATCTTGCCGAGGGTGCCATTGTTATGCTGTACCATCCCTGCGCATTTCAGGGCCAAGTGGAGCAACTGCAGCATATTGTGCAAGGGTGTCTTTATCGGCATCTGATGACGCCATCCCAGCTGCTAACGCCGGAGAGACCGTTGGCTTTGCTTGCGTGGCGTCATAGTCTGAGCATGTCTGTAGTGGATAAGAAGCAGGTGGCTCAGTTCGTACGAAAGTATGCCAAATTCGGACCACTGGCACTGCAGAATCTGTCGAGAGTGGTCGAAAAGCGGGACACCTACAAAGCAGCGCTGCTGACTGAGGCGCGGCTTGTCACCGATCTGGATGATAGCGAGCTTTGTGGCTACTTGGAGCAGCATATGTAACGCTTGTTAACACTGATATCATTCGAATATTTTTTTTATATATTTAATATAAGTTAACATTAAATTGCCACCTAAACAGTAAATAAATTGAAATTGTTCAAATTGAGTCATCGATACGAGAGTCTGATAAGCGTTGCGATGCGATATCTGAAGACCGATAAGTTGTGGTGGCCGGCAGATAGATAGTACGGCAATTTGTTGTTTTTTTCCAGTCGACCATAAATACCTTTTGTTTTGCGGCACTCACGCATTCAGTTCGTTTCTCTTCTACAACTAAAAACAATATTAAAAACGATACGCGTTACTCCCCATTATTCTGCCGCCTGTGTTTCATTTTATTTAATTGCACACACCAGCTGGAAGAGTAACTAACAACAGCGGAGAGGTGAAACAAAGGAGACGGCGACGGCGCAGCGCACATCATAAAAAAACAGAATTAATTTGTAATTTTAATTTGTCGCTGTCGTCTGACCGCAACGAAACTGCCAGTAAAAAAAATAAGTGATCACCCAACTCGTGATAAATACGTGAAATCGTAATATTCCCTGCTCCTGCCGATAGCAAATACAAATACAAATACAAACACAAACAAACACACATCCTGTGTAAACGCGTGTGTTTTACATAACAAAAATGATGAGCAATCTGGCGGACACGGTTGTCGTTGATCCGGGCTTTGGCGGCGGCGACAAACAGCAACAAGCGGTCGCCACTCAGCCGCAGGATCCAAGCTCTGTGGTTCCCCCACCTGCCACCAAGCAATCATCGGCTCTGAAAAAGACAAGCCGGTATCGCAGTCGCTCCCTAAGCGCCTCATCCACCGACTCCTTCAGCTCTGCCTCGTACACGGGCAGCAGTGAGGACGGCGACGATGTGCCACCGCGCGAAAAAGTGCAAAAGAATTCCAAGGGCAGCTCCGATTTCTGTGTGCGCAACATTGCCGCCCAGCATGCGTTCGGACGCCGTGAGATTGAGATTGCGGAACAAGAGATGCCAGGCATAATGGCACTGCGCAAGCGAGCGGCCGAAGATAAACCATTGAAGGATGCCAAAATCGTTGGCTGCACTCACATCAATGCCCAAACGGCTGTGTTAATTGAAACTCTAGCGGAACTCGGCGCAAGTGTTCGCTGGGCTGCTTGCAACATTTACTCTACTCAAGTGAGTACGCAAAGAAATAGAAGAGATTGGGTTGGGGGTACAGGGGAAAAGGTATAGAGTAGAGTAGATCGAGGAAAATATCTAGGTGCTGTAGATAGTAGAAAAGTTGCTTTTCAATTATGTAGATTAATTATTGTCAATAAGATAGGTATCACTTGATCAAACATAAACTTAAAGTTTAGTCATTAACTAGCAAAAAGATAAGCATTCAATAACCACTGTATACATAAAAAAAAAAATATCTTGTCATACATGATGGAAAAAAACCAAATTTGAATTTGGGGAAATACCCTGTTACAAGTGCTGATGTACAGTAGAATCCAAACATACATAAATGTTTGGTATGGCTGCATAAATGATCTTGTGGCAAGTGTTTTGAGTCTGTGTGGCCATTTGTCGCCGCCATTTGCTTCACGCAAGTCACTTGAGCCAATTTGTTGTCACGCACAAATACACACATAGTACATTGATATTGTACATATAGTCACATATTCTTATACATGCGCAAGAGACAAACAAATCATCAATCAACGTGACGCAGACATTGTTAAAAAGGGGTCGCAGGCGGCTCAAGTGGTTTGGCAATCAAAGAGGCGACGTTGATAATTGATATGTGTGCGCCCGAAATTGGGTCTGTGTCTTCCCCAAAGTGGCAGAACTGGTTTGTAGCGCCTAACTCTGGTCTACAGCTCCCAGCTTAAAGCTTAAAATGTCTGCCCTGGACTATGTCGAATGCAATTAGCATTGAGTGTTTACACCAGTTTTTTATGTGCTGGCTAATTAATCGCTTGCCACATATCGGCACGGATCGGGCCAGCGCCCTTATCGACTTCTTCTATTGACAAACTGAATCATACACACAAAATCAACACACACTAAGCACAGCGAGAGCTGTTAGCTTATCAGCCCAACCTGTACTTGCTCTACATAGTATACACGTGTATACTAAAATAATCCCCACCCTCCTTTTCATGTTTGCAGAACGAAGTAGCGGCTGCTTTGGCGGAATCGGGCATACCCATCTTTGCTTGGCGCGGCGAGACGGAAGAGGATTTCTGGTGGTGCATTGATCGTTGTGTCAATGCGGAAAACTGGCAGCCCAATATGATATTGGATGATGGCGGCGATGCCACCCATCTGATGTTAAAGAAGTATCCAACCATGTTCAAGCTGGTCAAGGGCATTGTGGAGGAGAGTGTGACGGGTGTGCATCGTCTCTATCAGCTGTCCAAGGCTGGCAAATTGACGGTGCCGGCGATGAATGTAAACGATTCGGTGACCAAAACCAAATTTGATAACCTCTACAGCTGCAAGGAGTCCATTTTGGACAGCCTTAAGCGATCCACGGATGTCATGTTTGGTGGCAAACAGGTCGTTGTCTGTGGCTATGGCGATGTTGGCAAAGGCTGTGCTCAGGCTCTCAAGGGTCAGGTATAATATCAACATAATAATGATTATAATGTCAATTAACACAAGCTTTTATTGTTTCTAGGGCTGCATTGTGTATATCACTGAAATTGATCCGATTTGTGCGCTGCAAGCGAGCATGGATGGTTTCCGTGTGGTCAAGCTTAATGAGGTGATTCGCAATGTGGACATTGTGGTTACGGCGACAGGCAACAAGAATGTTGTGGTGCGTGAGCACATGGACAAAATGAAGAGTGGCTGCATTGTGTGCAACATGGGGCATTCGAATACGGAGATCGATGTGAATGGATTGCGCACACCGGATCTAACCTGGGAGAAGGTGCGCTCTCAGGTCGATCACATCATTTGGCCCGAGGGCAAGTATATCATACTGCTCGCCGAGGGTCGCCTTGTCAATTTAAGCTGCTCGAGCATACCATCTTTTGCCGTATCCATAACATCGGCCACACAGGCGCTGGCGCTAATTGAGCTGTTTAATGCTCCACCTGGGCGGTACAAGTCCGATGTTTATCTGTTGCCCAAGAAGATGGATGAGTATGTGGCCAGCTTGCATTTGCCCACATTCGATGCACATTTGACGGAGCTTAGCGATGAGCAAGCCAAATATATGGGCCTCAATAAGGCCGGTCCTTTCAAGCCCAACTATTATCGCTATTAGGCGATGAGCAAATTAAATGGGGGACAATAAGAACAAAAAAAAAACAAAAAACAAAAAACAACAAGAAAGAAACAAACAACAATTAGGAACAACACAACGCCAACGAAAGTATTTTCTTTGCAAAGATTAAAAACTATTTAAGCGAGAACTAATATTTCTCACATATTGTTGACATTGAAAACAAGAAAAAAAACACACACAAAAACTAATAACAATAATAACACAGAGTTACTAATAATAAATTATATTGCTTAGTTAGCGAGACACAAGACACCAAAACAAAAACACACAACGGACGCTTTTTAGTTGCTAGCATTTAACTAATTACCATTATGTATTTTTTTTAGCAGTTTAACAGCCGCAAAAGTATTTACATATGTTTTTCTTTTTTGTATTCTTCGCCACATTTAAACTTAACCTTTACTAACGGTTTCGGTAATCAAAAGCCAAAATTTGTTTCTTGACTTAAACTCGCCCCCGCTCTCTTCCTCTTCCTCTCCACCACCCATTCATCGCTTCGCTCATTTGGTGTACTTTACTTGCAGAATTTGAATTTAATTATATATATATCCACGATATATATTCGAAACGTTTTGTTGCCAATTGCATGGAATTTACTTACTCTAATATCTTTTAACAACTATTTGTATTTGTTTAATTGTAGCTATTCTTGTATTTGTTTATGTCCAGTTTTAAAACCTTAATCCTTGAGCGATGAAAGTGAATTGAAATTCAGTTCAAATAATTCCATTTATTCAATTATTGAGGTATAAATTGTATACTCCAAGCAGGCATATATCAGTTAAAAAAATGCTATATATATACAAACACACGCGCATATACATATTATTAGAAAACTTTATGTTTAAAAAACTAAAAAATGTTTGTAAAAAACCAACAACTGAACTTTGTAAGAAAAGCATAAAGAATAAAGAAAAGAAGTTTTATTGAGCAAATGCTTTAAGAGTATTTTATTTCGGATATTTAGGAATATATATGTACTTATTTTGTTGATTTCATTTGCCCCAAACCCATTTCAATAATACATGGAAACATTTTGAAATTTTTTTTATCAGATGCATCACTCGTCTTTATGTTTGTTTTTATTATTTGATATTATGCCTTAAAATTTTTCTTTTGTTTCTTTGATATCTTTACCATAAAATGTAAATACAAAAAAAATTATACATTGTTTTTTTTTTGTTGTAGTCGTCGTTTTTAATTTTTTTGTTATACGTTACTTAAAATGCCGTAAACTACATGCAAATATTTGTAGATTCTTCCGCCTTAATTAGTGGGTTTAATCCTAACACATTGGTGGGGCGTTCCCAAAAAGTATATAGTAAGTCAATGACGACGTCGTCTACACCGTTTGCAAAATAATTCTTAAACGAGAAACAAAATATCTAATTGGAAGAAACAAATGTCGCAGAGCCGAAAATTTTCATACAAAGGACTAAACTAATGTTTATGTTAAGCGATGTTTGTGTTTTTGTTTGTTTCTGTGTATGCGCATGATGTGTGTGTGTGTATGTTGGTGCTTGCTGACCAATTGCATCTGGATGGGACCGGGCATTGTGACTGTGAAGCTATTGTGAAGCTACTTAGTCAGTTAGGAAATGTTGCTTCAAGTGCTTCAACATTCCAAAGGTGCGGAAACGTTTGATTTTCATGACTTTCATGAGCTCGTCATCGCATATGGCAAACTGCTTGTTCTTCGGATCGTACAAGTCGCGCTCCTTAATGATGGCCCACACCTTCTTGACCACCTCGTGACGGGGCAAGGCGTCGGCACCCATGAGAGCCGATAGTTCCGGCGACAAATTGTAGGCGCGTGTGAAACCGGTGCTCTTGCGTCCAGTGGCACCAGCGGCTTTCTTCTTGGGAGCTGGCTTCTTCACCACCTCATAGTCGGAATCGGAGCCGGCATCGCTTTCGGTGCCAGAATCGTCGGCTTTGAGGCTCTTGCGCTTCTTCTTGGGTGATACCTTGTGCTTGGTTGGCTGCGGACGCTTCTTGGGTCCCGGTTTCTTCTTCGTTTGTTTCTCCTCCTCACTGCTGCTGGCAGCTTCCTCCTCATCACTTTGCTCGCTATCATCGGCGGGCTCAGCATCGGGATCCTTGCCATCATCCTCATCATCGTCGTCGTCATCATCATCCTGCTGATCGTTGATAACCTCCATAACAGTCTTGTCAAACTCCTTCTTGCGGCTCAGAAGTGAGCAGTTCAATTTGCTCTCCACCTGCTCGCGCACCCGTTTGGCCGAAATTTTCGCGAGATCGGCATCCTTGAGCACCGCCTGGATTTCGATTCGGAGCTGAGTGCTGGAAATGTCCGACATTTTGTTCTCGTTGTTCGTCTCGACTTTTTCTTCTTCTTTTTTTTGTACGACCGACCGACGCAGTCTCAGAAACCAGACACGTTTCGCCAACTAACTAAAATGCGAATAAAATGCACGTGAGCAATAATTTGCTGCAATTTTCTAATATATTTAATATTTTTTACAGCTACTTACCTTACTATGCGTTTACTTAATTTTCTCGTTGCCTGCACGACTTTTTCAGTTTAAGAGCTAAGCGGCTCGTTTTTTCTTTATACCCTCTCGGCGTCTTGATAGGGTTGCAACTTGCAAGCCTGGATACAGTACGTTCAATTTGCATGATGGCGTCATTAGTGTTGCACTGCACTGTAATCGGCAACCGCCACACATGCAACTCTGCCTGCGGTGGACTGCCAACTGTTTACAAATGTGCTATGTCTAGTTCGTTTGAACAGCTGCAGGCGGCGCTAGTGTGCAATGCAAGTGTTTTTGTGAATTCCGCGACGTCTGTGCATAAAATATTAAATTTAAGCAACATTAATGCATTAAATCAACTAAATGCTGTGCTCCAATGTGCAATAACTGTTTAAAGTTGCTAATAAACATCAAACAACCAGTGTCAGGTTAATAGTGCCAAGTGGCTATCGCCGCACCAACAATAACAATCGCCCCAAGACGCCTTCAAAGCAAAAATTAAAAAAAATATAAACGGGAACGTAGCCCAACAACAATCGCAGCAGCAGAAGCGCTGAGGTAATTCTGCTATTTTTTTATATGCCTTTTGTTTATTTTTATTGTTGGCCCATTACATTATGTGTGTGTGCGTGCGTTTGTTTATGTGTATATGTGTGTGTGTGTGTAGTTGCTATATTTCTAAATTTGCTTGCCCTGGGTGCAATCTGGACACTTGCGACGTACTTGGCTACTCATGTGATGATTTGTTGCAAATTGTGTTAAAAGTGCAAAGAGTTTTGCTGTTTAGCTTCCTCTTGCCAGCGCTTTTGCTTCTCGCTTTTGTGTCTCATATTCGCGTCTTTGTTTTGCCGGCTTTCCTGCGACGCCCTTTTCCAATATGAAGTCGCATGTGCAGCTGGTCTCATTGGCTCTGTCTCTATTTGTGTGTGTGTGTGTGTGTGTTTATTTTTTGCTTTCTGTATGAGTGTCGTTCGTTGCGTGCGTGCAAAAAAAAACCCGTTGCAATCGGAATATGAAACACTAACTGCAACTACAGTGCTCGCTGGCTAATAAGAATGTTTTTAATTGAAAGAAAAAAATTATTCAATTATTTATTCCATTAGTATTAATTTAAAAATTTCATATTTCAGTGTATATAAAAACTATAATCAATTTCTAGGTGCTCGTTTATTAATAAGTAGCTGCTGATTGTGGGTGTTTGCGGTTTGAGGTCGGATTCCACTTGTCACACGACAAGCACTCTCTCTCTTTCTCTTTCACTCTCCATTTGTTACCTAACCCTATGCAGCCCTGTTGTAGTTATTCTAGGCGGCGGCTTTGCTGTCAGTTATTCGATTTAAATACGTTGTATTATTCACTTGGTGAAAAAAAAAACAGCTATAAACCGCAGTCAAAACAACAATAATGGCAAATACTCTTCTTCTTAACCTGTTGCTGTAGTTTCTAATTGGAATCGTTTATATGAGATGTTTATTGTATAAGATAATCAAGCAGATATAAATAGAGCATTCAAATGTTGCCATGCCTCAGTTATATATTATTCACTATTTCAATATTGTGTAGTTTTATTAGCTGATTTAAGTATTTATTGCAGCAACTGTGTGTTCCCAACTAGTGATGAACAAAAAAAATCACTAAATTGTGAACGTGATTTATGAAAAAGTATTGAAAATTCTTGCATTAGAGCTGTCCCCAAAAGAATTTAAATAAAATTAATAAATAAGTGTATTTCACTCGAAAAATCATTATCAATTATTTTGAAAATTTTTTGAGTTTCCACAAAATTGTGACACTTAAAAAGTTAAGAACTGTCTTCAAATGGATTTTCTATGAAAAATTGTTAGCATTAAATGTTAGCATCGCTGGTTTTATTTGCCACAATTAATGGGTTGTTGTCGTGTTTGTTAATGTTGCTAGTTTGTGCTGTTGTTGTCGTTGCCGCCGTTCACACTGCCTGCATAAAGTTTATGTACAACACTTGTTAGCACCTGTTGCAATTCCAACACCCATACACACACGCACATATATATATATATATATATATATATATCTAGACAAACTGGTGCGCATACTTTTGGGTCACACTATATACGATATATATTTCTTTTTCGATCTCATTTTGGTTGTTGTGGTGCACCAATTAGTTGTTCTTGGCATAGTTTTATTTAGTTTCTTGCCACGACGCCGCACACACCAACATATATATATATATAACATTGCTCATTTAAGTAATCACATAAATTATCACCGAGATTATGAAATCAGCATTCGAATACTTTCATCAACAAGCAACTGTCGGGAACTGTCATTTTTCGTTGACTTTATCCTAAGCGATTTCGAAGTAGAGCCGAATGCTGCATTTTGTTCCTATTTTAGTGTCAAATCTAGTTTGTTTTGACTTAAGAAAAAACTAATTTGATGTTAGAAACTGCAGTTGTTATATTCTAAGCTTTTTAGTTGAATGTTCAACAAGTAGTTATTTTCACATCTTGTGTTTAACTACAGGTTAAATCTGTAAAATAAACTAATGCTGTGCACTATGGCCAAATTTATTGTTTGTTTATGGCCTTTTAGCCTAAACTAAATGCTCGCAATTTCGTCATTATGAACGACGTCAAAGTAAAGCAGTGAAGAGACGCCTCCCAAGAGACGAGCAGCAGCAGAATTTGCATGGTGAAAAATGTTTTTCAATTTTCCACGCCTACGCCAATGAAAAATGTCTGACGCGCTCGATTTCAGTTTAGTTCAGTTTTTGCTCTAGCTTTTCTAGCTTTTTGTTTTTTGTTCATTCGATTATATTCTGTTTCCTTGGCGTTTTTATGCTATCAGCTTTATAATTTATATGCAATATCGAAAGTTTTGGGAAGGCAAATAAATAAATAGGAAATTTCTTTCTTTCTTTTTTTTTGTTGTTGCTTGTTTCTCCTGTTGCTAGTTGCAAGACATTATTTGAAAACGAATTTTTCCGCGTGCACAGTGGGCTATAAAGATTTGCGGCCCACACATAAATCATAAGCGAAAACAAGACGAAAAAAAAAAAACTATTTGCAATTTTTCACTGACCCTGAGCAAGGTGCTTGACAGCAGCAGCAGCAGCAACAACAACAACAACAAATACATTATTATTATGGTTCGCAAAATGTCATTGCACATTTTTATACATTTTTATGTTTTCAAACATGTGCACAATAAATTTAACAACCCCAAAAAAAACACAAATTTTTATTTTTTGTGTGTGCAATAAATTCCCTTAGTTTTGTTGTTGTTGTTGTTGTCCCTGACATTGCAGCATAAAGTGTGTGGAAAATACAATTTTCCTTGTGAAAAATTGTGCACATTGTTTTTATTATTATGACTATTTGCTAGACGACTAGCGAAACTATTTGTTGAATTTTCGATTTCTTTTCTTTTTGGCTAAATGTGCATTGTGAGTAATTAGTTTAAAGTCTGGGAATCTGCCCACGTCAATTCGTCATACCGCATACCACGCCCACTTTTCTTGCGGCACGGTGGACTATATGGTATATGGATGGGTAGTGGGGAAAGGGGTAAGGGGTTTTGGGGGGGGGGGGGGGGTTTAAGTTAGAGGCGCAACAAACAGTTGCTGACGTTCATCTTTTGACTTGCGCCCAAATTGGCAATAAATTTGAAAAATTATTTTTGAAAATTGTGTTTGCTTTTTTTGGTTTTGCTCACTTTATGTACAAAAATGTTGTCGCCAAAAAACAACAACAACAACAATTAAAAGCCAAAGCTGAGTCAGTTTTCTTATTTTTAGTTGCTATTTTGCTTAAAGATGAGCGCGGGATGCGGGCTAAAAAAAATTCGCTTGATTGCGATTTATTTTTGCCAGTGCTGCGCTCGAAATCTATTTTATATGAATAGGAAGATATATAAATATATATATTCGACACATATTTTATTGAATTATTGTATAGGTATTTTCGAATAGACTTCAAATTATTTAATGCTATATTTAAATATTTTTAATATTTTCGTTGGCTCCGAAGCTAAATATAAAATAGCCACTTAGAGAGGTGGATGGGAGAGGGAGCGGACCAGGGTGCGATTAGTCATGCAGGTGTTTATCTACACAGTGCAAAATTCTCAAAAGAGAGAAAAAGAACGAAAGAGAGAGAGAGAAAAACTCGTGGCACACAATTTTTATCAATGTTTAGATTTACTTATAACAAATCAAATTATAAATGATATACACTTTGTGATATCGGTAATTGGCGCGTGAATTTGTTAATGCGAATCTATGCTGCAAAGATCGGGCGAAAGTTGTGAGTGTGTGTTTGTGTGTTAATTTTTTTGTTCAAGGTCGTTTCGTCTGTTTTGTTATTGCCGCGCAGCAAGGATTTTTTGTTGGTTCGTATGTGTGTGTGTGTATGCGGCACGGCGCAGCGTTCTTGTTGTAGTTAAGATAAGTTGGAACATTGCCAAATAATTAAAACATACTATTATAAATCTAAAGAGCTGTTGCGCGTTTTCTAGTTAAGTAACAGAGCTCTGTTAAATAATTTATGTTCACAACACATAAATCATTTTTAAATTTTACAACTCATTTAACAACAAACGAATCAAACTAATTGCGCTTTTAACTTATTTTAATGTTTTTCAACATTTCAAAAAGTTTCACCACAGCGAAAACGGAGTTTCCGCCTACGGGACTTCACATTCACCTGTCAGTTGAAGAGTGCTGCCAACTTTGTTAAACTGTGGTCGAAAGTTAGTTTTGCAAATTGAAAACTTGAGACCTTGGTTGAACGTGCGTCAAAGAAATGTGACTTGTTTCAATTTTCTGTTTCTCCCCTAAGAAATTTCAATTAAGCAAACCAACTCTCACTAATTGATCGCGCCTTGACCCAGAAACCCACTTAGCAAACAAATCATATATAAAGTCCTGAATGCATCATCTAAAACTGTTCGTGTAGGGTGCAAATACGAAAACGAGAGCAGAGCGTAGATAATAGAAACTTTTTTAGAAAACCATTCGAAAATCAAAAAACTCTCATGCCTGTGATCTTCTCTGCGCCCTGTGCTATTTTCGAAAATGTTTTCGAACTTGCGAGAGGCAGCCAAAGAGCGTAGAGCTTGCTTGTTGTTGTTCTTGTTCTTGTACACAATATTCGAAATGTGAAAGTTCATTGTTTCATTGAAGAAAATGGTGAAAAACTGTTTTTTTTCCCGATCGCGCCGACGCCAAATTATCTAACAGTTACTCGTTGCTCATTGCTCGTCGATGTGCGTTTTCGAAACAGAATCAGCAGCCAGTCTCTCCCCGAATATATACGTAGATATATATATATTCTAAATATTTTTTTTCGAAAACATCTCTTGCGGCAATCGGGCGCACGTTTGGCCTGCTCAGTGGTCTCTGCGGAGGTTTCACGTTTGAACGTCTCGTACAATTTTCACGGAAAAGCGCAATGTGAAAGCCAAAAGACTAGAAATAGCCACGGCGTGACGTCCCTACATACAGCCTAGACAACAACTGACAGTAGCAATCCGAAGCGAACCCAGTTCAGATCAGATTAGAATATATATATATATACATATATATATACAGAGCTGACTGATCCAGATACAGATCCTGTATAATAACGTAGTGTGTTTGTGTGCGTGTGTGTGCGTGTTAGAAAACTGTGCAAAGAATGCTGTTAACATTCCAAAATAAACGAAAGTGTTGAAAAAGATTCGACGACAAAAAAAAAAAAATTCATAAATATTTCCTGTGGCGTTTTGCAATCAGGTGGTTTCTTTTTCTTCTTCGAGATAAGTTATCCACCCTTCCACACATCGATTGCAAGCGCATCTCGCGCGTGTTTATGTGTGTGTGCGTGTGTGTGTGAGTGTGTCTGTGCGTAAGCGTGTGTAGCTCGATCAAATGCTGTGACAACATCTGACATTGTTGTGTTGTTGGTGGTGAGGAGAACGCGTTTCAGTTTGGTACACAATTGTGGTGCCTGGAAGCGGTACCGGGACCATGCCGATCATTGCCGATGCCGTCAACGATGAGCCACCAGCAAAATGTTGCAAATATTGTGAGGGTATGCCTAGAATTCATAAACATATATATATAAATATATATATATGTAATACATTGTAGTTTACTCAATACTTACATGCAGTTTCTCGCTTTTGCGCTTGTCGAGTTCACTAACCCAACTTTTACGTTAAATATTGCTCCGACCGACCGGTAATTAACTTGCTGCCCAAATCCAAACACTCGAAGAGCCCGATACTCTTTCTCTCACTCTCTCTGCCACAATGGTTTTGATTGTAGTACGCTTGCTTCAATTGATAGATTTATGCGTAATTTACATTGCCTCTCACTCTTGCTCGCATCTTTCCCTCTCTCTCTCTCTCTCTCTCTCTCTGTCTCTCTCGCCGGCACTTGACTGCTTTGACTTGGCATTAGCTTTGTTGCCCCCGCCTGTTTTTTTTGACTCTTAGTACGCATTATATTTTTTGTTTTTTTTTGTTTGTTTTACTTTTTTTTCCACAAATTTTCAGTTGCTTTTAGGAATAAGGAACGCCAGCAATTGTTGAGGGCACTTTGTTTTCTTTCCTGCCGCTGACGTGTCTACTTAAAATTGTGAAAATCATGACAGCCACAACATACTCTTACCAGGCACGCAAATTAGCTTACAACATAGAACAGCTTTTTTTTATGATTTTCAATATATGTTCTTAGCTTGTTCTCTACATAGGCGGAAATGTCAAAAGCATATGGAGCAAAATTAATTATATTACCTTTTTTAAAAACTATCTAGACTTAATGGAATGTCAACAAATCTACAAATGTATATATATATAGTAGATATAGAGATGTGACTCAAAATATATAGTATATATACCCAGATTAGCCAAGAGTTTTATTATTTATGTGCTTGTTTTCCTTTTCCTTTTGGTTTTTTGATAAATGCTAGATTAAGTTTTAGATTTTCTTTTGTTAATTAGAAAAAGTGTTGCGACAAATGAGGCGGTGTCTAGATCCTTCTATATAAGCCCTGCGTTTGGCACGCGCTCAATGTCAATGATTCAGCAGCAGCAGCAGCTATAGGTGCTTACTAGACCGACTGACTGCCCCCCCCCCCCCCCCACCTTATTCCGCCACCCCTGTATCCCACTTCCCCCCTGTTACCCACTTGGTTTTTATTGTATGTTAACGATGTGTTTTAAATATATGCACATCATTTGCAAATTATATAATATGTGTGTAGTTTAAATGTAGCATAAAGTGACCAACATAAACATTTTCTTAATTTTCAATTTAAATATTTGCAATTTAAAGCAGATTTATGCGGATATTCAGAAATAACAAACAATTGAAATGCACAAAACTTAAATAATTTGAGGGAATTCGTTTTTGAATACTCAAAAAGAAATATATTATTAAAGTAATATATATTATTTAAATTTATTACACAAAAGCTATATAAAACATTCGTTTAGAGTATTTAATTATTTAATAATTGAGACAAACCAAAATATATCAATCTAAAATAAAACAAACGAAACTTTTCAAATGTTTTTAAAAATGTTAAAGGCTTTTAACTTAAATATTTAATAATAGTGTTTTTTTTTTCTTATACGCAACTTTTGTTTTTGTTCAACTATTTAAAATTTGTTTTTATACTCTGAACTGGCTCGAAAGGGTATAATAGTTTTGTGCAAATGTATGTAACAGGCAGAAGGAAGCATCTCCGACCCCATAAAGTATATATATACATATTCTTGATCAGCATCAACAGCCGAGTCTTTATAGCGTCTGTCCCTCTGTCCGTCCGTATGCTCGCCTAACTCCTAGGCAGTACAAGTTTGTTTCAAATTTTTGATAACTCTTCCCGTTTCCGATTTACACATTTGATCGATAACAACAAAATCTTGAATTTGGAAAACGGCGTTTGAAAAATTAGACAAAATAATGACAATCTGTGAAATTTTTATTTAAACTAGTTGAGAAACAGCGGAGATATGGAACTACGAAGTTGAGTCAAATATACATGCGCCTATACACACACACACACACACACACATAATTATCGCCTAGTTGGGATTTCTCGACTAGAGCCTTCTTACTTGTTTTATTAACTCAAATCGTTTTCACTTTCTTCCGATAACAACTGCTTAAGCGCCTTTTGATCAACTTTTTTTTATTGCTTGAAAAACAATGAAAGAAACTTTAAGTTTTCGAAGTGATGCGCCTGTTTTCAAATCAATTTCATTGCCTCAAATATCAAACGCATTCAAAAATAAATAAATTATTGTAATACCCAGAATTAATCAATCTAAAAAGCAGGCAACAACAACTTGAATTGAGCATCAACAGACATTAGGCCATATAAATGAGCTTGTTTACAACAAAAGCGCACTGTTTACAAATAGTCGGATAACCCGTAAGAAAAACTCATTTCTGTGGACCAGGCCAACAACATACACACACACGTAAAATTGGTATCAAGCCTTGACACTATTTTTTTTTTTCCATTGCATTGTTATTGTTCAGTTCTTATACGATTTCTTATCTATATATTTTTGCTACAACAAAAAAAGATTAGCTGGCGTGTAGGCGGGGCACTAATCTGCAGTTTTTCCTAATATATTTAAATAAAAAGGAAAATTTTTCAACTTTAACGTTAAGCGTTTTGCTTTTTTATGTCATTTTTATTTACATAAAAATCGTGCGCAGCCTGCGTTGTTAATTAGCTGCCAGGCGACAATCAACAGCAGCAACAACAAGAAACACAACAACAATAACAACAACAGCAGTAAAAGCAATAACAACAACAATAAAATCAAATTTAATGAAAGCCAAATGAGAAGTACTATAAGCTAAAAAAAGGGCCATTGGCTTGTTGTTCTTGTGGCTTTTGCTGGTCTTGCTGCTGCCTTTTTTATGGCCATTTTCAATGTAATTTTTAGTGTTGAGTGGGAATAAGGTGCTGTTTTTGTTTGTTTGTGAGTGTGTGTGTGTGTTTTGTCGTGTGTATGTATATGCATGTATATGTATGTATGTGTGTGTGTTTGTGCTTTTAAACACTTTAGGTAAGTGTCGCTTCTGTTGCTATTTTTAGCATTTGCCCCCAAACGAATGTTCCCTTGTCCAGCAGCCGGCAACGTTGGCAACTCGACAATTTTGGATTTCAATGCTGCTGTTAGCTGTCTGTTTGTGTCTCTGTGTGGAATAAGCTGGATTTTAAAGCTTCAGCTAGCTAAGCATTTTTTCTAATGTTATTTCAGTACGTGATTAAGTGAATTATTTTTCTTGAAGGTTTAGAATCAAATGATTAACAGACGAAATAAAAAGATTTGTGCTGACTTTTGAATCCATTTAACTTAACTACTTCCTTAACACAAACTATAATTCTATAACATTTTTATTGCTTCCAATCTCTTATACGAACAAACCTAACCGTATTAATACCCTTACATAGCACACTTACTAAGCTTTCAATTAAATGAAAGATTTACGCAAAGCAATTTTAGTTAATTTACAATTATATATACACAACATTTAAATGCAAATCAATCGTGTATCCCTTTTATCAGTATGTGATTAACTGAATTATTTTTCTTGAAGGTTTAGAATCCTATGATTAACAGACGAAATAAAACGATTTGTGCTGACTTTTGACTCCATTAAACTTAACAACTTCCTTAACACAAACTATATATATACTTTTATTGCTTCCAATCTCTTATACGAACAAACCTAACCGTATTAATACCCTTACAAAGCACACTTACTAAGCTTTCAATTAAATTAAAGAGTTACGCAAACCAATTTTAGTTAATTTACAATTATATATACACAACATTTAAATGCAAATCAATCGTGTATCCCTTTTGTGGTTGTTCAGTCAACAAAGTATATTTAAATTTTTGCTGGACGCGCAAACAAAGTGGCAAATAAATTTGCGCTTGCATCATCAGTAGCACCACCAACAACAACAACAATAATAATAATAGCAACAACAATTTTTGATATCCATGGCAGCCAGGGCGTCGTGTTCAATTGTTTTTGGCCGAGCTGCGCGCCAAAGTGTGAAAAACATGCCGCAAAATTGCCGAAAAGGCACACGGATAGACACACACACACACACACACATATATACACATTTATACGCTTGACCGTTGTTTCTGTTTTGTATTTTGCCCATTTTTGTAGTCAAATTTCGATGCTGCTGTCTGAATCAGCCGCGTCGCGCTGACGTCTTTTCGCCGTGCCAGAGAATCGGCTGCGGTACAACGTGGCGTATGAATAATTTTGTTGTTTTCAGTTTTGCGCAATGTTTACACACACATATACACACACATGTGCACACATATTGGCGCGCCAAAGTCAAAATTCATGTAAAATTATGTGTAGCTTTTTACTTTGGTTGCAAGAGGGTTGCGGTGGGGTAGTTTTGTTGAGGGCTTACGGTTGTTACGAGCATTCCGCCATTGTCGAAGCTTGTGCATTACTATTTGCATATTGCAGACATATGTTCGACAGAGAGCAACAGGCCGGGTGTTGTTTTTATACGTTTTTTTTTTTTCAGCAACTGCCACAAATTTTCAGCTGTGTGTGTGTGTGTAGGATCCATACATTTGATTAGCGTTTCGCCGGAAAAATGAAATGAAACAAAATGAAAGCTCACGCATTTGTGCAAATAAACAAAATGGAATAAAACGTTGCTAAATGAAAAATAGCGGGAGGTATAGCTACTGCATTCCAGTTTTATTAGGAATACTACAGAGTGCGAAAGAGATAGCGAGGAAGCTTACATCTCGCCAGCAATCTGCAGGTGTGTTGTTGTTTTTGGTTTTTTTTGTTACCCGGCCCTCTAATAAGCAATTGTATTTCATGTTTCTTGTTGCTTTTGTTTTCTTTTTGTTTTTTATGTATTTTTAAATTCTTTTCAATTCGCCTTCATTGTATGTGTGTGTATGTGTGTGCTGCTTGATGCTTATTGGAAAATATTTTTCTTCGCAATTACCGTTGAAGTTCTCAAAGCCATGTTGCCGTGCAACATATGTGTGTGTGTGCCCCCGCCTTGGTCGTGCCCCACTCTAAGGTCATTCTCAATGTATTGTACACAGCTTCATATCTTATAAGCTTCTACTGTTTTATCTCAATTGCATTTGGTTGTACAACTACGTTTTATATTTTAATGGTATGCCAGTGTTGTTGTTGTTATTGTTCTTCTTTACCTCATTTTATGTTATTATTGTGTAAAATGCAACAATTTGTATTCATGGCATCGCCTGGCCATCGAGTTCGTTCGATTCGTTTGGATGATGTAGCATGAATGCTTTTACTTTTCACCCTCAACGGGGTTGGCCTTGATTTTGAACTTATTTAATGAGGATTGCAGCATTAAATTTGGGGCTAATGGCTGTGTTTCTTGTTGGGGTCGCTAGGGAGTTTGTGTGTGCTCTCAGGTGTTTCTATTTCATGCAGATGGGCTATTGAACCTATATATAATTTAATTAAGGCTTCTTGAAAGGGTTTTTGTAGGTAAGCTTTTCAAATTTATAGCTTTTTCAATGTTACTTTAAAGCTAGAAGATGTCGAAAATTTCCCAAAAAAAACTTTCAGAGCTGCAACAGTATTTGATTTAATAATCAAATTCAACAAGCAGTTAATTTCATTTGATTTTAAGTTGTTATAAACCACTCCATTAAATACGTATTTCAATTTAAAAGTGCAGAATTAAAATCTTGCTTAACAAATGTAATTATTTTTTTATAGTTTATGCTTCATTAGATGTGGTATTTCTGCTGTGCATGAGATGAGAATGAGATCTCACTCATGCCAAAGTTATTCAGGCAACCCACATCACATTCACACCCACACATACACACAACCGCACCCGCACACACATACACAGTAAAGACTCCGGCGCACGCCTCATTAGAACACCTTTCAGTTTGCTGTGTAATTTTCGCAACAATTTTTAATGGCGTGCGGGGACATTTTGGCACCACTCGACTGACCGTGTGTCACAGTCCCTCTTGCTATCTCTGTCTCTCCTACTATTTTCAGTGCATTTTTCCTCTTTCTCTTTGTCACACACATTGCGTCGAACGCAAAACTATTTAGAGAAGTGTCAAGAAATGTCTGCATTGGCGTCGCTGTTTGCAGTTTGCCGCTTGCCACGATTTTGCCATCGTTGTTGGCGTTGTCGTTGGTTGTTGTTGTTTGTATAAGTGCGAAGTGCGTCGAGCTGCCACAGCTGTAGCTGCAGTCACACGCCTGCCACGCCCCACATTGCGTTAGATTGCCTCTTTGAGCCACCAATCTCTCTCTCTCTCTCTTTCTCTCTCTTGCTCTTTTACATCCCTCTTATGCGGGCGGTCGTTGATAAATTACAAAACATTGCGCCGGCTATTTTTAATGTGGCATAAAATTTGCATTTTATATTTTTGATATTTAGATATTCTTAACAGCTAAAAATTTGACGCTGCTGCTTTCTGCTGTCATCGAATCGAGGTCTCGCTAGACCGTTTCTTTTAAAAAATAGCCTAATCTAGCCAAACGTGGGCGTACTGCAAAAAATAAGAAACTGTGTCACATTGCTCATTAGCTTGCTTGCATGAAGCATTTCTTTTTGCTCTTAGCGAGAGCCAAACAATGAAAACGACAAAGTCACAATACAATTGCCAAAAAAACGCAGAAAAAAAAGACCTGAAGAAAATTTGTCGTTTAGCGTTGCGTTGCGTTTGTTTGTTTGTTTGCTGAGTTTGTTGTTTTCTGATTTATTTTCACTTTGACTAATGCACAAAAATTTGACCATGGCACGTCAAGAAGTGTGGTCAATGTATTTTTAATGCCACTTCGATATAGATAAATTATCAACAGGCGCGACACTTTTGCTGCAGCTTCTGCAAATTAATGCCCAGTAAACATCGTTTGAAAATCAGACGATTCCAGAGTTGAGCACACGCTGTGACTGACTAATTAGCAGCAGCCGAAGAAACATTCAACGTAATCGCTTTGTATACGATTTATTGAGATTTTTCGTGCTGCAAGTAATTAATGTTGTTGATGAGACGAGTTTCAGTTATATATAAGTGTAGATACATTTTTATTTTATTATGTAATCTTCTTAAGTTTGAAGTTATTGACATCACTTAGCACTTAATTTAAGGAAATCTTGACAAAAATAATATTCAAAAGTATATTTCCAGTAATTTAGCCACTTGAAAAGCAATATTAGAATATCTAACCAATATTATCATTTACCTTAATGCTTGCGACTTAATTTGACAAAGGGCACATATAACTCAATTAATTTAATTTCCTAATATGGCTCAAGTGACATTAAATTAGTTTTTCCTGAACTTGAAGTGTGTTTGTTTCCTAGAAGTTGCATCGTTTTTCCAGCCTTGCCCCACCTTCTTCGCCAACTTACACAGATGCAAAAACTTTAAACACTCAACACTAAACGCAGTTGAAGCGCATTTTTGGCCTGCAGTTACACACTTTTGCTCGATTCCATTCAGATGTATAATTAAAGTCAGCCAGCGATGATAACATGATTTTCCAGTGAAGGCAAAACAACAACAGCTGTCTTAAATGAATGTTTAGGGCCTGACTGGCTGCCTTGGTTGCCTTGGCTGTGCATAAAGATATTAATAACTAAGAAATTGTCAGGCACTTGATGTGGGTCAAACATGGCAAATAGGCGCAGCAGGCGCTGCATTCGTCTATAAATAAAGCAGCTTCAACTGAAGTTGTAACAGGTGCATGTCGCAAGCTGCTTGCTGCATGCTGAATCACAACGTGCTGCGGCATGTAAGGCAATAAAGTTTTTGCAGCTTGTTTTTTGTTCTATGTACTTTTCTATCTTTTCTGGCCATGTTTGTTTGTCGTTGCGTGATTTGCGTGCATGTTTAAATTGATGGTTGTACATATGTATGTGGTTTCGAGTTCGTAACTGGCGTTTGACTCTTTGCACTCTTGAACTTTTTTAGATTGCAGTTTTGTAATACTTGATACTTGCAGTTTTGCATATGTCAGGTTACAAAATTGCATTTTATTCGCATACTCGATGCTGTTTAAGGGTTTGGCAAGTCGACAGTAAATCTGCTGGTACGTGGCATCAACTTCTCAATTTCAAACACACAAATCCCTGTTCAAACAGACAAACACATGCACATACACATGCCATTTACATGACCCGACAATGCAATCAACATAAACACAAATCCCCAAACTATTTTAATGTGAATGGACCTCGAAAGCAGAAGCCAAAAACCCACAAACACTGAGGCTGCCATGTGAAAGTTGTTGTCTTAATGGAAAAGTTGCCACAAACTGAAAAATATATGCGGCGGCAGCAACGAAATAAACCAACTAAAAGCGAATAAAAAAAGCTAACGTGGCGTATACGCCATGCAAGCTGTAGCGCCATCTAGCGCTTTAGCCTATAAGTTCTTAACTGAGCTGCTGCTTGGGGACCTATTAACGGGTATTACTCTCGAATTTCTACAGTGGGTGTTTTTACTATATTATTATTTACTATATAAATTGCAATATGGCTTGAACAATAACAATTCGCATACATGTTAAATGAGCAAAATTATCTATAAAAAGTTGTATAAAAACCTGCTTGCTACACAATATTAACAAAATCATTTTAATACCCTTGCAAAATGTGTTAAAGCTATGGCAATAAAAAATTATTTTCTTAATGGTCAACTTTTATTTTTAGAGAGCAAACTCAACAATAAACAGATTTATTAAGAAACTAAAAAGTTGGCATAACTCTCCCTTTATTGCAATAATAAACCTATAAGAAAAGTTTAATTTTGTTTATGAAAGTGTATTAAAGTTTCGGCTTTAACAGCTTAACTGTGCCTTGATTAATTTATGTGCTTATTTATTTGCTTTGTTGGAATTTGTAAATTTATTTACTTTTATTGATTAGCCACTTTTGTGTGTTAATCATTGAAATTGCTGCTACGTGCTTAAACAACGATTGGATTATTATTATTATTATTGTTACGAATTCTTTTTCGTAGTAAGTTGTTTTGTTAGTTTGTTATAAGTGCGACTAATATTTGTATCTTATAAGTTCATTTAACGATTATGTTTATGGCTGAAGTCCAGAGCCTAGTTGCAAAACCTTTTGCAAAGTGTCAACAACTGTTGGTAGCTGCTGATTGAGCCATTGTTCTGACAACTGTCTTCACAATCTGCCTGAAAAGCAAAGTTTATCCAAGCCTTGCCCTCTCAAAGGTAAACAAACTGGGCTAACACACAGACCTCCCCTTCCCCTTCCTTCTTGCTGTTCAAGCCAAGAACTTGGACAAACACACGCGCTAAGTTGATCAACAAAGTGAACGCCCCTTCTTTGCCACCACCCTACAAAACGCCCGGACCCTGCCTGTGCCTTTAGGCAGTTTATGCTGTTGTTGATGGTTTTTGTGTGTTGCAAGTATTTAGCAAAATCTCTTTGCGAGAATAAATATGCTGTGGCAGAAAATGTTGTTGTGCTAATTGAAAATCGTTTCCTGACAATCTTTTTTGGAAAACGTTGAACTTTGTGCTCGATAATACCCTCAATGCCCCTTGCCTTTAGCTATCCATATGCAGACACTTCTTCTTTGGTTCATTGACATTTTGGCAATTTGTTGCCATTAGGCAGGCGGCGTCGGCTCGCCGTTTTTGTGTCCTCATTTCAAAGCAAACAAATAAATATGGAAATTATGGCACGCAGCATAATGAAAATGTAACTCAGCAGCAATCCAACCCCTCGTCTCTCCTTTTTCTTCATAATTATGTTTTGAAGCACCAGAGTATTTTCTTTTTCTTTTTGCGTAAGGGCAATTAAAACCATTTGTGGGAATTGGGTTTGAGATTCAAATGATGCCCATTTTGCGTTCAATTTCGATTTTTGCCACCTTGCGCTTAATTGATGGCCAGCCAGCATTTGAGCCATATTACTTAGCCATGTTTTGTGGAAATTTTGTTGATTTTGCATAAATTGTTTTGCGTCTCTATTTTTTTTTTGTTTAGATCATTTCAACGCTTTATTTTGTTTTGCTGTCTGTTTTGGTATTTGACTTTTTTATTGGTTTTTTTCAGTTGCGCATTTCCCATTTGTCTGTGTGGTGCTTTATACTCTCTCTCTCTCTCTCTCTCTCTCTTTTTTTTGTTTACGTCCTGTAATTGTTAACTTAACATTTGGTGATACGTTAAGTCACGAACTACTACTACTTCTTTAATCTCACAAAATTGAATCGAGTTTTGGAGAACGTTCGAAATATCATAATCATAAATTTTGGTTATATGCCTGTATTTATTTTTAAACCAATTTCCGACAAGGCGTCCATAGTTTTTTATATCAACTTTATTTTATTATTTGTGTGTGTGTGTGTATATGTGTGTCGGTCGGCTGCCATTTTTATGCCTGTATTTGCTTGTCAGGCTTTTAGAATTTATGTTATGTTTTTCACATACATTCCTTGGGTTTTTGTCTGCTGCCGGTTTTCATTCGCTTTTTTTTCATCATAATATTTAGTTTTTTTTTTCTCATGTTCATTTTTTTCTATAGAAAAATCTTTTTCTGCTGCCTTTGGTTAGAGGCTGTCGTCGTCGTCGTCGTTGTTGTGTGTCGTAGCTAGTACCAAAAAAAAAAAAATCCCATACCTATTCCCATTCCCATTCACATTCCCCATACCAATTCGTATGGCCCGTCCCAGCCAATCCGAGCCGTGTGTCCCAGTCGCAGTCAGAGGCCAGCATGGCGCAACAGATTTCTGTGCTGCCTCCATCGCCACGCATTTGACTTTCAAATGAAGGACAAATATTGAATGGCCGAGCTAAGCAACAAGAACAACTACAATAACAACAACCACCAAGTTGACGACGTGGCAATTGGTAGGAGGCAGCGTCAAGCATTATGTTGAGGGCGGACTATAAAAGTTTTGCAGTTGATTTTTGTTTTCGGCTACAGAGGTGTGTGTATGTTTGTGTTTTTGTCAGTTTGTATCTAGTTTTATTTCAACTTTATGTTTTGCTTTTGAGACTTTGAATATAAATTATGTGTGCAATTTGATTTTAAACTGTCGATTATTGCCAGTTTTTTTTATGCTTTATATTGCATAAAAATTTGTTACTTATAGAAAAGGTTGTACACAAAATTGGATTTGCAATCTGCTTATGCAATAACAAAAGTGAAAACAGAATTGTAAATACATAAAATTCAAAACAGAAAGTACGCAATTCAAAATAGCTTGTGCAGCAATTTAAATTTTCGTTTTTTTGTGCAGTTTTTTTTATTTAATGTTTTTTTTATGTTGAAAGGTTTTATTATGCCTTGGTTGTAAGGCAAGTAAATAAGTTGCTTTATTTAGTTTTTATTTATGCAGTCAGATATCAGGGACTCAGACAAAGATCAAGAAGTGGCCCCGGCTACTTGCAACGGGGCAGCCAGTAGCGTTAAAAATAGATGGAGGCAACGTCGCCACTTAAGCCAGCTCGGGGCAGCAACAAATTTTATCGACACGAGCCAACTGTCAGCCCCAAAAGACTGCCAACCAAAAACATCTTGCCCCATAGAAACATCAGCATGCAAATCCACACCGGCCCCCTCTAAGCATTGTGTCAGTCATGTTGAGCCCAAACGGGCAAAGTTTTTTAGCCCAAATAAGCGCAAAAATACGCATGCCACGCACTTGTATCTTACAGATACGTAGCAGCATCGGCAACAACAGCATCATCATCAGCTAGCAATGCAAATAACTTGGCACAGCAAACTATAGGGACACATGGACGTTGGACGAACAAATCGTTGTGCATGAGCACAGATTCTAATGCAATTTCACTTGTGTCTTGGGCTGAGTTGGGCCAGAGAGTTGCAGGGGCAAGAGTTGATGATGTGTTCTAGTCGAGTCGAATTCGTATCCGTGCAGTTTTTGGTTTTGTTTATTTAGGACTCGTTCGTATTTTTGCCTTTTACATTTGGACTGCATAAAAAATGCAAAACGTGGATTTTTTTATTTAAATACCCATTTAAAGAAAATAACGACAGCAGCTACAAACAAATTGAACTTTTTGCCTCTTGTACTTATAATACTTTGATAACACAATGTTTATCGTCAAAAATAAAATGCCTTATATATAGCTTAAAATGTTGCTTTAGCTAGTTTGATGTTTGTAAAACATTGTTCTCGGTACGGAGCATCTCTCAGTCGAGCAGTCTCTTCGTCTACTACAACATTTTGTTTCTTGTTATTATGTGATTTTTGTAACTTCTTTGTTGCTTTAACAGACTCAACTCGACTTGTGTGCCGTAATTAATTTGCTGGCCACATAAACTGTGGCATAGCTAAAAAACCACAAAAAAAAAGAATAAACACAAAATCCTTCCCTTTTTTGACTGCATTGTTCAACTTGTTGTGCCTTGTTTTGTTTATTTGTTCTGTACGCTGGTCAGTCTCCCCTGTTCAGTTCTATACTGTTTTGTTATGTTCTGTTCGATTTAGTTCTGTGTGCTGTGCATGTTCTGATCTAGACGAGACGCACACACATCAAACGACAAGACGCATTTTTTGCGTACTTGAAAGCACTTTCGAAAATAGCGCCGTATTTAGGTTTTAGGTCGTTCTAGCAAACGCATTCAATGCGAATCACTTTGACGTTTGCCAAGCTCTAGAAAATCGCTGCAAAATGCACAGACATGCACAGACAGACATTTCGCAAACCATATACACACGGACAATCAGCAGTCAGTCAGTTGGTCTCTTGGTCTCGATTGTGGTCTTAGTTGCTGTTGTTCTTGTTGTGCGTTTTGCACATAAGCTACAAATAGCAGCAAGTCGCGATGTCAACAGAACTATTTCATATCTATCTCAAAAAAACAACAACATGCTGCGCCAGTCGGTGTTTGCCTTATGAACAAAAAACAAACAAAACCAAAATGCAAGCACTTTTCCAACAAACTTACATCTAAAAGCCCCCCCGACAAGTCAAGCTGAATCAATCTATGCTTGTATGAGTGTCGCACAAGCGCAAACATAGCACACACGTAAAAACAAAATGGCGTTACACAAAACTAAACGCTGTAGTTTATCCGCATTGGGAGTGCTCACATCAAACAATTTAGCTGGAAAGCAAAAAAAAAAAAAAATGAAATGCTTTAAAGTGAAAAGATTTAGTTTTATGCTACCAACTTTTATTTTTTTCTAGTTTGCTGAGAAAAGTACTTTTAGATATAAGAAGTTTGCAAAAGGCAAAGTGGAAACTCAAACACAAGCACTTACAAGACATGATCTGCTCTATTCGATTGGAAGAGATTTACCTGGAAACAAGAAGTATTAAATATTGTTACCAAACTCATTGTCGTTCTTGTGTTTGGCTTTAAAATCGTATGGCTAACTTGAAAATCCGCTAAAAAACAATAATGCCAACACTGTGCGCAGCATAAAAAATCATTGTAGTAGAATTCTTTACAGCGTCAGCGTAATCGAACACACCTGAGAAATCAATCAATCGATTTGTTCAACTGTAACACAAACAGCACAAAGATAGCAAAAACTGCGACAAAAAAACAAAAAAAAACAAAAAAAAAACAAGAGAAAGAGAGAAAAACACAGAGAAAAATGAGAGAATGGCAATGAGTTTGACAATCAGCCGCAACATGTTGTCAACAAATTTGAACGCTTGATAAAAACGCTGACTAGCTGACTGCCGCACACATAAGCACGGGCACTTTATTCTCAAGAATATTGTTTCGTTTTCTTATGCGCACAAAAGTTTTCAGTCGGGGTGGTAAATTTGTGGTAGGGTAGTTAGGAAAGTGCTTACAATTGCCAGGCAGCAGCACATGTAAATAACTTCAAACAGCCCAAAAAAAACAATGAAAATAAAAATAAAGCAAATGCGCTAAGCCCAAGGCTTAAAGTGTTTGTGTATGTGAGTGCGAGTGTGAGTGTGTTGATGCCTCTTTGAGCGGATTTAAGAATTTATCTCTGACTTTGTGTACAAAGTTAACGCAAGCAAAAAGCTTTAAGGTAGCAAAAGAATGTGCAACGAGGAATGTGTTGCGCAGCTTTTTAATTTTAAAATGGTCATGAGAAAGGGGGAAAAGCGAAAGGGACAAGCAATCGCCGAACATTGCTGGAAAATCTTGTCAAATGCCTTTGACAGTTGCCCTTAAAGCTAAATGCAGCGTAGCAAGAGAAGCAGTGCGCCCTTTCATTTGATTTACGCCGTCCTGCAAAAAGAGCGTGGAAAATTTTCACGCACACGCACAAACACAGACAAGTAAGCTTTGCCACATACCATGTAAATATTTGGAGCGAAGACGAGAACAGTGGGCGGTGGACGGCATGCGTAAAGGAGGTTGGAGAGAAGGCTGACAACTGTTGCCCATTTCCGTTTGGCCTTGTGCAATGGACTCACAACTTAAAAAGTTCATTAAGCCAACTGTTTGAAGTGTGTTGGCGCTGTTGTTCCAGTTCCAGTTCCATATTCATTTTCATTTATATTGCCAGTTCCCAGTTTCTTGTTCCTGTTCTCACAAATCAGCTTAAATACTTACTAAACAATTGCTTGAACAAATTGTGCCATCAAGTTGCCTGCCACAAAGTCAACAAGCTGCCGCTGCTACTACGACTGCTTGTGCCTCCCAATTCTGTCCATCTATTTTTGGACAAAATTTAGTTGCGTTCCATTTTCTGTGTAGTATATTATGCGCACAAGAATAAAAATTTTTTCATTTTTTTTTTTACCTTTGACGTTGCCTTAAGGTAGCATAGCATAAAATAATTATAGATACGTATTGAAATACAAAAGCATTCATGCACACATAAAGTATATATGTAGTGGGAAAATATGACTTTTACAGCGTTGGAGAGATGGTTGCTTTGTGTAGGCGACAATGTGTTCCAATTTCAAACAGTTTTCGATCCAATAAGGCCTTTGGTTATGTGTAATACTGCTTTTTAAAAGTTTGATGCAAAGTTTCAATGGTCGTACAAGGTGTATGAAAGGGTTTTTCCCAACTTAAAATTTGTCACAAAAAGCCCAAAGACTCTTACTTTTCAAAACTTTCTGAATGTACCCATATATGTGACAGTTTTTTTTTTTAGCTACAACTTTCTATCATTAAGCTTAAGTAACAAGCTACTGTCCGTTGAAAATAGATGAAAAATATAAATGAATTAATAGCAAATAAAATAAAAATTTTAAATGCTAATAAATTGCAAATGAAATAGACAAGAATGAATGTTTTCTTTATCGTCTCAACATGATGATTAATGTGATTGCATAAAACAAAGGCAAAGTACGCGTCCAAGAAAAAGAACAAAAAAAAAAAATTGTACTAAAAACAACAAAAACAATTGGAAAAGTGTCGCTCACACATCCATCATAATCTTAGAATCCTGTGCATCATGGTAGCCAGCCAGTGAGGGGTTGGGTTTTGGTTATTTTTTGACAACTTTATTGCGCCGCCCGAGAATGTCATAAATGTTTTGCACTGTCATGTAGATTAACAGGTTTTTAATTAATTTCATTTTATTTAGATTCATCAAATGTTTTTTGCAGCTCTGACTGACAGTCTGTCGCCTCGCCTGATTTTGTCTCAGTTTCTTCCTTCCAGTTTTCCATTTTGTCATTTTCTTGCCATATGCATTTGAAAGCGTGGGCTGTTTGACGTTGATTCGTTTGCTTATTGTATTTGATTTTATTTTTTATTTTTTTGTGTTATTTTGTTTGTTTTTGTATATGTAGACATTTATGCTCTTAATTTGGCTCTTATGTTAAACGGCGCTGCACTTTGGCTGCCTCCCGTTGCCTGGCTGTCAAGTTTTCTAGCGTCATTTGCCATTTAATTTTTTTTTTTGCTTTTGTTTTTTTTTTGCTGTGTGTTTTGTTTATTTATTGCATTTTTGTGCTGCAGATATTTTTGTGCATGTTTCACATTTTGAGCGCCGCGTCGCGCATCTTAATTGAGTATTTTATGTGCTGTTTTATAATTTATGTATTTCATGGCTGGTGGAATTGAACTTTGTTTTCGTTTAATGGAAAATAAGCAGATTGAATAGCTATTTTCATGTTGCCATCTATAAATTGGTCCAAAGCAGTTACCAAAACGATCAACAAAAGAATATAGATGTTTTTAAAACTTATATATATAAATATATATATAAAAACTAACATCTCAGTTCACCGACCTATACGGTATACCAAGCATATTATGTATACACGAAATAAAATAATATAACAAATATGTAAAACACTTAACATATATGTTTTACTGAGTCATATTTTATAATATTTTTATTTTTAGTTTAGACACACTTGAAATGTCTTTTCATGCTTTTAATAATTTATAGTTTTTTGTCTGTTCTATTGTCAAAACATTAATTATACAACACCTAAACACTAAATTAAAAGGTAGACGACAGGTGTTTATTTTTATTTATTTCTTATCTTACAACTAAAAGCGGCTTAATTTATTTATCATTATTAGCCGTTATGTTTTTGCTGTGTCAAGTACTTAGTTTTGTTTGAATTTCGAGTGTTTTAAGTACATCTACAATATATATATATATAAGTATTTTTATATGACTTTGTATGTAGGTTCAGTGGTGCGTTATGGTATACCGGCCGGTATTTAGCAAACATTTTTTGAGAAATTAGTTTATGAGGCCATGCGATCTTTCCTGTGGGCGTCAAGAGAACCAAAATCTCATTCAAAGACTCGCAATGCGTTTCAAGGTCATAAATTAGCAAGCAGAGCACAAAGCAGCAACAAAGTATAATAAAGGAAAAGTTTGTTGTATAATTTTCTCTTTTAGCTTTTTCAACAATGTTGCCCACCTGTAGGCCACAAATAACAATAGGAATTCGAATGACTTCTAAGCCAAATTCTGACAATAAGTTAAAAAACATAAAGCAAAATACATACAGAAACATACTTAAGACTTAAGGCTATATATATATACATATATATATATATATACATATATATATATATATACATATATATATATATATATTTATTTTAATGACCCTCATTTTTGTCAACGCAAAGTTGGGCAAAATAATAAAAAAAAAGGAAACAGAAGCAGAACAAAAGAATAAATCCAAAGCTAGGTTGCCAAGAAAAATAGCATAAAAATTGCTAGAGAATATTTTTCTAAATATTTGTATTTAGCGCAAGTTAAATAATCAGATAGATTATGTATGCATACGTTATAAAAATAACAAAAAGGCCAAAATGAAAAACGTTTTTCAAACCGACTGAAGCGAATAAAGAAAAGCGACAGGCCAGCAACAACAATAACAACAACAAAAGAGTCGAGCAATTGGCCAAAAATAAAAGCGACCAAAACAATTGGCAAATATTTTAACGCCATCGTTGCAAAGGTCTTCCACTCTTTCACTCTTACTCTTCCCGCTCTGACTCTTTTCGTTGCCTTTATGTAAATTTGTAAAATAACCTCAACGAACACGAGAATAGACACCTGTAGCTGAACTGGGTACTACGTAAGATGCTTTCCAAATCTCATCCATTTGGCTACGCCTTTAACCCAGCGTACACAAATATCTCAGCCACCCACATGCAAATTTTTTGGTTACATTGTTGCACTCATCTACATGTGTGCAGTTATTTTTGTATCTGCTTTTGGCTTGAAGATAGCGGCGCTGTTCGCTTGATAGCCTGCCTCTCATCTGTGACGCGCTGCTTAACGTTGGAAAGCGGCTAAACTGACGCCATTTTGTGTTGTTAGCCAGATAAGCTTGAAATCGAGTCACGAGTTCCTTACCCTGCTAAGTAGTGCTGCAAAGGTGTCGATTTAATGCCTAGCTAGTTGTATTAAAATCTTAACTAATCTTAACTATGTCAAAAAATGCTCATGGAATTCATGCAACAAATTCCACAGCTTCACATGCCTGCCACCGATTCACAATCTTCCTGTAGCTGTTTCGTCATTTAAAAATTACTTTGGTATTTGTAACAGTTCTCGAAGATATAGTTGTCATAAGGCTATCTGCTGGTCAAAAGCACAGAATATCTGTGTTTTCATATTTTGTTTGTTGATTTAGTTGATTAGTAGTTATGACAAACACACAAGGTTTTTCAATCAGACGAAAGTTGTGTAAGGCGACGAATGCTGTGCTCTACTTAAGACTAATTGTTTGCAGTGCCCCGCCCACAGCTGGTGTTCGCAAACTGAAGAGTATTATGATTGAAACTAAAACAGGACATTAGCTTAATGGTGCTGCCTGGCAGCCAACATAAACTTATCAACAAACAAATCATTTAAATGTTCGTTTTATTATTGAGACTCTTCTATTTTCTTTTCTTTTTTTTTTTGAACGAAAATTAGATATTTTCACATACAAACATACATTTGGTCGTGTTGTGGGCGTTCACATACGACCCGTTGTACGGTTTGGCTCATGTTGTGTGCAATTAATAAATTTAATTAAGAAATAACGTGCCCTGCCGCAATCGTCGCGATTTCGAGTGTGAAAATTATGAAAATCTTTACTTTTTCGCATTACGCCAAATTTACCATGCAAAATTGTTCAGGCAAACGGAATTAGCGCACAGAATGTGATGTTCCTTCTAGTCGCCAAACACAACCAGCGCTATTAATCATTTAAGCTTTTGTTGGCGCTGGCTAGTTTTTAATTAAATCTGACGTTGAATGCAGTTGCGTTGCATTCAACTATGGTCAATGCGTGCCCCATCGCGACCCTTCCTTCTCATCAGGTGCAACGGTGTACCAATCAAATGGCGCTCAGTTCAAGGCCTACCATTAATCCTGGACGCGCACCGAATGCTTGTTGTAAATCCAATAAAAATACTTCAAAATCGAATTTAACGTAATTCACGGCAAACCGTGAGCCGCATATTTCTATCAAACGAACTACACACACATACACACACACATTGTACATCAGTCATTGTGTTGAACGGGAAAAAGGATGGGATATAATGACCAAGACTGCAGTTTTCTTGTACTTCGTTTGTTGTGTGTGCTTTGGTCATAAAGTTTACAACAGCACGTATGTGAGTGTGTGTGTATTCGTTGTGTGTTAGTGGCGTGCGGTTGCGACAAAGACTGCGGCGGTTTTTGGCCTGCATGTTTAAGGGCAGAGCGAAAGGTGGCGCTTAGCAACTACTGCTTGTTGCACGGCAACAAAAAAAATCTACTTAAAAGCAAACCCTAAAAAATATCCAAGAAGCAAAACCGACAGCTTCTTACCTGGTTGCAAGTTGCTGGTTGTAGGTTGCGGGCTTTTGCTATCAGACGATATGCACATAAAGCATGTTGTTGGTTGAAGTGCAGGATCCTTTCGAAGCTCAATAACAAATACTGTTCACAATTCAATTGTCAAAACAGTTGTGGCTTGGTAAACTGTGTGCTGTGTTTGTGTGTGTCAATAGAAAAAGAAGGTTAAGATAAATAAAATAGATATATAAACAAATTTTTATCGATTAGAATTAAATTAAATGAAAATTACACAAACTTCAAGACGTTAAACGCTTTAAATCTTTTGTACTCATGTTCTTAAAAAACTAAATATAAAAATGTTAAAAAAACTGGTTTAACTAACTGGCAATCTTAAACTAGGAATATTCAGGACTTTCTTGGTTTGTACACTATTTTCGTTGTGTATTTTATTATACAAGGAGGCACGAGCAATAAATGGCTTTAATGGTTAACATTATTTCAATTTTGAATTTTGACTCAGCGCACAATAATTGCGAAACTATGCGCGCCGAAATTTTTGTTAGCCATTTTTCGTTGTTTTTGTTAATGTTATTGTAGTTGTGTGTAGTTTGTTGCCATTTGGCATGCGCTCTGAGTGCCCAAAAATGTTTGCAATTATTTATTTTAAAATTGCCAGCGCTATGCACAACGCCGACGTCGCAGCCGACAGCTTAGTTATTGCCAAACCATCAAAATATGCGCTATGAATAATATTCGCAATTCTATCTCTCTCTCTCCCTCTTTCTCCGCCCACCACAAGCACCACCCGCACTTAACCACTTAATCACTCCTGTTGCTACTGCTGTCGCTGTATTTGTTGCCAACAACGAATCGATGCTCAAAACGTGCGAAAAACTTTTATGTTCTAAAGATCTTATTTTGTTCATGTAACTTTGAACTTTTTGAACGATGCAGTATATATACATGTATATATATATATATATATGTATATATATGACTTGTATGAGGGTAGCTGCACCTTCTCGTCCCAAGGGGTTTAGTTGGGGTGGATGCTGGCTGCAACGACTGGCAACGACATGACGATATCACAACATTGGAAACATGCGCTACACACACGAGCAACATTTGTTAGCAATTAATAAATTTGTGGCTTTTGTGGGCTCGTTTCTTGGTCGTTCCGCTGCGCTTTTGTTAATGTTTATGAATGAAAATTGTTTCGTCTCAATTGGTGTCCAATAAATTGCAATCACACTCGGCCGCACGTTAATTAATTTGTAGATCAAAAATTATGATTAGCAACAACATGCTAGCAGCTGCTTTCGCCTCTTGCCAGCCTTGAGAGTGCGTTGACCAATCGTACATGGCGTATGCGCAATGTGGGCGCCTAATTAGTTGACATATAGTACGTTTATAAGTGTTAGTTTGTAATGTTTATGTTATTATTTTGCCTCATTTATATACTATGCATGTAGATATTTATATTGCTTATGTCTAACCATCTGTCTTTCTCTCTTTGCAGGTGAGTTAAGCAAGCAAAATGTAAGCAATTGAAGCCAGAAAATGTAGTCTAGTAAGTGTATGCGTCTGTAAACAATGTTAACATATGTGCGCGCGAAACAAAAACACAAAGGTAGACACAAGTTTGCATTAAAGCCTTAGTAAATACTCTTTGCGAACAAATTGACATAACGAAAAGAGTTTCAATACTTCAAACAAAAAATGTGCAACGATAAAGGGGTTTTTTATGTTAATGTTGATTTTTGTATAGCACACAGTTCGCAGCCAAGTTGCTATACCTTTTAGTTTAGGGTATGCCAGGCAATATTTTCAAAACCACAACAAACTTGACCGTTGCTGTCAAAATGTGCAAAGGAATGAAATTGTTGCTTGTTATTGTACAGAATTGCAAATGAAATGTTGGCCAGGCCAAAGAGTAAAACGTTGTTGTTGGCGTCTGGAAAGGCCCGTCAACGTCGACGTCATTAGACACACAAATTATTTGCTGCTAATGCGCGTCTCTCTTGTTGTTGTTGTTGTGTGCACAGTTTACCATGTTGTGTGTGTGTTGTGCTTTGTTTGTTTGTTTGTTTTACAAACGCGCGCTATACAATCAAAGCGCTGGCGCTCACACACACACACACACGCAGTGAGAGATTTAGTGGGAGTAGAAAGGAGAGCGAGTGCGCGTGAGTGGAAGAGCGATCAACAATCGCTTCGCCTGCTGTTGGCTAAATGAATTATTCAGTTATTTGCGTGTGTGGTTGCCTATGAGCGTGTCTATGTGTGTGTGCGTGTGTGCGTGGTGGCAGTCTTTCTTTTTCAAAGTTTCATGAATAATTAAGCATTTTTGCAATTAGTTCGTATATGTGCGTGGACACACCTTAACCCAACCCTAACCGAACCCCCTACGAGCAAATAAAGTAAACCTCAATATCTTGGCTTACTAAATTTGCTTTAGTTTTACGTTTTTCTCCGCCCTAGTGTTTGGGATTAAAAAGAGATTTATTTATATATTGTGAATGAAAATACTTTCAGAGCTATGCAAATAAAAGGTTTTCATTTAACGTTCACGAACAAGATAATTAAATGAGAAATATATATAGCTCTGCCATCAAGCTGCGGCATCTGTACTCTATGAATCAAGTTTTAATTGCTGTAAAACTGGACTCGGCAAGCCTTTAGGATTTATTAAGATGCAGCAGTTGTTAGCACTTGTCTAGTTGTAGTTATACAAAGAAAAGTTCCTCGTCCTATATTTAAGTTGTTTGTTTTAATTAAATGTTCTGCTTCAGTTTAAAGATCTTACGGTAGCTAACCCAATTAGTTTAAAAGCCGAGCTATTTCGACCAATTTTAAAAAGTATTAAAGTGCACAAAGGATGTTCTTCTTATGTACTAAATCGCACAATTCGCTGCGCGTGTGACTTTGTGCATTAAGTAAATATTTATACGCACTCAGTTTCGTTAATCTGTATATTTCTTTCTAATCAAATGATTGCCGCCCACCAGGAATACCAACTAACATTTTGGCCGCTATACTATAAACAGCTAACTGAGCCTGAGCATCGTGTTCCTGATCAGATTGTGCAGATTTTGCAATTTTTGTTGTTGCTTTGTTTGTTTTATAAACTTTTAATGCTGCTTACTGCTGCTGCTGCTGTGTGATAAAAACACATAAACAAAATATTTAGCCCTGAATTGTTTGCCAAAAAATGTTCGTTCCTCTCGTGCTTGCTTGTATTAGTGTTGTTGTTGCTTATTATGTTTTTCTGTTTTTTTTTTCTTCTATTTATTGTTTAGCCGGCAAGAGCAACAACAACGCCAAATTAAATGTTCAAAAACTAAACGTATGATGCTGCCTGCCCGGCTGGCTAGCCGAACTACATCTGCTATCTAGTTTTCTTTTTTCGCTTTGTTTTTCGCACAATAAATAAATGTGTAGAGCGGCAACAAAAAACAACAACAACAATAAGAACAACAGTAAAAAACCACATTGGCTGCTACTACGTACTATGTAGAAAAACTTGCGAAATATTTTCCACTTGGCACGCAACATGGCCAAGAAGACAGGCAAGAAGTGGTGGACGGTTCACAGCCAACAAGTTGAATTTTACACTTTTGATTATTTGTAGTTTTATTTAGTTAATTTTTTTTTTTTTGTTGTGCTTTTCTGTTTTTGCCCATTTATTTTTAAATTGTATTTCTCGCCTGATCTGATAAAAACTAAATGCAGAACATATTCCGGCCAAGTGTTTATTGTTCTATCGCCCACTTGAGACAGACACACTCTGGATAAAGTGAGGCAGAACGAGCTTGTTAACTAACTGTAAAGGGTGGATGGTTGATAATTGTTGGCCTGAACACGCCCACAGCATCCGGTCGATAGCGGCCCACGAAAATTCGATGTGCGGGATACATTGTGCGTATATTTGCGTGTATGTGTGTGTGTTTTTGTGGTGCAGTTGCCAAAAGCAAAACCAACGTGTGCACTTGGTTTAAAATAGTTTTGCCAAAATGCTCGTGCGGGTGGCTATCAACAACAACAACAATAACAAAAACGAGACAAGACGGGACGAAATGACATCGTCATCTAGTGTTTGTTTCTACTCTATCATTGAAAATTCAAATTCAATTATTCGTATGTGTGTTTTGTACAGCACTTAAATGTGAAATTTTTGTCTATGGGCTCATTTTCTTGACTCATATTTTTGTAAATTAAATTTTTATTGAGCGTATCGTTTGGGCATAATTAATTTTAATTGAGGACATGCACACACTCACACACACACCCACAGCCTATATACCTATTTATATGGCGCTCAAAAGCCCAGAACCGGAACAGCAGAAACAGTCGCTGCCAGTTAGGCCATGAGACAGTTTGTTGGCGCAAAGAAGTCCAATGTCACAATGTCTGTGAGCCTTGCTTTTAGAGAAACAGCATCAAGACATCGTTCGATATAATGCATTTCAATGAAATGAAATCAAAAATCAAATCATCTATTATTTGATTTGTTATTGGCAAAAGCGTAAAACTAATTGATGAATTTTGATTTGTTTATGTATTGGCAAATCTTGTTTATATGTGCTGTCAAACATTTTGCGGAAAATATTAGAGATATAAACTATGTATGTTCAAATGTACACAACATTTTGTGCTTGATTAAAGTTAAAAGCTAATTTATCTTGTTTATGCAATATTAAAATCCATCAGCTCGGTTTTGCAGCACAAGTTCTGGAGTTTAACTTTAAGCTTAAAGTTCTACTTTACAAAGTCTACTTGCCCTAACTGGCTGTTTATGCCTTTGGGCTGTTGGCCAGTTAAAATTTACCATGGACGTGTTCACATGCGGCTGACACACTCACATTCACACTACAATGTTGAATACACAAAGCACACACATAAGGCATCGCATCCTGGACCGCCACTGAGGGCTGCCGTCGTCATTATAGTCGCTGCTTTGTATGCAAAACATGTTGCCTGCCAGACAGTCAGTCGGTATACTAGTCCAGAGAGCTTGTGGTTTCTATATATACATATATATATGTATGTATGTGTGTGTGTGAGTGTGTGTATTGTGCCTTTCCAATTGACTTTTGTTGTTCAGTGTGCAATTGATTGGTCAGGTAGCACACAGAGAAAAAGAGAGCAAGAGAGAGAACTGGCCGCAAGCGTTGATGTTGCCCGCAACTCATTTGCATGCAGCAGACGCAGGAAAACAGCTTTAATTCAATTTCAACTGCAATTGTAATGTCTTTGTGTGTGTTACAATGCAACCCGACCGGAGTGTGCGTATTGTGTTCGCTTGTTAACCAACTATTGAAAGATATCTCTGATTGTTCACTGCTCTTTCTCTCTCTCACACACTCTTTTGCTTGTTGAGCTATGTGCCATCAATCAGCGCAAATATGTCAACAGTATAAAAATTTTGTTTAAAATTGAAATAAATATGCGAGGGATACTCAGAGAGACACTGAAAGAGAGAATAGCTCGCATAATGCCAGTTAAGTCGACAATCGACAGCCGATATACGACGCCCACCTCACCGCAACAGCACCTCAGTCATTTAGTCAGTCAGTTGGTCAGTCGTACGTCATCGTCATCAGCTCAGTTCCACAAAACGTGTTGCTTGACTTGACGGCACTCGACCAGGTTTACTTAGTTTGCCGGTGCGCGCTTCACACGTTGGACAACCATATTTTTTCACGCTCCGCGTTCCGCCTTTGATAATCGTCAACTGATATCAACGCTTTTCATGACTCATTCGCTAAGTCTGCACTTAATCTCTTACTCAAAAAGTGATATGCTCATAAGAAGTACATAAAACAAAACTAAATGAATTGATAAGATAAAGGCCTGTTATAAAGAGTGAACGCAATTTATTGTATTTAGTGCTCAAAAGTAAACAAAAATAAAAACTGTCTATATGTATTTATGATAACAATAAGTTATTGCAATTGAAGTAAGTTCAACTCTCGCACAAATATCATTTTAATTGATCTAAATACTTATAGTGATTCATAAATCTGATAAGCAACTAAAACTCTTAAATCAAGTCGTTTTTCAATGCTGATTTATTTGGTTTTTACTTGTTTGTTTTTTTATTGCGTGTCCATAACTAACACGTTTTGTCAAATTGTTAGTTTTTGTCTGCTGCTCCTAATATTTTCTTTTATTTTTATTTTTGTAAGTGTTTTTCCCCTCGCTCCCTTGGCGTATATCGCTGTCACTTGTCATGTAGCGATAACATGCGAAATATCTGCTCACGCCAAAAAGGCAAAACAACTCGCTGCATATTAAAAACTATTGAATAAACGTTCGCTATAAATTAATATTAAATGTTATTATATTATATACATTTTGAACTTGTTGCTGTCGAGTAGCTAAACTAGTTTCTTGCCTTATGCCCAAAATAAGAAATATAGCAAAAAGAAAAGAAGAAAAAAAAGACATACTATGTATAGATAGCTGAACTGTGCTGTGTTGCTGCTTGGCTGTGTACTTTTCTTTCTAATTTGTATTGTTTAGTATTTATATTAGTTGTTGTGGTTGTTGCTTGTTGTTATGTTTTCTTACCCATTTAAATGAGTTTTAGTCTATGACGTCTCTGCATATTGTTTACAAATATACATTTCAATTTGCAGCTTTAGACTTCATACTACATACACATGTATCTATATAGATACACCCACAGCGACACATGGTGTGCGTTATTTGATTTTTTGTTGTGCACGAGCTGTGGCGCTTGCATAATTCTTGCTTTCCGAAGCTGTCAGCAGCGTTGTTGCTTCTACAGCTACCTGCTACTGCTGCCTCTCTGTTGCAGCACCAGCTGCTTTTGCCATTCAAATGAATATGTAAGCGTACCGCAAATTGATTTACAAAATATAAAAAAACAATCAACAATTGGCTGCGTCACGTTGTTGCTACTACAAAGGTCAGCGGCGTTTTGCACGTTTCACATTTTGTTAATCAATTTTAATGTGTGGTTTTGTGCTATTGCCTTAAATTTGATGTGCCATAAAAAGTAGGCCTAGCTATTAAAGTCGTTTTTTAATTCTCGCACCACAATTGATTTATGAATGCCAGACGTGTCAGATGAAGGATATAAGTTTGGTTTGTGGTATGTGTAACGTGAAGATAAACTACAAATAAAACTTAATGTTTATGCAGCCGACAAATTGCCAGGTTAAATGCGAGTCTCGTACGACAAGCATCGATTATGTCGAATTGTAACATTAACAGCATCCTGTTTCCTGTTGTTGCCAAAAGGAAGTGCCAGCCACACACACACACACACACACACACACACACTGACTAAACACATTCAAGCAGCTCAGTCAGAGAGACAACAACAACGAGTGAAATGAGAACGGTGTTCTGTAGCATACTTTGCGGGCGTTGGTTCGTGAATAACTGCCGGCAGTATACCGGAGCATACATAATTGATGTTTACTCCGTCGCATGCACAACTACATATACACACACACACACACGCACTACGCACACTAACAGATGCTACAATTTCCGCCGCAACTTCCGTTGCGCTTTGAATGATTAGTTCTGTGCATAGACAGTCAAAAGATGTTAGCTAAACCGACTGACTGTTGCTTAAAGCCATAAACCTCAACGAGTAGGCGTTGGCTTCAGATATACGGTTTTATGAGATGTTTTTTATAGCTATGCTCCGACACCCGAATGTTACAGAAAAAAAGATAAACAATCAAAATAGAAAAAGGGTTTGAAAAAAAGGTCTTAAGATATAAATTTGAGTATTTCGATTTTTCTTTACCTAAATAATCTAATATTAATCTAGTTAAGTTTTTTAAGACCTGCAATCATATTATTGCTCAATGTTTATTTGAAGCTTCATTCAAGGCATATTTCTATTAGTCAAAGTAGACATAAAACACAGTACAGACAGCAAAATAGTTGGGTGTTTCAATAGCGTAATTGACAAAGCCATCAAATTCGGCATCCCAAAGAAAGTTTGCCATCGAGTAGAGCCCCTGCATGAGATATTCGCCAACGTTAATTACAACTATGAAACGATATCTATCGAAATTCAATAGTTTGATGCGAGCCTTAATATCCTCTGCGACCTGGGAAGCCAAATGCAAAGAGTACTTGGGATGAAAGGTATATTCATCCGTATAGTTCTTGATCATCTCAGATTTAACGACTATCTCTATGCGCTCCTGTTTCATTGGATTCTTTGGCTCCAGGCGATATGTAGGCGCATAACGTATTATCGGTTGCTTTGGTGCCATACCCGGTTGCAATTGGCCCGATGCGCGACTTTTATCATCTTTATCATCCTTTCCCTTTTTGTCCTTGCCTTTTGGTTTTTCCTTAACAATCTGCTCTAGGCCGGATTCCTCTAGCAGCTCTGGACAATCCATGATTAAGCGTTAACTTTGTTTTTGAGTATTTGTTGGCTGTAAAAGTAGCGTTTTTGAAGTGTTTTCAAAAATGTCGAACAAAATGAAACCGACCGTATGGGTTTCTTAATTTTCTATAAAAATGATTTGCTTGGTAACTGACAGCCTGAGAACTGTCTACTTATTTAGATTCTCTTATGTGTTTGAGCTTAGTCGACTTCTATGATATTTAAATTGTTTAAAATAATTCACATTTAGTTTAACGATTTACTCATTAAGATTTATATACATTTAAATTATTTATCCCATCTTTCCACTCAATTGAGAATTGTACACACGCCTCGATGGCAAAAATGTTAATGGGTTAGGTGTTGTCATGTTGCATTTGTGTCTCGTTCACGTCTGTTAGACTTGGAGCGGTTGTAGACCAAGCAAAAGAACAACCAAAAAACCACTTGCATTTTGGCTAGCTGCTTAAAAATAGAATTGGCAATGGCTTTGTTTTTGGTGTGGACAACATGTCGCGCCAATGAGTGAACTATGCTGCAGCATCGCATCACATCACATGTGAGGTAACACTCGAGGCAGGACATGAGAATGAGGCGCGGTGGTGGGTGCAGCGGAAACCCGATGGCGACGTTGATGCACGCCAAGCGTAAACAGGCTTCGCGTGGTGCAATGCTTGTAGCAAGTGGCATGTTATTGGCGCCCATATTATAAAACACTAGACATCGCAACAGCATTAAGCGCACAAGATCTAGTTAAAGACAAGAAATTCTCAAAAAAAATTTGGTATTTTGGATCAACCTAATGCAAATCACAGCAGTTTGGCATCTGTTAGTTGTTGCCTAAACACGCTAAATATAGTTCCATTCAAAAACAAATTAAATAAACCTTCAACACTTAAACTATGAATAGAAATAAAACAATTGCCAAAAATAACAAAGAAAAGAAAAGAGCTTAGAAGCCAGAATGGTACATTTGACAAGTGCATGTCAGTCTACTACACACACACACACACACTTGCCAGCTCATTGGCAAAGGGTATAAAAAGGTTTTCTATTTCCGGACAAAGCTAAAAGTGTTGACAAAACTGTATTGCATAACTCGAGGCGTGTCTGGGAATGTCGCTGTCGCCTGATGCAATAACAAACAGTGCCAAGAAATTTGGCGTGTTAACAGCTATTACAATCCCTTGCACAGTTAAACATACAAAGTCGAACAGTTTACTAAAAAAGCCCAAAAACTGCCACAAACTTAATACTATTGACAATTGCGTAAATAAAGACAAGAGAACAAGCGCCAAAAAAACACAAAAGCAAAAACAGAAATTTGCGAGACAGAAAATTGAAAAGCACAACAAAGAAGAAATCATCAAGTACGCGCGTTGCTAAGTTTTCACTGCTAGCAGTAGGGAAGGAGGTTGGAGGGAGGTGGGCGTGGTCAGCACTAAGTAGGTTACTTGGCAGTGCTTAGCATGAAATAACTAGCACATGGGCAGCTGCGTCATTGGTTTGGCCACCAAAGGGTGTTTAACATAAATAAAAATTAGTGCGCAATAGGAATAAAAATATATACCTAAATATATTTAATACAAATTGACAAAAACAACAACAAATTATTGAATATATTTAGTCGCTTAGCAGTTGAAAATATCAAACAGAGGGGGGGCTCTAATGAAATTCTTCTTAATTTTATATAAAAGTTTTGTATAAATATAAAAATCCAAATAATTAAGCTAACGAAATAAAAGTTACATTAAAGTTTTTTCTCGCATAAACTATTTAAAAAGTAAGAACTGCGATTGAAATTATGACTTTCGTCAATGTTTAGATATTGCGTTTTATAAACTACCTTGATAAAATCAATCAATCATTCAAGGAAAGTCAATAGTGCAAACTACAAAAATCTTTAGTTGTTTAGAACTGGTAATTCAAGACCATGTTTTCTTCTCAATTCCATTATTTGATTGATTAAAAGATGAACAATTTTAGGTACACGCATTAATAAATAATTATTGTTGATTACAGAGTCTACGCAAAGCGTGGACGGCGGCCCTGCATCGTGGCGTTTAACGCTCGATCAGGATCTAATTGACACGCTCAAGGGCAACTTTCCCAGTTGGTTTCAATCGGGCACATCGGGCGCTGCAGCAATAGCAGGAGGATCAACAAATAAAACACAGCAGCAACGGCAGCCAAAGTTAGTGGCCACCAGCATTATACCTATAAGCATAGACACCAAATCAACCAACAGCAGCAACAATACACTCCAACAACTACAACAACAGCAAACGGTTATACTAAGCAGTTGCTCTTCTTCAGCGTCGCCCGCCTCATCCATAAGCTCGAACTCTTCAAAGAAATCCAATAGTAGCTGCAGCAGCAGCAGCAAAAGCAGCGTGAGCAGCTGCAGTAGCACCAGTTCCAGTTCTAGCACCAAATCCGTTAACGCAGCAACGGCGCAACGATTGCTCAACAAGTCCGCATCCACGTCGCCCAATAAGAGCTTGACGCGCACACTCAAAGCCACCCAGAAGTCACACGGCAACAGCAGTCCAAAGGTTGGCCAATTGGTCAAATCCGCCTCGCTGCACAGTTTGAGCAGCGGCAGTGGCAGCAGTGCCAGTGGTAGCAGTGCAAGTGGCAGCAGTAGCGGCGGCAGCGGTTCATCGCTGCTTGCCACCATCTCCACATCACCGTTGACCACCGTCGAGCTCATCTCTAGTGCCACGTGCAACGGCCTGCTGGCCACACGGCTCAGCGGTAAGGCCTTGGAGCATACTTTTCAGGATATAATACTGTTTCACGAAGCCTACGACGATATGTCGGAGGGTGAGTATATGCTTTTCTCATAAATGAGCTTATTGTTTATCTTTGTCTTTTCTTTTACACAGGTGAACAGCGTTTGCACGCTACGTTCTTGGGTAGCGGCGATGATGGCAACAATTCCGATTGCTATGATGCCAGACAATCGCCGCCAAAGGCCATTGTCGACTCCAGTCCGCTGCAACCGGCCATGGATAAAAATAAAGAATGTAAGTAAAAAAGTACTTTTTTGAGAAGATGGTTGCTTAGTATGTCTTCATTTGAAGCATTTTCACACATAAAAATTAATCTTAAACTAGCCCGGACACTTTGCTCTGAAAATAATGCAACCCTTAAGGCAGGCGAACAATTTTTATAACATGTGATACATTTTTGCTGGCGTTTTATTAACGTTTTCCTTAATTCAAGCAATATAATGTTCATAAATTGCTACTTAAAAATCTATAGTATATAACTTAAAGCTCAAATTGTCATCGCTAGTTTATTTGACTGTTAGCCCTTTGTTTTTTCATGTAGTCGCTTTGTTGTTGGCCCATGTTTACAAATTTGATACACACGCCCACACTTCTGACCATCTCGCGGCTGTTTGACATTTGTCAACTTGTTTTGTTTCGTCTTTGTTTAGTCATTCACTGGCTGGCAGCATTTGACGTTGACCATTGAAGTCTACAGTCAGCCAGTCCGTCAGCATCATAAAGATCTTTGCTCATTATCGGCTTGGTGACAATTTTGTGGGAAAAAATTCTTAATAAAGATGTCCGTGCGCTGCGGGCGCTAATGGCGCGCACTTGCTACACTTGCCACGCCCACGCCCATGCCCATGCCCCAACAAACGCCTTTCATACTAGCTGCAGCAAAAACTCATTCATGGTCTTTGAGCAACACACATACGCGCTGAAATATTGTCAACAGTTTTTCCGTTTTGGCTTCTTTTTGTTTGGCCTACATATTTGCTTGGCATTTTGAGTGAAGCGAAATAATCTTATTCATTTCGAATGGCCTGAATATGCAATACATGTATATATATATATATAAATATATATAATGTGTTTGTAATCGCATAGTCGCTAATAGTTTTGACAGCTCTTGTCGCCTGTGGTCGGCTGGCATTTTGGCAATTTTGTTGGTCTTTGGTGGCTGCCAAATGAAGGCAGCCCCAACCCTTAAAACACCCAAAAGTTCACACACCCTGACCCTGGCAAAAGGCGCCAATTATTTGCATGCATTTCGCAATGCAACATGCTTTCTGCTTCTCATTTTCTCGTTTCTCGCTGGGTTTCATCATATTTATTTTTTTTCGTTTGTATTAAAAGTCGTACAAATTGCCAAAAGCCAAATCAATGAATGGCCCAAATTTCCGGCAGAACACACAACAAAAAAAGCCCGTTATCTAACAAATAAACATCGGCTGCATATTAGCGTTCGTTGAGCAAAGGCGGCCGCGTTGTAAACATTTTGCAATTTGCATCTAAAATTTATTATTAACAGATGGCGGCCAGGCGAGCAGGCGGTGAAGGTGGTGCAAAAATGTTTTGACAAATAAACACGCTGCACGCGACTTGAAAAATGATCGAAGAAGGGTAGCGGGGCAAGATCTGGGCGATGTGCAGGGTCTTGACGGAGCGTTGCGCGGAGCACCTATGTTCAATGAGTGGTTGCTGTAAAATGCTGTGAATGCTATGGATGCTGCAGGCAAACGGCAAGGCGGAAATAGCCGCCACAAACGCCAGTCGGCACAGCGATGTAAAATGCCATTGCACAGTGGTTCAAGATATTAAAGCAAAAAATAATTGTAAAAGGTGTTTAAACTTGACAAGCAATCAATTCTGGCTGTATTTAAAAACCAAAAATGATTTCTTGGTAAGCTAAGAAAATTAATTGGCTCTTTCCTTTACATAAGTCTTATTTTTCAATAGGTTAAATGTGGCAAAAATACTAAAGATTCAGTTTATATATACTTAAATGCACACTATATAACTTTATATTTAAATTAACATGTTTGCCCCACTGTTCCTCCTGCTGCCTTACTTTTGGTTTACTTGGCCTGCCTGTTCATTGATTTGGCCCACGCTGATGGCGTCTTAAAAGAAGCGCAGCCGCTGATCACGTAATCGTTTCAATAATACTATACTATATTTGTATATATATGTAGATATGTCGATATACAGATATATAGTATGTATGTGTATTATGCGGTCAGCCAGCTGTTGCCGCTCTTATTTCTTCGGTCATCACACACTCTCTCTCTTTTTTGGTTTTTGCTTTGTTTACCTGACCTTCGCCCGTGGAACTGAGCCTCCAGTCAGAAGGGCAGCCACCCGCCAAACCACCTACCCACCCACCCACTGACAGCCACGTTAATAACAAGAAAAATAAGAAGAATGCAAGGAGAAGAGAAAACCAATGAGAAGAAGAACGATTTGGCTACGTCTACGTTTTTATTGCTATCGCATAAAAACTTTTATGTGTTTAATTTGGAATTTTGTTATTGTTTTTATCAATCGCGTGTGTAGGTGTAAAATCGACACGTAAACAGAGCAGCGCCCATTTAGAAACTGAGATGAGCACAAAAAATAAGAATAAAAAAGATTCAACGAAACAAAACCCAAGAACAAATTGCTATCGTAATTAATTTGGCAGGCGGCGCAATCGTTGGCTTCGTCAACAATATTGTTTTTAGCCGTGTTACATGCTCAAATATTTGCCAGGCATAAATGAAAACAAAAACAACAACATCATCAACAGCAGCAGAAACAAAGCAATATTAAACAGATCACAGCAAGGCTGAAAGAAGAAACAAAATAAAATAGAAACGGTGGGGTGGAATGTGCTTTTTGATTTTCTTTTTAAGAATTTTTTAAGAACTTTTATGCGTTGTGCACACTTCAATCATAAATGGGCGACAGCTGCCAAGCGCCTTCCCGCGAGACAATTACGCTCCTTGGCAGCTCTTTTTCTCTCTGTATGTTTCTTGGTCTTTCGATGCTTCTTCAGTTTTTTTTTTATGATGATTTTTCCAAGAGCCTTAATGACTTTAATAACGTCATCGTCAACGTTTTCTCACTTTGATGTCGTCGTTTCACTTATGTATGCGACTTTGTTGTGGCGTCAAGTGTTCTTTGCATGTTTTCACTTTGTTTGTACTGTTTTCTTTGGCCAGCTAGCGCTCTTGTCAAATTAATATTTGCACATGTGTAGTAAAAGTGCATAGTATGAATGTATGTAACCGCATTAACCATAAAGCCAAAATTAAATGAAATAGCCTGCACTGCATTTGGCATTTGGGTGCGGTTGTGGCCTTTGCAGCAAAGCTGTAACCACAATACAGCATCAGCAGTCAACCACCCAGCCAGCAAACCAGCCAACCCACACTCACAGTGCACTGCTCCCTGCAGGAGCATAAAGATTTGTGTTTTCATTTCATTTGCGGTTTTTGGCCTTATTTGGTGCTACTAGACTCCCTGCCTTAATGCGTATTATTTCGTTTTAATTAGATGCCTTAAGCAAGCCAAGCTCGCTAATGTGCATAGCTTAATTGATGTTAATCAGTTTAGGACAACAGGTCGTATGCTTAACATGTTAACAGAGATTTACATTGACTATATATGTATATGTATATATTTGCAAATGTAAGTAATTACTGCTGCTGAGGATGCATACAGGAAGGAATGTGCAGAAATTTACACAAGTTGACAAGCTTAGTGTTAGCAATTTAATGGGCAATCAATATAAAAATTAATGCACTGAAAGCATAACTAATTTACATAAATGAGGTTATATCATATTTCAATGCATAATGCCAAAAATGCAATAAATTAGGGACAATTATACAGAAATTTTTGTATTGTTTTAGTACTGTAATGTAATAGTAATGTTCATAGATTTATCCTTTATGGGTATACTAAATCTTTTTATAACGTATCCATTGTGTGGTGCTTTTGTCGCACGGCAGGCGTTTCTGACTTTATGTCAAGTTAATTGAAAGCAATCTGTCATTTAGTAGCTGTGTTGCCACATAATCATATTATTACGCATACGCCCCATGGCGCCAACATGGACAGCATGTGAGCTTGTAGGCGCTGAGCACTCGACGCCCGGCTTAAATATTTAATTTTTGGAGGCGCCAACTTTACACTTGACGGTGTTAAGCAGACAAAATGAATAACGAAAAAGTTTACACACCAATATCAACAGCAAGAATAGCAGACCGCACATAAAGATATTAAAAGTTTTCCTTAAATTTTTTTTTGTGCGTGGCAGTCATATTTTTTTGTGTTTTGTTGACTTGTTTTTCCATTTGCAGCTGTTATTCTTTTCTTTTCTTTTTTTTTTTGTGTGTGTGCGTTGGACTCGACATTTATTGCTTTGGGTTGTTATTAAATACGAAAAGCCGCTGAAAAGTTTGCCGTTTGTAATTTGGCCAGCTGTTTAGAGCATTTTTTATGAGCTATGTTTATGTTTTGATCTAGCAACGAGCTTTATAATTTATGGGCGTCAAATTTGTGGTATTTTATTTGTAGCTGCAACTTGTTGAACTTTTATTTTGCCGTTTGATTATGCAACTATGCGAATTTGTATAATAATTGAATAATGTATCTTTGATCCATTTCTTTGCAGCGCTCAAAGTGAAATTGATGGTGCGACGGCCACACTCGCAACTTGTTGAGCAGGGCATTATACCATGTAAGTACACTGCAACAAAAACCACACCATCTTAGGTTAAGTTCTTGGCTTTTATCTAGCCAACTTGATAAATAGACTTGAAGAAGCAGCACAGAAAGTACACATAAGCCTCACTTATGTGCTTCAGCGCCGCGTCCTGCCAAATGTAAAAGCCCGTCAAAAAGGATATGCAAATATGTGCGCATTTTCAATGTGCGCCCGCTTACCAAATTTATGCGCGACAAAAAGAAAGTTGAGCGTACGCAAACGGAAGAAAGCCGAAAAGAAACAACAAAATACGCGAATTTTCAAACCAATTCAATGTGCTCGGCGCAGCCGAAAGTGAATTTGAATTTAAATGACAAATTTTCGACAGAGCAAAGTAAAAATATATAAATAAAAATAAAAGAAAAACAAATGAAATAATAATAATCTTTATTGTGGCTTACAGGCGATGCTTTAAAATAAAATTGAAGTTTGCGTATAAAAAGAGAAATACAGCAAAATTTTTTAAACTTATTTATATTCGGTTAAGTTTGCGTTTTAATAGCAATTGTGACTAATATTTAAAATATATAATTTTTTGTGTTTCTCAGCGCTCAAAACCTCGCCCGCCATACACGAACAATGCAAGCAACTGGAACGTGCGAAGACCAGCGATATGCTGAAGGCCAAGATCCAACAGCGTCCGAATCGCGAGGATCTTGAACGGCTGCACATACTGGAGGAGGATGAATGCCACATCGATCCAAGTCTTGCGGAAAAGCAACGTATGCTGAAAAAGGCGCGTCTGGCAGATCAACTGAACTCTCAGATTCAGCATCGACCTGGACCGCTAGAGCTGATCAAGAAGAACATACTGCACACGGAGAAGCCTATTGAGAAGATTGTCAAGGAGGGCCTGGTGCCGTTCAAGGCAACCAGCGAAGGTCTGTTAACGCGACCACAGCATCCGCATAGTTATGTCACCTACGATGAGGATTCACAGAGCTCAGAAAGTGACACACGCCAAACGCCGCCACGTCACGATGAGCTTATGCCAGCGGCTGTGGTTGGTAGTGGTGCTGCCGTGGTGCCTGCAGAACCACTTGCTGCAACGCCGAAGGATGTTTTGCAGGCAGCTGCTGCCTCAGCTGGTATTGTTACCGTGGCGTTAACCACGCCCAGCTCCACACAACCCAGGAGCAACTGTGCCCACCAGCAGCAGCAACAGCAACAATTGGTGCTTAGCATGGTGCCCTCAATACAGCTGTTAAGCACAACGGATTGTCACATGGTGAGTGCACCACCGCCACCACCTCCGCCAATGCCCATGTCGATGTCCATGCCCACTACCATCAAGGTGAAGCAGGAAACGGCTAATCTGTTTGAGGAGCTCTGCCAGAGCATAGCTGGACCAACGGCCAACAGTCCAGCAAACAATCAACACATACTGCCTATGCTCGCATCACCCTGCTCTTTGGGCTCCAGCACATCAACGCTAAGTCCGCTGTCGTCAATTGCATCGCCGCCGCCACCAACGTTGCCAACGACGACACGTTTGCATCTGCAGCCCGTTGCCGTAAAATCAGATGCTCCAGGCAAGGACAAGAATCGCAAGAAATCAAAGTCAAAACCAGTGTCCAAGGCGCGCACTATTAAATTCCACGAGTATAAGGGACCACCCAGTGCTGCTGGACAAGCACAGGATCAAGCGCAAGCAGATCAAACAACCTCGTATCAGCTGCTGCTCGAACAGCAAAACTATCTGCTCAAGTTCTTGGAGAACCTCAACAAGAATCAATCCATACTGCCTGGTGGCAGTGCTGCAGCGGCTGCCGCTGCCGCTGCCAGCGCCAACAACAACAGCAGCAACTCCATTAACACAACAGCCAACAGCATCACAGTGACCACGAAGACGGTGCCGGCCCTGGCCACAGCAATCAGCACAACAGCAACGCCAGCACCCATAACGTTGCCTAACACCATTTCCATAACAAGCAGCTCGGGTGGTGCACCACTTAACTTTGGGGATGCCACAATGCTAACGGCAGCGCCTGCAGTCACGCCCACGCCCACTCCTGTACCGCCGACACTGTCGCTAATTGCCACACAACAGCAGCCAACAGCAACAGTTGCAACAACGTCAATGCAACAACAGCAACATCCACCACCGTTGCCATCGCCAGCTTTGTCAGTAAGCTCCTCCATACCGCCCAGTCCGGCAAACAGTTATGCAGAGTCCACAACCAGCTCCGTATCGGATCTGACGCGGCTGGAGAAGATGAAAGTGTCCGACCTGAAGCAGCATCTGAAGCGTCGGAATCTGCCCGTCTCCGGTCCTAAGCCACAACTGATTGAGCGACTGAAGCCGTATCTGCCACTAGAACCCATCGAGTGCTGCTCCACGCCGGCAAATGCAACCACTTCTGCCACGGAGATTATCACTATCAGCGATGCCATGGACACTAGCAATTGTGGCATCTTGGATGCGGTGCAGCAGCCAACGCCAGTGGCTATGCTGGTCGCTGAGTCACCCGTGGAGCACGTGGAGCAAATGGATGTGGTGCAACAACAGTTGGATGGCAATCATGCATTGTCGTTGCAAACGATTCTGCCCCCACAGCCGCAAACAGCAACAATTATACAAAATGAGGAACTGTTAAGGCGACAGCAGCGGAAAATCGATGAGCTGCAGCGACAGTTGCAACGCTCCCAGCAGGAGTTACAGCAAATACGGCGGCAACAACAACAGCAAACGGTTACCGCTCAGGTGGTTAATGCTTTGCCCTCTCAGCAGATAACGCTGATAACAACCACCATGGCGAACGGCCCACAGCAAACGTTGACGGTGCTGCCACATCTGGAGAAGACCATACCAGCCAAGGTGACTGTAAAGCAACAGGCAGCAACAACACCAGCAGGCAAGCTTAATGGCAATAGCAACCAAGTCAAGAAGTCCGCGAACAACAACAACATTAGCAGCAGCAGCAGCAACAGCAGTTGCCAGCAGCCGGCGGCTATAAGTCAGAAAATGGTGGTCAAGCAGCAGCTGGAGGCAAAGATACAAAAGCAAAAGGCAGCCGCTGCCGCAGCAGCACAGCAGGCACTGCAACAACAACAGCAGCAGCAACAACAACAGGCGCAACTACAACAGCAACAGCAGCAGCTGCGTTTGCTAACGCAAAAGACACAAACTGTACTCATTCCATCCAACCACAACAATAACAACAACTCAAATAGTGCGCCCAAGCCCAAGCATGCTCCTACTGCCAACACAACAACAATATTGCATGCAGCCAAGCCAGTCACGGCAACAACATCAGCCATGCCTCATCCAAATAATGTTGGGCTCGTTTGGAACGAGGGAAACCAGACCATATTCCTGCTGGGCCTCAACGAGCAACAGGTAACGGCACACACACTGGGCAATATAAGCTTAACAGCGACAACAACAACATCAGCAGCAACATCACCAGCAGCAGCAACAACTGCAACAAAGAAGCTGCTCAATGGACACCAGCGCACAAATTCGCTGCCCAGCATAGTGTTTCCTATTGATGCCAAGCCCATTATTACACAACAGCAATTGCAACAGTTACAACTTCAACAACAGCAGCAACACTTTCAGCCTGGTCAGCAGCAACTCATACAGCTGGATATTAAGCCGACAACAGCGCCGCCGCCACAATATGAGGAAGCCACCAAGCAGCTGGCGGCCAGCAAAGCCGCCGCTGCCATGGGCAACAGTATGCCACTGATGAAGATTAAAGAGGAGCCAGCAGCATCACCTGCACCAACAACAGCAATAATGACAGCAGCAACAACCAACAACAGCTGCTTGGTGCAACGAAAGCCTGGTGGCATTAAGTCAGAGCAAGTCAGCGATGTCCTCGACATACTCATCAAGCAGGGTGAGCTGCCCGAAAGCGCTGCCTTGGAGCCCATAACGCCACTGACGCCACTGCCCGAGCTATCCATGTTCAATGGCGTTACGCCAACAACGGCAGCAGGCGGTGCGAGCATTGTGCCACTTATACCGAAACTTGAGGCACCACCAACACCACAATCGCTGCCCAATCTAGACATGGCCATGGATACCAACGACAGCCATATGAGCTATGCCTCAAGCAATCCGCAAACTACAACGCATGCATACATTGAGAACATTGATATGTGTTCGCCAGCCTCGTCGGCGATTGATGCGGAGAGTGTTGCCAAAACTTTGGACATATTCCTTGAGCAGCATCATGCCACACCGCCACCCAGCACGCCGCCCAAGTGCAACAGCAGCAGCAACAGTGGCACTGGCAGCCTTAGCGACAAGCCGAACAGTCCCGATGCCAAGCTTAATCATTTCGATGAATATGAGCTGCTCGAGCTAATGTCGCAGCAGCTTGAAATGGACATTGGCGATGACTCGAGCAACTATTGTTCTGGCACTGGCAAGAGCAACGGCAGCAACGGTTGTGGCAACAACAATAGCAGCAGCATGCGACGCGATCTCAATCCCAGCCTGCAGCCCAGCATCAATGAACTGCTCGATGCTAGCAGTCCAGATAGCGTGCTCCTCAATAACAATCATAACGCCGATGTCGATTTTGATGCGGACAGTTTTGTGGCACAGCTTAGTCAGCATGTTGCTGCTAGCAGCAGCAACAATGCAAACAGCAGCTGCAGTGCTGCCAACAATAACAGCAACAATTCTGCTGCAGCCATTGTTGTTGAGTGTGGACAGGCAAATGGTCATAATCCATACAGCAATAGCACACCAATGGATGTCTGCGATGATTTCGAGAGCACACTGAACTCCATCATGCAGGCGGTTACGCAACCGCAATCGGGTGGTCATGGAGATTACAGCACAACCGCTGGTGGCATGGTTAACGGTGTGGGAGGCAGCAACGCCATGGATAGCAGTAATGGCGCTGTGGATGCATTCAATGCCAGTTGCGATATTTTTGATTTGTTCAACATTGATGACTATAAAATGAGCTGGGCAGCCGGTGATTTTACCGTTTAATGAAAGGCAACAACAAAACAAAATCACACACACACATAGGCCTATAATTGGGACACACACTTGTTGCTTTGCCCATTTTGATTGATCCTTATGCAATGTGGCTCACATTTCTTAAAAAAGTATATTCCTAAAAATTCGATACGAAGAAAATACAAAATAGATAAAAAAAAAAACACAACTAAAAAACAGTCCTATTTATTTTCAAAATGCATTTAAAACATTTGAACGATTTAGTTGAAATTTTAAAACTTTACTATTTCCAATACAAATTAAAAACGAAAATACGAAAACTAAACACAACTAAAGCCAAAATTGCCGGAGCGTTAGTCCAAAAAACACTCCACTATATATCTGCAACCCTTTCCTATATAAGCAGCAGCAACAACAACAAACATTTAGAAATTAATGAATAAAAAATAAAATCAATTATATGTCTACACATATTGAAAAAAAAAACATGCAAAAATGTTGTAAAGCTCGAAAAAAGTACATGTTTCTAATAAAGGTCATTCCAATTTGAAAATATCGCGAGTGAAATCTAACTAAAAGCCTAGCCAGAGCGAGAGAAGTGAGAAAACAAAGCACTAATGAGTTGATTGAAGGATGAAAACAATGATTGATTATGATGATTAGATGTTGTTAAGCAAAAAGAAACAGAAGAAAACATAAATGTCTTGTCATTGCGAGAAAAACAAGTAAAACACATTCAAGAATTTTGTTTTAAGTTCTATTTAAAATGAAATTAATTTAAATTTATAGCAATATCAAGTCTAAAAATAATGTTATGAAAACAAATACTGGAAAATTTTAATTTAATTACACCAAACTAACATTAAGGTAAACAATTTGAGAAGTATTTCCTACAAGGAAAGAAAAAGCCTTTAAAGTAGTCGAAAAAAAAAATTAAACTAAATTAAATCAATTAAAATAATTCATTTAATGCCTTGTAAGCCAATTATTTATGCGCAAAGAGCAAAATATTTTTACATTCAAATATTTTTGTGGCACGTAGAAAACAAAGCAAATTCCGTTACTTAAAATAATTTAATGTACTGTACGGCATGTACTTACCATCAGAATTTAACTTGTCTAATGAAATTGAATATAACAAAATGTAAATGTTTCGTTTAAGTGTAGGTGTATAAAAAACAGAGCATGCTTAGCATTCGGACATATTTTGAGTGTTCTACGCACTCGCAAAATAAAGCAGAAAATTTAAAAACAAGAATAAAACTAAAACATTATGTTAAGCAATTGACACATTTCAACAACAAGAGTAAAAAACAAAATTAAAAATGCAAATATAGAAACCCAAAAAAAAAAAATTAATAAACTATAATAAGACTTATGTGTCTATAATAAATTTATATACTTATATTTATATATTTTTATATAAGTGGATTACTTGGTATACTTGATTTAGATGTAGCCTAAGTCCAGGGGTGTTAAAATTTGCCCAAAAACAACATCAGCAACAATTAAATTAACACTTGTTTACATTTGCAATAATCCATTTAGGTTATCATGCAAAATTGTCACTGGTTTCCAGTGAATAATAAGTTTATTATATGCTTAATATACTTAAGTTTTATTATCATCAAAGCGCTTCAAAAAATTTTTCCATAATTATCAACTCATTATTTAATTAAAACGAAAAAATCAACAAAAATTAAAACAAAAAAACAAAAAAATTTGCTAAAAGTTTACTTATTGTTAGGCGCCTGACAGGTGCACAGAATTTAATTATCAATTACTAAATTTATTGTTTTTATTAATGCCTAATTCAATTAAAAAAAAAAATATACATAAACATATATATATATATATATCTACTTTAATGTTGGCTTAAACATTTTGTGTGTTGCGTTTAAAATTTAATTTAAAAACAATACATATACAATCAATAAAATGCAGTGCATCAATTCTACAACGTCATAAAAGCTGTGTACTTTCTTTCTCTTTTTTGAAATCACAAAAAATTAATGAATATTAATATTATATAACAAGTGATATACATATACTTATATAAATATAAATATTATTTTAAAATGTGCATATGTCCAAGCAATTATTGCATAAATAAAAACCTTATTAATTTTTCCAAAATACATTTTGAGATTTCAATACGGTGTATCCTTTCAGCCCACTCACAGTAAGTTAATACCACTGAAATCACAATTCTGATTAACTCATTATGTGAGATTATAAAGTTTATGGCGATGTCATAATAAATTCAGTTTGAAACAGTTTCAGTTGCGATGCTTGATAAATTCATCATTAAAACTTTAAGCAATGGCAAAATAATGCACCATAATAATGATTTTATGGCAGTAGCAGTGGCAGCAGCAGCAGCATTAACAACAAGGCTTATCATTCGCCAAACCGGCCATTGCTTGATTGGTGGGCGGCATTTTGGAGGTTGTCCAACTCGCATTAACGGTTGTTGTGCTGCTTATTTTTAGACCTGAAACGAAATAAGCAAACAATATGACGCAAAATTGCAGCATCAAGAATTTGAAGCAGCAGCAACGGCAACATTGCTACGCACAGTGGGACTGCTGCCAAGCAGCTTGAGAGCTGGAAACACAGACAAAGACAGCATCGCCTGCTGGGTGAATATACATATACAATATACATATATATTTCCATACATATTTGACACAGAGTTAGGCAAAATGTCATAATGATGCTCAGTGCTTAGCAACGGCAGCCGAGCTGAATCCTTTTTAGCCAACATTTCATTGTTCATTTCTGTTGGCTCGCCACAATTTAACGGAATTTGTAACTTAATTGATACCTGGTACACATTATTTGCTATATGCTATTAATCATCTTGAGAAACAAATTGATTTGTATAATACAATTTACCTGCAAGCATTTCGAGCTGTTTAAGGTGTGTCGCTACCAGATAGTAATAAGTAGTTTCGATGCCAAATTTACTAGATGTATTCAACTGAAACCAATAATCTTTACTACATCTCATAACCATAGCATAGAGTATTGTGTAGTCCAGCATACGCATTAAGAATTAAATTTATTTTACCAAATAATTGTTTTGAATTATTTCTTGCGCAGCAGCATTGTTGCTTTGGTTTTGATGAAAAGCAACACAGCAGCAACAATATATGCCAGCAACAGTTGCCGCAGCAACGAGCACCCACTGCCACACCCACTGCCTGTCCGAATCCCACAGACCAACTAAATTTATACATCTGACTATAATTTGCGTTATTAAAATTGCGTCAGTTGCCAATGCGAAAATATTTCCCCACAATGGCCAACCGTCTCAGCTCTGGCAACCATTAAAGCGGGAACTTTGTTCTGTTTGTGTGTGTGTGTGTGCTTGTTGTTGCTGCTAGTCCTCTAATTGTGTTTGCGCAGCGACTGCGCTACAAATAAGACGCTCGACGAGGCATGCTACCAACTGGAAGAGTCTTATTTGCCAGTAGAGTGACTTAAGTTCATATAAATAGGTTGCATCCGGAATTATCATCACTTATATATCAATCGATTTATTCCGTTTGTAAAATAACACAGAAATTTTAAGCTTTACAATGAGTGCCTAAGCGAATCTTAAGCACTTACTTACGACTCGTTGCCTACTGGTAGATTCTTCGGATTGCTCGACATAAACGGATAGACGTTGAGTTTACTTTTGAATTCAGCTATATCTGTAATGTGAGCCGGATTGTTGCCCTCGCCAATGTACTGCAAGCGAACGCGATCACCAATTTGTTCAAACAGCAGTTGCTCCTCTGAAATGTTCCGTTGCACCTCATCTAGAAGCATGGCCAGTGAGCCAGGTCTTCGACCCATACCAGTAACAGAGATTTGTCTGGACGCAATGGCATCGGATATGGAATGTGTAACCGAATGTCTTGTGACTGTTGGGGCGCCAATCACTTGAACGGAAAGCTTGCGCAAATTTTCTTTGTCATATTCCAATAAAAAGTTATGAACATCCTGTTTCGTGAGAGTATTCACCGTTTGGATATGCATTTCAATGCGGTTGAAAAAGTACTCTCTGCTTACAATCTCGCTCCAGTTGCGATTGACCTCATCGTCCAAACCAAGATCGCCCAGTTTCTTGCCGTTGATGAGCGTTGCTTTTACCTCGTCAAATTCCTCCTCGCTAAGCTGAGCAACCAACTGTGGCATACGGGCACGAAATGCCTCCAGACGCTCTTCGACATGGTCCGCCCTATGCTTATTCTCTTGCGTATTTATGCTGAGTATGTAAGCCAACACGCCGTAGCCAATGCGCTGATACATGGCCAGACTATAACCGAGCTGTTCTTGCGTGCGCAGCTGATTAAAAAACGGCTCCTCCACAATCAGATCTATTAGATCCATAATGCATTCCATGCGCAGGCTACATGGTCCAATTTGATAGTAGTTGCTTACAATCGTGTTCGGATCATCCTCATTGAGCGTCCTCACGCGCAAAAAGTGTTCGCCAATGGGCAACTGCATAAGATGATTGTTTTGCGCCTCTAAATTTTCTACCTTACTGCTCTGATAGGTAGCATGTACCTTCTGAATAACACCGCGTGCGTGCTCCTCTGTAAAATTGCCCTGAATCAAGGCTTGTATATACATTTCCTTGTAAAAATTATCCTTAAAGTTTTGTACGTCATCCACGGTAACGGAATCGATCGCATTATACTTCTGTAGCAGGCTGAAACGCATGTGCTCTAGCACTGAGAGACGAAGATCCAAATTAAGTGACCTGCCAGTAATGAGCGCATTGAAGAGCTGTCGCTTTTTCAGCTCTTTGAAAGATATTACCTGGGCAGGATCAATTTCAACTGTTTGCATCACATTCATTATGATTTCTAAGAGCAGCGGCAACTTCTGATTGTAACCGCCAACTCGAAGCATCAAACCCTTATCTGCCGTTTCCAGCCCGTAAGTTAATCCAGCTACCAGAGCTGGATACAGTTGCTCGGCAATCCGGAACTCCACCAAGTATGTAAACAACACTGCAGATATAAAATCCTGAGGACTTCTCCGTAAAATGGGCGAGATCAAGTAGAGATTAATGCAGCCATCTGGAAGGAGAAAGGTATCATCCTGTCGAAACCATAGCTCACACAATTCATTTTTGATTAACGCCTTAGGACGACGTGGAATATGTGGCCGGCCAGCCGTTACCCAATGGGACGTAAAGTCTGTGGTTATAAACGGATTCGACTCAGGCATATGAAGTTCAGGGTGAGGTTGTGGATTTGTCCACATAGCTCTCCACTTTTCGGGAATCTCGATGCCCAAAAAATGGGTGCCAAACCATGGCTCCACGCGGTTATACTCAAGGTGCTCATAGGGTATATGCGAGGAGATCATGATGCTAAAACGGAACTCGCTCAAATGCTGTTTAAGCATCCGCATAGATTCTTCGTCATAATCAAAGTACAGTTCTGTGCCAGTCAAAACATCCTTTGGTGGCAAAAACCTTAACGCCTCCACAATACTCTGTACATTGTCCATGGAGGGTATTTCAATTTGAAAGCGAAAATTGTTAGCAGCAATTTGTTGCATCTCCTTAAAGGTCGCATGCAGGGTGCTGCACTCGTTTAGCAATCGTATCCAAGCAAATGTGGCAGCCATCACATCGTCCAAATGCTCAAAGCCATCGTCTGTCAAATAAATGGCTAGAGTAAAAAGAGAATAAATCGAGTTGTTGTCAAAGGTACTGGGACTGACACCAGCCATAACGCTCATGCACCACAGTCGACGTCGCAGAAACGAGCACAGACTGCCTACGCCCTCATAGCCCAGCACCTGTGAAACAAACATGTCTGGTTTGGATCTGTAATACGGCCGCATTGAAGGCAGAACCCAAGTGATTTCCAGCTTACAGACATCCTCCACGGGCTGTACTAGGAGCACCTCACTAAACAGTTCCTCGCGAAATGCTTGTCGATAGTTAAACTGTGTGAAATCCATCACAGGCTGCTCGCTTTTTGGAATATCAGAGCAGTGACGGACAAGCAGCTCCTCCAGCGCATCAAGTGGAAGTTCTGCCTGCAGGCAGACTGTCATCCGGTTAGCGCCATAATGCTTGCGCCGAAAATCGTGAAGTGTCTGGTGAAGATGCTCATCGTTGACGTTCTCTTTCAACGACTTAAGATTACCCCAGCTGAAGGTGCTATGTGGATAGCCTTCGCTGGCCATGGTGGCCAGAATCTGATCTCGTCGCACCTCATCAATCATGTGAGTCTGCTCAAACTCAGACTGCAATGCGGAGCGCTCGCGTGCCATGGCATCGATGGACATAAGTGGCGCTTTCATCAGATGCATAAACATATCCAAAGTTTTGTCTAGGTGCTGTTCCTCCACCTCAAAGTAGAAGCACGTGTCCTCGTTTTCAGTGTGCGCATTACTAAAGCCGCCGCTTTTTGACACAAACGAATCGAAGGCGTTCTCAATCGGATACTTTTGCGAACCCATGAATATCATGTGCTCCAGAAAATGTGCCAATCCTTGATACTCACGTGGCTCATAGAAAGATCCGACGCCTATTAGAACCGCACAGGCTGCGAGCTTTCCCTTGTAGTGCTCCAGCGATGAATCCGAACTAGCGGCTGTGGATGGTGCCTGCTGATGCACAGATGCTTGCGAAGCAGTGTGTGATCCCAAGCTGGGATCTGAGATAAGCACGGCCCGCAAGCCATTTGATAGACTCAAAGAGCGATAGAGCTTGCGATCAGCCTCTGATTTGTCGGGCGGTTCCAAATGCGTGACGTTCATGCTCTTTAGACGCCGTGAGATCCACTTATGACACTGGTTAAATATTTGGCGTGGCTCCATGCGATGCCTTAAAGGACTCATTAGCAAACTAGATTGGCACTCGTCAGTAACACTTTAAATTTAAGTTTGGGCAGTCCATAAAGAAATTTTACTGCCCCAGTGCCTAATAAATTATGAACAACTTGACAGCAATTGCCATGCACATTATTCCGACTTAATTGTGATGTCAAATAAAACATTTAAGAGCAGTTCACTAACAGTCCTACTGCCTTGCGGCCCAATACCACTTCAACACTGAACCAGTAGCCGGAAGCTGGATTTTGTCTGCGTGAAAATTCAATTAACTTTGCTGTAAATACAAAAAAAAAATTTAGGCGCGTTTTTCAGCTCACTTCCCATTTTCTCGGCTGCCCCTTCGCTTTGACTAAACTATTTGCATTGAAAAATCAACAGAATTTTGCGACCAACTTGACTTGTCGCCAGTTGCCCCAAGTCTAAGAGGGAGTCTCAGCTCTTTAAGCTTAGGCTAAGGACACTTGTCCTGTCTCGCAAATTGCTCTAATTAAGCTCTGTAAACTCGGAAGCGGCAGCTAAAATTCCAAATTAAAATTGTAATGAAGCTTTGGTTGCGTTTTGTTTTGTCTATGCCTGCTGCTGACACCTGAATGGAGAGGCAACGAGCCAGAAAGAATTATGGAGAGCACTGGGCAAGTACAATGCGGTATTATGCCATTTGGTAAACAAAAGACCTAAGCATATTTTTGACTGATAAAGATTTCATCAGTGATTAATTGGATTAGCAATTATCATCAACCAATTTAATTCGAATCTTAACAAAGTTCTTTAATTTCGATTAAAAAGATTCAGCCTTAATCCTTTCACCCACTTTACGCATGCAATGCAAAGTTGTTGTTAGTTTTTATACCCTGAATCCACTAAAATTGGGTAAAAAGGGTATAATGGTTTTGTGCAAAGGAATGTAACAGGCAGAAGGACCCCATAAAGTATATATATTCTTGATCAGTATCGACAGCCGAGTCGATATAGCCATGTCCGTCTGTCCGCACGTGTGTCTGTCCGTCCGTCCGTCCGTATGTATGAACGCGTCGATTTCAGAGACTTTCAGAGCTAGAGACTCCAGATTTAGAACTTAAGCTCGCCTAATCCCTAGGGAGTACAAGTTTGTTTTCGATTTTCAATAACTCTTCCTGTTTCCGATATACACATGGGATCGATAATTTGGAAATCTTTTAAATGACATTTAAATTATTTAATAAAATTGTGAAAATCTATGAAATTTTTATTAAAATCGGTTGAAAAAACAGGAGATATGTAACACTGAAGTTGAGTATAAAGTATGCGCGTACTTTTTTCTGCTGCAAGCGCTTTCATTAGCGAACCCTTCTTAATGGGGGTCTCGCTTATGAAGTTGTTGGCTTCTTTCATTTAAAAGCCTTCAAAGGATTAAATAAGCGATTGCACAAGGGCTCCACGTCCTGCACGCCTCCGACTGACGCCTCCACTGAAACTGAGGTTGCATTAATTGAGTGTCATGGCAAATGGAAAATTAGCTTAAGCCCTCAATAGCCTTGGGCAAGAGGCAATGACAATCATTTTGACCATTTCGTGCTCTTGAATCGTCTTCGTTTCAGTTGCATTTGCCCTTGGCTGACAATTAAATAGATTTTTTTCCAATTAGATGACAGGCAATTAGCAACGAATACCATGTTCGCATTGCTATCGATTGATATATTTTCATGCGTGTGTGTGAGTACCGCTTATGGTCTCTCGTAATTTATTAAATCCAGCTTACGCTAAGAAAAATGTCGAGTGCAGCAAATGGAATGAAATCCTGGTTGGCCAGAAAAAAGGGAAAGTTCTTATGTTAACATTAAGTATTAGTTCATATATAACACGAGCTGCTAAAAAGGATTTGTGATTTTATCCAATTTGTAAGTTTAATTTATTGTTAAGCTCTTTATACAAACTCTAACATACATATATTTGATCATATTGATACACCCACCACTCAAACATTAAAGTTTACTAAGCATTCTAAATCAATCGGATATCTTTGTTGTTGCTTCATTGGTCTGTTGTAAGAGCTTAAACTTTTTGCAAGGTATGCAGCACTTGACGCTGACGTTTTTCAACTGACGTTGATGACTTTACCTTTATGAATTTACCTACTGACCACATACACACACACATACACACACACGTGCATATACATAAGTACATCGCCATTTATACGTATAGAGTATGAGTATGTACATAGGTTAATATTTGTGTACTTTGTTGCGCTCGGTTTGATTTTGTTTGTTCTGCGCTGCGAGTAGTGAAAACTTTAGCCACAAAACAATCACGCACGTCTCTGTATGTTTGCTCGATAGTCCTGTTGAATTTTGAAAATATTTCGTGGTAAAACAAAAATATTTGCATGAAAAATGTTTAACTTTGACTTTGAGTTTTTTTTTGCTTACGGTTGCCAATGGAAAAGTTTTGGTTTGTTGGTTATTGTTTTTGCTGGCGCTGCTTGCATTGTTAATTGAAGCAGAAGGTGGCTTAAAACCGCGCTCAGCTTAATGGGACTCATATTTTATTCGGCAAGACCCTGAAAAGTGAGCAACAATTTTTTCAAGCGACTTAAGGCGAGAGAAAAAAACAACGCAGACAGAAAAGCTTAATCTGAAAAAATCAATCTGCAATAGAAATAAAATTAAGAAAGGACTCAACGAAAACGCAGACAAGCAAAAGAGAGATATAGTTAAGAAGAGGAGCGCAACGAATATGGTTGGTTGGACGTAAGAACCCTCAGGTATGCGTCAGGATTACGCGGCATTTCCTTGCGAGTGGCTGCCATAAAGGCGTGAGAAACGCTGTCCTGCACGCAACAGCCAACAACGCTTACAAGGATATTCATAAATAAATATCTGCAGGCATACAAATTGATAAGCTGACAGGCAGAGAGCTACAGCTCTTCGGCTCTTTGCATGGGTTCTGGGTCGGGCTTGGGTCCGGTTCAGGCGTTTCGCTGTCTGTCACGACCCAAAGGCAATCCCCACAACAACAACAACAACAGCAACACCAGCAACAATAGCACAGTATCTTAATCGACACACGCTGCGTACCTTTTGCTTGTGTGTCCTTCGAACAGCACCAAGACAAACACACCCTCGCTAGCTGGCTGACTGGCTGGCTGCTTGGCTGGTTGGCTACCTGTAAACATTGCCAAAGTTTTTTTGTGCGCTCGCTTTTGCAGCGTTCTAATGGCCGCTCGTCCTTCAACAGGCGCTCGTCTGTTTTCTTTTTCTTTCTCATTTTCGTTTTCGTTTTCGCTTTCGTTTTTTTCTTTTTCTATATATGTTGGTACATTTTTCTGCTGCCTCCTCACATTTATTGTTGTTTGTCCTTTTTGTTGTTGCCTTCGTCCTTCTTTCTTTGCAACCATTCAATTTTATTGTGCGCTCTCAAATTCTTTTGGTATTGAGGCTTTAAGCACGCGACTGTTTGTAGGCCCGACTGCCCTTACCATCATCCTTCCTTCCTGCCTGCCGGCGGTCCTGCCGACCCCTTTTCAACCAACCAGCCAGTCAGCCAGTCAACTTGCCTGCCCCTCATTGCTGTTGCTACTGCCTTGTATGTGTTTGTCGATGTTTTCGTGCTTTTCGATGTTTTAGCGAGCTTCCAACATATCCTGTTGCTTGCAAAAACGCAACCAGTTGAACATTTCCAGTTGCGTTCTCCGGGCTTCGGCTCTGCTCGGCTTTACCTATTCGTTTCAAGGGCTCTCTCATATCTCATATCTCACTCTCTCTTTCTCTCTCTCGCACACAGACTGTTGCTCTTCGCAACGCTTGGCACATGTTTAACGCGCAATTATTATGGTCCTGTTGCGCTTTTTTCTATGTCTGTGTGTGTCTCTGGTTCCCACTGTTGTATTTACAATGGATACAAAAACAAGTGGAAGTCGTCAAACGCATTTCCTTGCCGTTCAAATTGGCCAGTTGGAGAAATTAAATTTAAAAGTTTGTGTCAATAATAATACTAAATTTTTCTAATTTAATTTAATGTGCCATAAATTACAAAATATTTAATTGTAATTTATTTATGACTTAAGTATGAAAGTAATTGTAATTTTATATCTTTATGTAAGTTAAGTTTAAATATATTAATTCATTCAAATTATTTAATTTGTAAGAATGAAAATTTTCATTTATATTTACTATCTTTACAGCGCTTTAACTTTAACTGCAAAGTAAACACTGTGTTCACCTTGACGTATACGCAACAATCCTAACATCATCGCATGCAACAATTATGAAAGGAAAATCTCTCCACAACGTGCGGTGGAGACACAGCGGAACGTGCAGAGCACGCGCACCTAACACAAATGCGTAGGCGACAGGAGGCGGGGCTCCAGTGACAGCATATACACACACACACATATATATATATATATATACATATACAGATGCTGCTGCATCCTGGGAAATCGTTTAGTTGTTGCTTTCGCGTCGCTGTTTGCAAGGTGGAAATTGATATTACTTTTTAATGCTGCGCCAGCTGGTTTTACGCCGAACCAACACACACTCAAAGGCACACGGACACTGACAACTTTCCAGTTTCACGAAGGTGCGTGGGAGAGAGCGCGCGAAAGAGAGAGAGAAAGAGTGAGAGTCTTGACTGGCTGCGGCCACAGCAGCTGAGCGTCGTTACAGTTCGAGTTGAGCCGTTTCGTGAACAGGACACAAGACGCGGAAGCTGCCCGCTGTTGTAAAGAAGTAACTGATTGTGAAGCCAAGCAGCGTTTTGAAGGCGCCGCGTTCTGCAATATTTTCTAACACTCCACAACACGTCAAGGTGTGCGTGGTGGCTTTGGCTGTGTGTGTGCGTGTGTGAGTGAATGTGACTGTGTGTTCATGTGAGACGGTGTGTGTGTGTGTATTTCTGGCTAACACAAAAGAAGCAGCAGCAACTAAAACGTACACAATACAAATTAAAAAAAAAAAAAAAAAACAGAAACAAACGCAGCAACTTTTAAGTGGCAGCCAAGTGTTGAGAATTATACGCCATTTCAAAAATTTAACAAGCGACCGAATGTGAAATAAAGAAAAAAAACGCTCAAGTGCAAGAAAAAATGAAATGTATTTATATATATATATATCACAAACAAAAATAATATACATGGCAAAATCAAACTAAGCATAGCAAGACACTAAAAGCCTGAGCAAAAAGTAAAGCAGGAACAGGTAAGTTCTTTCTCTGTCAGCAATTGCGTTGTGAATGTTGGAGGTCCTTGTGGACAAGGCTCGATAGCAAATAGTTTAATTTCCGGCATGGTCGTCGTCGGGCGCACGTCCGGCTTCAGTTTTTATTTCCGCCTGCCTCAATACGGACTGCTACCATCATGTGCCACATATAAATCTATTTAATGTTATACGCGTATTCACATCCTCTTTCGAACTGACATAACTCATTTCAGTTTGTCGATTGTTCTGCGATCGCGTCACGAAATACCATTTCGCATTTCGCCATATTGATTTTTCTGGCCAAGTTTAGGCAAGTAAGGCAAGCTAAGCTGGTCTCCCCCCGGACACCTACTCGGAGGGATTAACGGAACAAAAGCTCTTGGTATGAAGCCTCCAAAAACAACGCCTTAAAGGACCAAATAAAACCAGCTAATGAAGCAAGAAATTGAAAACATTACCGAGGCGATTAATTATTGATACTTTGATGTTTGGCACCGACTCGTCTGGCATCCCATGCTTTGTTAGATAATTAATTTATAATTAAGTTAGTAATTTGCCAGGCGGCGGGCGCCAGTCGACAGGAACCAAGGGCCCAACTTTAACTTCAAAAACTGTTTTTATTTATTTTGTTTTTTCTTAAAATTAATGGGCTTTAAGTTGTGTCCAGCAGCTGTGCGGACTGTTCGATTAAGACTTTCTGAACGTGACCAGCGTGGCATATTGGTGGCAATCAACAACGGTTTGGTTTGGGCTACGCTCTACTCTGCGCTGTTTGCTGCTGGTGTGAGGTTTGTCTAATATCACAATGGCCACAGTAACGGTTCAACTAACACAAGTCCAGTGTCCCCTAGAGCAACATTTAGCTCGATGGCGATGGCAGGTAGTGAAACTGTCATTACTCTTCACCGCCACCCAGCGATTTCTGTGCGCGTCTGCACCTGTCCGTGGCCCAAAAGTCGAAGGGCCAAAGTGTTTTTATGGATGCCATTTTAATTTAGATTCTTATCAATCCGTAATAAGCATTTTGTGCCCCCATATTTAGGTCACAGGCATTACAAAATTATAATTGTGATGATAATGACCAAAATTTAATGTCTGGAGTGTTTTAATAATGCCACAATAATCGCTGTCACAAATATAGGTATTTATCACGGGGCAATGTAAGCAAAGTTTTTTTGAATTCGTTGTTAACTGTTATATGGCTAAAACAATAACTTTATTATATTTGTCCAGCCTTATGAGCTGTTTTGCATAAATTTCTGGCTCACTTTGTTAGCAATTTATATCTGCTGGCAACTGACACGTGTCTTTTAATTGAATGCAAATAAAATACACCATAAGACACAATATGACAAGCCATAATCCTGACAGCAACAGTTATACATGCTGACAGCTCGCTCCCCATTCTTCACTGACGCACACACACACGCATTGAGAGGGAGTAGCTGCCATGAGATATGTCACTCGCCCGACAGGCTGCCCATCTCCCAGAATTTAATGGCATTTTAAACTACTGTTTTCGCTCTTTCCCTCATTCGTTTGTACCATTTGTGTCGCTTAGCTGTCTGTTTATATGTCTAAGTTTGCCTGACATACATCACAATAAATATATATGTATATATATATGTATGTATGTATGTAAGAATGTAAGTATGTATGTATGTATGAATGTACGTATGTATGTATGTATGTATATATGTATGTATGTATATTCACTTACACATACATTTGTATATTCATTAATGTCTACCGAGTCAAAGTGTTTAAAATGTTGTACACGCTTGTGGCATATCCTTTTGTTGCTGCCTGGCTGTCTGGATTAGGCCATATTTAAGCCGTTTGTTATGGTGGCCCTGTGGTACTATTGTTGTTGTCTTTGCTACTTTGTATTCTGATTTATACATGTTTTAAGCAGAAGGCAGGAAATTAATTAACTTTAGCAGAAGCGCCAATCCAATTTTTCTGTTTTCCACTGGTTGTTTAGCCTTGTTCACATGTGTTTTGAGCTCATACTCTGTGTGTGTTAAACGCATTATTAAAAAAAACGCTCCAATGCCAACTGCTGCCTCGTGTAATTGTACATACTGCAAAATGCCACTTCATTTGCACAAATTTTTAAAAAACCAGCGTCAAATTTTTATTGCATACTGTAAACTACCGCAACAGCATCAGCAAAGGACCCCACATACAAAAAGTCGAAGCATTTTGTTGTATTATGGGCTTTACCATTGGTATCGTTTTTCTGACTGCGGCTGCAGACACAAATACATACATATATTTACATTTTTAAATAACTTTCATATTTGTCTTTTGATTTTTTTAATTCACAATTATTCTGGGCTTTTTGCAGGCAAACGTATTTTATGCAAAAACTTACACAAATTGTTTGGCTGTCGAACACACAACACGCAATAAGTGAGCGGAATTTAATTAATTTAATTTCGTTTGGCATGCTCTGTCGACGATTTGGGAAGGCAGATGCAAGGAGTGGTCCGAGTACACAGCGCTGCCTTTTCAGTTTATTATTCATGCAGACATTTTTGCGAGTGCGGTGGAAAACTGCAGCAGGTTTATGCAAAAATCAAGCGCCTCTAAATGGATGGTAGACACACACACACACACACACACACACACACACACATATACAACCACACAAACATATATTCATCTTCCTACTGACACACACATAACTCTGGCATTTCAACTTGTCGTTTGCAGTTGCTGGCACTTCTATTTACTTGCTGCGGCTCTGCAATTTTCAATTAAAATATTTGCTCAGGGGAAGCGAAAGGGAGAAAGTGCAGCTTTTTCTAGCAAGCATCGTTTCAGGCATATATTTGCATATGAATGCAGATATAACAAGCTACTGCCAGTCCCCCAAATTTACACCCAAAATCGTAGTAGTAATGTCTAAAATCAACGTTCGTTTACATGCAAACAGCAACAAATTGTTGGCTTAAGTTATTAAGGCATGTCCTCTGTTTGTAGTTGTGGCTGTTAAAGATTTTCTTTTGATTAGCATAAAAACATAATTTCCATATAAATGCAAAAGAAAATCCGCGCAAAGGACCAAAGAAAATGTAACAAATTTTACAATTTCCGTGAGCCATTTTTGTGTATTGTGTTTTTGGGTGTCTCAGCTGGATTTCGTTGGCCGTCGGCTGTTGGCATTACCATTACTGTTACGCGGACTAAACTTAATATTCGGCAAACACACACACACACACATAGTAACGCAGAAATTCAGACAAAGGTGGTTAACTATAAGGAGCTGGGCATGCCTAGCTGCCTGTTTACATTTTTGTTAATGTCATGTCTAACTTTTTCGCCCTTGGCCGGCTCTAGTCCCTGCCTCTTTTACCACTATAATCGGACCAAAGCAGCTGATAATGGTTTATGCTAGGAAAGTTGCCCGTTTGCCCAAGTAAACAGAGATTTTGGCGCATTGTTTGACTGTGACGTGCAGTAAAATTGTCATTTTGTGTCCTTTTCATAGTGAGAGTGGATGTTTGGCTTGTAATCTAATAAAATTTTTGATGCCTAGCTCTTGTGTTATGCTTTGATTAATGTAATTTGCGCCCAGGGGCACAATTTGGCATTTTGATCCTGTTGCTCCGTGCACTTGAAATGATTAATGTATGCAACATGAGCTGCGCACAAACTTAAACAGCAGAAAACAAAAATAATAATACATTTTGAAGCATCTTTGGAATTTCTTCTAAATGTAAAGTTAAGGATGCACAACAACATAATAAGGACTGAGATGGATGGCAGCCAAGGGAAGTTTTGACAGCTCCTCAACTGAGCTCAGCATCTAGCTTCTTTTCCATCTAGTTGCCCCAATTGCTTGCACATAGGCAATAGCAGGATGGCCAAAGCCATTTCAGCCCTGGGCATCTTGTTTGCTTAAAGTTTTACGCAAATTTCTATTTCTTCTCTTTCTGTTGGAACCACGATGCTTATTTTTTTCGACCACTGCGCTGCGTCTCGCTGATATCGCTTGGTTACATAGCTTCAAAAGTTGAAAACTGGGACCTGAGCTAAGCTGAGCAACAGTTTGGCCAAAAGTTGAGGCAAACATTTATCAAGCGAGCAATGCAGAAAGTTTTGCCTCAAGCGATGGAAATAAGCAGAAAAAAATAGTAGCAGAACAAACTTTCGTACGACGACAGCTAAATGCTCTTACTTTCGATTTGATTAGTTTTTTTTCATATGTCTTTGACCTTGCCTTTCACAATGCTTGTACTTACTTCTGTTCAATATTTTCCTGTTACTCTCTACTTTGTCTTAAAATATGCTTTTGAATTATGTGCTGTAACCAAATTTTGGGAACATTTCTGACAGAGTTTTAGTGGCTGTTTTGTTCTTTGTCGCTATTGTTGTTGCGGTAGTTGCTCATAAGCTGAACGTAAATTACAAGCGGTTTTGTCAGTTTGGCAACTGCCGCACCCAAAAGCCAAAGGATTGACAGTTATTAAAAATGAAACGAGGAAATTACGAGTACATTTTGTGCTTCTTCTTATCCTTGTTGCTGTTGTTGTGGTTGTGCTGGGTGTGTTTTTACTGGCTTGTTTAACGGCGCTTTGTTGCCAGCAGACACAGTCGACTGTTTATTTGACTGTGCCTGTGTGTGCGTGCGTGTGTGTGTGTGTATGTGTGTGTACGAGGAAAGGGATTGGTAGAGAAACGAGGCCATGCATATGCTGATTGCCAAGGCCTTGCCTTATCGCTGGCTTTAAAAAATTGGAAAAAAATATAAATGCAAAGCGAACATTATGCTTTTCCAGGCTCAACGCTGCTTTGTTGTTGACCCCCACATAAATCATATATTTTTCTCCTCTTTTTTTTGGCAGTCGTTTCTTCTGGCATTGCTGTTAGCCTAAGCGCAACAGCGCTTGACTCATTTTTCATGGCAGGAGAAAATATTCAGTCGCATTAAGCGCCATTTATTTCAGCTTGTTTTCGTTTTGCCAAATTTTGGATGGCTTTTTGTGCTGTTTGAAATTGAATTTTATATTTTATGCGACTGAAAAATAAATTTTATGTGCACTAATTTGATTGTTTGCCTGCTGCAGCCAGCAAATATCAGAATCCCTTAAGTGTGCTAGCCAAATGAAATATTAAACGCGACCAAACCAGACGCCTCATACTTTATTCTATAGGGGGCGGCGTTTCCGCTTACATATGGCCACAGTACGCCAATTATGCCATATGGAGCAGTATGGGGCAAACCGTCTGTTGCTCGGACTAAGCGCTCTCTCTCTCTCTCTCTCTCTCTATCCCTCTTATGCTCAACTTCCGACTGACAGAGATAACGTAAAGTAACAAAACTTTGCATTTTAATGAGCAGTTTCTTTAGCTTCATATGTGTGTGAGTGTACGTGTGGCTTCCGCTTTCAAGACTGCTCATGTGTGTTTTGGCTGCTTCCTCTGAGCCACAACAGCCACAACAAGCGACGGCAAAGGCAACAGCCGCGACAACGGCAAAGGACGAAAGTTTGCACAATTTTCGTGTTGTTCTTTCATTTGGCGCAAAATTGTTGCGTTGTTTTTCTTAACTGCCGAGCTTTGATCAGATTAACACGCCCAGAATCGTGTTGTTTGTCTGTCACGGCAGCAACAACTAAGTTATAAATTGGACGGGTAAAATAAAATGTTGTTTCTTACAATGAAAATGATTTACGTAGCGGCCGATAAACAGAACTTGTAACAATATATTTAAAAAGGGTTAAAAGTGTTAAAAGAAAGGAAAACATAATCAGTAAAGAAATGGAACTGTTAATCCTGCTTACCAACTAACGAATTTTCATAACTTTAAAAAGGGTGGCACTATAAAAATATTTGTTAGCCATGTTTGATTTTCCTATTTTTAACTGCTGTGTTTGCTTTGCACTTTGCTTGCTGTCCGAGACCTTCACATAACTAAGCTCCAAGCAAAAGGGCGAGTATGTGATGTTTGCTTAGTGCTTTGCATGCGGTGCAGTCACCACACACACAACCACACACACACACGAAAACACACTCACACACATTCTCGCACACATACAGAGAGAGATGGCATCACAGGACGACAGTCAAGGCAGTGTGAAGCAAACGCATTTCTAATGCTCACAAAACGCACATCAAATTTGCATAATTCTGCGCAAAATAACATTTTGCACAATCAAATGGCCCCCTACCAGGCACACGCAACAGGCAGTCCCAAAATGTGGGCCAGTTTAACCCAGTCAAACCCAAAATGGGCGATAAAAGAGTGGAGAATGGAGAGTAGCATGTCATAGCTGCTGTCATGGCTGCGAATTAGTAAGTAGATTTTATTAGCTGTTTTATTGAGTGAAACAATAAAATCGGTGCGTATTTAAATGCCAGCAAAATGCTGCAAACTAAATTTTTGACAGCTTGGTTGAAGTTTTTTGACGCTAATTAAAGACGCAGCTGTCAACGATGCGTATGCGTAATGATGGTAATTTTTTAAATTGGCTAAGAAAATGAGACCCTGCAGCACAACATTTTTACAGCATGTGCGTGAGGCAGCAAAATCAACATGTGAAACATGAGCGAATAGCTGAGAGCTGTGTTGGTTTCTTTCTTTTGCCCTGTGTGTGTGTAAGTGGTTGGATGTGAGCATGGCACTGACTGACTGCTGCTGTCTGCTGTCAACTTATTAAGTCAATGTGTATATACAAAGTAAAGGAAGGCAGCTCTGTGAAATATAAGCATGGCTAAAAATACGTTCTCATCCTCCAAGAAACAGTAAGGTGCCCGAAACAGAGAACATACACAAAAAATAACTTAAGAAGCTAAAAGTTGAACGACTTTTGTATGCCCATCAAAAGATGTCCTTTGTCATTATTCTAAGAAATAAAGGAAAGCTTTTGTTTTTGGAAAGATCACAGATAGAAAAGATATGTTAATACCACATAAAATGTCTCGCATTTCATTTCAAGAATTTCTTCTCAGACGTGCATTTTTCTTTACTAAATAAAAAAAAACTTGGCTCTTCCTGTATACATATCTTCTTTTGTGTAATTTAGCACTCAAGTGGCGCTGGACACGCGCATTTCGCAAGCGTTTTCTAAGAAGGCCCGCATCATTGCAATATTTCGCGTAATTGCTGCCACATGCGTGAGATACAGCAAGTACATGGATATACACGTACATGTAATAAGTACATGTGAGTGTGGTAGCCCAGATAAATGTGTGTGTATATAGTTAGCTTGGTTGCCTTGACATTGAGTGTGCGGTCACACGTTAATGATGTGGCCTTAACTGCACTTGTTGAGCATAACTTTAGGGGTGCCACATGACGTACCACAAACGTCAATCTCAGCGAGAGCTCGCACGTTTCTGACTTACAGTCTTCATTGGCAGTATGTGCACTTTGTGAGGCGACCTAAGCTACAACAAATCTCTATTGATTATTGCGTTTATGTGTTTGGATTTGGTGGCATAAAGGCAAAGCATGTGCTTCGTGATGAGGGCGGTGGCGGGGGATCAGTGGGTGTAGCACATACAATTTTGAACGTGTAGCAGCTGTCTCTGATAGCAGGTAAATCAATATTTTCCAATATAAACGCATGAACAGCCATATATTTATTTTCTTTTCATTCTGTTTTTGTGTGTTCCACTCGCGCTGCTCGGCAAGCAAATCCTTTGCCAAACAAAGGAGCCAGGACTTTGCTGGTAGCATGCGTACCAAATGCGCACGAATTCGATGCCAAGGATATAAAGAAATGGTTGATGCTTTGTTTCGCTTGGTCTCCACCCTACTATACATGTGTTGTCGTATTTACATTTATTTGGTTTATTTGGCTATCTAGAAAGCATTTCCTTTGTGTACGTAAGTATATATTTGTAATGCCCTGCCAGGATATGGCAGCATTGAGTCAATGCATATTACATGTTACGTATACGTAACATTGTATACGGACATACAAAATTTAAAGCACAGAGCATCCTTGAATCTGTATAAGCGCTGAAAGCTCTTTAAATTTTCCTGCCCATTGTCAACAGAACGGGTTGCCGGAAACCGGAACAGGAACTGGCAAGGGAAGTGCCCCATTGCAATCGTGGCAGTAAGCAGCAAGCAGCAAGCAACGGGTAGCGGACTCCTGACCGGCAGCTCGTGGCAGACCACTTAATCCGCTCATTAGCCAACAGCTGCAACTTAAATATTTTAGAATAGGTTTAATATGACTTTTGCAATCTAAAAATCGTACTTTACATTTTTTGTACCCCAACAGACATTGTTATTACAAAAGCCCTGAGAGTGCAGGCAATACGCAGCAGAGATTTAGCGAGCTTTGGTCCTTGTGTTCAAAGTGACACTTTGTGTGTTGCACTTTATAGTTGCATTCCATGGGCAGCTCTCGTTAAGCCTGCTGCCATTACTTAGATACAATATAAGCAGCTGTCATTTGGCATGCCTCGCTGCACCTAGGTTCAAGTTGCAGACTCTTGTCTAGCCCGCATAAGTATGCTATGCTAGCTCGGTGGCGCCTTTGTGCCACACTTGACTGCTGCTGCTGCTGTTGCTGTTGTTGTTATTGTTGTTGTTGCTGCTGCCTCTGTTGCTGACTACTGGCTTATTTATTTACAAACACACACATAAACACACAAGCTAGTCAGCTGCGCCTTAAGTAAACATTATTAAAATTGCCAACGCCGTTGCCAAGCAATCCTAAAATAACCAAAGAACCCACACAGCAGGCAAAAAATTATATAAAGGGGGAAGGCAAGTCGCCCTTCTGTTGCTGAGCGAGTGCCTTTGTAATGGCAAAGAAAATTGTCATTTTCATATATGAAAAGAGAGACTCGTTTTTTCAGGCTCTTGAAGCGCCACATTGCAATATACAAGGCGTCATGGCAGCCAAGGTTATTATTATTATTGCTAAGCCAAAGTGGACGCCACATTCACACACACACACACACACACACACACAGACACAGACACAAGGCTATCCATACACATACATAGAGATACATATCTGTTCTACTTGTTGCTTGTGTTTGTGGCCTGTATGGCGTCACATCCTTTTTGTGGCACTGATTATCCTTTTTTCACTGGGTTTATTAGAAAGCTGTCAGCAACTCTCAGCGCGCCTCGACGCACACTTGACATTTATTTATGCAAATATGTGAAATCATTTGTGAAACTTGCTTTCACAGTACTCGCACCCGCCGCCGGGCACATGCAAAAAAAAAAAATGGACCCGGCATAAAAAAAGACACACGACTCAATGGCTTAGATGTGTATGTGTGTGTATTTCTGTGTGCCCATAAAAGAGAAGACAAAAAAAGAGTTCATGAATCAAGTTTTTTTGTGCAAAACAAAATCAATTTCCAAAGAACAATAAAAAAAATTAAGAGTGAGAGATAGTGAGAAATGCGATAAAATGCGTGTCGCAGTCAAATGTGTCTTTTTGCAATATTTAACGCCTCAAACCGCTGCATTTCGTTAGTTGAAGCCTGCACCAGAGTTCCTATCTAGACATTTCCCTTCCTCTTGGTGTGCTTATAACTACTCATTAGGTTAAAAACTTTTGTCTGAGAAGAACCATTTGTGTTCTGAGTCAGGGAACGTAAAACTGCAAAGCTCTTAATAACATTTTTACTGCGCTGATGAGAGCGCACATTAAATCAGCAAGAGGAAGCATAAAATGTTCATATTAAAATATTTACGCATACCATTTTAAAGCTGCTTGGATCATTTTTGGCTTAGCTACACTTTTCATACATATTTTCATGTATATTTCTTTTGTTATTTTTATGATGAATTTCGATGCGCACGTGTCGCCGGGTTACTTCCGTTGCAGGAAGCAGAGGCACAAAAGCACAGCGCTGGTAGCTCATTAGGCAGGATGTGAAACAAAATATGTATTTGTGTTGTGAGAGTTATTCGTTATTCGAAAGGTTGTGCTACGGTTATTACTCTATTAGTGCCAAGTAATCACCTAGTTGCTATACATATTATATATATATAATATAGTCATTCAAGCATATGCATAAGCCTGTTCACACTCACATCCACACACACTGGCACTCACACCTTGAGCCTCAACGAAGGCTCAACTCGAATTGCTCTGTCGCATATCAGGCGCAAATATCTTGGGCACACATCAGTGAACTTAGACAAACAACTAAGCGACAACAACAACAAATAGCTATAGATATATGCATATATGAGTATATCTACAATGCCATATAGCTTTATTGTTGATTGAACAAAAACAAGTTTATGTCGAAACGAAGTGTGTCTACGTGGCTCCGGACTGAGTTAACTTTTGCGCAGAATATCGTCGCTATTGGTGTCTAGCTGGCACGTATACTAAGTCTCCCCATACCTTTCTTATTCTTGCCTCTTGTCTGACAGTGCTTCATAATTTTGTGGCCCTGACTATATATGCATACATATTGGGCATGTTAGTCAAACTTCCAACTCATGTGCCCCAACGACTCTGATGCTGTTGAAAATGGACTTGGAGTTGGTATTTTGCTAACATGATGGAACTTCAGAATATTCGTGCAAAACTTTCTCATTGCCTTTGTGTTATTTATGCCCTTGTTTTTCAGTGTGTGTGTGGGTGTGCGTGTATGTTGCTGCTGCTGCTGTCGTTATTGCTACGTTATTGACATTGACAACTTCTGCCAACGCCAACTGACTTTGCACATTGTGGCTTGGTCAGCAGTACCATTCGCTCTCTCTTTTTTTGTCTATTTTTGCTGCGCATCTGTTAGGCATTTTCTAATTTACTAATTTAAATAAACTTTTGCAGCGCTGCCGGAAAAGTTTTTTGCGCGCACAAACTTAAAATACGCCACTTTGCACAATAACGAGCATGTCCTGTGCTCAAAATTATGCCAACACTGTCATTAGTTGTTGCCTGGCACAATACAAACTCGAAAGACCCCTTGACAAACCCCATCTTCGCTTTATAATTGAAGTGCATACTTGTGGCGTTGTGGCAAGGGAGAACGGAAGGGATAATTCATTGTCAGCGCCTTTGCCCAGTGGGGCTCGACCGCAGTCTCAGTGCACGGCCCCCCAAGGCGTCCCAGTTAACCAACTTTAATAATTATGAGAGTAACGGCAACATAGCCGCAAATGCCAAAGCGGCAGCAAAAACTTTTCACAGTTAGCCAAGAAATTAACGATGAAAATATATTTTCCATGTTGAATGCGACTTAGTGCGAACTTTTGTGGACTTATAAGACACTTAGACTGATATGCTGATAATTTGTGCCAACTGAATGTATATATATTTTTTAATTTTTTGCGCAGTTATGCAATAAAAACACAACTTTTAATTGTATGTATATTTGCTAACCACATTTTGTGGTTAAATATTATACAGTCACTATTTATTGAGAGTTTTCATGTCAGAAATATTTTTCTATTTATTTATAGAAATGGAAAACGATTACATTTAATCAGTAGTTGCCGATAGCTTCGACCCACAGATAACTCTGTAAATATAATAAATATAATAAAATAAGAATAATGAATATAAGAATAATATGAATACGCTTCATATTGTTTTTCAATTAAATAACATTAAATGCATTTGGCTTAATTGAATTGATTTCCTGTTGACTGGATTCTTAAATTACGCTTCTGAGGTTGGTTTGCAATACTAATTCTTTGATTTCGTTGTAATTTTATTTGTTCTGCAAATAAATTTGGTATTTGAGTGATTTATGCATCATCGCACTTTATATTTTATTTATATGCCACATTTCTAATTCGACAGCTGTCGAATGCCATGCTATATATGAAACCCATACCCAGCTCTCTACACACATTTTTCAACGGCAGTGAAACCACGAAAATATCATTCTTGAAAACAAATCGAGTAGCTTGATAATGATGGCAGCAGCAGCGGCATCAATGCCAACCGCAGAGGAAATGAAATCAAATCGCACAGGTAATTTGTACGCACAATCTTTCAGAGCGTAAGAGGCACATTAAATCTACACAAATGATTATATACATTACAATCTTATACTATACCTAAGCATATACGTAATGTCTGTGTTTGTATGTTAGTGTATGCATTATAAATGTAGTTGGATTATAAGGGCGCCTGAGTTAGCAAAGCCTTGAACAATAATATGCGGAACGGTTACTAAGCCACAAGCCGATATGCCAGCAAGCTATTCCGACCAAAGACAACCCTGCAAGTTGCTTACCCAGGCAAATGCGGCTGAATAATAGCATCATCTATGCGGCTGATGGCAGAGCCTAACCACAACAATTATTGCTTCTCCATTGCCGGTGCCTGTGCGGATCCATTTAAATTGCCGGATTCAATAACAAAATAACTATGGTTCAACTACAGAGTTGTGTTTTGGTTTGTGTTTCGGTCTGTGTGAGTTGAGTTGCTGTGTTGGCGAGCCTGTGTGTGTGTCTATTTGATTAATAACCATGTTAAATACATTAACAAGAAAAATGTCTCTCTTAATAAAAATCATATTTATTATGATGATTGATGTTGATTTTAATGGCGCCGCAACAGCAACACAATTACCAAAGCGCTGAAAAATTTCGCACTTCAATAAATGCAAAAACCAAAAAATAAATAAATGAAAGCATAATTTCGGCAGCAATCACATTATTTTCAATTAAAAATTACAACATGAATTATAATTAAAACAAGTAAGAAGGCTCTAGTCGAGATATCCCGACTAGATGATACCCTGATCCCTATACTTCACGCGTCAGTCAGTCAGTGCTTTCAAGTATGTGTGTGTGTGTGTGAACGCGCATACTGCATACACAGCTTCAATGTCCCATATCTCCGGTGTTTCTTAGCCGATTTCAATAAAATTCACAGATTGTCATTATTTTGTTTTATAATTCAAATGGCATCTCAAAGTTTTCCAAATTCAAGATTTTGTTGTTATCGATCCCATGTGTATATCGGAAACGGGAACAGTTATCGAAAATCTAAAACAAACTTGTACTGCCTAGGGATAAGGCGAGCTTAAGTTCCAAATCTGGAGTATCTAGCTCTTATAGTCTCTGAGATCGACGCGTTCATACATACGGACAGACAGACAGACAGACGGACATGGCTTATCGACTCTGCTGTTGATGTTGATCAAGAATATATATACTTCATGTGGTCGGAGATGCTTCCTTCTGCCTGTTACATACTTTTGCACAAAAACATTATACCCTTGTTTCCCATTTTTAATGGGATCAGGGTATAAAAATATACACTTTTGGTGGCGTAAGTTTGCTAAAATTTTATTCCACCAACGCAACAATCATAATAAGCAGCAAACTTGATGTATTTTGTATGAATTTTGTATGAGACAGTTATGAACTGCATGTATTAAATGAGGGGAAAACTGACAGCGGCAAAAATAGCAATAGTAAACCAGTATGTACAGGATTTCATGCCACAATCGTGAGAGCTACACTCGTATGCATGTGTAAATAGCGCAAGTCAAAATCTGCGGCAAAAACAATAAAATACGTTTAACTAACCGTCTGTCTGGTGTTCCCTCTTTTTTTTTGTCTGTCAACCTGTCTCTGTCTCAGTTGTCTGTCAGTTGCATTTGACATTTGACCTTGGAACCATTGTTTGCAACTAGGCGGCGCTTAAGCGCTTCATGTAAGGAGTACAAACAATGCAAGCCCTTGTTAAGTATTCCATGAGTAACAATATAAAAGAAATAAAATATTTCAAATGACGCATACCGCGATAGAAGATACCCTGCAAAGAGTTAAAAGTACGAACAGATCTGTGATACAATTAAATTGAGTTATGATCGAATGTTTCAGTAAATTTAAATGATATACTTACATTTTTGCAATTCCCTATCAGCGCTGATTACAGGGTATAAACAGAAAAGAAATGCAACTCAAATGAATTTCAGTTTACACGCTTGAACATTTGCTGTAGCGCATAGTAAAAAAAATAAATTAGACAGTCAGACGACATGCCAGACGACACATGTATGACGTTGCAATGTGCTCAATAAGTAAGCAGAACAATACAGTTTTAACAACAGCAATGAAACTGTAATAACAATAATGACAACAGTATCAGAGGGCAAAGGCAGAAGACGACAGCTAAGGATGCGACCGTCACCAGGGAGACAAAAAGTCACGCCATCGGAATTGAAGGCAACTGAAAGTATGTATGTGTGCATATGGTAATAGACAGTATATGTAGATACTGACACAGACAAGTGGATTGCTTTGCAACTTAATATGGTGGAACTTTGTGTTTGTGTTTGTCAAGCGGCTGCTTTGAAATACAAGCCACAGGAATTGGTGAAAGGGTTTCCTGCATATTTTCAATGAAGACATTGCGATAGAAAATACTAAAATATATTGTGGAAAACTAAGTTGTTAAACGAATCCTTAACAATATTTTGTAACGAGTTGGGAAGTTAACTCATTTACACTGTTCAAAAGAACACAACTGCAGCGTATTGAATTTTATTACATTTTAGGTCTTTTGCATATTAATGTTTATTTTATTAAGCTGTCCTTCATATTTATAATTGACATTGGCTTCAAACGCTGACGAACTGACATCCAGAAGGACGACCTTGCTTCGCCGAAGGACTCTAACATTGAATACGCATTAGTTGCGCTGCAAAAGTTCATGGGGCCATTGAGCTGCCAAAATGCCTGCCTGCCACTTTGCTTCCCGCTCTTACTACCAGGCTGCCTGCCAACTTTGTTAGCTTGTTTCAATAGACGACAGTTTGACATTGGGACTGACATTGACATTGACACTGACATTGGCACTCGGCGCTTGCATCTGCCAAACCACATAAATACGAAAGCTCAACAAATTGAATACTTGATGCGTTATTTTTGTGACAGCTTAACCTTTATTTACGATTTAATCAACAAATTATTGCAGCCTAATTACAGCCATCTTATTTCTCTTCAGTCTTTAAGCAACAGGCATCTACAATTGTTGTTTTTGTTTTTCTATTTTCTTAAAAGGCATTATCATTATTTTTATTGCAGAGACGCCGCGAGTTGCCATCTTCTTGCGGTTAATTAATTGCGGTCACTTTGTTTTCGTTTAAGCCCTCACTTGGCTGTTATTAAACCCTTTTTGTCTGTACTCTGAGATTCTCTGGGTTTTTGTATCGGGCTTTTCTGTCGTAGCTGTTTAGCAAGTTGGTTTAATTTACTAGGTCAGGCGTGCTTTAATTAATGTGGCATCAATTTCATTTAATTAAATTAAATAACTCAAAATTTTGCATTAAGGCGCACGAACAAACGACCAAACGAATTTTAGCCCAGCTGCTGAAGGCTCTTTTCTAAATGCGTTGGATTTCACGCATTACTAATGCGCCTTCCTGCCGCGACATCATAAATGTAATATAACCACGAACACAAGCACACACTCGCTATGTTGGTCCTTGAGGACAACAGCTGAGTTCGCTTGGTTTGTTGCGTGCCATCATGCAGGCAAATGGCCAACCGCATTGCACATTTCGACCCAGCGTTAATGAGCTCCACGCCTTTTTTTATATTGCCCATATTCAGTTGATTTCATTTAATGGCATCGCAACGCGTGACATTAAATGTTTTATGTTTGTGTGCCACGCTGCGTATGCGTAATTGGTCCTTTGCGCTTTTTTTTCGGTGTACCTATACGCCATGTGCGCTTAACACAGTTCCACATAATGCTGCAGCTCTCCAGTGTATTAGAGGGGGCGTAATGGTACAGCCACTGAATGCGCGTTACCACGCTATCAATTGTTATTACTATTACATAATAAAGGCAGAAAAGAAAAGACGTTCTGTTTTGTACAAATAATCTGCATGATCTAATAAACTCACATAACCCAGTTACAGGTAGAACAACTGTAAGCACAATTCCCTCGTGTTGATATGCGAAAACAAATAACATTTTCGATTAAATAATATATGTAGCAATGAGCCACAAAAGTAAACAACGCAGCACAGCACACTGCAGTGCAAAACTGGGCTCAGCAGGGAGCCCACAAGTTAATTTAGTGTAAAATTGGAATATATATATATATATATATATGTTGTATACCACATGAAACAATAGGATGTCATTAGTCGTCAGACTCGACAAATCTGTTCCGAAAAATTTGAGCCAATACATTGCGTGAATGGCAACAACGAAATTGCAAAATGGCACAAAAAAAGCAACATGCCACACAATTACATTTGATAAGTGAAAACACTTTGATTTGATTCAAATTAAGATGAAAGCAACAGCAAAACAACAGCAAACAATATATATACATGGACACAGTCAAGCAAGCAACAGAGCACAACAAGTGACAACTGTTTAGGACAGACCACAGTAAGCACTTGAACTTGTGGCTTCAACACAACTTTCTTAATACAGCACGTCGCCTGAATGGTTTTTTAAGGGGGGCGGAACTGGGAGTGGAAGGGGGTGGGCGATAGAGAATTGAATATACGCTGTGACTTTCAGCATGTTGATTAAATGTGAAATTGCAAGTATCAGAGACAGGGAGCGCATCAGCACATGTGCCACGCCTACGCAGTTACGCAGCGCTCGAATTCGCATCATGGCATTTGAATAATTGAGATTATCCCGAAAACCCAGTTTAAACGTTTGTTTGTTGCTACACAGTCGAGAGTCGAAAAATGTTGTTGTCAACACGCCAACGCCCCTTTTGGGCGTAGTTCATTTCATTTGGATGGCATCTACGTGCCACGCATAGCTAAATGATAAGTGGCAGCTGGTGTTGCGTCTTCAACATCAATCTGTACGACCAACCACGCCACCTGATCTCAAACTACTTCAGTGTTGTTTACTTTACACAGTTAAATGTTTAATTTCACTTATTTAAAGTCGTGTGTTGATTTCTGTTGTAGAATTTTAAGCGTTTGTCTGCTGGCAGCGCATTACGCAGCCGCCATGTAAGCTGGCCAATGTCAATTAGGTAAACGAGGTCTGACAATGAGCTTCAGCTTACGCTTCACTAGCTTAAAGCAAATGCCCCACAATCAAACTCACCTTGCCACGCTACCAGGCTCATTAAAAATCCTGTTAGACAATAATGGCCATGCTGCCAGTTTTGTGTGTGTGTGTGTGTTTGTGCTTGTGTGCGTGTGAAATGCTTTTACAATCATCCTGGCCAACGCATATGTGCGGCTGGGCTACGAATGGATGGGTATTGTCTGCACTTCACTGTGAGCCGGGCAGTCAGGCAATAAATTTGAAGCTTTGATAGCTCATAATGGCATGAACTAATCTATGCTGGAACATACATTAGTTTAAATTACTATTTACACGCAACTTAGTTCCCTTTACTATTTTTTTTATGAACTTAGCGGATTATTGTGAATTCACTGACTTAATTTATTTGCTTTGAATGCGCGTTTATTTCAAAGTCATTTTCAATATTAATTAATTATAAAAATAATCTATAATTAAGACTGCAACGATGGAGTTAAGCCTTCGCCTCATTTTAAAAGCTTGTAGGGCGCTTCAACAATACATTGCTTTAATTAAATTAATGCTTTTTAATGCCGTTTGTGGTATATGAGTTATCGGTGTAAGGTTGAGTTTGATTTTTAATGGTTGTGGTATAATAAATACAAGGAAGACTGTTATCATTTATTAATTAAAGAAAATCCCTTTTACAACAATTTTCCTCATAGAACAATTTTTCTTACTTGATGAATTATTTATTAATGAACTGAACTTCGTTGGTGAACTTCAAAATGTCACATAGTTTGATACAATTCACAGTATTACAATTCGGTTTATCTCTCAACCCTGTCCCGCTTCGCACCTCATAACGCTCGACTTGAATTGTGTTGCACATTTAACATTCATCTTATCTTGTTGCTGACTAAAGTCCTGACCGCAATAACTACTTCTATGTAACAGCATCAGCACTAACAAGCCAAACAACAGGCAACTAGTTGCAGCTCCAATACCCATGCCACATGCCCCAAGCCCATTTTCATTCTTCGTCTCAATTGTGTTGGCACTGCCCCTAGTTGCTTCGCATTGTTGACAGCGCTTCAGTCATGGCATTCAACAGCTCTCGCCTTGTTTGTTTCCTCGACTCTGCACTGAACGCTGCAGCTGTCCACTTTATTTATGAACAGAGCTGCGATTTCTCAACTGCAATTTGAGCTACTGCTGTGTTCGACTGCTGTTGATGTCCTGTAGCGGTGTTGCTCAGCTCTGTACCATTTGAGTTTACTTCATGCTTCATTTGGCCCAACACAATTTCATCTAGACGTTTTTGCTGGCCATTTATTATGGGCCACGACATGCTGTTTAACAGTTAATTTGTGTCCCATACACGTCCCGGAATTCTGAATTACAATTCACTTTCGACACTACATTGACGTGTGTCCCACACAACACCAACAATGAAAACAAAACAAAATAACAAAAACAGAAAAGGTATAAAAAATAAAACACACAAAACCTGTTTTTCTTGTGTTTATTTATCGAACGTTTCAATTTCGATTTGGCTCGCCTGTGCGTGACAATCTAAGGACCTTGAGCATGTGTGTGTGATAAATCTTGTTTGATTTCGGCTAATACACGCATTATTGCCACATACATTTTGACCTTTCACTCTATTGGCTGCCCTGATCAGTAAACGATTAGCATGCAATGGGCGAAGTTGTATGGGATGCTGCTTTTCGATGCCTCCAGGCACCGGATTGCTGCCAGCTCGTTTGGCCAATTTCGCGGTAATTAACTATGTGCCAACCACACCAGTTGGAAATCTGCCAAGAACCTCGTCCTTTATGTGCTTGTGTGTGTGTTCATGTGATTTCATGCTTGTTACCTCCACCAGAAGCAGGAGTAGCAGCAGCGGCAGTAAAAGCAGCAGCCAAAGTTACAATTTATGAGCGCAGCCTGGCAGCCTGGCGGTATGCATGTGTAAGCAACCATCTTCTTCTTCTTCTGCATCGTCAGGGAGTGGAAAGCGTGGCATGCAAACACTTGTTATAGCTTGCTTTACATTCTAAGAGAAAAACGCCCCCGAAAATCTTCAAAAAAAAAAACTGTCGCATATTGCATCGTGTCCCTGATTCCTATTTATCTCTGTCATCGTTCTACCACCACACCTCTCACCCTGTTGGGTACCCTTTCGTGGCATGCTTTTCTTGCTGTTGACAGCTTCAAGCGTCAACTAATTTTCCTGATTTTTTTTGTGCTTTGTGCCAAATGTCATTTATAAAGTTGAACAAACTCAACTCATTTAGCAAGTCAAAAATTTCATTTAGCGTAAACATTTTCGATGTCATGCCGGAACCATTTGCCACGGATATCAGAGCTACGCTCCGCTCTGCCTGCCACTTGCCGAACTTTAGAAACTGCGCTTCGATGACTTTTTATGAACTTTTGTAATGTGCACAAAAATAGCAGAGAAGAAACCCAAAACACAGATAGCAATAACCCAACAATGCATTGAAATGAAATTTATTTTTGCCAATTTCATTTAACGCAAGTTTTCTCCTGCACAACTTTCGAAGCAAACAACAGTAACCATTTGAAATAGTTGAGCACACTGTCTTTAATTTTCGTAGCAGCAGCAACTAGCAATGGGAATTGCAAATATTGCAAGATCTTATATTGACTGCAAATCGAGCGATTCAATTGCTATGTGGGTCATTTGATTTAATAAAGCTGCAGCTATGCTAAGGCCAGCACAAAATGAATAAGCTGCTTGTAAACGAAGGTTCTCGACTAAACGACACCCTGAGGTTCGATTTTCCAACTTCAAATATAAAACAAAAATGTTTTTTTCTGGTCCTATATCATGTTTAAGAGTACAATAATGTTTATGCTGTTCTATTGGAGTTTTTTCTTAACTTGAACACATTACCCATTGTAATAGGTCCAGGGTATTACTTAAAGAATAGTGCTGTTATAAAATGCTTCTTAGTTAGGGCGAATCAAGAGGAAAAAAGAAAAAAGATTTTCTGTGAATGTTCCATAAGCTGCACAAAACACAACAGTTGCGAATGGCTGGCTGTGTGGAGCTCATGAGCACACAAAAGATATACCGAAAACTGATGACAATGACTGACATAAGGGAGAAAACTTTAAGTTTTTTGTGTGGGGAGAAAAATCTTTAAGGCGATTGAATGGCAGACGTTTTGCAAAGTAGCAGGTTACAGTGAAAAGTAAATGTTAAAAAAGTCAATGCTCGAAGATGTTTTTAAGCTATGAGCTATAGGACACTTTCAAGAATTTACTCCTTAAGTACAGTGAAATACCTAAAGCTACTTACTACCCGAAAGGAAAAGCAACGAAGAAAAGAAAAATCAGAAATACAATTGTATTTTTAAAAGGGTCTGCTATTTGAACACCTTTCTTTTACAGCGATTATTTAAGGTTGTTTTTACACGCAATATAACGCGAGACTGCTTAGCCCAGCCTAGTTGTAAATTATAGCAGGAGCAGGTTTTATAATGGTCAGTTTATCGCGCTACTTTCATGCCCCAAATTCACAACAGCCTAAAGTACTTTGCATGCAGCGCGACACATTATTTTCCGCCTTATAAACTTTTCCGCTCGACTTTTCAGCGCTATGTCAAGCAGTCTTAGCATGTATGTGTGTGTGTGTGTGTGTGTAATGGCAACTCAAATGCCGTTGATGCTTATCGTTGGCGGACCCCTTAAAATCTTAAGTACGGTATCGGGCCTGGGTTAGTTTTTCTGGGTAGAACACGAACTTATAGCGCCTCCTGCAATCTTACAGCATAGACCCAATGACTAATTGTAATTCTCTACCATTTGTTGCAGCGGCTGTAAATGATGGGCAATGTTAATTAAACGCGATTGGCAACAGCAACATCACAGTTGGCTTTAAAACGTAAATAAAACATGTGTCTTCAAGCTCTGCGGCAAGCATAAATCAATCACACGCAAAACAAGAGCAACATGTAGTGCGGGGAGTTGTGTTGCATGCGCATAAAGAACAATTGCGATATAAAAACAATGTCAATGACTATTTACATGGCGCATGAAAAATGGCCATTTGTATTCAATCAAATTGAACCATCACACAGAATGGACAGCAGCAGCAACAACAATAACATCAGCAGCAACAAAACTTCAACAACAAAGCGCTTGGAAATGACTTAAAGCCGCTTAAGGGCGCAAAAACAAACGGTAAACGAGCAGCAGCAGCAAAAAAAATAAAACAAAGTAGACCCCAACACAAGCACACACACTTTTAAATAACAGCTGCAGCGACAGAAACTATAGCAGCCAAGCCAACTCTTCGCTTGCGTGATTAATTGCAATTTAAACACAAACAAGGATCCCGCAAGGACGAAAACGCTGACAAAATGTTGCCCACAAATGTGATGACGTTCATGAAAAAGGTAAGTGTGTAAAACTATTTAAACTGTTTAAACTGACGAAGCGCCAAATATCCAGCCTTCAAATAATTAACTTTGGCAGTTTTTATTAATCGTTCCTAGGCCATATAAGCTTTCGACTGTAAATTTCTTACCTGGCATTGTTGTCACTGACAGCCGCTCGCGTAATTTATGCCTTAATTTATTTTTCATACTCTCGTTCAGTATTGATTTTGTAATTTTGCTTTATTTCTCTTCAGTTTGGGCATTGAAAGTTTAATGAGCTTTTCTCTGTTTGAAATGCAGCAAAAACAAATGAATTGAAAATGAAATTAAAGTTTACTTTCAGCTGCATATATTAAAGGCATATATATATATCAAGCTGCGTAGTAGGCATCCCATGAGTTAAAGTCTTTTTCCAAACACAGATCAGCAAAGACAAACAACTCTAAATCGCGAAGCGTGTCAGTGAAACAGGATCAATACCAAACCAAAAAAAGGACGAACAAACAAAACTTTTTAATTAAAAAGTCCGATAAATGGTTTCGACGCTTGACTGAATTTTTAATTTTTGGGTGGAGCAAAAATTTTATAAACATAAATAAAGGGGCAGCAATCAAAGCGATTCAATAGAACTTTAACACCTGCCTAAGTGTGACGCTTTTCCCTTTTTTTTTTGTTACAAGACATAAAATTAGACATTAACTCAGCCAAAAATAAGTGTTTAAAGACAAAAAAGATATTACGTAAAAAGCCAAAGAAACGCAAGCAAAGCAAAAGTGTAAATTCCTATAAAATTCTTATTTAGCCACAAAAAAATTTCTTTGAAAAAGTTTAAGAAAACAAATAAGTGAAAGAAGAACTGAAGCACGCAAGTGTCAAGCGAATTTTCAAGTTGTGCTTAAAGAAATGTTTCTTTAGGTTTTTTGAACAGAAAAACTTTGATAAGACGAAATGAAGCACAAAATCAAAGCAGAAATCCACCCAACTCAAGACACAATAATGTGCTGATGACAGTTTCCGCAATGAGTCTGTCAGCACATTCTTAAAAAGCAAAAACAAATAAAGGGGAAAGGATTGTCCAAAAATGTTGGTATTTGTTTTGCAATTTAAATGCCTAACACAATATTTTTTTGTTTTCTTTTCATTAAGACAACAGTTCAAAATAAACGAAAAAAAGCAACAACACCGACTTCAAAGGCAATCAGTGGAAAATTTATCTGCTGCATGCCACGAGATACCTTGCAACCCAAAAAGAGAGCGTGAGAATGAGGGAGGCTGAGTGAAATACAGTCAAGTGCCAGTTAAAATTGTGTTCAGTAATTTTCTTAATAGTTTCATGGACTTTATCACAACACAAACACAAATGTGCAGTACTTTAGTTGCTGCTCGTTTGCTGTTTGTGGTTGATGCACACTGCATGCAGTTACCAAATTCTGACTGCTGCTCTGCACGCCACATGTCTGCCATTTTGTTCAGTCATATATATTTACCTCTGCTGTACACTTGCAACACTTTTTGCATATTTTACAAGAGAAATTACTTTGTTTACCTTTTCACGAACATAAATTGCATTTAAAGAACAGCTGAACTCGAAAGTTCATTGCAAGTTCGTTGTTTATGTATATATTTTGACAGGTGCTTTCACTTTGCTTTTTTCCATTGATTTTTATTTGCAGTCAGCTGCAATTTGTGTGTTTTCCATCATAGCGCGTTAAGGTCGTTGATGCTGCTACCAGCCCCCGCTCCCATTATGCTACTACCATTTTATATTGACTTGCAGTTGATGGAGCATACGTAGCATACTTTACGGCCATAAAGGCCAATCATACGGCTTAGTGTGGAGGCCGAAGGTCTTTGGCAACACTTTATTACCCGCATCGCAGCGCATAATTTCTGGTACTAAACTCGAAACAGTTTCGGCAGTCTCGGCTAGCCTCAAAAAATAACAATACATAGAAGGAAAAGTCAACCTGATAATAAATGACAAAATTACAGCAGCAATAATTACGAGAGCTAAGCGGCAGGCTCTTAAGACACTGAACATGTACGAAGCGAAGCGACAGCGAGACCGTAAATTAAAATGAGCAAAAGGCGTGCCATGGGCATAAACACATACAGATATAGTAAACTGAGATTGGACAGCAACGAGTAGTTGGTGCAAACACATATATAAATCCGCAACTACATGAATATTTCCTGGAGGCGGGCTTCAAAATGACATCATCTAAAATGTAGCACAAAGCGGCTAAAATCTGACACTAGGCAGCGCTTAGTTGAGGCTGAGTTTAGACCAATGAGTACTTTTCGCCTCGCCAAAGGTAGTCCAACATAAAAACGTTGCAGCAAGAAGCACTTAGCGTAATTTGTGCTGAGTTTGAGCGGGACGTTGAGTATGAGACTGTGTGGGAAGAAGGGGGAAGAAAGAGATAGTGTTCTGGCTGGTCTCTGCCACACATAGGCGGCTGTTTGTTCCGGTTTCGTCGTCGCCATCGCTTTGGCAAATAGAAAATTTCCACTTCATAAAATGCTGACAACGCAGAGCACTTATGCTAGAGCAGGGGAGGGGGTGCTCGCTTTTTCACCATGGCAGCTAAAGCTTTGTTGTTTTCCTTCTCAATTTTTAGTGTTACGGCCTCTCTCTCGCTCTTTCTTTCTTTTTCTCTCACACTCTATTACAGAATGTGAGTGAAAGTGTGTGTGTGTGCATTAAAAAGAATGACGGCAATTTTTGAAAGCCACTCGCTTGGGCACGATTTTCGCAGTTTAACCTTCGCCTCGCCAACGATTTTTTATAAGTACACATTTTAGCATTTTTGGATATCAGTTTTCGGTGTAAAAAATATTTTCCAAAACTTAACAGAATGATTTTGCTAGAGAAAAAACATGCTTATGTCTTGCACAATCACTATTATTACATTTTAAAGCAATTTTAAGTATTGTTCAATGACTAGCACTCTTGCTTGTATGGTTCAATCACAACCTACGAAACTTCTCCACAAGAAATGTAAATCGCCAAGTTCACTCAGATAGAAATTGGTAAAACGAAGGTTAAACAAAAATTGCCTGCCGCATTTTACGATTTCCTGGCAATTTGTTGCGCCTGAGCCGCAGCCGGCCCAGTCGGTACGAACAACAACAAGGAATGCCAAGAAAAAATACTCAAATAAAACGCAACGCGTTATTTTCACCTGCCTGCGCTTTCAGCATTTTCGACAATGACGATGCCCAAATGGAGCATGAGCCGTAAGGACGCAATCAAAAAGATGATGTTACAAAAAGTAAAAGAAAGCAAAGTCCAATAAAATTAACAAATACACAAGGCACAGCTGAGCAACAGATGGAGGGTGCTATGCTACCAAATAAACAGCTATAAAGCTGTACCGGAATTCAATTCGAGCAAGCAGCGATGGCATTTAGGATTGTGAAAATTCAATAATCTCTACATTGGTTTTTTAGTGAGAACATAACTATAAATATTTTGTAGCTGCCACAAATGAAAATTTCGGATCAATACGTTGTTAATAAATTCTTAAAAATCATTTCTCTTCTTTTCGTGCAGATGGTGGCCACCGATGAGCAGACAAACGAGCGGCAACAGCATGCAACAGATTCTGGTGGTGGCACCTCCAATACGGGCGCTTTAAACAAAATGAAGGCAACGCTCTCCTCATCGCTGCTAACCGTGACAGATAAAGGTAAGACGATCAGAGATTTCGAGGCTTGAATGGGATTTTGGGGCTGCGGGTACGTAAGTGCAAGCGAATTTATGTCATGAATTTTTATGCAAGTGCCCGTTCATAAAGCTGCTGGAAAAAACTTTGCACACAAAACTTTGCCCTTGTTCTTGCCACTGCCAAAGCCAGCTGACGCTTTGGCTGGAAAAATATAACGTACACGCAATGTGAGCGCAAACAAAAGGCCAAAGCTAAGTAAGCGCTCAAAGTGCACGCAACTAACAACAATGTGCCAAAACAGGAGATGTGCCAAGCTGGCAGCTCCCATTCGCTACGTTCCATAACCTTCTGCAAAGCATCAAGCGTTGCGTATGCGCAATATTTTCGTTAAGCTTGCTGTGCGCTCTAGCTGTGCAAATTGAATAAGAGTAAACGATGTAAAGCAGGAATGCATTACCCAGTCATTGGCATTGCCATTATCATAGTCATTGTTATATCTGTCATAAATGTGAACGATTATTGTACATTTTTTTTACTAGTGTCCACAGCACAAATCCAGTGTCAATAAATGGCTAACGGCAAAAGCAACAGCATCCGTACAGTTGTCAAAGACCCACCGACAGTGTGTTGGTTGTTGACTTTTGTGTTATTTTATATTGTTGTCTGCAAGGGCAGAGTATATTCAATTTTTGTCATAAGCACAACAACAAACATTTCCTTCGTAGCTTTAAAGTTTATAGAAAGTGTTCTTATCTGGTTACTTAACGAAAATCATTTTATGTTTCTGTAACATTCCAAAGGCTTTTAATACTTTTTACACAGATCAAGAATAAGTTTGTTTTACTTGTTCACTGCTAAATATTTTTACAGTTAGGGTATTTAATCTTCAGCATCCCGATTCCATCTATTATTTCTTGTTTTTATTACATTTTAGTTGGTTGTGCGGTAGCTGTCGCTTTTATTGCCCACCACAGCAGATTTATTAGTTCGAAATAAAATGATATTTTATGATGTTTATTTAACCAACTCTACTCAACTTAGCACAACTTGACAGCGCCCACTGGACCAGTGACCTCATGCAATAAAAGCAAGACAGATCCACAGTTTTAGAGTGCTTATACTGTTGCTGTAGTTGTTGCTGTTGTTTGAGCGTATAATTTGTGCAAATATTTGGAACCCTTGTTCTTGTTCAAGAACGAGACCTCGACTCGTTATTCCAAATGTCACATGCTGTTGTCACATAATTGAATGTACTTAAGGGCACATTTTGGCGCACTTGTTAGTTGCAATCCGTTGCCATGGCAACGAATGAATTGGTCTGCGTTTATGGTGCTTTTAGATCGGTTATAAAAATGTTTTTATTTGCTGGCATTAAAAAAGCAAGCAATCTAATAAAATTTGAATTTTAATTGAGCACAACTCAAAAACCGCAATTGGTATTTCAACCACAAACTGGGATATTTCGTGTTGTTACTGTTATTGTAAAATAAATGATTTTGTCTGTAGAAACTGTATTTGAAATTGATTTTAATAAATATAAAAGATAGCTGCAAATTCGCAGTCTAAGGGTCAAAACGGAAGAATTAAATATTTATTAAGTTCGCAACAGGAAAGTTAAATTCTTTTTATTGTTTCACCTGACAATACCACTGTCAGTTTTGACGCGTTCAGAAAGAACGGCTGCTTGTACAGCTGGGCGTATACGCAACGTGCAAAACAAAGCACGCTTTGTGCTTTGCCTTTCGAGTGAAACTAATGCATGTAGCGACCCTTTTCGAGGCACGACTGCCATCCGTACAAGCCTTTAAACAGTCAGCTGACCTTAACTAATTTATTTACATGCATTTAAAATAAGTTGTATAAGTTACTTCAAATGTTTTATGTCTTTTTATTATTTTTAAAAGTCAGCCATAACTTTTATAATTAAGCTGTCATTTACCTTGCCCTGCAGTTTGCCAGCGTTAATTGGGCAATTTAGCGACACTCCCACTTGTCGCAATTTCCGTTTTGACTATCGTTAATCGCTGCCATTTATTTTATTTATCGCTTTTGTCGTCTACTTCTGTCACGTTACCAATTTGCAAATGAATTAATTAAGAAATCAGGTCACATTTTACCCCAGCAACAAGTTAATTATTAAATCGGCCTCGCCTTAAAGAAGTGCTGGGGGCAACAAGGGTGCGGCCCATAAATGCAGTTTTGGTCGCCTGTAGTACAGCTTTCATTGAGCGCTTTTATGTTTTTTTATTTGTTTTCTTGTTCGTTGCAGTTAATAAAATGTCGCCTCGCCCCTCACTGGTGCCAACGGATGCGGATACCAGCGGCAGCTATGGATCGCCCAGCTACCAGCAGCAACAGCAGGAGGCCAGCAGCAATCTGAACAACAACAATAACAATTCGGCTGGTGGAAGCAGCGTGGGTGCCGCTGCGGCCAAACAGGAGCCCGGACGGCGAGCGGGCGCGTGCCGGGTGTGCCTCAAGTCCTTCAAGCCGGATGACTACCACAAGACGTGCTTCGAGTGCCAGCAGCGTGTGTGCGAGGATTGTGCCAGCTACAGCAAGCTTGATGAGCATGAGGATGCGGTAAGTGTTGTGTGTGCTAATGGGCATGTTTCAGTAGTTGTTGAATTTGCTACAAACTGCAACAGCATAACACCCACAGCTTTCCATGCCACTAGGCAATGTCCAATTGTGGGCGTGGCCAAGCAAAATAAACACATTCACCCGCGGCGCTTAATTAATAACAAAAACAAGCGGTGAATGGGTATATACAATGTATGTTTGTTTTTATTGAAGGCAAAAATAAAGCGCTGTTAGCATCTAGCTGTGACAATGAGTGTGTGGGTGTGTGCTGGCAGAGTGGGCGTGGCAGTGGCATACATTAAGCGAAGCCCGCACACAAATTAGATTACATTTCAGGGGCGAAGAGACAGCAGCGCCAACAATAGCCTTGCCACCGTCTCTGCCTTGTGGCATTAACAAGATAAAAGCCAGATTAGCGATATTAAATGACGGATACAGCAGGCAAAAGAGAGCGTGATAGTATAAGAGGGAGCACAGGTTATATGAATAGTTGCAGTGGGCCTGTTGCTTGTTGCTTGTAACTTTGGTGTTTGCCCAGTCATGCGGTAATTGGGCACCAACACCCTTCGCGGACCTTGCTCATATATCAACACAACACATAATGACTATTGACTGGATAACAATAACAAGAAACTCGTATCTGTTGAATCAGCAGTGGCAAAACAACAGCTGTAACTTTGTCTTTTGTTGATTGGTAATTTTAATGGCTATCGCCATGTCTACAGCATTGTTGTATGTTTGTTTGTGTGTGTGTGATGATTCCGACAACGCCCTGCGCATAAAATTTAACGTTTGTCTGTCAACTGGCCACTTTTGTTAATTGAAATTGATGTTTGTGGGCGGCCGCCAACTTACATGCACACACAGACGCCTACGCATACGCCTACACCTATAGCCAATTACAAACACATGGACACGTACATACAGGATCGTAATTACGACGAAACGGTTCCGAAGTGAACACATGCAACGTTGACGTTGCCTGATATTTTAACGTTTAGCGTCATACATATGATTAAGTTATTGTAACCTGACTGTACAGCAAATGATAAGCTCAGTTTTATTGTTAACTTAAATGTTCTGTCCTTGATTGTACGGTAGAGCTGCAAAACAGATTTTGTGTATTTATCCATGCATTCAAAATTTCAGCTTCTATTCATTTTTCTCCAATATAAATCTTAAACTATTCTGTTCGATTTCCTTTCACGCTTTTGCACATCCAACAAAATCGATTTCCTCGTGTTGCATATGAAATGAGCACGCGCAAAAAGTCTCTAATTGAAGCTTAAATCTCAGCTGCGTGTGTGTGTGTGTGTGTGTGTTGCAGGCTTTAAGCCAACAACAGTTGCAGTTGATTTCTCGCCGGGAGCATGAAGTTGAACCACAGCAACCGTAATTATAGAGCACGCGACTTGGGAAAACAAAAGCAATGTATGGAAAAGTGCTGCTCCTGCAGTTGCTGATTTTACTATTGCTGTTGCCACGGCACGGGGACAATACAGCACGACCCATGGTAATAAACGCACTTGCTGCCCACACACACATACACGTACACACAAGCGTATACGCTTTGTTGCAGCTTAATTAAAATGACGCCAAACTTCCGGTGCAGCAATCACACACACACGCACATGACTAGGGGCATAGCTGCCGCTGGGCAGAATGAATCAACGTCCCAGGTGAAAGCGTAACGTGGATTTTTCGGGCTTAGTGCGAAGCGAGCTTGGAGCTATGTGTATGCACTCTATGTTGTACCCATCCATGTGGATGAGTGGTTGATGTGGCAAGTGCGACTGCTGCTCACTTTTATTCCACCTTTTTCCACGTAGTGCAAAAATAGATTTTTTTTTTCTCTTTTTCTGTTTTTTTGCACAGCTCGCGGCAAACCGCAACAACTTTTGTTCAGAATGTAATTAATATTAATTTTCGACCATCGCACCAGCAACAGTAACCAGAGCAGCAACAACAACCAAAGCAGCATAATGTGGTTTTTTCAACTCCAACAAACTAATAATAAATATTATCCCGCTGTTTATGCGCAGCCACAAATAGCATCTAACTTTAAGCTTAGTTAAGTTTAATAAACACAACGTAGACTTAATGTGTTATTGCATTGATTTTCTCACCCCACACACACACACGCGCACAGAACATGTGGCGTTGCAGCGTATGCCGTCGCAAGATGGCCTCCCGTGTATGCATACCACAGGACTCCACAGACTCCACGTTGGATGTGCCCGTGCTGGAAGCACTGCAGCGTCGCCACTCAGATGCCAAACTAGGCAGCAGCACACAGAACCTAGCTCCAAGCAACGGAGCCGCTTTGGCCCCACCGCGCAGTCCAGAGCTGCGACGCCATTCAGATGTTTCACCTGCATCGCTGAAGGAGCTGGAGCGCGTAAGTTGATACCAGCATTAACTTTCGTCACTCGCGTTTGATGCCTAATAATTGATGTACTTTTCAGCAGCTGAAAGGCGGCCGCAGCGTGGCGCCCAGCCGCTCGAGCAGCCCGCCACGTGGCAGCGAACTGGAGCCCGCATTCGGTGCGCCCCTCTCGCGCATGCAGTCACGCCGCGGCTCACGTGTCTCGCGCCAGCACAGCTACGACGATGACATGCAAAAAGGCGGCGTAGGTGGTAGCATGGGTGGTGGTGGACCTGCATTGGGCATGGGACCAGATGCAGGTCTTGGCATACCAGCCATGCCGCGCAGGTAAGACACTGACGGATAGCAAGAAATTTTGTGCAAGAATGACGTTAATGATACAAAATGAAACTATTATGCCATTTCAAAACTCTTGCGAAAGTCATGAAAATATTGTAGATATATTTTGTATATACTTTGCAGTATCACTCTATGTTAAAAATCTTATTTTCTATTTAGCATTATATAAATAACGTTAAAAATTATATTGTTAAGAATATAAGTTGATCGGCAACGTATATGCTATCTAGTTATTAAATAACTATCATAATATTCTTTTGAAATTCATGGTTTACTTTTTTAACATTTACTAAATTATGTAAGTAGGATTATATATAAAATGAAAACTTTATTTTATGAATCTAATCCATGTGGTATCATTGTTTTTGTAACATCCATGCTAAACAGAAAGTCAGCATATGATGTATTTGCCCCAGGACTGTTGCAAGGTGCGCCAGCAGCGGCAGGACCACAACAGCAGCAACGATCGCCATGCGACGGTGGAGGCGGTGGTGGCATGATGCTTCCCGGACAGTTACCAGGCTCGCGACGTCCTTCATTTCGGGTGCCGCATCCATCAGAGGACATGCAGAACGATGAGTCGCCAGGCTCGCCGGATAAGGGCAGTCCCGTGCTAACTGTGGACGATGACCGGCGCATGCGGCGACGCGGCTCACAACTGTAAGTGTATGCCACCGTAGCGGAAGTGTTAACGTAACGCCAGTTAATATCATGATACTGTTTGTGCCAGGCCGGACATTGCGGCTTTGCAGAATCGTGGTGCGTTGCCCACGGGCTTGTCAGCTTCGATACCGGCACCAATGGCCTCATTTACGGGTCCCAATTTGGAGGATTTGGAGGCACCGCGCCGTCAAACGTCCATGGATGGGGAGGCTATACGAATTGTCATACACGATGTCGATTCCGGTCCGATATGTGCATCGAAGCGTCGCATTATACTGCGCCGAGACCCCACGGACAAGGCACATCGCAGTAAGTTCAGTTGGCGCTTACCTTTATGTGCTTACATACATATATATATATATATATGTATGGTTGTTTGTATGTATGTATTTGCCATTACTAACTTTCGGGCCTCACCGGAAATAAAACCCATTTACAACGTTTGGTTATGCTAATTCGACAGAGCATCCAACCACCAAACAACCAAAGACCGAAGAATACCGCCATCATTTCCAATACACTCCTCTCGTTGCCACAAACAAAGTGCACCATACGATGGCGATACGAGAGGACCGTAAAGAATAATGTGGTTGGGCCCCCGTGGGTCCTAATGAAAGCCAAAGCGGAAGCAAACTGTTGCCAGATTAAGCAACTGAGAGGATTTCATCGACACAAAGGACTACAAGCAAGCACTACATACAGCTGCACCCCACAACAGAATAACACACATACTTCTTTACCTACTAGTTTACATATGCATACTCACTCAGACTGTATAATAACGTTTAGCCGCCGGCACTTTTTCTCTGCTTTCTTCAAACCCCTTTTCGTAGTGTATGTGAGTTATCTTGTGTGTGTTTTAATTAAATGCATTTTTTTTTTATAAAATTCCTCACTTAGGGTTGTTTCCGCAGCTCAAATAACGATGCACATAAAATGACCGTGCAAATGAATTTTTAATTATCAGCACAGCGAAAATCAATAGCATTATACGTGCCTCAGAATTAGAATTCAAGGAAAGTGCACATAATAAAATAATGAGAGAGAGACAAACTATTTGAACTTTAAAGTGGTGGAAGCATTCTAAACTCTCAAGTACCAAGTAAAACCTATTTGATGATGCACTAAAAATACTTAAATACAAATCCAGAGTACAAAAGTATTAAAATCCAATTTGTTCATATGAGCAGAAACATGAGATTTCTAACAAATAATTTGTTATCTTAATTTAGAGAAACTACAAATAATATAAAATATAAATCAAACATTTCGGTTCACTACTCCGTCCCTTGAGAAACTGCCTCGAGATCTGACACTTAGACGCACACCATTTGCATCTGGTCAATAGCCAAACAACAGAACCAAATTTCAAAAGACTCTTGCCAAAGCTGCAACGAACGCAACGCAAATGTGAAAAGTTGTAACTAAAATTGGCAGGACGAATGTAAAAAAAGGGCAGGCGAAACAAGTTGAGTGTCAGTTAGAAAATTCCTAATTGAAGCTCAATTGGCTGTTGACAGTTGTTCACTTTCATTTCAACAATGAAATGTAATCTGTAGTAATACACATTATTGATTTTGATTCGTAAAATATAAAATGCGTTGGTTAAAAATTAGTCAGCTGAAAAGTATGCTATGCTTAATTGGCTTAAAGTGTCAGGCACGAGCGCATAAAATTTCAAAATAACTAGACCATGGCTCCATGCCACCTGTGCCATAAACGTGCACCTGCCTGACAAGGCATTTTGTCGTAGTATAGTAAAATTTCAATTTGCATATCATAAAGAAAATGTCAATACCCAACAAATTCGTTAAAGCCCAGTCTGCAATGATGAAAATGTGAGCTGCCACATACACATACATATAGCTGTGCTTAAGTGTGTGTGTGTGTTTGCATGCTTATATCAAAAGTTAACCACGCTCTCCTGGCTGGCTGGCTGGCTGGCTGGCTGACTGCATGCTTGCCTCACTGCCAGCCTTGTTGTCTGCCTGCTTACCCAGCATATTTGATATGCAACGAAGCAAGTGGAATTTTAATGTGCTAAGCCATTTTCTTGGCTTGCTATGGCAATGGCGGTGGCATGGTTGTTGTGGCTGGCATCGTTCTATATATATATATATATATATCCTTAGCCGTATCCTTGCCTTAGCTACGCGCTGTGCTCGGCTTAACCGCAAGCGCACGCATGACGCACGCTGTGACTGTGCCACCTGCTTGTGGTCGACAGCAACACAAGCAGCAGCAGCTGTTTTGCCATTCGTCTTGTAAAGAGAGACAGATATCGGCTTGCATGCAATGAGGGTCTGTGTCTGTGTCTGTGTAACTCTTCGAGTTTCATATAATTTAAAAGCAGCAAATGGTACGTACTGCTATCGTTAATTTTAGCCATTCGTTAGCAATGTTCTTCAATTAGCAGCTGCTTTGCAGCTAATGGAAGGTCGCTTAATTAAACTCAAAAGCTCGTCAAATGCAGTTCGTATAAAGCAGCCAGCAATCGATGGCACAAATGTAATGTAATGTGATTAAATGGTCAAATGCGCATTGAATAATGCAAGCAGCTTAAGTGTTTTACGGTTCATACAACAACAGTAGCAGAAGCAGTAAGAGCTATAACAATAACAAATGCCACGAGCCATTTTGTGTTTGTGGCCGGAAATGGCGTCTTAACACGCCTAATGAAATTTCATGCAGCCTCATGACCTACACGGTTTTATTACTGCAAATCACGTAAAGCACACTCACACTCATATACACACTTATACTGATTCTTAGCGTGTGATTGGCTCGTAAGGGGCAACAGGTAGCCAGACCACGCCCCCCTCCCTTTGCTATTGGCTTGGCTTTGACTGTAACTGGCATTCATAGTTTTAGTGCTCTTAAGTACATTACTTACTTGCCATGCTTCACTTCACATGCTACACTTGTATGCCTCCCACACTTTCTCTCGCGCTCTCTCGGTCTGTCTCACACTCAACTGTTGACATAAACGAGCAATTGGCTGACGCAGCTGTTGGTGTGCCAGGTGTTCAAAAGTAGCACTTGGATGCACACACGTGCGCCTGGCTTGTTTATTAGTTCTGTCTTACAGTTAGCTAACTTGGCTAAGGATTGTCGTCGCCAAGGCTAAGTTCCCAACCCACCCACTCCGTCGCTTTTGCTAGTTTAATTAAGAATCAATTTTTATAGCTACTGATGGCAGCCACTAAAAATCTTAGTCATGCCGGGCCAACAGCTGCGTCTGTGTTGCACAGTTAATGACATTATACGTGCAGGGCATGTCCTGGCATGTATCTAGCACGGGCCAAGCAGTTACTAGGACACAAGCTTAAAAGTTTTGTAGCAAAAAGGTACAGAGGACTTGAGGCAACCGCAACATATAAGGATCACTTTTTAAGCGTTTCCCTGAAATTAGTGTGTGACCCCAAAAACATACTTAAGCGGGTTGCCCTTAATAATAAAAGTTTGTTCGTATTTTCGGCATAAGCACGGCCATAGAAGGACCAGCAGCAATGTTCAGTATTTGGCTTATTAAAATCCAAATGATACCAACATAAAAATAAAAATACAAAGCGCAAATAAAAGAACAACAAATTGTATCATAAAACGTAGATGAATGACAAATACACACAAAAAGACAGCACGGGACAGCAAGGACAGGGCAGGACAAACAATGACACAAAGGCTACAAAAATAGCTAAGGCGAATAACGAGTCGAACTAAAGCCCATGGACACAACCCACGCAAGACCCGACCTTACCTCAGTTTTGGCCATTCAGCTCATGATTGTAATGTGGCAGTGTTTTATGGCCAAGACCGATGCCAGACTTTACAGAATATAAATGTATATCGAAAAATTCACTCAGCGCACACATTTCGTGCATGTTAAGTGCGCTCGAAAATATAACTACCTAAGCCAGAAGTCACGTATTAACGACTAACCGATACCCTACAAAAAGTTTAAGCTCACTCACAAATCAGTTTTCATGATTTTTAAATCTGCTGTGTCGTAGACAAGGCTCATAGCCCGTTGTTCCGTTCATGAAAAGTCTACGCAATTTTGCTACCATTTTTTGGTATTTGCTTTTGCGCTGTCACTTGAACAAAGCAGCAGCAACATAAGCAGCGATGACAGCAAAGGATTTGTGTATTATTTATTTCATTTTTATAGCCGTGCTTAGCAAACAACAGAAAAGAATAGAAAAGAGCAACAGCAAAGAGAGTGTGAGAGAGAGAGAGAGAGAGAGAGAAAAGAAAGTGACACAAAAACTTTTGATTAAAACACTCAAAGGGAAGAAAATGTCGCGTTATCCTAATTGGGTATCAATGGGTCCCAAATCAACAGCAACGAGGCGTATGCGCAACATTTTATTGCATACTTCTTTCTCCGGCCTGGCGGCTAGCGGGTAGCGGATGGCGACGTTGGCAGTTTGTTGGCGTTTTCCTGTGGAGAAAACTTTTTGAAAACGGATGCCACCTGCTTTGAATTATTCTGCTGAAATTCCACACAAATGTTGGGCAAAAATATCACCAAAAAGTGGGACGAACAAAATTTCATTGCCAATGTCTTGTTACCCGCCCATCGCCTCATCCTCATTCCCCACATAACCCACTCGGCTGCTGTCAGCCAGTCACTAGTTAACGTTCTTGGCCATTGTCTGCAGCAAGCGTTCAACTGTCTGGCCGTGGACTGAACGAACCGAGAGAGGCGAGGTAGTGGGGAGGTGCGGAAATCCGCTTTCCTAAGTTTTCGTGCACAAATTGTTGAAATTAGTTTTCTGCGCCAAATGATAAGTACTTTAAACTAAGATGCACATTCGCAGCAAGATTGTGGTGTGGCAGAGACGGCGGCAAACAGCAAACTGAAATTGCAATTAAATTAATTAAATTGCTGGGATTCTGTCGTCTAAATCGTTGAAGTGCAGCTGCATCTTCAGATTCGTTATAAATACAAAAAATCAACTTTAAAAAAAAAAAGTCGCCAAATTAAAATTAAAACAACAATTCCTACTGAAATGTTTTATTTATAGCTGTATATAAATATTTATTTACCTGTCAGACAAGGCTAAGAAGATAGGTCAAGTTCAACTCGACTTACTAAATCTGTTGTAGTATATGTTCGTGTTGAGCAACAAAGCACAAAAACTCACTTAACCAGGCCCAATATGATCCCAAAAAAAAAGTAAGAGTCCAACAGTTATATATATATATATATTGTACAATGTATACTGACTCGGGTCTCCTTCAGCATGTAAGAGTCTACAACATCAGCTAGTGTGTAACGTTTTAACTTAGTTGATAGACAAATCCGACATGCAGCCAGTTCTAGTTGAAGGCCCTTGAAGCTAGGAATCCCTTTCACATTAGAGTCAACTAAGCACAAAACTTGTGCAGACAGTCCAGCTAGAAAAGTAAATTTACAGTTTGAGAACTGGATTTGTTTGTGTTTTTCTATGCATTGTACTTACTTATGGGTGTCGGTCTCAATATACTCATGGGTGGCAGACAAACAGTGCAAACAGCAAATACAATCAACACAAATTGCTTGCCATATGCCCCCCCAAAATAAAGTCTTGCTACGTGCTACGTCTGTTTGGTATCTTGGATTTAATTTAGATTTTCCTCTTTTGTGCTCTTTATTTTTTGTGTTTTTCTGACCATAATCAGTCAGCATATTTTCTTATTATTAATTTCGTTGTTGTCTATTTTTGCAGCACGAGGCTTCGGCATGCGAGTTGTTGGTGGCAAGACCGGCGCCGATGGGCGACTTTTTGCCTACATTGTGTGGACGGTGCCGGGAGGTCCAGCTGAGAAGAATGGCCTGCAGCAGGGCGACAAGGTGAGCTAACTTCTTAAAAGAGCATTCCAAATAATTAATGAATTTTAGAGACAAGACAAAGATGATGTAAAATTTTTGAAAAACAAATTCGCATTTATATTGAGAATTTTCCTTTAAATAGACAGCTGTCATGATGTTAAGCTAACGATAAGCTAAATTTGACAGAAGGCAGAGACAGGAATTCATAAAATGAACAACTGCTTGTCAGCACTTAAAGCAATTAGTTGCTGACAAACGATAGTTGAGAAGGATGCTTATTGTTTGTATATGTTCTATTCCTGCAGATACTCGAGTGGAATGGCATGTCGCTTATCGACCGCAGCTTTGAAGAAGTCTGCTCCATAATGGATCGCACTGGTGACGTTGTGGAGCTGCTAGTGGAACATGCCACAGATTTTCGTATGTGCGATCTGTTTGATGAGAATCTGCCACCCGGCAATAGTGGCGGTCAGAGTGGACCACGACGCTCTGGCGACGGTCCTGTGGGTCTTGGGCTTATAGCTGGTAAGTTTCAACCACTGGTTTATGTAGTTAGATTCACTGTCCAACATTTTTGTAACCAGTTTTGTATATACATTTGCTTCAGAACTTTGAAAGCAAAACATTTACTCAATTTTAATTTTGTTCTCGTTTCTTGTTACTTCTTTTCCACCAAACAAAAAAAAAATCAATTGTGTAACATATATTTTAAACAGACCCCGAATCCAACACAGACAAATCACCAGCATCGCCAACCAGACGGAAATTACCAAAGACTCCGGTATAAAAACAATTTCGTAATATTAATTTCACATTGAGAATTACGATTTACGATTTGAAATTTAAAAAAAAAAGAAAGAAAGAGAACTTGAACTCTGGCAGTGAACAAATTAAACAAAACTTTATATATATTTAACTTACAAAATTATACACAATGGGCTATAATGCAATAATAAGCTTTAAAACAAGAAGCAAAATGCAGCTTAAGCATACGCAGTTTTTTCCACACATATTTTTCAGCTTTTCCTTAAAGTGCTCACAATATATACTATGAAATCATTTGGCATATTTCAGTGCAGCTTTAGTGCTATGAGAACTCACCCTTATTTCAATCCACTTAACTTTATCTTACAGGTTTTTTATTGTTATTATTATTGATTTCTTAAATATGTTTCGAATATGAGAATATTTGTATTTACAGTAGATAAATTGATTATAACTAAATATATAGTTATGTTATTATTTTATTTCAATGTGTTTTCGATTTCGGTTCTTATTATCTACAAATATAAAATTATTTTGATTGTTAATATTACTTCTTACTACCACTAACTAACAATAAACATATGGCTATGGCTAAATGTGTTCTTTGCTATTTTATCATATAATCACAACAATTATATTATATTTATTTATCGGTGTTGGTAGAAATTATTGTTAGTTGACTAAACAAAATATAAAACAAAAAAAAACAAATACAACAACTACATATATGATATATATAGTATATGGCAACTACTTAACTAGATAAACTAGAAGTGACTACAATTAAGGTTACTTATAAACTAAAACAAAGGAATTAGCTTAGCTATGGATGCTCAAAACTTATACCACTAACAATTTCGATGTGCGCTATTTAGCAACTAATCATATTCGTTACTTGACTTATGTTTTGTCTTAGTTTGAACCCTTTTCTCTTTGGGCAATCGAATTGCCCGAAAAACACAGTAAGAAGAAAGCACCAACAATAGTTATATAAGCGCAACATAAAGTTTAACGTAATTATTAGTCGTGTCTACTACTATATATGTTCGTGTGAGTAATTGTCTGCAGCTCGATAAGGAACCCACTCGATAAGGCAGTAACGAATTTTTAAAACATTTTCCAATATCAGCTTGTGTAGTAATATTGAACTAGGCCCTACAAATTGATACAATAATTGAATAAACTACTAAGAATTCTGAAACTGCAGAGCTGAGTTTAAGGCCAGACTAACATATTATATATATATTTGGGCTTAGGCTCAGTTTCTAGCTGCACAGTAACTTGTTGTAGAACTATATTCATATATATAAAATCGAAAGCCAAAAGCAAAAACAAAAACTTTATAAATGTTACTAGTGTGAAATGTAGCAAAAAGAGTTTAACTATATATGTGTGTTTTAAATGTTATTAACTTTATAAAATCATATAAGTAGTAAGCAAAACTGCAAAAAAAAATATATATATATATTTAAAACAAAACAAAATTATTAAGTAGATTGTTGTTGAAATGTTTAAATGTTTTTTAACCGATACGAACAAAAAAAACCGGACATTTAACTCAACCTCCTTATATGGTACACTTATGAATAAACGAGAGTTTTTTGGACCCAATCATAATTACTTATATATATATATATATGTATTTGCATATCTATATATATTTACACCTATACGCATTTGTATTTGTGTATGTCATTGTTAGTGCTGTGTTTGTAAATGTTTAACATAAAAATATTTTGGAGAAAGCGCGATCATATATCTAATACGATAAATCGTGGAGCCCACCAACTTATACTTATACACACACACACACAATAACAAAGTGCTAAATGAAATATTGAAAAATTTCTGAAAGGAAACAGAAACTACATTTTAGACACTTAACTTAAGCTGCTGCTTAGCTGTGTAACTCCTGTCAGATGGGTGATAAAATTAATCTTTGATTTTGTAAACTACACTTTTTATAGCCTTCACACACACATACATTTGCTATTTATATAACTACAACTGTACATGTACCTATGTATTCATAGACCTCATACAACTCGTTGAACTACACACATATATATATATGTAAAATACCAAGTAATAATTCCCCCAACTAATGACTTAAGTACAATCGAAATGAAAAAACCAAAAACTCTATATATATATAGTCTATATGAGAAACATGAAAACTAATGACTGTAACTGTATATGTGGCGCAAGTTGTTGCATTGACAATTTTTGTATATGTTTAACTAAATGTAAAAGATTAAAAATGGGTGAAAATTGGAGAGCTCCGTGTTGGACTACATAAGTTGAGTTGCTGGCAGCAAGTTTAGTTATATATTTTAACAAAAAGTCAGTCGCTTGTCTACCCACATACCTATAAATGTATACATACTATATATACCCATTTAAACATAAGTTTACAATTCTATTCGATATCTATATACACCCGGTTATTTTGAAAATTTAACTCGTACCATTGTGCTAAAGATACGAACAACAAAAGAAACGTGAAAAATAAAGTCTCTCTATTTAACTGCAAAAGAACAAAACAAAAACAAAAGAGTCAAAAATCAAATTCCTGGAAACTCGCTAAGTAGTAGTATCTTTTGTTCAGCAGAAGCCGTTAACTGGTTAAGTAACTTCCACTTGCCCAGTTGTCAGTCGGCAATTTCAAGTTTCCAGCATTAAGGCAGCCTCGTCCAACAACACCACCACCAACGCACCCCACAACGATGCCCACCAAATGGTAAATGAACAAAGCAACTCTATCAAAAACCCTAATATGTAAATGAAGCATCCAAAACATAATACCTACTCTCTATATATCCTAATTACTTGTACAGTTCTAGCACACCCAAAGAAAATAACCCTCTAGAAAGAAAACCTTTCAAAATGAAATCAAAAAAAAAAAAATAACCAAAAAACCAGTGTAAAATAGCTAGGCTCTATAAGTTGTATTTACATATTGTAATGCCAAAAAAAAAAAAATTTATATACATATACGAATGTAATGTAAAGTGCGCTTTTCTTTGTCATTTTGCTTTTTACTTTGGTTTCTTTTGTTTTGTTTTATACATACCTACCTATTTTATTTCTTTGTTACGCCCTATTTTTCCGCTGCGCTGCTGTGTCCTTGTAAACAATTTCCATTTCTCTGTCAATTTATAGGCTTTTGTGTGCGTTTCGCTTAGCTTATATTTACCAATCCTTACCCAATGTTTCACTTCGTTTCGGTTTATGCATAATTCTTGACTCTTTAATGATGCCAATCTCTCTGTCTGCCTCTCTCTCTCTCACTCTTTCTCTCTCTGTCTATTTCTACCGTACATAGTTTTGCATAACGTTTTCTAGCTTTCATAACTAAGCGAAGCCCTGTAATATACCTACTAACTATCCCCACAACCTGCAGTTAATACTATACTTTCTATGCATTTCAATATCATTTTCCTCTTTTATTAATTTTTCGTGTATAAGGAAATGTAATTTTTTATGTATATATACAAAGAACATACTATGTATTATACTATTGAGAGAAATTCAGATATAAAATCTGTATTAGTATCAGCTGCTTTTGCAAAGGGTCGCTTGGCAGATTTACAAAGCACAACAAACAACACACAAAAAACAATTTTCCTAACTATGAGTTCCCTATTTTAGTATTTTTAGTATTTTGCGTATCTTTCCATTCAAGTTTTCTGTCAATTTAGTTTTACTTGATTGCATTTTGCTTAATTTGCATAACATTTAACGCAAAGCCTACCAACAAATTTGTTTGACTAGCATTTAGTGGCTCTTTTATCTAAAACCGATTAGCATTTCTTTAAACAACTTGCAACTAAAATAAATGCATTTAACTTTATGAATCTATATAAACCCTTAATAATAATTATATATATATATATTATATATAAACAAAACCCTACTACTACCAATTGTATTTGAGCTCAAATTTTTATTTTCACCTGTAAAACAATTGTAACCCCAACTGGCACGAGTTATGGCAATGAATAATTAACAAACGTTACCAAATCAGAAACTGCAGGAAAATGCAGCACACAAAAATAATAAACAAAATACCAAATAAATCACTTGATTTTTGCCACAACAAATACAAACAGTCTGTAAAGATACCTATAACAAAAAATACCTAACAAAATAAGAACCATACTGAACAGATGAAGTCGAAACAGTAGCAAAAATCAAAAATTATGACATCAATTTGATTGATTGACTGTTGAGCTATGCTGTTTCTCGTCTGACTTTATGATTGATTGATTGATTTATTGAATGTAATGATTCTATTGACATCTGCATTCAGCCAACCTTTAGGCATAATGAATTGAATTTAAAAATTTATATTTACCATCAACATCAATATTTATGTAGAGTGTTTATACAAATCAAGAGAAGCGACCTGCTTTTATCGAATATGTTGCTTATAATATATTAATGTGACTTTTATTTATATACATATATATATATATATGTGCATGTTAAGAATGTGCAACATGCATGCCTTATGCTCAAATTAATAGTAATAACATATGAATATTCGTTTATTTATTACCTTGTGTGTGTGTGCTTCGAATGTCTTATGTTGTGAATGTCTGCACTTGCATATATTATTCATACGCACCGTAGACGCTTAAGCTTACTATCAATTTTAGTTAGTCTTGCCACACGCACTAACAAGACAGCAGGAAAAAGGGAGTAGTCACCCACAAGCATTCGCCTTGCTGCGGTTTTAGCTACAACTTTTGGGCACACCCTCTCGCTTTGTCTCTGTCGCTGTGGCTGTCTCTGGGGCAGGTGTCAAGTTGGCGTGCGAGTTTTTCATTACGCCCAAAGACCAGGCAACAGTTGACTTTCTCCATAGTACCCAAGGGATGAGATATCTGAGCTGAGTAGGTGGCTCTGTTTTTAGGCCCTGGTGCTTTGTCAGCAACAGGTGATGTCGCCTTTAATTGACAGCTGGCAGGCATAAAATGTTTGAAATGTCGAAAATTAGAAAACTTTTAACAACCATTCTGGCAGCAACGTCATCATTATCATCCGCATTGCTTCTCAAAAGTAACCCAAACGCCACCCAATTTCTTTTCTCCACCGTTCTGCTCCGTCTCCTGTCAGCCGTCTGCTGCAAAGTTTTTCAAGTGCTTAGCACTTATCGCTGCCTGCCAGCCTGCCATTTCGATAAACTTCAATAATCCTTGGGCCTGCCAATGTGTTTGTGTATGTTTTTGCTGCTTACCTGAAGATAAGTGCGCGGTGCTGCCTTTTAAGATCCCCTCACGAATTCGATTTCGTGTGTATGTGTGTGGGTGCTTGTGTTTGTGTGCCGCGCCCTATCCACTCAACAGATGAGAAATGTGTCTTGTAATGTAATAAACTTTTTGGCACTGCCATAAAGAGTTGAACACACACAAACACAAACATAGAGCAACAGTTCTGTTAGTGTGCACCATTTCCGTTTTTGGCACACGTTATTGCAATATGGCGGCTTCCGTTGCCATTGCAGACTCTTCGACATTCATTTTAGCTGTGGCTTCTACTTGTTGTTGTGGTTGTTGTTAGTGAGCGCATGTACACGCTATGAATATGTTATGAGGTTGCGCTATATTTAATCCCAAACAAATACACACACGGAGCACAAGTATAATCAACACAACACTATGCCAACAACATCAACAACGACAATGACTCTTATGCGCAACTGCGCAGCAATGACTTCCGTTTCACAACTGAGAAGGGGGATGCGCTCGGGGGCAGTTACACACAAAAAAAAAAAACATACACACTAGACAGCGCCCGCAGCAGATTGCATTTGCGGTTTTACGTGTGGTCAATGTAAATACAAATATGTCTCTCTATATATATATATATTTGTGTGTGTACTATAACGTGCGCTTATTCAAGCATCATTTACATGTTACTGTGCATGCGTATGTGTATGCACGTATGTATGTGTGTATAGCTCTGTATGTATGTATTTTTGCATGCTTTTTATTTCCAAGGATTTTACTCTCACTTTTTCACTCTCTCTTTCTGTCTCACTGTGTGTGTTTGTCTTTCTCTTTGTTTTCACTCGTTTAATTAGTTTTATTTATATTTCAATTGCTTTAATTTGTTGTTCAGTTATGTACACACTCAAAAACAACAGCTACACAATCAAGCAAACTGTAAATATGCGAGTTTAACAATAAACCAAAGATTATCAATTTATATGTAGGCTTTAGGCTAATCTAACAGCTGATTTAACTAAACCTAAATGCTAAGACTTGTCCAGCGCAGCCTATAAAACAATGCTTCGAGTTGTTTCGTCTCTAGCAATACGAGCCTGTTTGTACTAATCGTTCTCTCAATCGCAGGAGCAAATAGCACGGGAGAAAATGGTCAGCGGCCGTGTACAAATACAGGTTTGGTATCATGCGGAACGCAGCGAACTCGTCATATCGCTAATGGCTGGCGACGATCTGGCATTAAGAGATGAGGCCTATGGCCATGGCAATCTGCCGGAAGCATATGCAAAAGTTCGCATATTGCCCAAGTGGTAAGTGCGGCAATAAATCTATTAAACTTACTTTTTTCCTGCTATAAGTTGACATTTCAAACTTTTCTGCTAACAAGTTTGGCGATTAAGTTTTTTGCTATCCAATCTTAACTCGTGAACTTTTTTTTTGTTGCATGCTCATGCAGTGGCGATGGCAGCGTGCAGCAAACGGAGGTCAGTCGACCCACCCAGAACCCCATTTGGAATGCGACATTGGCCTTTGCACATGTGAAGGCCGACACTTTGATGGATCGCTACATTGATATACAGCTGTGGGATCTGGTGCCGCACACGGAGTCCATATACCTGGGGGAGTGCAACATTGAGCTGCAGCAGGCCTTTCTCGATGACCAGGCCATCTGGTGCCGTCTGGAGGATCCCAAAGGGTTGCGTGGCATTAGCATTAGCAAGTCACCAAGCGTCTCTCCACGTGGCTCAATTGCGGCCGGAGCAGGTGGTGATGTGTCCCGTTTGCTGCGCCGAGATTATAATCTGCATCGCTCCATTTCGGATGAAGTGGACTCAATTGGGGATGGTGCATCGTTGCTGCATCCGGATCATGCTTATACAGCGGGCTCAAGACGTGGCTCATCGCAATCGGAGACCATGGAGGTGGAAGTGTATCAGCTGGGCAAGGACTTCTCGCGCTCATTGCCGGGCTCGCGTCGCTCAAGTTTTCAGGATGCTGAAAACAAGCGGCTGGAGGAAGATGCCATGGCCACACCGCCTACATCCTATCTTGTGGGCAGGCGTCGCTCCTCGGTGGCGCGACGCGATCCGGATGAGATCCTCAAGTCCTTAAAGGCTGTGCGTGGCGAACTGGGACGCACCATGAGTCTGGGCACCGAGCAGCACAAGCGCATTGGTTCACGACGTAAGTATCGATACCAAGTAGTTTTAGCTATTTACCTTTACAGCTTGGGTTCGAGAATCTACCACATGCCAGACCTTTCCACGAGTACTTCTAGCTAAGCAAAACTGTCTTGCTCTGTCATGCTACCTCACTCTTACACTCTCTCTCTCTCTCCCTCCCAGCCTATATCTGTGTATATCTTTCTCTTACAATTTAAACCTGCCTTGCTGTGTGTCTGGTACTAATTTCTGGCTCACTATAGCAGCTACCTATACATAGATATATATATATATATATATATATATATATATATATATATATATACTTTTATATACACTTGACACTGACCTATATATCTATTTGCATTTACAACTATCTATCTAATTTCTTTGCTCTCCCATATCTTTCTCACTATTAGCCACAATATCGGTGTCGCATTATCAAAGCTTTGACACACCCTACACTACTAACTGGACAAACACTAAACAATCACACAATTATTAAAGAACAATCAACTAAGAAATAACAAATAAAACAACGTTAAATTTCAATGATTATAAATAATGCAAGCAAATTTATTAAAGAATTCTCTCTCTCTCAGCACTTAACACTCAATTTACAAATAAAAAGCTCTTATTTAAACAAATTTAAACAACCACTTTTTGCACGTCAGATAATTAAATTAAAGAACTAAGCCAGTAACCACAGAAGCAACCAACAAGCAAACAAAAAATAACAAAAAGCCTTTTTTTGTATGTTATACAAGACACAATGCAAAACCACACTGCAAATTGAGCTTGACAGCATTAATGTTTATGTAATTGCATTAAGCATATATCTATTTATATATTTAAAAAACAATACAAACACCAACAATGCAAAGTAACCAACAACAAAAACCATACAAGTATTTAAACACATAATAAAAACCACCAACTCACCCACTGGTAAGAATGCAAAATGAACTTTCGTTTCGTTATGTCGAGTTTTTGAGTTTCAGTTTTTGCTTGACTAGTGTTTGAAATTGGCTTATTTCATACTCTTTAACAATTTTTGACGAAATATTTGCCTCGAAAAATTTCTAGCTGCATGCCACTTAATTAACACACACTTAGCCGCACACAATTTACCTGTGCACGCTGGCTGAGCTTAAGAGCACACACACACACACACAGCTCTTGGCATCTTATTAAGTCACATACACACACTTCAAACACACACATGGTAATCCTGTGTTGCGTGAACGTAGTAGGCGAATAAAAAAAAAATGTAAGGGGAGCAAAAGTCAAGTCCCTGAAGTCGTGAAAAACTTCTGATTCCATCATTTGGTTTGGCTTAATTCAGCTTATTGCTGTTATTTGCGCCGAGCAACAAAGCAGCCTCAACAAATTTTATTTAAAATGCAAAGCCACACACACAGCCCACACTCCCATTTAACAGGCTGCCACGCCTTATTACCTGTTGGTTGACAACTCCTTGACGCCTGCCTTGAACCCTTTACTGCCACCGAAAAATAGCTCAACCTTGAAATTAACTTTTAAAAGCAAGCGACACGCGAAATATGAAAAGCCGCATGAAATAAAAAGGAATGAAGAAACCCAAAAAGGAAAATAAATAAAAAATATGGGGAAAAACAAAAGGCAAACGAAACACGTCTTCTTGATGAGCCACAAAACAAGGCCGTTAAATATGGAAAACAACTTCGACTCTCGAACTTCGAACTTTGAATGCTCACAAATTAAGAGCTATGGCAATGTACTCTATGAAGAGTATTATCGCGTAACTTAATAACAAGAACGAATTTTTTCCCATCTCTATTTGCCAATAAGCCAAAAGTTCAGTAAATTTGTTTGGTGCTTCTCGATATGTTTTGCCTGCCTTTCTTTCACTGCTATGCGATGCCTAATTTATTTGGCTTCCGGCATACTCACTCACACTCACTTACAGCCCACACACAAACAAACACATACACTCAGCGCTTGTAAAGTTTATTTGACATTTATTTTATTTTTAGCGAGAATGGCATTGAGAACAAAATATTTGAACTTTTACCTTAATCCTTTATGCCTTTACAAAAATGTATAATAACATGCTTTGTTCGTGATGTGCGCTCGATTGATTAAATGATTGATTGAATGTGCTTGTGTCGGCCGCTAATGGAGTCTTGACGCTTTTTAATGAAGCATAACGGCGAATAATTTGTACATCGTCTTAATGATTTTCAATTGCGCGCATAAGATTCTGGCAAGGCCAATGCCATTAAACCGGTTACTGCGTATACAAAGTGAAGTGAAACAATGATTATTTTAAGTAAGATTTCAACTTACTTATCACAACTACAAAGACTTTGAAGATGACCAAGCAGTGTTTGGTCATTATCATAGTTGAATTAATGGATATAATGACACCGCTGCGTGCAAACATAAAGCTCAAACTGACTGTCTTGCCTCTGATGAGAACTTAAGCTAAAAACGTCATTCCAAGTTACATATACGCACTGTAAGCAGCTCACCTTATATTCGTTGGCCCCACATCGACAAATACGCACATGGCCAACGGAATGCTACAGTTGCACAATGAAACAAGAAATACATCTGAAACAAATTTGGAAAATATATTTGTGAACCATTTGTCCACGAATCATCTGGCAAAACAACAGATCTGATTTTGCGAAGTGTTTCTTCTTTTCCATGAACCAAAGAGACGAGCTGGCTACCCTGAAAAAAATGAAAAATGTGAATTCCCCACCCATTTGGCAAAGGCACATACATATTTCAAATGTTACTTACACAAAAGTAAAACCGCATAGCATGGCGGTTACATGAAAAATACCTCTGGTGTAGGGTTCCTTAAATAATAGTATCGTAACATGCCACAGTCGTCGAAAGAAATTATTTGTTGGGAACATCATACTAGGCGCCACTGGAATTCGAGCTACACTATATATGCCCTGCTCATGTAAATTTTTACCACGATTGCTTAAACTCAGGCGATTGAGTCGCGTATACGCGTTGATTTTAGCCATGTATTAGCAAAAACTTTGCTGACTCAGGCAGTAGACATATGGAGATAACCATATTGAGACGATACCTCAAATATTCGAAGTTGCCCAAACGGAAAAGTTTGCGATTCAGCAGCTCCAGCGAATCAGCCAAAGCTGTAGCTTGTGAAATTTATCATGCGGGGACGCATTGAGACACATGTGTACTCTGTCAACTATATTACATAAATAAGGGCAACACCCAAAATTCTGTTTAATGAATGCCCATACAGGTGTGCACATAATCTGCAAAGGAGCATAAAAAAGAAATTGTGCATTGCTATTGCAGTTAGTGACATCGTCATGGCCAAGAATATTTAATAGATCATTACCTTACGCCGGCTAATAATATCCACCTGACAACCCCAGAAGTGTGAGGACAAATTTAAGCCGAGGAATACAGCACTTGGATCAGGGAAAGCTGAAGTTTCGACGTTGAGAATCACAGCCTATGGGAACAAGCATTGAACTGATTCCATTGATATCGCATACCACAGGAATCACCAGCAGCACCTGGAAGCGACCGAAGCCTAAAAAGAAGTTCATTCGATCAACGTTTTAATGCAAAGCTTACCAATAAGGGTCAAGATATCATCTGTTTCCGCCATAATAAAGTATAAAACCATATGAAATTAGCATAACAAGATCAAATTTAGCATTTCTTTGAATTGAAAACAGTATAAACAAAGCTCTAATCTCTTAGTTGCTGGTAGGTTTCTTCGGCAGGAGACTGATGAGTACTAAGCAAACTGAATAATTGGGCGGTAACAAATATAACGCATACACAAGCAATGCCACTCTTACCTATCAAGACCACAACAAACGTATTGAATGTAAAGAAACAGTTCCATCTTATTGTATAGCCTACAAACATATTGACAACCAAAACACCAATGCGACCACACATCATAGACAAAGCAACAGCTTTACTACTACGTTGGGGAATAATGAAGACATTTTTTTTTAAATTATGAAAGACATTACCTTAAATGCGTTGGCATCATGTCAATGAGCACAGATATTACTAGTCTCAAATTAACTAATGATGGCACCGTTAACAAAATAAAAGCAGTCACAATTAATGCTTTAGTTGTGACAAAGTTTAGCAATAAGCCTCCCAACGCAGCGATCGTCGTGAAAGCCAACAAAATTGTCTTGCGATTCAGCAAAAGCAACAACACGCTGGCCAGCATAAAGCAAAACAAGCAGCAGCCGCCATTCAAAATCGCTGAATATAGACTTTCATTATCCAAAGTGCACTAACATTGGAAAAATTCTAAAAAGAATCTCATGGTAGATTTAAATTCAAGCAACTAACCTTAATGCCCGTTGTGGTGGAATTTAAGCCATCCGATTCTTTTACCGCTTTGCAAAGTATCATGTGCTCGTGAATAAGCAGTTCAATCATTTTGAGCACGCGCGGCATCCAAACCATAAGGCCAAAACTCCTGAAAAAAAACACAACGAATGTTACTAACTGTTAGATATTCTACGTTCTAAGCAGACACTCACTCGCCAAAAAGCAGAAAGAGAATCGAAACCGTTAGCAACATTTGACGCAAATAGATTCCATGCAACAACGGCTTCGTTTCAACCCAGATGCGGTAAAAGCAGCTGTATGGATATATCAAGTTTGAGCACATAGATGAGTAGCTTGATGCTAACTCACTTTTTACCAGCTAGTGCTGAATAGGATGCTGTGACTGGCTGCGACACGGATACAATATTCAGACTACTCAGCGTAACGTCCTTGCCCTTGTTGTAGCGACAGCATTTTTCCAATACTTTAAGCGCCGCTTCAGGCTTATCAACGGACATATAGTACTTGGGACTCTCTGGCATATGATAGATGATGATCCAGCCAATCAGGCCAGGCAGCAGACTGGTCATCATGAGCACACGCCAGCTGCTAAGGCAATAGCTGTTCCAAATCTTCCAGTGTATGTGAAGTGGCATTAACACCATGGCAGTTGCTGTTTGAGAGGACAGCAGAATGGGCATATACTATTGATAATGTTCGTTCTGACTTACCTGGCATATAAATCATGCTGATGCCAATGGAATAGCATAGAAAGTTGTTTACCTTCGCACGCAACGAGATCTTGGTAAACTCAGTCATGTATGTGAGCAGCGCCATGCCGGGACCTGTGAGACTGCCAAAGAAAAAGAAGGAAATGAATGGGCAGACGAACAGTAAGACAGACTTACACGCAGCCTACAATGAAGCGCATCACAAGGAATGACCAAAATTCGGGCATAAGAGATGAGATAAACGAGAATACCATGCTCAGCATGGCGGAGATGAGCAACAGCTTACGCCTACCAATCTCATCTGATTCAAAGCCCATATAGTGGCTGGAGAACACCTGTGCGGTAACCATAGCACTCATCAGCCAAGCCATTCGATGGTCATCGATTTGAAACTCACACTTTGAGGCCACAGTAACCAGCGCGACACCCAACTGCTCATTGGTGACATATAACTGTAGTAACGAACAGCCGAAGAATATGGTATACTGCATCCGACCAAAACCTGTGAATCAATGAAAGTTCTTAGCAACTAAATAGATGGTTTGGTTGAAGGAATGCTTACCCAACACATTCAGCACGTCGTCAACACTTGCATCGACCATATTTCATTTGACAACTTAAGAAAAAGAACTCATAATTTGAAAATATTTTTAGTGTTGCCTAGTAAAAAAAATTATTTTAAATGAATAGCCTAAAATTTGATTTCCTTTAATAACTAAAAACAAATTTGTCTAAAAATTTTTAAACCACACACAAAATCACATTTATTAAAATTTTCTATGTTTTTTTTATTACGTTGCATGTCTGTGTTTTGTGTAGCTTCAGGCACTTTTCCTTCCCTTAGACCTTAGACTTAGACATTCTTCACATTTCGCCCAGTAAAAACTTGAATACTTGAGTTAAAGTTACATACATTCAATTGAGCAACATTCCGTTTAATATCAATGCCGAATTCCATTAATCTTGTTTGTGTGTTTTTCCGGCTCGTTGCCCGCCCATGTTCTTCACCCCTTTCTCCCCTGTGTGCAGGTTCCAGTCGTGTTGGTTTGCCCAGTGGTCCCAATAGTCGCAAGAACTCCATATTGGACTTATCGCAGCAGCAGCAAATACAATTGCAACAATTGCAACAAATTCAACACCAACAACAGTTACCAATTGGCATTGGCACCACAGAGACCAGTCCACCGTCCGATGATGAAGACAAACGCTTTCGTCCACGCTGGAAAGGCTCGGCCACACAGCTGCCGCCGCAGAGCGCCAAGCAGGCATTGTCTCGACTGAAACAGGCTGCTTCCTACTCGAATGTGGCACAGGAGAAGCAGAGCCAGCTGCTGGGCAGCAACCTGGGCGACGGCAGCAGCCATCAACAACAGTTGCGCAAAAGCAGCATGGTCAATTTACGTGGCCAGGACAATACACTCTCTGCCGGACTGCAGCAGCAGCAACGCAAGGGCAGCATGTTTCAATTGGGTGAACCACAGTCCCAATCCCAATCCCAATCCCAATCCCAATACCAATCCCAATCCCCTTCGCAAACGCAACTGCAGCGTAAGGGCAGCGTTTATGTGCCATCTGCTAGCGATATGCCCACAATGGGCACGCCCACACGCAAAGGTAGCGTCTATCGACGCACCAGTACAGAGAGCGGCACGGACAGCCCCCAGCGGAAGGGCAGCGTCTATCAACGACCAAGCACGGACAGCAGCAACATGGACAGTCCGCAACGGAAGCAGAGCGTCGTTAAGACCCCCAGCGGCAGCTATGTCAACGTCAACGTCAACATTGCCGCCATATCGGGCAGCGAGTCCAGCTACGGGCTGAAGCTGGGGCCAAGCCAAATCCATCCCAAGGGCTATCGCCTCACAACGGCGCGTCATGGTGAGCTAAAAATGGGATTTGTGAAAATCAAAGGAAATGTCGAGGTGGAGGTAAGTTTAACAAAAATTATAAGACAGCAAAAGTTAAGGTGATTAATTAAAGTTTTTAGGCTATGAGTTTTAAGCTAGCCTCAAATATTTCATCATTTAACAACACTGATTTAACAAGCAGTTCGAATAGTGCAATAAAATTAACTAATGTCTCAAGACTTATTATTAAATGAACTAAATTGTTTAATTGGCCAGCTTATTTGTGCACGTAACATTGTTAACGAGGACTGCGAGACGCCACCGGATACATACGTCAAATGTTATATTAAAGATGGCGAACGATTGCGACACAAGAAGAAGACACGCGTTGTGCGCCATGCTGCAGAGCCATTCTACAAGCAGACCATCAAGTACCAGGTGAGCAAATGGGCCATCGTTTAAAAGGGGTTGGGTGGGCGTCAATGATGATGACTCAAATGTGCGACAAACGGCATTGACGATGTAGCTGCTGGTTAACCGTTTCGTCCCTGTTGCTGTTGTTGTTGTGCATTGTTGGCATGGCCAACACAAAATGAAAATAGCCATAAAGCTATTGGCTGCGTCTGGCGTATATATTTATACATATTTCCCCGTAATTACACAGTGGCATTAATGCAATTTGTATGCAAATATTATTTATTTTCACACACACGCACACAAATGCAGAGTTCTGATGTCTTTGGACGGAATATTGTCATAATGGTGTGGCAACGTTGTGTTGGCTTTGAGCACAATCAGGGCTTGGGCGGCACCGAAGTGAATCTGGATAAAGTGAATATTGGCCAGCATATCACCGGCTGGTATCCACTATTCCCCATGCACAGCTATGGCGGCTCGGATTCAGATAATTCTCCTTGACCGAACACGCGAATGCGAGCGACAACCGAAACAATAATTATTTTGAAATACCAATGCATAACACCAATGTTAAATGATATGCTACTGCTTAAAAAAGTAAAAGCTCAATTTGTTAGTACCTAAGAGATGGGCCACCCAAAAAACCGTTTGTTGTTTAATCAAGTTATAAAACCAAATCCCAATTACAATTGTCCCCTTAATAGTTTATAGTTCAATAAGCTTGACCAGCGATTTGCAATGTGTTAAGAAAAAACTAATTAGTATTTGGTGAGAGAGCTTTGTAAGTAAGGTACAGTTAGGAAAGCACGATAGAAAGTCTATTGATATGGCGAGCACAATAATTGAGAAATGAGAGTACCAGAATAGAACCACAAACAAATATGTAGAAATACAGTATAATGCATATATTAATCAAATCAAAGAAAGTAGATACATATATATATATATACATATATTTTTGCTTGTTGCTGTTGTGTTTGTGAGTGTTTTTTAATGCCAGTTGAGTTGTGTGTTTGTGGATCGAAGCGACCGAGCGAAGAGGATAGAAAAACAAAAAAGCAAAATAAACAAATTAAAACGCAATAAGCAAAATACGAAAAACAATAAATTCGAAAATGCAAGGCAACGAAAGGCAGCTAAAATGGATTGGCAAATGCTATAGAAAAAATCAAAACTATATATATATAACACAAAATAATCTTATTATTATTATTATTACTAGATGTTAGCTAAATGTTGCGAAAATTAAACACTTTTAAAGCCACAATGGCGAAACCATGATTTTCGAACCGTTTAAAAACCACAGCTAAGCAAAACCGCAAAGGTTTCATACAACACAACATTCGAATGCTAAACTTTCTCAGTGTACTAAATGATAACAAAAACAAAACCTACTTAATTAAAATGACAATCTTCTTATGTATATGCGTATGCGTTTGCCTGTGCGTTTCAGTGTGTGTGTTTGAGCAAAGAAAAAGAGAGTGTGACTAAAGTGTGATTAAGACGAATTTACTGTAGTCATTTTTTCGGTAGACATTTCAAGTTTAACTGCTTAAATAAAATCCTTCACTTCCAGCCCGCTTGCTATACTCCTTTACTTCTCATCCTCCACCTTCTCCTACCTTTTCCCGCCACAGCTTCACATTTGACTTTTAACTGGACAATCTCTTGTAATGAAAAACTTGAAAATCAAAATAACTGGTTGCGAACAAAATAAAAAAAAAAATACTTAAAACAAAATCAACGTTCAACTTATGGACTTGGAGTTTTAAACTTGGCAAATACGTAAAAAAAAAGTTGTATTTACTATCTAGCATTCATTGGAGTCATATTATAAATACTAAATAACTAATTTTAAGCGTATGGAACTTTTTACTATCTACTTCTGCTAAAACTTGTAACTGGGAACGTCTAAAACACACTTAGCTATTTCTACAACAGTTACAACTTTTTACTATTAGTTAACAAAAACAACTTCAAACTATTTCCAAACAAACTCTAAGCAAATACTTGTAGAATGTTGGGATTTTTTGTTAAAAAAAATCCCCTAATTGATAAGATTAAAAAATAATCCCGTTTTGTCATTGTCATAATGCAACTGCTTACATAACATAAATACATATATACACATATATTTATATATGTGTGTATGTTTGTTTCTGTTTATAAAATATAAAAAGATGTGAACTTTGTCCAGGTAGTCAGGGTATGAAACCTTCCAGTGATGTTGGGGCAAAAAAAAAGTATATATATTTCATTTAAAACTAAACACTCATTACTCTTTACAATTTGGCTGTTGACTTTAGCCCGAGAAATCTTTTCGACAAATATTTGTGACAAATTACTGTTACAACGAAACTTAAACTAAAAACAAAACAAAACAAAACAAAAAATGGTTGTGCTAAAAGAAAACGAAAAAGAAACTACTATAAATCATTGTTGAAACTCTATTTTCTGTATTGGCTGTTTAAGCTATTAAGATATTTGCTGCTAAACTTAGGTACCATAATACTAACACTGTTGCTGTAACTGAAACTTAAGTCTATTCGATCTAACAATTGTACGATCTCTACTTTAACTATCATTATTATCTCTTACTATGACTTGTTGGGATTTATTTGTAATATGCAACAATGTACTCTGAAAAAATGAAACACTGTAAAAAAAAAACCACCATATCAACGTGTGGCAAGGATTAGGCAAAGGTTAAGGAACAGGCGCTTTAAAAGTGCATAAAGTGTTTAGTAGCATGGCTTACGATTATATTAACTTTTAAAAATTTGTTAAAACATTAATAATTACTGGCATTACAGCCATGTAATGCATACTAATTCACAATACAAACTATATATATGTTTGATATATATATAGAAAGATGTGAACAATATATATACATATATATTATACAAACATTATTAAATATATTTAAATGTAGTTAAAAAAAATAAAAACCCAAAATTACACCCATAATATGTATATCAAATTGAGTTTCAATAAACACGCAATATTTATTTGAATATGTCTTTTATGTCTGTTTGGAATTTAATTTAAATTTTATGAGTTTCTTTCTTTGATAACTTTTGCTTGTTTTTTTATTTTTTGTACGCTTAAAATATTTCAATGGATATATACATTTTTGGCGCCTCCTATTTTTGATTTGAGGTCGTCGACGTTCCGTTCACTTTGCGCGCTCAATGTTTTCTGCTCCACACAACACTCAATGGACTGTCATACTGTCATACAAAATGAGTCTGACATGAAGATGGCGCCAGCATTTGTAGCAAGCAGCTTTTATAGAAAATCAAATACGCAAGACTTCAGAGGTACGAGCTATCTGTCAGTCAAACAATCTCGGTGATATTGTCGTTAATTTTACTTAGGCGTAAAACATGTCAAAATGGTCACCGCTGAAACAAGAAGTTCAAACTATGTCTTATGTTAATAATTAGAAGTCAAACTTACAGAACATGATAAGCACAAATATATTAAAAGTTATTAGGCAGTAAGAAATCATACAGGCGCCAAGTAAGACGTTGGCGATAACGACCGTTAAACGTCCAAACATGAAGCTCATACTTATGGCCTTGCCCCTGTGTGATCGAGTATAAGTTAATCATAATTCCAAATCTTAGTTAGTTAGTCTGTTTGGACTCACCTCAAATGTGTGGGCACACAATCGCTAATAACGGTTGCAGCAAGCGGCATACTTGCCGTGGCGAGTGCTATAAACAGCAACATGGCTATAAGTGTACAAGTACGATTTTTAAAAAAATTAATGCTGAAGCCACACAGTGTAGAGAGTGCTGAAAAGAGGAACATAACGTGAGAACGGCGCACAAACATTAGCAGGATGCTCACGACAATGCAACACGCAAGAATTGTGCAGCCCAAAAAGATACCATCGATATAGAGTGGTTCCTCATCTGTGCAACTTAAATCTTTATTTTTTAGTTTTCTCAGTTCTTCAGCTTTCATCTTAACACCATCACAAAGAATCACATCAGAATCGGGCAAGATTTGAACCATCTTTATAAACCAAAGATTCAGACCGTTGCCCCTAAGATTGCAATAACAAATTAGTTGAGACAGTTAGGATCCCAAGTTAAAGGCCAACTTACACAAAGAAATACGCACAAATACACAAGGTGCAGAGCAGATACGAGCGTATATAGGGTGGTTTAAACAATGGCACTGTATCATGCCACAAACGTTGAAGGCAATTACCATGGTCTTTGATTTCGGAGCGTAAGTTTGGCTGAGTTACACTCGTTATGCCCAGGCTCTTTAAGTCCTCTCCACGATTTTTGACACAGAGGCGATTGAGGATCTCATAGGCGTGATCCGTTTTACCCACAGAGAGCAGAAACTTGGCTGACTCGGGTAGATAGAACAATGCAATGAATGCTATTATGCCCGGTGATATATGTATCATCATATTTATACGCCAAACACACACTTGAAAGCTGCCCACACGGAAAAGTAAGTGATTCAGCGGTTGCAACAGATGAGCCAAAGCTAGATAAGATAAACAGAAAGTAAAAAAAAATTAAAGTAGTAGCCAAGCACTTACATGACACAAAAATGGTACCGAGGGGAAAGGCATAGGCCATTATGTTAATAACCAAAGGACGCATTTTGATTGTGGCAAACTCCGTCAAATAGGTTATTGTGTTGACAACCGCACCAGACATCCTGTGGAGCACATTAGCCATATGTTAGTTATTGTCCCAGTTGGATGATATAAACCTACCCACAATAATCCCAATAGAAATCGCATAATCGTAAAAGAATAGAATTCGGGCATTGTAATCGATATACTTGATGTTATCAAGCTCAGTCCCAGCGAATATAACATCTCTTTACGCCTGCCATATCGATCCGTCAGAAAACCCCAAAAGTGTCCGGACAACACCAAGCCAGCAAATGCAGCACTGCTTAAAAACGACATTTGTAAGCTAGTCAATTTGAATTCGCAGCCTATAGCAATGGATACGAGGCCGATGCCTATACTCTCATTCGCAAGGTAGATGCAGATGGTGGTACAGGTTAGTAGCATACAGACCTGAATACGTCCAACACCTTAAGCGATATACGTGTGTATTGATTAACAATGCAGTCTGCTAAAGACAGGTATATTATATAATGCTTGTTACCAATTTTATCCAACACAACATCAATGTCTGTCTCGCTCATCTTGAGAACCGCCTCAAAATGTTTAGCGAATTAGCAACTAAAATTTTGAATTGACATTTTATGCCAATCGTTCTGTATTGTGTCTTAATTTCGGATTAAAATTATGATGTCAAATCAAGTTTTTCGATCAAGACTGTCGTTTTTCTTTTACGGATTGCTTGAAAAATTAGAAAATTCCGCGAAGCGTAAAGGTTGGGCTTTTGTTTGGGTGATCAGTTTTTTTTTAATGTTGTCGAAGCAAAGCTTGTTAGAGAGACGTATTCGTTACTTATCGAATCGAAGCTCCATATTGTTTTTTATCCCTCCGTCATTGGCTGTAACATACATGTCAAACAACACAATAACGATATAATACCAAGACACGAAAATTCTGCCGACCGAAAAGTATAAGAAATGAAAAAAATAAGAATATAATTGGGAGAAATATGAAGTGAAAAAACGTGCTTATTCGCAGAGTGCAAATATTACTTTAAAAAAAGAGGGATACCTATTTTCGTGTCTTGGTTTTATATTGTTTTTGCCAATGACAATGTAAACTACTTTGCCATTGGAAGGTGGCAAGGCAGTTTCTGCACTACTTAGCAACAATTCAAGCAGTTTTATAATTTTTTTTTAAAGTTATACACTGCTTGATTTTTTGATAAGCAGCTCGAAACTGCCGTTACTCATTTTTGCAGCCTTTTTAAACTTTTTTGTGGCTTCAGCTCTTTTTTTAAGCTTTTAAAGGTTAATAAATCCTCGAAGATTTGCATTGTTAAGATTTCATTTTAGTTTCTTTATTTTTGTTTATTACATATGTTGTCAATGATTAAACCAAGGTCACATATGACATCGTGAGCCACATTAATTATCTCTCGGCTTGCATTCCATGTAAAACATTTGCTGTTTTATCCCAAAGTGTGTGTATGTAGTAGTAGATCCTATATAAATTATATAAGTTTAAGAATTTTGGAATTGCCTGTTATCTTTGCGCATGCACTTAGTTCAGTTTCGTTTGACATATAGTTTTCATTCGTTTATGGTTTATTTAAACATACAAGCCACACAAAATGGTCATTCAATTTATGCACACTTAAATGCTAAAGCAAAAATCGAATTCATTTATAAAAATTGTTTGGTATGGAAATGAAAATGTTACTCAATGAATAGCTGTGACATATTTACAAACCATCTGGGGTATAAAGGTCAGAGAAAAGAAAAAACGAACTAAGAATCTTATTGATTTGCCAAAATTGCTAAATGTTTGCTTTGCTGCAGACTTCTTTTTTTTTGATTTCAGTTAATAATATTTATGCTTGCTTTGATCTATAGATTTGTTTTATATGTATGCATACATATATATATATATGCTATATGTGTATTATATAATATATAAATAAATGTATTGCAAAGTGACGTTCAACATAACAAAAGGTAGCGCCGCCCGGCTTTGCATTTGACTTAAGCCTTAAATGTTTGTCAACTTAAATTACTAAATGGGCCCTTAAACAAAATTCTTTCTCTTCTCAACTCATTTCAGAGTTTAAACATATATACGTTAATGTGTATGTATGTGTGTATGTGTTTGTGTTTGAAAATGTACAAGGCAAAAAGCAATACAAAAAACTTATTTAGATATAAAATTATAATTAAGGTTGTTTTCTTTTGTTTTATGCATAATGCGTAAAGTAAAATGTACAATTGTTGCTATTCCATATATAACAAGCTAGCGCGTTCAATACTATCCAATTTGCATATGCCTCATGCATAATGCAAAATTGTCATAACTTTTGCTATATTTTATTTAAACTTTAAGATACTTTAATCAAATTTTAATGGAATTTTGATCCACTGATCAATAATTTAAGTTCTCATTTATTATTCACTTTCATATATTTATCAATGATTTTAGGTGCGTTTTTTGTGTAATTTTCTCATCTTTTTTTTAATTCAATAACCACTATAACTGTTGCTTTTCTTGGTCAGCTCGAAAAGTAGCAGGTGCTATTAAATATACATTTATGAAATGTGATTATAAAAAATAAATCTAGTAAGCATATTGCAAGGTGCGTTTACTTTTAAAGGGGGACTTTCAATATGTTTACTAGCTTATTTTTCATGTTAATGGAAATTTGAAAAATATGTATTTTGCATATGCTTATTTAAGTGCCATATAAATTACATTTTATATATTGTATTTGTATGTATATATATAAATAGTTAATACATGATTGTTTTATACTCGTAGTAGTTCACTTGTGAAAAGAGGGTAACGTTGCGGTGCATTTGCTTATAATTAGGTGAGGTCTGCTCGTGGGGTGCATTTATGTCGTTAGTTAGTAAGTATGTTTGTATGTATAACTACGTATAGTAAACGTGTCGTATCGTATAATATGATTTTTTCACTAATTTAATCCTCATGATCAATGCAATTTCAAAATCAAAGTAAATATACAAAAAAAAAATTGTATAGAAAACGAAATTTTTTGCTTATCTTAAGACAAATGTACATGGTTGTGCGTAAATATGTGTAAGTTTTTCGTGATAGTCGATACATAGCTGATATATGTAGTTGATTTTCTTTATGGCTGTCCAGAATAACGCAAAGTTATGACAAAAGTACACAAATGTATGGAACATATGCAAATGCTGTTAAGTAGTTAACATTTAAAACGGCCCGCTCTGGCCTACACAAGAGTCTAAGCAAATAGTGTGCACTCGATGTAACTCGTTGGCACAAATCCCTCGTCCCAGCCATTTGAGTTGTTCGCTCGTCGCACGCGCGTCCATCCATCACCCTGATCATTCTCAATCACCTGCAGCTCCTCGCCCTCGCTCATGGGTATGCTGCCTTCGCTGGTAGCTGTGAAAAGAAATCAAGACTAGATTAGATTGTATCAGTAACATTTATTATTTATAAGAACTTACCTTCAAAGGGATACAGTGCACGACATGTGCCCAGTGGTTGCAGCAGTTCTACCTCAGTTTCAAAGCACGTCTCCTCGCCAATGGCATTCTCATTGGCGCTACCCTGCCCGGAGCCAGGCAGTGATGTGTGCGAGGTGCCAAGGCCGCTTTCGGGACTTGCCGAACTGCTGGATTTCACCATGGAAAGGCAAAATGAAACGAAATATTTGAAAGAAGTTGCAATTTTGACATTATTATGTGTTATATGTATGGTGTAAGCAATCAAATCATATTAAATAAGTAACTAAATGTATTAATTTTTCAATAAATTGTTTTAAATTTGGTTTCTTAGGCATATTGTGGACTTTTGGGCACTTGTGTTTATTTTTTAATAAAATTTGCATGAGTTAAGAACGAAAATGCAACTGAGCATTAGAAACCAACACCAAACAAAAGATGCCACCAATAATATATATGAGAGATCAATGTACAAATGAATAAACGAGCCAAATCATAAGCGATATATACGATATACAATAATGTATGTATGTGTATGAGTGTGTTTCTTTGTGTGTGTGTGTGTGTGTGTGTGTAAGTATAGTTGGGTGTATATATAAACATTGAACGTAGACTTATGAGTGTACCCGTTATTGTTATTATTATGCCCATTTTGTATTTGCGCCACATTATCCTCAGAATCTGACCTGCTTAAGCTGCCAGCATCATCGGGCTGATCATCGCCATCATGATGATCATCAGCGCTAGCGCTGCCATTGGAATGTCTGCAAAAAAAAAAAAAAAAGAAAAAAAAAACACCGTAACAAAACAGTGGGTTAACCGATAAGCTCCTATGGATTGCAAAGACTTCACTCACCTGGATGTTCGGTGTCCGTTTTGCAGTTGATTGCGATTCGATTGCGGACTGTTGTTGGCCACCTGTAGCTGGTTAGCCTTGTCCAAGAAGCCCTGATATTTTTTCAAATTCATTTTCAGTTTTTCCAATTCATGCTCCGATTCGTTTAGCTGTCCCTCAACGGTCATGGGATTACCAAGCGATGAGTTCGCCTCATATACAATTTTCATCTTCATAAGGCCGTCACGTGTATTCGTCTCCTGATCGACCTTGTGTTGTAGCTCGGCAATTTTTGCCTGCAGCTTTTTACGTTGCTGATTTGGTGGCAGATCGCTAAAGTCCTCCTTTTGCCCGTCCGCAGTTAATGAATTCTATATGTGTGAACATAAATGAACATTAGTTAAAAATTTTAAAAGTAATTGTAAGGTTTATTTATATTATTATATATAGAAGTGCAATGAGAACTATACAAGGCAGAAATGACAGAACAACACTTTATAACAAACACATTCACAACATTAAACAGAAAAGGGTAAACAAATAGACAACTAAGGAACTTTCGTTAACGGAATGAATTGAAAATGATTGGGTAAAATCTTAATAATAACAAAAACAATTAAATGCATGTTGCAATTGTAACCAAATACATGCTTGAGTTGTTAATACTATAAACCAAAATTGAATTAAATAATAAATAAAACAAATCATTTGTTATGCAATGTGTGAGTGTGTGCTGCTTTGGCATGTTGTTAATCAACTAATTATTTAACAATTGCTTAAAGTATTTAGTTAATAGTATTGTTTTGCTTATTAAGATAAGTTTTAATCGATTCAAAGTGTTCAAGGTAAAAGTGACTCAATGAAGAGAGGTTAATATTTGCTGGTGTTTGGTTAAGATTTTGTTTAGCAGTTGTGATTAGTAGTAGCTAATGCTATATTAAAGTTGATGTGTTGTTAAGAGCAGTTAGTTAGAAGAGCTGGAATATAGTACATCATACCTTCATCGTGATACAGGCTTCAATTATCTGCCGTTGCTATTGGCAGCGAATTGATTTAATTATTTATATTTTATTTATTTAAGGTATCACGTTTCGATTTTTCCGAGTGTAAAGGTGTGGTTGTGTTTTGTGTGTAAGTAAAAGCATGTAATAATTATTTTTTGGTGTTAGAAAATTGTATGACAGCAACAAATATGCACAAAAGAAATCAAAGAGTATGTAATGCAAATAATGTTTAAATGGGGTTTCTTTGTATCTCAGTGTCGTTTAGATTGACAAAAAAAAAAAAAATATGGAAAGCGAATGAAAAGCGTTGGCAGCCAATTGGTTTTGCATAACTAGCAATAAATTTTGGTTAAGTAACGTGACATAAAACAGAGACATAAAATTATATACAAATTTAAATGCACATGTTAAATGTAGAATATATATGGGTATTGAGTATGGTTTATGAAAGACTGCAAAAATTTATTTATATATTTTGTTCATTTAGTTGACATGTAGTAAGGACTTGAAGATAGGAGGACACGAAATGAAACGAAACGGCGCTGAGCTGCCTCTTTTTGGGTTAGGAGGCAGCTGGACACTTGGTACTTACAGCAAGATGAAACCAACGTCCAAAAGTTTCGTGATATAAATTAAAGAAATGGCAACATTTTTCGTATTTTGATAAATGAAATAAGAACCGAAAAAAAGAGAAAGAGAGAGAGAGAGAGAGAGACGGCATGAGTAAAAGAAGAAGACACAAAAGCCTACGACTTAAGAGTAAACTTAAAAGCTAAAAAACAAGAAACATCCGAACTCAAAACGCATTTGTGCTTGTGAGGAATCTCTCGCAAACAAACAAATGGAGAGCGAGAGAGTGAGATTAAAAGACACTGTGCCAGGCAATGACAGAGATGAGAAAGAGACATTAAAAAAAGAACCACTTAAAAGTAAATAAGAAAATGAAGAACAACTTTAGGAGAACTAGCAGCTAAGTTGTACAGAACCAGAACCAAGAAGAAACGAGCAATCGTCAACGGTCGCTCTCACCTTGTTGTTGCCAAAAATGGTGTTCAAGATGCCACTGCGAGCTTTCTTTTTGGCGACACTGATCGTGTTGCCCCCCTTAAGGGTCAAGTTATTGAAGTGGGCAAGGCTGTAGTTGGATTGCGGCACAGCGCTGAGATCCATCTTGGACAGATCTTCAAATGGTATATCCGTCGGTGGTATGAAGCCAGATTTATATCTATAAAAAAAACAGGGTTAATAAGGGCAAAGCAGAGAAAAAAATTTTTAAAGCCAACCTATCGATAACTTTTAATGAGTCTGTCTTCTCGTTTATGGACTCGCCGGCTTTGACAATGCCCTCCATGCAACGCGCTATGATGGGCGCCACCGAGGACTCAACGTCTGCGGCACCAATAATAAATTCGCGTATGCCACGCGTACGCTTCTCATCCAGCTCCTGCAGCCGGTTGAAGACGGCGGGTAACAGCATGCTATAGTGATGCTGCTGTAAATTGTTTGTCTTCTGCAGCTGATTAGCATACTCGTTCTTTGCATCATCCGATTGTTGGGTTTTTGACGTCATAATGTTCTTGTAACGCTCCACTTCGGCGCGACTCAGATTGAGATCCATGTCAGCCTTCTTGTAATTCTCAACGGCCTTCTCTGAATCTCGATAGGCCTTGTCATAATTGCGCTTCGCGCGCTCCAATGACGAGAGCTGTGCGCTGAGGGTCTGTTGCAGCATCGTGCCATCGTTAAGGCACTTCTACAAATACAAAACAAGAAAAAGTAAGTTATTGATAAGCTGTGCACTAGATTTTGTATACGTTTACCTTGCGGTCTTCTCGCAGTGTTTTCGATAGCAACGTCACACCCTGGATTATCTGTAGTTGCAGGGTCTCGGACACCACCTCACGCTGTCCCGCCAAATCGCCCACTTCCTTGAGCAGATTGCGAAATGCTTGCCTCGATGTAAATCTGTAAATGTATAAAGTAAACCGAAGCGCAATCAGTTGTAACTGACTTTACAATCCTCCCACGTCTTTTCGCGCCTTGAGCACAAAAACTACTACATAATAATTTCTGTCCCTAGGTTCCCTCGATTTATGGCCCTCTTATTGGACACGCGCAATGGGAACGCCCACGCTGTGTTGCTGTCGTCGCCACTGTCTGTCTATCCGTCCGTCTGTTTGTCTGTCTTGTTGATTTGTCTGTCGATTTGTCTGACTGTCAATCCGCATATGGTGCAGTTCCAGACCGAGCGGCAATCATGAATAAATTTATGGATTTTACAACTGTATAAGGCAAAAGCATTGGCATTTCATTACCAACTCTTCAACTTGGACTCAAGCAATGGCTTCATTGTCATAAGTATTACTACAAATTTGCGCCATGCTATTTGCGGGCCCATGATGTCAGTCACTCACTCAGTCAGTCAATCAGTTTGTCACTCTGTTAGGGAATGAATCGAGCTCATTGCTCGTTCGCTTATAATTAAAACTGAGTGGCTGGACGCAAGAAATGTATTTATTCTCAGACCACACATGGAACACGCACCCAAAAGTAGCAACAATCATGCGTCTTCTCATTTGGGTGAGTGTTTTGAAACATATATATAAGAGAGTCATCGCCAAAAAGCAAAATCCACTTAACAATTAACTAACATATTATCTACGCCAAATAGTTAGCTGTGGATAATTTGCCAAAAGACTTAACAAACCTTTGCGCAACTGTTTTCACGAAACTGAGAATTTTATGCTACTTTTGAGAAGCCATTTGTTACTTGAATCTTGAAGTTGTTCATAAAGTGAGCTTAGCAACGAAACGAACTTACTTATCATAATTCCTTACTTGTCATTTTAAACCCACTTAGTTCTATGGCAACTTATAGTTGAGCAGTTGCAAATTAACAGATCTTTCACCACTTTGTTTATTATGCTTACAACTATATAAAACATTTTGTTTGTGCTTACTCATTGTCTTCCTCCTCCTTCTTTTTTGGCTGATAATTTTTCACTAAGCGCCTGTAGAAAAGAAAGAAGAAAATAAGAAAAACCAAAAGGCATGGCATTAGTGAAACTTTATAATACGCAGCAACATATTTTTGTATGTATATCAACTCTTACAATAATAACAATAACAATAATAACAACACTTTGTTTTAAACATTTGCATTAACACCAGACTTTTCATTTTCGCATTGCGAGACACGCAAAAGCAATCTTCAAATTTCAGACAACGCGAGTAAAGATTTCAAATTTCTGATTTCACTAGTTGCTGCTCGCAACGCAAAATATATATATATATATATATATATTACATAGAGCTTAACATATAATAGCGGAGAGTTTTCCATTTCATGTGGCCGACTTTGTGGTCTAGTTGAATGCCTGGGAAGATGATAATGTCATTATAAAAAGGGCTCTGTACACAGTAGCTGTAGGCAGCGTATCAGACACACAGACACACAGACAAACAGAGAGAGAGAGAGGCCACAAGTTCAGTTTTAGTTCAGTTACAGTCTCAGTCATCAACTCTCGACTCATTTTGCGGCATTCAAATTGTGGGAACTGAAGCTACCGCCACCGCATTAACAAATATATATATATATATATACAGTCTTCAAGAAAAGAAAAAAACGTAGCTAACGATTGCCATGATGCAAAAGCAGAGTTCCCAACACCTTGAGGCGGCGGCAGTTGATTTAGCAGTGAAGTAAATCTTCAAGTAAATTAAACAATTATGACGCCCGGTTGAGGGAAGAACATACAATTCACTTATAAACATAGTATGGGCTCGGCGTTACTCAAGCTCAGTCATATTTAAATGGACAGAATTTTGTAAACTCTCCTCCTTCCCTCTTCGCCCCCATTTGCGTCGCGTGTCTGCTTTTGCTTGGGGCAGGTCGTGGTCGGCTCATGTTTATTTTGTTGTCAGTCTATTGCGCAATTTAGATGGCGAGTGGACACAAACATGAGCATATTATAAAGATTTGGGGTGGGTCAAACGCACACCCTACATCACCACACACACACACAAACACACACGCGAGGTGCGACGCAACGTTCTCGAAATTGAGCATGGAAGGGCATTAATTGAATTGCGCCCCCCGTCCAAAGTACAGAGGCATGTACAAATGTACGTATGAGTAATGTCTTTATGAGTTTGTTCAGCTCGCTCCAAAGGCAAACGATTAGCTGTCAATTATTCCATCACCTTATCCACTCCTCAATTGTTTTGGAGTCGTATGGCTGGCCAGGAATGGCCAATGGACACAATGCACATGGCGCACAATCTCTAGAACTCGCTGACCTTGTGCTTATTTCAGTTTAAATGTATTTTTAAAAAAATATAAACATTTAACATTTATGAGAATTGCATTCACGTTCAGTTTAATGTGTCTTGTTTCTTGTAAGGAATTATTTGTTGGTTTTTATTTGGTGTTGTTGTTGTTGTTGTTGTTTTGTCTTGACAGGCCCGCCAGCTTACTAAGGGGCGAGGCTTGTGACATACAAAAAAAAAAAATATATATATATATATTTGTTCACATAAAAAAAATCATTTAATTGACGTACAAATATGGACATTAAGTGGCGCCACATGATTTACACATTTTTCGACAAATTTAAAAGCTTTTGGAATTATTTCAATTAAAATTTTGTAAGTGTTGAGTTTCAGTTGTAAATGTTTTTTAGTTTTATCTTAAGTTTGATTATCTTAAAAATGTAACAGCAATTTCGACTTAAATCTGTTTATACTGCAATAATCTCAAAGATACTGCAGCTTGGCACACCAATGAGGGTAAGCCTCTCGAAACAGATTACTGTATTTTATAGCTGCTTTGGTAGCAGGTGTCTTAAAAACGAGATACGTTTGTTATGTGACAAACTTGGATAATCGTAATATTATCACAATTTTAAAATTATGAGTTGTCTTGTTTTGTTATATTTAATTATTGTTACTTCCTTACTTATTAAAAAAAAATACGTTTGTTTCCACTCACCTTAATTTGCCGGCATATTCCGTTTCTATGGCAACTCGATCGCGTACAAAATTGGCATATTTATCGAGCACTTCAATGCCCTTGTTTGTGTGTATTGACAGATTATCGTACTGATCCTGCAAATACATAATGCGGATTAGTGTGTGAGACGCAATGAAAAAGATATTAAAAGAATTAAATAGAAATATATATATATAAAAATTTGACATTGAGCTTAACAAAGAGTGGCTTAACGGAAACCAGAAAATTGGCAAAATCTGCGCTGTTGAAAATTAATCGAGTTTCGTATTTAATTAGAGCGAAATACAAACTGCGCCATAACAGACAGCAAAATGCGGCGTATACGCAATAATGAAATTAAATTGAATTATATATGTAAGAGATATAAGATATATACACACAATTTGTAAAATACTGTGTGTGTGTATGTGTGTGTGTGTGTGTTAATAAAGATCAGCTATCAGATATTGCTTTTCAATTAATTGCCACGATACAGTTGGCCAAATTTAAGACAACGACAAAGCTTTTTATAATAATAATGCCATAAAGAGACTGGAACCCAATTAGCAGCTACTGCAGAGCAATTTCGATTTGAATTTATATGCTAAACGCCAGACCAACGAAATTAGTCATTTACAGTAGTCATTGCGCGTTGCCACAAATATGGCAGTCATCAAGCTGTGCAACTTCCTCGAAACTACACAGTGACATAATGCTCGAGTTATGCTGCGACAATTTGCAATGCCATTCAATACAATTTGTCAATAGAGAGAGAAAGACAGAGACACGGACAACAACAAAGTGTGCTTGCTCCAGTTATATACATTTGTCTTTTTTTTCACACGCAAGCAAAAGTAACAACAACATAAAAACCGACAATCATAATAAAAATCAAACAAACAAGAAGCAACGTAACATCTAAAGACGTCGCCACGCTGCCAATCACGCCCACAAATCACAGCAGAGGCAAAAAAAAACTAGAAAAAACAACAAACAACAAGCTCTTCAAATTGAATTCAAAGCAGTCAAAATAAAACGCCAAATAGACTAACCTCAAACATGCGAATTTGCATAAGCTCCACGAAAAATAAAAAGCATTGACAACAATTACATAATGATGCACAGTTATACAGGTGTCTACTACTACAACAACAACTACTTTTTCACGTGATCATGATCAATATCAGCCAACAAAGTATTTGGGCCAAAGCATTTACGTTTTTGAGGTTCATACGCTCTTTCCCTATTTAATGTGTGGCGAATTTAAATTTTCTGTTGCGTTTGCAATGATCACTAAAATTTGGCAATGTTTTTTGGCTTCGATTTGAAATTGAAAACGTGCACGCATTTAAATTTAGAAAAGCTACCGAAAAAACCTATTCAATTGGCATTTTATAGAATTTTTGCGTCACCAAACTTTCACTCGAGCAAAGTGTGTGTGTGTGTGTGCGAGTGTGTGGGAGTCACACCCAAATGAAAAGCATTTTTGTGGTCTCTCACAAAAAAGCAAAAACTAATCAAGCAAATGGTCAGGAAAATTCCGACCGTGAGTTAATTGAGTGGCGTATGTTGCAACGTTGTGTTGAGGGGAGGTTGCCAATGTGTGTTGGGGGGCATGCATTATGCATGAGAATTGCAATTGCTGTTTGTGGTTAGTGGGTGGCAGCATGTCAAGTAGCGGGCCTAAAGCATTAAAGTGTCAACTGCTGCAGATCGCGTGCTTTGTATATATGCAATGCTCGAGGGACTAAACTCGGCCTGGTTTAAGCTGAAATGGCTTTTAAAATTGATTTGGTTTTCGAGTTTTATAACAAATTTTTATTTGTTGTAGTTGTGGCTACAACTTGCGCAACATCCTTACCAGCGGGAAATTGCTTTTTCAATTGATCTGCTCAGTTGTTTCAGTTGTTTTTCTTTCTTTTATGTTGATTAAATGTGGCTAATTGTTTGTGTCTGAGCAGGAAAGTTACCATTAACGCCATTGATTTATATAAAGAGCTAATAATACAGTTGAGCGTTCGAAATCAATAATTAGATCGCTATAAAATTATTTTTATCGGCAGCCGAAGAACAGTGATAATCACTTAACGATGTCTTAGAGACATAGTGGAATATAAAAAAAAATCAGTTGAACAATTTTTGCTCTAGTTTTCTCTAATGCTTCACTGTTTAATTATATAAATACCTTTGGGTTCACAAACAAACAAAGAAAACCACAAGAACATTAATTTCTAGGTATTTTCAAATGATTTTCATAGTTTTATTAGTAAGAAAAACCAACAAAACAATGATCCAATCGAAGCTTATCGCAAATTTTTAAAATAAAATCTATTTTGGTTTAACAAGTATTGTTTTACAAATAAAACAAAGCCACGACTCTTATACAAAAATACAAAAAATACAAATTGAAGTTACTCAACTTTATGTTTTTAATCAGCTTACGACATAGATTGGATTTGTTAGCTTGTAATGGGTTCCCTGTAGGAGATTTAATAAGTTGATCAACGCTGATCTACACTGATTAAAATGCTGCTCAGTTATGCTCGCTTGATTGAGCACAACAACAACAACAACACCACCATAAAAAGTTCTTCTCTATGCGCACGGCAAGTCCACCGTTGACATTGACAGACGACGTTGGAGGTTGTTATTTTGCGAATCGGCAAGCGAACGCAACGTATTGGAGATCGCATAGTTAACCTTGACCAGGCGGCGGCAGTCAGCGGTGAGCAAATGATTCGCGCGCCGGCTATAAAAGGCGGGCAGACAGACAGACAAAACACATACAAACATGCTTATATAAGGGGAGTGCAAGTGCAAGGGTGTAAAGTTGGCATGCGATCCTTCAACTGCGAGAGAGAGACTGCAGCATGTGGCAACACGCAATCTGAAATGGGGGGAGCGTAAAAGGAGAAGACAGCTCTTGCAACACAAAGTTGCATGGCTTATGTTCAAGTTGAATGTTGAAGCAGCGACAAGTTTTTATTTAATTTTATCGTGCTTGCGAAGTTTAATAACCTTTGAAAACATTGAAGATAAACATTTAAATAATATTAATTTTAGCAATTCATAAGATTAATGTCGCATGTCCGAGTATGCTGGCCAATACATCATGGCGAAAGTTAGGCAAACCGTCATCATAATCGTCAGGCACACTTCAACTTTAAGTCCATCGGGTTATTAGTCGTCGTCACCACCAACAACACCAAACACAGCAATCTTCCCCAAAATCACATTAACCAGTCAAGACGCTTTCACTGTTCACACTTCATTCCCGCAGCCGAGATCCCAGTTTTTGATTCCCTTTCCTGTGCTTCAATCAACTAAGTGTAACAACAATAAGAATCTAAAGACAATAATAACTTTACACTTTCTCAAGCAAAAAAAGAAACAGAAAACAGAAAAAACAATGACAATAAAAACCAATAAAGAAATTAACAAATTGTTGCCAGCAACAATAACAAATACCAACAAAACACGACAAAGAAACTAAAAGTGTTAAATTCGATGGAAGATTGTCATCGATTGTATCGCTGTTGGCTGGAGGTGTGAGCAATCAATGTGAAATGGAATCACACAACCACAAAACATAAGGGCATATCCATTGCCCATCGCTCATTGCCTTTAAGGTCTGAGGGGTCTGGCTTGAGGCCTGACACATAGACACTGGGTCAAGATTGAAATTTGAACGATTGATTAAAGCACTCGCACAATCGACATTGTTGAAGTTCATTAAATTAATCGTGTCTCAGCTTCGATTCAATTCGTTTTCCTACTTTATTTTAAGTTAATTTTTGTTGTTATTGTGCTCGTGACATTTGATCAAGACATTAGTTACATCGATAAAAATGCAGTTGCTGGGAAAGTGTTGCTGTCAAGTTATTTAATAGAAAACATGAACAAACGTTTCCAAATTATATACTACTTGAATCTATGCAATAAAACTGCAAGCAAAAAATAACTAAATAATTACCAAAAAATCATAGGGAATTCACCAGCCAACAATTGCGTCGATTCGTTGTTTTTTTTTTTGTTTGTTTGTGTCATAAATTCAATTCTATTGGCAATTGCGGCCTGGGGCTTTAGTTTATCTAATCGAATGAATGCTAAACCACACAAACATAGATATATACTGTGAGATACATATGCAGGTGTACTAAAAGACACCAGTATAGTTGAAGCCAAATCAAATATTGGGCAAGAGACGCCGCCGTCGATGCGACGTTGTTGCGGTAAACAAGGTAAACCATCGAGGCAACAAAAACAATGCGATGGCCACCAAAACTGTATTGAACCGTCGCGTCGCGTCGCGTCGCACTCTGTCAATGTTTGTCTTTATGTAATGACTGGCTGCCAGCTATGCAATGGCAACGGGTAACTGCAACGGCAACTGCAACTTCATCAGCTGAAGGGTGTCAATTGAAGCAGAAAGCGATAACATACTCTTGTCTCACTTGCACTGCACAATCGCATCGTGTGGCACAATATGGTTCCTGTTTTGCATTACAATTGTCGAGGCGATCACTCGACCAGAAACATTGGCTTCCTTTTTGGTAACGTATTGCTTTTTTACTCGTTTTACTCGCATTTTAGAGTGTGTGAGTTGTATTTTTTTTTTTAGTTTAGACCTAGTTTGAGCGACCGACTAACCAAGCTAGCTAACGCTACCCTGGCCAACAGCAACTACTACTACTACTAACAACAAGAAAAAACTGGGTAACAGGTGCAGCGACAACAATTTTGTTACCAATTGGCCGTTTGCGGCTGGAAGCCATAGCCAGGCAGCCAAGCCAAGCAGGCGCATAATGACGGGGTGGGGTTTGGTTATTTGTGGCTTAGACATGCCAACAGCTTAAAACACTCTGTCCCCCAAAGGCATGCCACAATAATTACACTATACAACAGAATTGCTTAAGGCACAACAGAAAAAAACACTAATTTGATTTGGTTTTTTAACCAGAAAAATGTTTACAGTAGATTATGACTCTAGAAAGATTAATTCTGCATTTCGGAGTTAAGTCTTCAAAGCTGAGATCTGGCGAAACTTTTTTTTAAACTTTTTTCTTTTAAAAATGCCAAAAGATTTTAAAAACAAAACTTATTCTAATTTTAATCTCACATTTAAAAATGTTGCACAATATATGCGTTTATATATGTGTAGAATATAAATGATAACAACAATAGGAACAATAAGAAGAAGCAAAAATGCGACTTGCGGATGACTCTGAATGGAAGTTCCGCAGCACGCGTTTTTATCTGCAACGGACGTGCCACACACCACTGGAAAAGCCATAGCAACAATTGCAACAACAACCACAACACACAGCAACTGTTGCAGCTGATAAGCACAACACAGCACAGCAGAGCTATCGACAATGCAGCGTTGAACGTCCCGGCGTGTTGTTTGTTGTTGTTGTTGTTTGAGCTGTTATTGCTGCACCCAGTTGACATTTAGATGACGCTGCTTTACTGGTCGTTGGTCGCCGCTGTTTGAGGCCTTGGGCCCTGGCAAATTGACATTGGCTGCATTGAACATATAAGCGCATATTCACACACACACACACACACCCCACTCCACCCTCATTCATGACACCCCACTATGTGTGTATACATATATATATATATATATAGACAGGGGTTTTTTTTACAATTTAACAAACGGCGGCGCCTTTGTTTTGACTACAAACTGTCAAACTCATCATGATGTGCGCCTGAAGTGCATTTTTGTTGGTTGTTTTTTTCATGTCGTTCGGATGAGTGTAAAAAAAACAAACAGCATTTATGTGGGCAGTTCAACGAACCAGCAACAACAAATTTACGAAACGAACTAAAAAAAACCTTAACTAACTAACAGCAAACAACTGTCAACAATTTGGCCGGAGCTGTCTTATGCGATTTTCCACAAATTTGCGTTAATTTCGTTTGATTTGAGGTAAAACCTCAGCCGAGCAGGTAAAGCAAAAGAAAACTGCCGAAGAGAAGAAACAAAACAAAACAACAACTCCTGACCCGTTTTCTTTCTTAGCTATTTATAAGCAGCTTTTATTTTTCGCCCTATGTTGCTGTTGTTGGCGTTGTTGTCATTTTCAGTTAATTTGTTGTAACGATTTTCCGCATCAACAACAAAAGCAACAAGCAACAACAACGTTGCCCGTGTGGGCAACCATTGTGTGAATATTTACCAGCCACTTGTTAACCCACTCAACTCCTAACCCTACCTCAAACCCCCTTCTCACAACAACCCTCTTGCGGCATTTCAAATGCTATTTATATATATGGTGCTACATATGTGAGTTCTCTTTCTTTCTCTTTTACACTCTCTGTAACTTAGTTTCGACGTGTTTTGCTAGTCAAATGTGTTGCAGCGTACCAAAAATTAGCACATTAACCCGTTGTTGGCAGCCGTTTGTCGCTGTGTTTTTTGTGTTTCACGTTTGTTGCTGCTGCTGCTGCTGCTGCTGCTGGTATTGATTAAATAACATTTTGCAATGTGCGCGCACACACATAAATCAATATCCATATCGATATATATATATATATAGGTTAGGCAACATCAAAAGCAAAGCGCCTTTATCCAATTATAAAATTTTACAAGATAGCACAAATCAAATAAAAGTATTATATAAAAAAAAGGTACAGTCGCAAAGGCCCAGAAACATTACAAGCAACAATAATTCTGTATATAAGTCGTGCACATAGTATGTACATTTAGTTAGTATACATAATATATACAGCTGCTGAATGAATAAATTAATAAATCAAGCGACGCCTTTTCACAGTTAACTCTTGGGGCGAAGCTTAAAGCCGCTGGCAAACAACAACAAAAACAAATCTTGAGAATCAACACAGAGCAACAACAACAAGTCAAGTTAATCTCCAAGCGCTAGACAGCAGCAACAACAACAACAACAATCTTGCGGTAGCAACAGCTACATGATCTTGGCCAGAAGAAGCTCACGCTCGTAATGATGACGACGCCAACTGATAATGATAATGTGCGCTCGGCTTTGCCCAGTCAGCAACACAAACAGGAAGCATCAAGCATCAGCCAAAAAATCTAAAACACACACATTACACACACACACACACACATACTTGTTGATTGTATATGTGTTGTGTGTGTATAACCGTTAACAGCTAGCAGAAGCAGCATCTGAAGCAACAGCAGACAGAAACAAGTGGTATAATCATAAAAATACTTGAACAACGCCGTTTATTTGAACTTTAACTTTTACAGCTAGCAAGCTAAGCAGTAACTTGGTCAACTTGGTCAACTTGGTAGCCAATGGCCAATTGCATACAAATGCGAGATGGTCGGTCACGTGAATGGTCTAAACACGGGCTCACGCTCAATAAGTAAAATATAAACGAATTAGGCTGGTTCGTGGGAAAAATATTTCTTAATATTCAATTCGAAGGCTTTTTACAATGTTTCAAATTAAACAATCACGTCTTCAATATTTTATACACTTCCACACAATTAACAAAGTGTTTCAACTCTTTAAGGGTATTTTTCTAATAACTAACTAGCAACCACTTTGACCAGCTCCACACTTTGACAGCAGCACCACATGAACATTGGCGAGCAGTTGGTTATGCAAAAATCAAAGCAAAGTTTTTAAGCGGCGACATTTAATTGCAAACTGGTTGGTCACGTTAATGTAGCTGAGCAGTCAATAGCTAGCAGCTTGCACCTAGTTAACCACCTGCAGTGCTGTTCTTGTTGCTGTTGTTGTTGCGCTGCCACAGCAGCACTCACCAAAAATTCCAAATGCCAATCCTTGTGGCCGAAATGTGTAACAGCAGTAAAATAGTCAAGCAGGCAGCTCATGTTCTTGAAAGCCAGATGCAAACTAATTGGCCAAGTGCTGGACGGTCTTAATGGCATCTCATCAAAAGTCACTTTTGGTGCCGATAAGCCAAGAATTTCAATAAACATAAATATCGCAAATCGTGAGATGGCTCAACGAATCAGAAAAAAAAAAACAAGAACAACAAGCAATAGTATCGCAAAAAATATATTTTTTAACATTCTTTGTGATAACTATTTTATTGTATTTATTTATATTGTATCTGTATTGTTAGCGCTGATTGCGCGCTGGCCAAGTGACCTCGAAACGTGCCCACAACGAGCTGTAAAACTGGTGCATGCCATGCTGTTGGCCAGGCCCGAACTACCAGAACTACAAGACAATTGCGGCTCATTAGGTACCAAGTACCAAGAGTATATAACCATAATAATTTTGAGGTAACGAATTCAATTGGCAGGTTTGCAAGTTGGTCAAACAAACAGTTGGCCAACAAAAATACTTCCGGCTACTTAAGCATCATGCTGTGATCTATATATGTTTTCAGTTTTGAGTCTGTTGAAGGCACTCAGAATCAGGCTACAGAAACTCACTCTCAAGCGCCATCGAAGTTAATTTGCTCCAATTATGAAAATGCCCATGCGCTCATTAAACTTAATTGAGAAGAGCTGCAGAGAACTGAGGAACTGAGGAACTAAGTAAGAAGCAAACGAAACGAAAGAACTCAGAAGAAACAAAAGCCAAGCAGATGCTGTACACTAAATCAAATGAATGATGGAATGAATGTATGTATGTATTGTTGGAATGAATGAATGACAACGGATCTAACTGACTTGACTGACACTGACAACTCGCAACTCGTAGTTAAGTCCCACTTCATATGCAAAGCAAGAAATAAAAGATCCACTTCTTGAACAAGACGAAGCTAAAATCATTCAACTTGATTGTAGTTTGAATAGAAGGGAAAAATCAAATGAAATGAAATAAAACTTAAATCAAAAGAATCCACGACACAAAAAACAGACATTAATAAATAAAATACTTTATCGACTTTGAATAGGAAGACAATCTTTTCACCATATTCATGTCGAAACTACCTTTTTCCCATCTTTATCTTAAAACCAAATAACCCGCTCTATCAGCACGTTACAACAACTTTACTTAACTTCTGTGACTTTGGCATTTGACTGCCCCCCGCCGCTGCTTCATGGTTCATGTTATTCTTTTTTATGTTGCGTAGCAACTTTAGCATTTTTGCGTACAACTTGTACATAAATTTGCTAGAAAATAGAGTTAAATGTAGTTAGTTTCTAGCTGCTTCTGCTAGCAGGAATGCATATATATATATATATATGTATTGAAGAAGTCTTCAGTTGTTAGCCGGGGCTGTGTTAAGTAAAGTTGAAAGCAAAAGAGCTATAAATTCGCAGCCACATTCTTTTGGCTCGGTTCGGCCAAAGCAGCCGAACAGGTTGAACTACTTTGTTGGCAACTGTGTGGCGCATGCGCATTGCTCAATGCACTGGCAGCTAGCTAGCCAACTAAATAGCCCCGGACAATGTATATACGATGTAGAATCGCATAGAAAGAGGATCATGGTATGGCCAAAAGCAAACAGAAACAACTGACTATCTATGCAGTATCTATAAATAGACATGGTCAGGAGGACTTAAAGCGAAAAGCTTTGGCTCTGCTATAGTTTCGCTTTTGTCAGCTAAGACAAACAAACAACAATTTGTTGCATTTCCGTTTGCTTGTACGACAAAAAATGCAATGCTATTATGTTGTTTCAATCTTTTTTCTTCAGCTCAGTTCATATACTATGTATTTTCTTCTTAAAACTAGAGCAGGCGGTGTCGAAAGAGAGAGAGAAAAAAGTAAGTGAACAACATTTCCAAGTAAGTAATTTCTCATGCACTCGTGTTATTCGCCAGAGAGCTCAACTTATCATTAATCTTAAGTGAGCGCAACACACAACACAGCATACATAGATTTAATAAACTTATATGTATACATATGCATACATGTAAGTAATTAGTTGTTGTTGGTTGTGTGTCTTATAATTAAAAAATTCTCACAAATATACTTTTATGTAAGTTTGTATGTATTTACATACGTTTTTGATTGTATGGATAGAGCAACAAGTTCGTAGAAAACAAGGTACCAATTATTAAAGCGAAATGGCAAAAGAACTAGGCGCGAATAAACAAAAAAAAACGTATGCGACTACTCGGAAAAGATCTGTATACACACACATAACACGAATAGAAGAAACAAAGAACACAGAGAGACAGAGAAAGAAAGAATTTTATTCTCACATGCCACAATGTAAATAAACAAAGGCAAATTAAATATTTTATTTGAGATCCATTGAGAGTAAAACTGAGGAAATGGTTTAGTACATGCTATCATAAAATTCAATGCGTAACTTTCACTGCATATTTTTGCTATTTTTATTTGCTGTGCTATATAGTTTTGTATGTGTTGAAGCAAGAAATGCGTTATATATGGGTATATTATTAATATTTGACTGAGGCTGACTAAAATTAAGCAATGAAGTTTTGGTTCTTCATGAACTAGTACTATATATATATATATAACAACATCATCACTCTATTGTTTTTACAGGGTATCCTAATAGGCAAACTCTTGACTCTACACAGAAAACTCAACGAGAATGCGCAATGCACTGTGAGCAATAATGCAATATTTATGAGCCATGAAAATGGAATTCGAGTCTTCCTGGCAGACACACAGATAGACAGACGGAGATGCCTCACACCTCGACAGTTTTTTAGGTGCTTCCCTAAGCGGCAGCTTCCGCAACAGCAGTTGCCACGGAACTCATCTTCTCTCTCCTTATATAGTATATGTACATTTCTTGCCATAGACAGCGAGGCGTATGAACAATAAATTAAAAGCAGCCATTTCACTCATTCAAGTCAACTCAAAAGTCAATTAATAACAGGCAACAACAGCAACAACAATGAGTGGCACTCAGGCACAGACATGCAACAGCCACGATAACAACAAACATAAGCACAACTGACGTCACAAGCTCGCTGACTTAGCAGAGGCTCCCTTGGTCAGTTCAATAGGTTAAATTGGCAATGACTTTCTGCCAGCTGCACAAACGTGAGAAGAGTTGTTAGCTGAGTGGAAGCATACAAAAAGTTATTTCCCAAAAATACCGTTAAAACATTGGCAACAAAACAAAGATGTTTTCGATGTTCACTAAGCACCTTGGGAGGATTTTACGCAAAAATTTTCAAGAAAAGCGATAACAGCAGCTAATTGACACTTAATTAGATATTCAATATGTTTAGCACCAGAGAAATGAACAGTCAAATCTTATAAAATACTGAATAAAATTATCTCGAAATATTTTAATTGAATTGTATGGTTACGGATCATGCAAAATAATACCTTCTAACCACAGATATTATGAACAATTTTCAATGCTTTCAAAACCAGAGCATTTTGCATTCAAGTCTCCAATCTGCAATCTTAGCACCCCAACAATTTCAAAGCCAATCTGCCACACAGCTGCCGCCTAATCATTGTGGACAACTGGCTGGGTCCAGGCCATAGACGCTTTCAATTAAGCGAAGTGAAATGCAAGTCCATAATATGCGCTTTAGAACAAAGTAAAAATTGGCTTTGCCAGCTGCTGCTGCTGCTGCTGCCAGGGAACACGTGCCGCTGACTTTGGACCAAGTTCCAAGGAGGCCCAACAGACCCAGCTAGTCAGCTAGCCAGCGACAATGATTGGCAATCGTGTAGATCAAGTGAAGGGGAGGGAGTAAGTAGAGGTTTTTAGGTTTTTTTTTTACCCGTAATTGACCGACAGCCGCACAAAAGTGAAAATCTAAACCAAACGAAATTCTGGTTTCAATTGCTCGCGGTTATTTTTTTTGTTTTTTTACTTTGTTTTCGTAGTTTTCTATGGTTGAGTGCAATAAGCGGGCTTTTGCCATTGTTTAGCCGAGATTTTCTGTTTGTTCCAGCTGCTTGACGACGTTAAACACACACAGACAGCTTAACGGGGGAGGGGAAGAAAGCGAGGAGAAGAGAGAGATGGAGAGATGGAAGAGAAGAGGTTTAGTTAGTTGCTTGCAATTCCGTTCATCATCAAAATCGCTAAACGAGTTTTAGCGCCAAGTGCCAGTCAGTCTGTGTGTCTGGAGCTATGCCATTGTTTTTGGCCTGGTTCAATTCCGTTCGCTTTGGGCTTTTTTGAACAACGCCTTTTGGAAAAATTGAAAATGATCACTAGCACAGACAATGGCAGCGTCTGCAAAACGGGCTAATAAACAAAACGAGCCCGTTAGTATAGTGACGGGCCGGGGAAGGGGGGTGGCTGCGTGGAGTGTTGGTGATTTCATAACAATAATTGCCAAATGCCTTCTCCACCTACAACGCCGAATGAATCGCCGCATTTAAGTTCATTTTTATGCATACGTATATTGTTTTCTCAAGTGTTTTTTTTTCTCTTCTCTTAATTTTTGCCGGCTGTTCAATCTCTGGCTGTGGCGTGGGCGATTTTTTGGTTATGCAGAAAAAAAAAATGTTAGCCAAGTGCTTTGCTTATTTTAAAATCAAAAACATTTCCCAAGTGGCAATTTCTTTGCATATATACATCTATATAGTTATAAATATTTCTTTTGAGAGAGGAAAACTTTTTGATTTCGATATTTTTAGTCATCAGAGTAAATATTTTTACATATTTTGCATACAAAACCAATCAAAATAAAATCATGCATAATAATTAAAAATGGTTAAGAACTTGTTTCTCTCAATAGAAAAAGTTTTCAGTTAGTCATCACCAACATTAACACTGAACTGTTCCTTGCATCAAATTTATTCACAAGATAAACCCAAACACAGACATTTCATTGACGGCGCTTTTCAAAAGTTTGGATTATTATTTAACAGCTGCATTAACAGTTAGAATGCATTCTCAAAAACCGTTAGCACAGGTTCTCGAAGCGCTCCACAAACAAACAAACAAACAAACACATAAAAAAAAACATTCCATGATATGCTAATTCAACTCAACTCAAAAAGTTTGTGATCCGTCGTCTCCGTCAATTTTGTTTTTTTTTTCTCTACCCTATTTGCATTTTATTTGTGTTATTAAACCGAATTGTGGTTGTTTATTTGTGTGTAGAGCAATAAAAAAAAATGTGTTTTCACTTTCGCAAATTAACAAAAGAATTAAGGCAGCCAGATTCCAAAAATAAAGACAGACAGCAGACTTTCCTAAAGAAATGCACAAAATCAAATTATGCAGTCAGATCGAAATGAAAGAAATTCAAGTGGTACTTAAATCAATGGTAGTTAAATCTATCTAAAAACCGGTTTTCACCTGTCTCGATATCTTATGTGTGAAATTATGAAAGAGCTGGCAATAGAATGCATAAATAATTTTACGAAAAAAAAAGCAAACAACAACTACAACAAAACATACATTTTTTATGAAAACAAACTTGATGTTTGTTATTGTTGCTATTGTAAACAATAGGAATGCAAATTGACTGGCCGCATGACGTTTTTTTTTGTTTTGTATAATTTGTAATGTTAATTATGCTGATGAATAATATCGAAAAAAAAGAGAAGAGAGAAAGAAGATGGAGTGTTGGACAATGGTGAGGGGGAATTTGATTAGTCAGCTTCATCGCACAGACAATAAAGTGAATGCATAAATACAAATTCATTTATATACATTTATAGTTGGTGAAATGAAAGGGAGGGGGCTGGGGAAGAATGCTACTCACATACTTATGTGAAAACCGAAAGTGGCAAAAACAAAATGCGGAAATACTTCCAAACAAACGAATATGTATATGTATGGGGAATTATGAACGCATTGCATTTCAAATACTATAAATCGATTCGTTTTTCAATTCGTTGCAATATATATACAAAATACAAAAGTAAAAGTTACCAGCTGCCTTCTCCCCGGGTGAAAGATGGGCGAAATGGGTGCGGTCTCAACCAGAAAGGGCACTACTAAAAGGGGATTCGATGTTCGACGTGCTGTTTACTCAAAACACATAAGGAAAACTGAAGAGCAGTAGCAGAATAAAAACAGAAATGCGCCACGGAAATGCGTCAAGAAGTTGAAAACAGGCGGCGAGGCGACGCGCAGTTTCAGTGGGTGGCTGTCTATGTCTTCTTTGCCTCTTGCTCTTGCTAACAGTCAATGTTAACATAAACACAACACGAACAACACGAGCATTGTAAACAATCAGAATCAGGAGATCGAGCGCTTGAAATTCTATTTTGTTTATAATAAATGCGCGAGCCTTATACAAATAAACGCATCAATTGCAATTGCCGGTCTACGAACGCAACTAAGGCCGGCCTCCCCCATTCACTTACCCCTCCTGTTTGTTTATACAGTATGGGAACGGGAGACGTTGGTGGATGCGACTCACGTGGCTTGATTAATTGTGCAGTGAACTTACCTGAAAAGCAAGCACAAAGCAAAGACAGAGAGAGAAAGAAAGTTAATGAATATGAAGAGGAAAATTACAGATATAAATGAATAAAAGCATTTCTCGTTGCCAAGCTCCAACTAATAAAGAATGATTGTTAAAGCAATTGTGAAGGTCAAAAGCGAAATAGTTTTCTTAATTTATCGATACTTTCAAAGTTATCTAAGATATTATTTTATCTGTTTCTGTTCTTATCTAGCAACACTTTGATTTCTTCTTCTTTTTTCCCTCTGCGCCTCAAAGTTTTTGTTGGATTCAACGTGAGTTTACTACCTAAGCTATATCCAACTAATAGCAATAAGCGGCAATTTATGATATTAATAATCATAAATATCCATGCAACACACGTCTAAACAGATTGCTGACTATCAACCGCTTGATTAATCGATTAATTTATCTTTCTGCATGGATTAACATATTTTAATTAAAAATTCGCTCTGCATCACATAGTTTATCACGACAACGAAAACCCCCAATGGGGAGTCAACATTAAAGTCAATGTTCTTAGCTTCTTCTAGCGAAGCTTCTACAACTATTTCTAGAAGTTTTTCCTGCTCTTCTGGTCTTGTTGTTCGTTTGCTGTGAAATCAACGCTACCATCATAGCATAGCATAATAGCATTATCACAAGGCGACAACGATGACAAAGTTGTTGTGGACTGATGAAGTTGACGTGTGCAACGACGAGTTGCATGACACGACCCAAAGCACACATTCACACATACACTTGCAACACTCATTAATGTTTGAGTGTGTGTGTGTAAGCGAGTACATATATGATGCAAAATAGTTGGCAGCTGCCTCAACTGCCACAATGACAGCGTCGTATGAGGAGTGCATTGCACCGGGAGCAAGCATCAGCAGCAGTAACAACTGTGCAACAACTTCTTGCTACCCGACACTCCGTCCCCCCCCCCCCCCCTTCACACTCACGCCTGCTACTCGCTGCTCTGCTTCTGCTCCACTGGCAGTAAACAACGCGCAACTTTTATGCCCATCGTTCTTCGTCTGTTGTCCGCCCAACAAACGATTTTTATACCCTGATCCCATTAAAAATGGGAAAAAAGGGTATAATGAAGTTGTGCAAAAGTATGTAACAGGCAGAAGGAAGCATCTCCGACCCTATAAAGTATATATATTCTTGATCAGCATCAACAGTCGAGTCGATATAGCCATGTCCGTCTGTCCGTCCGTCTGTCCGTCTGTATGTATGAGCCAACCGATCTCAGAGACTATAAGAGCTAGAGACTCCAGATTTGGAACTTAAGCTCGCCTAATCCCTAGGCAGTACAAGTTTCTTTCCGATTTTCGATAACTCTTCCCGTTTCCGATATACACATGGGATCGATAACAAAAAAATCTTGAATTTGGAAAACTTTGAGATGCAATTTGAATTATAAAGCAAAATAATGATAATCTGTGAAAATTTTATTGAAATCGGATAATAAACACCGGAGATATGGGACATTGAAGTTGTGTATGCAGTATGCGGGTAGACACACACACACATACCTGCAAGCACGGATTATACGCGTGAAGTATAGGGATCAGGGTATCGTCTAGTCGGGATTTCTCGACTAGGAGCCTTCTTACTTGTTTTTTATGCGTTTTGTGAACCGAGTGGAGTTTTAATATTATTATGCCACGTCGGAGTGGCTGCAACAAAGTTAGCGAAACACGTCTTACACTCTTGACTCTTATTTCGACTTAGCTGTGCCGCAGCAAAAAGTGTGCCGCAAAAGCTTTGCTCTGATGATGATGAACAAACTGAAATAGCCTGAATAATGATCTGTACATAATATCATAAATTGCGGCTATATCAATGCACAAATTCACACGATTAAATGCGCTTACAAAACAAAAAGATCAACGCTGTTGAATGATTGATGCATTTTATTTTAAATTGTCATCAAACAAACCAACCAACTGATGAAAGGGTAAACAATAGCAAGTACCTCAACCTTCCCTCCCTTTCTCTCTCTCTTTGCTTTCTCCCCTTTCCCTATTGACACGCGCGTTTCCTTACAGTTGATGCGAGTTGAGTTTATGATTCAGTTTTCAGTTGTGCAGAAACTGAAAGCGACCCCATTTACGTTTATGCCACGTACAATATGGCCGGCAGTTTAATGAGTCAAGCACTTTGGGGGATCGTGCCCAGTAGCCGGCTACGTGCGCGATCCGCGGCTGCCCTGTTTTGCCCCACCCGCCCCGCTCTACAGCCTGCTCGTGGTTGTTGTGCCTTCCGGCCAGCCAAAAGAATCGATTTCTTTATACTTAAAACAATAAAAAATTATATAAAAAACACAAAAACATTAGCTTTTCATTGGCATCGATGCAAAATATATGTTTGTATGACAGCTTGGCAACATGTTGCCATTTGCTTGAAACATGCAGCATGTTGCCACAGCTGGCCGCTTATCTAAGTGCTGCTATCAATAAAAAGCATTTAACGATTTCCGTTAGCGACTCCTTCACACATTTTGCCCACGCCAGCACCAAAATCTACCCAAAAACAAAAAACAAAAACAAAATAACAGAAAAGATGCTAAATAAATAATTTTACTCAAGATTTTGCACGCCACGGCACGACAAAAAACAAAAAGTAAAACTCTTTAAGCTGAATATAAAATACCCTTGAAATGAATTTGAAATATATTTTTGTTGAATTTACATTAAAATTTTTGATTTCAATCAGGATATCTTTAAATTTTCAACTTTATTGAGCTGACAAAAACATTTTTATAACCTCATCAAGAGTATATAAATTATAAGAAAGACGCCCAAAACACTTTTCGTATGCCTTTTATATATATATTTATGAATACCAACAAGAACCAAAACGAGTAAAATACTTTTTTTGGTAGGGTTAAAGCCTCGAGCATATTGTCATGTGACAGGAAATGAAGCTAATTTGTTGGCGGGGTGTGGCAGCAACAAGGAGGGAGCGTATCGAACACAAAGACCAGGCAACAACAATACAGAGAGCCAGGCCAAGGCAAGCAAAAGGCGCGGCAAGGAATTGGCCAGGCAAACAAAAATTCCCTTTTTTATATTATTTACATGCAGCCTTCATTGCTATACGAATGAGAGCGCGTTTAAAAAAACATTTCGCATAACATTTTACGATGAGATGACAACACACAAAAGCACACAAACAAATACATTCATACACATAAACTTACACACATAACACACAACAAAGGAAATATTCAACAGCCCGCATTTGCCTTTGAACTTGCTTTGGGCTTTCTGTATGCAAGTTTTGTTATGTACAAGATTTAAAGCTAACGGCAGCTTCAACTGCACTGAGAGAGAAATGTTTCTTGGGATTTATGTCATGAAATATTAAGCTAGATGATTCATTGTAATAAGTATAAAGTTCTTGGGGAATTAAATATATGTTGTAAGGATTTTTTAGATAGTAATGATGTAAAAGTTTATGTTTAACATATTTATTCTCAGTGTAACACAGAGTGAATATTTTTCCACTTTCAGCATTAAGCAAACATCATAATCAAGCATTTTGCCGCAATGTTAGTAACGAGTGCTTCTAACCGGGGATGAATCGGGCGAATAAACAACCATAAAGCAACCCACCCACGCGTTTAAGTCTTGAATGTCCGCCCTTAGGATATCAGCTGTGGTAGCTATGAGTCATACAGGCAACAGCTGTTATCGGGTGTTGGGTGTCTCGAAAGGAGGGTGGCTCTGCCTTCATCATCATCCCCCTGTTGTGGGTGGGTGAGTCAGCAAAAAAGCTGAAGCTGAAGCTGGGGAAATGATTCAAAAATGGAAAAGCTTTTGCGTCAACTGTCAAAGTAGATAATGACGAAACGTGTTGCTCTTTGTTAAACAGACAGCCAGCAGCAAAGGCAGCCAAAACGTGATGCATAACTGAAATTAGAACACACACATACAGATACAGATACACCGTTGAATATGGGGTGAATTATACGTGCATAAACAATGACAAGTCGTTGCCATGGTTCCACTTTCAGCTGCAGGCGCTATTCCTGCCACTTGTCCACTTCATGTCAAGTGCATCCAACAGTTGAAATGAAAATGAATTTCAGTTTCTTGAAGGGTGACTTCTATCTCTCTCTTTCCTTCTTTGATTCTCAAAGTTATTTGTGGTCGATTTTTGTCGCCGATTTGCGAAAGAAAAAATAACAACAAAAAATTAAATGGCAAAGGGCTCTTTTGTTCTTGGCTGGTCGTGTGGCAGCCACATGTCGGCATCAAAAATCATCAAGCGTAAATGAATTATATACTTTTTATATACGCTTTTCAAAAGCACAACACGATGCCATAAATCTCGAAACCTAATTAATAAATGTATATATTTTTGAAAGGCTGGCAGCACAGGGTTAACAATTATGACACAAAAAGACCAACAGTTTCTAGTGCTGAAGTCCACAGCAAGTAAATTCTTATCAATCGTTAGGAATTCTATGCTTAAAACTCTCTTGATCAATTTTTATTTAAAACTTTTACTGAATTTATTTGCATAAATTAACAATTATGAAAAACAATTCTTTTCCTTTTCTCTTTTTTTTGAGCTCATACATCATTTAGGAAATTTTAATGATTGAAAATAAATCATTTAACGCAAAGGAATGCCTCTGACCATATTCAACATTCGTGTGTTGCCCATTTTATTGTATTTTTTTTCGCTACCACACCCCAAACATGGCCATGTTGAAGCTTTCGGCTCCACATTAATTGGCAGTGTTTTTTTTTTTTTTGGTACCTTGTGGTCTTTGGCCAACAAAAATGCAAACAATATAACAAAAAATCAACAATGTTCTAAAATGTTACCTGTCACGACGCTGTTGTGTGTGTGTGTGTGTGTGTATCTAATACCCGGCTAATATTTGCTTATTAACCTTTGCTCGTATCTCTGTTGCCTAGGTAATGTGAATGTGTGAATGTGTATGTGGAAAGATACCAAAAAATAAGTTAAAGAAGAAGAATTTAAATGTTTATATGCATGAAATTTGCAAACAAATTTAATTTTTAATACCGTACATTCGTTTTAGTTAGTTCAAGTCACTTTTAAGTATTGTAAATCTTTTGTTTTTCAAGCACTGCACATGATTGAACTAATTGATAATTTGTTGTAGGTCAAGTCTGGTGATAAGGTGCATAATTCTCGATAAAAAAATGCGCCAACGCACAATAATTTTTCTTGTGTATTAGTTTGTGTGTGTGTGTATGTGTTAACAAATACATGCACATAAATACATAATATATACATTTTACGATCAGCAACAGGTTCATTTAATTTAGTCACAGTCAACATACAAACATACATACAACACATACATATGGCCGAATGGATTTACTGATAAGTTTCTTACATTCTGTGACGCATCCAATAAAGCTTTTATATATGTTTGTATATGGCGGAAATGTGTGTACATATCTGGAATGCCATATGAGTTCCTATAATAATATGAATCATCTCAAGATGATGGTTAAAATCAAATAGAAAAAAATCTAAATAAATAAATACAACTTTTTTATTTGTGAATATGCGATGAGGCATAAAGTTTAAACAAATTAAAATGCTTGCCACAATGGGGCGTGCCGTTTAAGGTGTTAATCATACAAACACTCAACATATAGGGCTTAAGAGAAGAGAGAGTAATCGACTAGGAGATATCCTGTAGTGTGTTCAAAACTGTTTTCAAAGGTTATACTTATATATATCTTTTTTGTAAATAATTTTAAATCTAAGCTGCAGGGTATAAAAAAAACAATTCATTTTTGCCATTTACTTGGCATCTTAATTTTTTGTATAAACAAAAACATTTCAAGCGCCAAAAAACAGAACGTGTTGAAATTTTTGTTATCGTTCCGTTCCTTTTCTTTTTGTTATTTTATTTCGAATTTGCCAAGCATTTATCGCTGGCTTGAAATAAAAAGTTGGTCAAGCGATAAGTTGCAAAGGAAATGGGAATATTTCCAAGAATGTCTCGTCAGAGTTTATCAGCGTCTTAACACAAATTCTATATAAACATACTTTTACTTTACATATAGCTATATATATATATACTGCAATTGGTCAATTGGACACACGCAGGCGCCGCAATTGTTGAATTTGCAACAGTCGCAACATGCATTTGCATATTAAACGCTTTGACCAAATGTATCTGATGGATACAACACAAGCGACAGCGTCCACACTTAATATGCATGCGGCACAAACTGAAGGCTGAAGGCTACTGAAATCAATAGACAGCAGACACCAACAACAGAAACAAAACGATTTTTTATTTTTTACAATGCACTTGAACACAATGTGAACGGAATTCACAATTATCTTTTTTTTTTGCTCAAAGATTGCCATCAAGCGCAGCTCACGAAGACTGCGAAAGAGACAGAGAGAGAATTAGTGAGATAGAGAATCTGAGAAGAGTGTCAGTTTACACTGCGCAACACACGAAGATAACATTAGTTTTGATTTGGTATTTCTACCCCTTGGACAGTACACAGAAAGTGCGTCTTAAATCCACGCAAAAGGAAATGCGCAAGCAAGAAAAATTGTTGCAAAAATATATTTACCGGATGCAATAAAATCAGTTGCTAGAGTTTTTGCAACCACCCGTCGCGACGCCGAAAATTGCTTTATCCTCTTGCAAATCCCAAGGCGAAACTCCGTCCTGTGCACGTTGCGAAAATTCCCAACCAGCAGACAGGCGCCAAGAACTTGTCCGCCAAGCCCTAACGACTCGTC